>CM057449.1:1133075000-1133700000 GCA_016271365.2 Neoceratodus forsteri | reverse complement strand
ATTTTCCTCATTAACTGACCAGTGGGTCCTGTCATTACAGTACAAAGGGACTGTAATTATGTTCCAGAGCCAGCTATTCTGATTCTGTCAATACATTTTAAAGAGCAGGTTCCTACTTTCCGGCTGCTAGTCTCCCTCAGCCCATTTGATCCTTTACCAGATCAGTAGCTCGCTGTCAAAGTTTGGCATAAAAATGTCCCTTTTTTAAGAAGTTACATCCCTCATAAATTTGTATATTGGTATAGTGCCCAAAAAAAGACCGACTTCCCGGTCCGAGAAACACGCCTCCACATCGTCCCACGCAGCCCTGTTTTGTGATGTCACAAAATGAAGGCTGCGTGAGTGCACCCCATTCAGTTCTATGGGGGCTGGTATTTTCATGCATAGTTATACCCTTTACTGCTGGGAATTTAGTTTATCAAAGCGATCAGTCGGCTAATTGTGACCCAGTTATAACCTAGTTATTGTCTAGACAACCCATCAGTGTTTCAGCGCTGCAACCTTCTGAGATGACTGATGTCCAAATTGTAGGACTGCAGCATCAGGCTCCGCCGTAGCAATTTGGAGTTCTGCCTGCTAGTCCTATGCAGCCATGTGAGGGGGCTGTGGTCAGTTACCCAGGTGAACTCCCTCCACTACAGATAAGGCTGCAGCTTCTGCAAAGCCCAGACAATACCTAGACATTCCTTTTCAACTGTGGTGTAGGCCTCCTCTCTAGGCAGCAGCAGCTTCCTTCTCAGGTACATGACAGGCTGTTCCTCTCCCACGTGCGTAACCTAACTCTTGCCCATGATCAGATGCATCTACACGCACAATAAACCTGGAACTGCGATGATGACTACCATTTTTAAACAGCAACATATTCTTGGACGATATACTTAGATTTCCATAAGGCCTTCAGCATTGTCTCACACAACATCTTATTAAAAAATGAAAGACAATCCAGAATAAATATCAACATAATAAATTGGATGAACGGTTAGAAATTAGATCACTGGCAAGTATGGATCAAGGGAATCCTGTCAAATAAATGAAAGGTGACAGTGGAGTATCTCAGGGATCTGTATTAGAGCATGTACTTTTCTCATTTTTATCTCAGATCTCCATAAAAATGTGAGGGGACTCCTAACTAAATTTGCTGATGACACTATACTTGGAGGGAAAGTGGACACATCTCCACCTTGCGTCTCCTAGGGTTCCTTTTATAGTCTTCCTTTTGTATATAGTCAATATACAAGAGTTTCAGGGGGAGCAAGAGTTTACAGAGATGCATATCAAAAGTCAACTCGAACTACCTCACTCAACCCCAAATAAACCAGTCAATCTGATACTGTAAATAATCACAATTTGTTTTTTCCCTTACTTCGTTTTTCATTCTGCTCTATTATTTTATAGTGATGTTTCAGAACTCAGGGTTCCTTCATCAGACTTACAGCTTTTACAATTTGTTTCTTCTTCTCTTATAAGTATTCTGCAAAATTAAACAAACCAAAAAAAGGTTTTAATATTTCCTTTCCCTTATACATGCATATTTTATATTCTCTATATTGACGTCATATAAAATTTATATAATATTATGTTTTGTATGCAGTGGGAACAAACCTGCTAATCAAAATGGTGTTGTTTTTCTATTCTGTTCACTACACCTTGGTAAATGGGGAGGGGAGGAGGGAGTCCATTGTATTGTTGCTTCATTTTTATCTGAAACAAATCCAACAGGAAAAAAATGTATTTGTTTCAGATAAAAACAAATCAACAATACAAGTGAGACCCCCCCCCCCCATTTATCAAGGTGTAGTGAACAGAACAGAAAAACAACACAATTTTGATTAGCAGGTTTGTTCCCCCTGCATACAAAACATAATATTATATAAAGTTTATGTGAAGTCAATATAGAGAATATAAAATATGGATGTATAAGGGAAAGGAAATAATATTAAAACCTTTTTATTTGGTTTGATTAATTTTGCAGAATACTTATGAGAGAAGAAGGAACACATTGTAAAAGCTCTAAGTCTGATGAAGGAAGCATGAGTTCTGAAACATTACTATAAAATAATAGAGAGGAATGAAAAAAGAAATAAGGAAAAAAAACAAATTGTGATAATTTACAGTATCAGACTGACTGATTTATTTGGCGTTGAGTGAGGTAGCTCAAGTTGACTTTGGATAGGGAAAGTGGATACTCAGCTATGCAGAGACATTACCAATAGAGATCTTAAACATATTGAAACCCTGGCAAATAACAACTGTATGCAGTTTAACAATGATAAATGTGTGGTAATTCATATGGGAAAATAATATCAGACAAGAGTATACATTAAATAGAAAAAAAGATTAAAAAAAGTTGAATCAGAAAAAGTCTTAGGGATCATAATAACTGAGGATTTAATGTTAAAAAAAACACTAATACAATTACATTTGTAACAAACAGACTACTGTCAAACATCCAATGCACATTTGTGACAAAGCGGCATCATACCGGTATATAAAACTTGTACCAAATCTACATTATGGCTTGCAGTTATGTAATCTATATCATAAAGGTGAAATTGAAATATTAAAACAAGTCTACCACAGAGCTATCAAAATGGTTCCGAAGCTGAGACATTTAGATTATCAAGCCAGACTGGAAAAAGTTGGGTTTGTTCTGTCTGGAGGAAAAGAGAGCAAGTGGCGATGTGCTGGAAATGTGTAAAATGCAAGAGACACTGAGCTCATGAGTAGTATGCAAATCTCTATACATAAGAAAGTATTTGACTTCTGTTCACTTTAAATCAAAGTAGAAAGTAATATTAAGAACAATAGAAAGGGATTTTACACAAAGAGCTGCTAGGATTTGGAATGGACTTCCTAGGGATATTGAGGATGCAGATAACCTAATCACATTCAAACACAAACCTGATGATTATATACTTGAAATTTAAAAGGTAAAATGATCCCAATAACAGGAAAACCAACATAATAGGCAATAAAGCCTTCTTCTATCTTAAATTTAGTATATAGCACTTAGTTTGGCAGTTTGGCAACAAGACTGCCTCCATTACTGGCACCAAGTGAACCACTTCATTCAATGACATCAACAAAATGGATGACAGCTCCAGAAGTGCTAGTGGTAAGCTGTAGCACATTGGCTATCAGATCCAAGCTTTTTATAGGTCAGGGTTCTGGCCTTGCAGTTGTTGAAACCACCTGTTTTGCTGGTATACCAGGCAAATGTCATCAGACTTACCCATCCCTTCCAGAGCATGGATCTGGATCACTGATGGGTGGGGGAGTGACACTGATTCACCAGTGATGAGCAGTTTGACTCCTGTTGACTCTGGCGACTCTCTGTTAACAGTAGCAAAGACTCCAGCAAGGCAACAGACTGCATTGAAAAATGTAGTGTCAATTTACATGGTGACTTTTAGGCCCTCATTTTCTGTAGCAGATGATTTCTGCTTTGCAGGTATCGGCGGCAGGTTTGGTGACTTGGCAATTACTGCAGCATTTGTGTCTATTTTCTCCAAAAAATGCACCAAAAACTTTTCACCTGCACATCTGTGTAGCCTGGTTGAAATCCTGATAAATTGTACAATTCTTTGCACTGTGAGATGGGCCCAAATATCACACACACAACGTGTGGGTGGCCTCCCAAAAAATCTGGTGTCTGTAGGGATAATGATGAAAAATGCCTTACTATGTGACAACACTTATCAACTTTCAACAATTCTCAAAGGAGTAGCTACTAGAGAAAAATATATTCCATCAACATAAATACAACAGAAAAACACTTGTGAAAGAATAAACATTTACACCATTACAATGTTTACCTTTCAATGGTGGACAAAAAAAGAACTTAAGTGGTTGTGGCCTGCTCATGTTATATAGGTGATGCTTTGCATTAATGACATTCATTTTTATTTATTTATTTATTTTTGATAACCGGGTAAGTCCACTAGACATTAACAATGCCTATTTTCAGGCATAAGCCGTGAAAGTACAGGGCAAAACAGTCATAAAACAGTGATACACAGTTAACTTGGGGGCCTCACATTGCAAAAGCTTTCTGCCAGGTCCACCAGAATCAGTCACAGTGTGACAGTGTGACAAAGTTTACTGCATGACAACTGCCATTGAGTTGCACTTTTCTGTATCAGAACTCTGCAACAGTCTGCAGAATTCTGCAAGATCGGGCATCTGATACTGTTGGGTGCCACTGTATTATGACTCAATGGATATACTCTTAAAGAAGATAATGGTGACGCAGTTCAGATTCAGAAATAGGTTCATATATCAAGATCAGATTGACTTGAAAGCATGATGAAGATGTGATGGTCTTGATGGTTTGCCGAGGTAGCTAGTTGTAAGAGGTAATAGATAAAGGTTCTGCCATGGGGAATCTTGTACATTGCAACGCTGAAGTGTCCCAACAGAGAAATAATCTATTTTTCTATAGGATGTCTTACAAGTAAACTAAGACACTAACTTCATAATAAGTGCCAGTTTATGTCAAGGTAGATAGGCTTGCACCTTGGTGGATCTGGGGGCATTTCCAAAAGAATTTGATTTTGGTGACTGGACCAGAAGTTTTATACAAAGACAAGCAAAATACAGTAGTTCAGTAAGGCATTTTATGCCAGCAACAGCTAAAGATGAGAGTGGATCTTGGCACATACTGTCATTTAGTATATGGAGAATGAAATTCCATTTGCAAGGATTCAGGAGAATCGAACATACAGCTTTGGATATGAATATGAATACGAAAGAGATGAGTGCATAGGTATAATTCTGAAGGTGCCCATTATGTCTACTTTTGCTAACCAAATTCCCTGATGAGCCATCTTGATGAACCTTACAGCATTGTTTATCCTGGCATACACCAGGGAGTAATCCAAGGAAGGATGGAATTAGTTAATGCTACGAGTGATTGATGAATGTGAAGCTGAAAGGTCTATGATGTTGTGTCTTTTGCCTGAGACTTTTGACCAGCCACATCTATTGAACTAATTCTGCAACAGGAAAGGGAGGATGGTTAAATGGACCAAAAGAAAAAAACTTTCATGCTTAGTTCTTGATAAGATCATTGCCTGTCAAAGATTAACTTATGGCAGATTGAAGGTTCAGCATTTACACAAAGGAGAAGGTAAGCCTAGAAAGCCTATATGGCAGCCATGAAGGAAAAGTACCATAGGCGAGGTTGGAATGCTGGGAGATAAGGGATTGGAGATAACCAAATAACTGGAGAAAGTAAACAAAACTGGAAAACACTAAATTTAACCATAATTGTAAATTTCATAGTTTCAAGCTTTCTATTTTAGTAATTACCTGCTCTCTAAACATCTAATGGTAGTTTTCAAGAGATATGGGGATTTTTGTTTAGAATCAAGTAACACAAGCATGTTATACAGAAATCAAAAGAAGTATAACAAAAAACACACTCTATCAAAAACATATACAGTGACTAAAATAAAAATGCCTGAAAAGAAAGATATATGTGTACTGTATTAATACAGGTATACCTAAGAAGAACACTGCTTTCTCATTTTAAAATGGTGTACTGTATATAAGACCAGCTGTGATACCCTACTCTTCGGGTACCCACACATTCATCCACAATGTTTTGGAAAGAGTTGTTTCCATGTTATTTTTTTCTGTATAACATAATTTCCTCAACTCTTCCACTTATGTTTACAGTATTACCTCTGGAGTGGGTTCTGTCTGTTTCAGGGACACTATACATCTTGCTTGCTATGGAAAAAGTAGAGAAGTTTTCGTTGGTGACCTGGCCGACATTTCTGCTGTCATAACACAAGTTCTAATGCATTGGGGATATGTATGTTATCAACATTCTTAGTGACTGCTGCAAGTGTACCTCATACACGTAGTCACAGCACATGCACTGTGAGTGGTCTAATTCATTGCTTTGCAAAGTGCTTTTTGGTACAGTTTGTGTAAAACATGCTGTATAAAACCACATTATAGTCTTTTTTTTTTTAAACCAGAACCAACTTGCAGTGTACTGGAGAAAACTCTAATTAGGCCATATGCAGTAGTGATGAATATGGTCACTTTTGTAATAATAAAAACAAAGATAATGTGAATAATTAATCATATATACTGAGTCGTTTATTAATATTTCTAATATACCTATCATCCTAGGCCCATCTCCAAGCCTGAAGACAAATTACAGCATGGATAAGAACAGGAAGAGTATGTCTTCAAATCCAATGACTGCAGCTGCACGAGTGGGCCACACTGTGGTTGCAGAGGCCTTGCAGGAAATCCTTGGTCCCAGAATGGCTGGTGATGTATGTCCTCTAGTATTGTGAATACTGTGAAACTTGCGTATTAAGGATGTTGCATATTAAAAACATTTTTTGTAGTCCCTACTGCAATTTCTTAAGTACTGTACAACCTGCATATTACAACAAGTTGAAATGAAGGACAGATTGTTCGTTCCTGAAGGTACCTTTAATATTCACTGAAGTTTGCATTTTTTGCAGTACTGACAGTAGACTTTGTTGTATGTCGACCTTTGGGAGATGTTTCTAGCATCTGGTTTGAAAGATTTCCTGCACTAACACACGGCATAAGAAATGCAGTCTCCACTGATCATAATATTGAATTTAAACAAAGGTTCTAATAAGCCATGCTTAATAGTTCTGTAATTAGAATGAATATTTCCAGTGAACTGTGCTCTACTAACATGTAAAGCCTACAAGCTGTACATTTATTTTTCTTTAGATTATCCAAAATTCTGATGTTAGCTATTTCCTTTAGCTCTGTTTTTTGTCCTCTGGAAATAAAAAAACATTTGAGTCTTTGAGGTCATTATAGTTCAGACAGAGACACCAAGGACAGCACATCTCTGTAAAACGATTTAACACACATAGTAAATGCATGCTACTGCAGGTAGCATGTGTGATTTCATACTTCCTGAGTCAGGAAAAAGGACCCAAAAAGAAACAACATCACTTAGCTGGGATATAACAGTACTCCAGAAACACACAGTGGAAGCAGCACTTGCTAAATGCAGGAGTCCATCAGCTGAAGGATAGCAGGGCAAGACACCACTGCCACTGAGCACCAAAACACAGTCAGCAATATCAGCACAGTAACAAAACATGCTCACATGGTGCAGTTTATAAGGAATGCAGACACTGCAGCACACAAAACTGCTGCAAATGGAGCTGCTTTCACTAGCATAGCCAGGATTAGCATACCTGCCACACGCCCACAACACTGTAGCACAGCATTCATAAAGCAATTAGCACACTGTTCCCGCTGTGCCAAACAAGGGGGTTCCAACCCCAAGAATCCATCAGTATACAGGATATTCACAAACAGCAATAAGTCCACTGGATTGAGTTGCCACAGAGACAAAATTTATGCTAATTATGGAATTCAGAATTAGAATCAAGTTCTATGAAGTGGGAGGGAGTAGATTCAGGAGAGATGTGAGGAAGTGCTTCTTAACAGAAAGAGTGGTGGATTCCTTGAACAGCTTTCCAGTGGAGGTGGAGGGGGTGAAAACAGTGATGGGGTTCAAGAATGCATTATAAGGGAATCTTAAAGGAAAGGAAGAGGGGAAGGGAGAATGGTCTGGAGATCAAGTAGGATCTGTGGCAATATCTGCGGTGGTACTGTAGGTAGGGAAAAATGAGTAGGCTAGGTGGGCCAAGTGGTCCTTATCTGCCGTCAACTTCTATGTTTCTATGTTCAGACTCTGTAGTGTGGACACCCTATCCATAACGGCTTTTCTTCATATTTGTTTCTCCTCTGAAAAGAGCAGTAGCCCTAAAATACAGCTCCATTCTTCTGTCCTCCAGAATGGTTTGATGATTTTATTTCTTTTAGGTTTATTTATTTATTTTAGTTTTGCCTTGATACGCTGCATTAGCTCGTGTGTTATTTTTATTTATTGTAGAATTTTATCAATTTTTTCTGTTCCCAGAAGGAACCAGAGAAGTCCACAAGTCAGCATGGTCCCTACCTTTGGGGAATCGCTTACTATCTTATCAAAACTTTTAAATATTGCCATAGTTTACCACTTATTTTCATGTTTTGGTGGCTTTGAAGTTCAGCAATGCTTTGTTCCATTACAAAGGGAGCTGAGCTGATCTTACTGTTTAAAATCTTAATTTGATCCTTTACCTCAGCCCTTTTTTAAATTCAGTTGGTCTGTGAGGTAAAGAACACTCTAGGTTCCACATTTAAAGGGAACCGAACTGGAATTTACTATTCTATAGCCCTTTTTACATACTTTGAGCTTATTTAACATTATTTTGCTAAATTTTGAGAACCAGATATTTTTTTCTTGTGTCGTTCAGTGTTTCACATGACTGACCACCCTAAAAAGAAACAAACAGGACCTACAGTTTCCAAAAACTGTACAAAGTGTTTTCGGCTCCTGGCAAAAGAAACTGCCATGAGCTTTGTCTAAAGTGCCTTGGTCCTGTCCATGACTTTTTAAATTGTGAATGCTATAAAATGTTTTGCCCTGAAACACAAAAGAACAAGCATTTGTCAATGCCAAATGCTGTCTTGCTGGCATTGGCATTGGTAGTGCAGGAGTTAGAGAGATGCATAATAGGAATGGCAGTGAAGTATTAAGCTGATGCCAACCCAACCCCACCCTGCAGAGACTGACAGGCATCAAGGTGTGCCTTTGGGTCATCGGACATAATGCTCACACCATTTCACCTCACCCTACCCTGCAGACACCCACAAGTGTTGCGGTGTGCCTTGGGGTCTTCAGGTCTTACGCTCACCCCATTCCATAAGGAAATACCCTGAGATGGGTGCACTATAGGAGAATGGGGTGAACTTTGGAGCCAAAGAGTCCAAGGCACAGCTCGATGCCTGTCAGTGGCTGCATACTGGGGGTTGAATAGCATGAGCATTATAGCCGAAAATCCCAAGTCACACCCCTGACGCCTGCCAGTCTCCACAGGGTGGGGTGATACAGTTGGAAACACTAACATCCCAGGCATTTCTTGGTTATTTTCACTTCAAATTTTCAACATGGGCTTTTTGTGACCCCACCTCATGAACAGTGGCACTATCAGTTTGTCAGCGGAAAGGTGATTTTGCACAACAACTGCACCATTTGGCACCACAGGTGCAAAAACACATTTTGGGCAGCATGCAAAAAATTACAGTTGTACTGTTCATGAGGAGGTGTAAAAAAATGGTAATGTTGAAAATCTGGAGTGAAAATATGGAAAACTGGTGAAGTCACAAGCTTGCGTAGAAACTGGGCAACAGACACCCGCAAAGCAATTATTGTGGGGATTTTTGTAACCAAATTTTCAACATAGGCATTTCGGGACCTCTACTCATGAACAGTGACACTGTGATTTTCTTAATCTGTCCCGAACATTGATTTTCCACAGCGAATGCGCCATTGTGTGTCAGATGTGTGAAAGTACATTTTGGGCAGGATGTGAAAAATGACAAGCTATACTGTTCATAAGGAGGTGTGAAAAAATGGCAATGTTGAAACTCTGGAGTGAAAATATTAAAAATTCTCAAAGTTACAAGTGTGCGTGGAAACTGCTTAATGCACACTCGTAACACAGTCATTTTTTGGAATGCTGTCACCAAATTTGCAACATAGGCTTTTTGGGAGCCCACCTCATGAACAGTGGTACTGTTGTTTTGTTACATGGTCCCAAAAGGAGATTATGTGCAGTGACTGTGAAATCACCTTTTGGGGCCGAATAACGAAATGACAGTGACTGATTTCATGAGGTGGGGTTCCAAGAACCCCATGTTGAAAATTTGGAGTCAAAAGTAAAAAGAAAATGGCTAAGATATCCACCTAAGTTGAAACCTTCCCCTTTGATGCCATTATACAGCTTACTGGTATTTCTTCAGTTCGTGGTTGGCTTTGAAGAGTGCAGACGTGTTTGTGCGCCACCAAAGATCGCGGCGCTGGACCTCTGGAGGTAAGAATGGGGTGAGGGGGTCTGTAGGGAGGTGGCGTGTATATAGAGGGTGGGTGAGGGTTGGGGAAGGGGGACCAGCCAACAGCGAGGGGCCATTTTCTTTGTTTCAGGTTCCAAAAAAAAAAAACAAATGAACAGCAAGGACTGTTTTCTTTCTTTACAGGTGTATGAAACAATGTTGGGGACACTGGGATGGGCTCCAAGTGTGCCCCATGACTTTGGGAGTGTGATGTTTGCCACACTAGGGTAGGATTCACAGTGTGGCTCACAATGGGGGTGGGCAGGGGCAGGAAAATGCCAATGCAGTTGGCTTCTGAACACAGGGAGGTACACTGAGGTGGGCTCCCAGTGTGCCACACAATCTTGGGGGGGGGTTACACAAAGCCGACAGGGGGGATTGGGCACCCTCGAAGTCAGCTTGCTGGGGATTGTGAGAGGCAGATGGGTGATAGCCGCCATGTTTATTGAAATGTTTCAGAAGGCATAGCATGCCCTGCAATAACATGGCATTCCCTCATTGCAGCAGTGAAATTCTTTCAAGCTGGTGGCATGCTTCTCAAAGGCTGTCACAGACAGCATGCTCATTCATCAGTGTTACACAGACCAGTCCAAGGAAGCAGTGGCACCATTGGCCACAACACAGCCGCACCTCCACATCCTGCTAGTCCAGCAAGCTGTCACAAAATGTTGCTTGCGATGATTGGGCAAGACAACACAAAAAGGGCTAGGGAAAGTTAAGACTATGGCTTCTCAGTTTGCCTCCATGTCACCCACCAAAGGCTCAGATGAGAGTGCTGCCCCTTAGAACAAGCAGCAGTTCCTGTCGAAGTGGACAGAAAAAAAAGAAAAAGTTGCTGAGCCATCGGAAAAGAACAGTATATATGGTATAGAAAGAACCCAGGGGGTCCAAAATGGGGAACCCTGAGCCCAGTGATGGAAAGAACAAAAGTAAAATATCCTCCAAGCTGGTGCTGGAAACAATGTGTCCAAAGGAAAAAATAGAAACATGTCTCTGTCACTCTGCCTGGAAATGGAAAGGAGAAGACAACTGGCACAAGGCAAATGCCCTCAGCAGAGGACATGGCAAGGGCGCGGCAATCTTTCCAGGACTTCAAGGCTAGGAACATTTTTATGAATATACTTGCCCCACCCCCAGGTCCAGGTTCCATACCAAATGTCTGTGGAGGAGGAAGGGATAGATTATGAAAATGAGGAGGGGAGAACTTCTGGAATGGGATGGTTCCCCTGAGCAGGAATTTGTCTCTCCTCCCTGGTCTTCTGAAGATTACACATCCCACTATTCCTTTCTATGGCAAATGGTAAATGCCCTCAACATCCCCCCACATGAGGCTGAGGAGGATGAAGAAGAGGATGAGTTCATGGATATGATGGGTCTGGCTTCTACAAGAAGACTGCTCTTCCCATCAATAAATCCCTTCAGAAAGCCACTGCCAAAAATTATGTCAACACCTTCCTCAGCTGCTGGCATCAACAAGAACATTGAAAACAGTATCAGATGGACAGACAGGGGGCTGAGTATCTGTATTCCCACCCTGATTATGAGAGAGTGGTGCAGGATGCTGCATCTGAGAAGACTAAGGTGCTCTTCTCTGCTCGGCATGCTGAGAAGGATTCCAGAAATCTGGATACTGTGGCAAGAAAGTATATGCATCAGCTTCCTTGTTCCTCAGGCAAGCAGCTTACCTGACATACACAACTCAGTACCAGAAAGCATTTTGAAACTCCTTACTGGCAATAAATGAGAAATGCAAGTAGTGATCTGACACTGGACTTGGTGGACACAGCTAGAACAGCAATGGATGCCACCAAGCAGCACTTCCACATGGCCCTGGACACTAATGACGCTGCTTCAAAGGTCCTGGCCCATGTAGTATACTTAGGAAGGTTTTCCTGGCTTAGGGCTATCCTCCTATCTCAGGACACACAAACTAAAGCTATGGATTGCTCCTTTGAGGGAAATTCCCCTGTTTGGTGACAAGACAGAGGCATATGTTAAAAAGATGGATGAGCAGAAAACCATCTACAGGAACAGTACTGAGAAAGAAAAGGCCTCCAGTTCCTACAGACCTTATGGAAGGGGAGGCACACATAGGAGTTACTACCCAAGGCCCTATGCCCCTTATGAGTATCTACCCCAAAGATGTTACTATGGGGAAGAGGTTGAAGGGGCACTAGGTATGCAGCTACAACACCAGTCCCTAAGCCACAGCAGAAGCAAAACCCTGGCAATTCGACCCAGGTCATCCAATCATTGCCAGTGGAAGGAAGGTTGGTTAACTACTTCTAAGAGTCAAAAATCACCACAGACAAGTGGGTCCTGAAAGTAGTGAGTCAAGGTTTGTCCCTGCAGTTCAAAAAAGTCCCCAAACTGCAGAAACTAAAACTGTTTCCACCGCGCACCTCAACAGAAAAAAATACTGTTGGAGTTGGAGGTAAAGAAACTACTACAGGCAAGCACAGTGGAGAGAGAGTCCCTGCCACATAGTGGGACAAGGGTCTCTTCTTACAATATTTTCTGACCCATAAGAAAAGTAGGGAGTGGACCATTTTAAACCTGAGATATCTGAACAAACATAAAAAAGGAAAGATTCAAAATGGTTACAGTGGGCTCAGTGATACCATCTCTGCAGTTGGGGGGACTGGCTGGGGTCATGGGATCTGAAAGATGCCTACTTCGACATCCAGTCAGACCCACCCACAGAAAGTACTTTACCTTCAGGCTAGGGAAGTAGCAGTACCATTTCATAGTCCTTCCCATCTGCCTCACCTTAGCACCACAAGTTTTCACAAAGTGCCTGGCTGTGGTGGCTGCCTACCGTAGGAGACCGGGTTGGTAGTTTTTCCCTTCCTGAATGACTGGTTAGTCTCAGGAAGAACACAGTAGCAGGCAGGACACTCTATGCAGCTAGTTAAAAGCACCATGGAGACCTAGGCTTCCAGATAAACCTACATAAATTGCAAACATAGCCAGCACAAATATTGAACTTCATAGTCACAGAGCAAGATAACCCTTCAAAGGAAGCCCTTTCTTCCACAGGCAAGGGGATCAAATCTGATTTCCACTGCAAAGTTCTTCAGAGCAGGCCAGCCAAAGCCTTTAAGGGATTTTCTACAGCTTTTGGGACACATGGCCTCTTCCACTGTAGTGGTACCGGGGCCATGTTCCAGACAAAAACATTCAGTATCACTTAAGGGATCACTGGTCCCAAAGGTGTGACCTCTGTCCAAACCAGTGTCAGTTACTTTGCTAAGAGCACTAGAGGGTGGAAGGAAAAGGACAACCTCAGAGAGGGTGTTCCCCTCTTCCAGCAATTCCCAACAAGTGTCTTTACAACAGATGCTTCCCTCCTAGGGTGGGTTGTCCACCTAGATGATCTTACTGTGAGTTGCACCTGGAGCACACAGTAGACTCAGGAACATATCTGCCTCCTGGAGCTCAAGGCAGTGTTTCTGGCAATGCAAGCATTTTCCTCCCAGATCCAAGGTCACACTGTCCACATCTGAACAGACAACACCACAACAATATATTACATAAGCAAGCAGGGTGGAACAAGACCCTCAAGGCTATTCACAGAAGTCATGAAGATCTGGAACCTAGCATATTTCTTAGGTGTAGAGCTATCTGCAGTACACCTGCAAAGGAAGGACAATGTCCTGGCAAACTCAAGAAGCAGAATCATCCAGGGAAACCATGAGTGGACTCTGAACCAGCAGGTGCTGCCATCTGTGAACAGACAGTGGTGTATACCAGAAATAAATCAGTTTGTTTCCTGGGAGAACAATCAGCTCCCACATTTTTGTTATAATATCCCAGCAATGGGGATAGTGCCAGATGATGCCCTGGTCCTGGGCAGGACAGGGAAGTTCCTATATGCCTTCCCTCCATTCCCGCACCTGCAGAGAGTGCTCATAAAGCTCTGGAGGGAGCCAGCAACACTGATTCTTATAGCACCAAACCAGGCCAGGCAGACCTGGAACTCCATGCTACCGGCCCTGTCCAGCAAGTCTGCAGTCAACCTGCCACTGAGGTACAACTTGCTGACTCTGTTTCTGGGCAGGATAGCATTCCCAGACCTTCAGATCCTATACCTGAAGGTATAATTCTTGAGCTGGAGTTCTTTAGTCTAAATTTATTGGGCAAAGTGAAGGTTTCTAGAAAGCCAACAACAAGAAAAATATATACTTTAAAATGAAGAGATTTTCATTCTCATGTGCTCCCAGAAAGATAATCCTTATGCAGGCAGACCTGCCTACAGTTTTAGATTACTTAGAAGAAGAAGAATCAGCATCTATTTAGCACTTTTCATACACAATATATCCCAAAGTGCTTTACAAGCAATGCTAGATTGGTAGTAAAGTGACTGAATGTGCACCTGCAGTCCCAGGGCCTGAGGCCCTCCACCCTAAAGATGCATTTGGCAGTTTTAGCTTACACATCAGCCAGCAAGAGTTGTCTATATAATCACTGGCCTCACAACCTTTTTTCAAAAAGGTCCTTTGAAGGCCTTTGTTGTACCCTTAAGTTAAGGATCCTGTCCCTCCCTGGGACCACTCACATGAAGGATCCTGTCCCTCTCTGGGACCTAAATGTGTGCATTTACCAGGAGATGAAAGCTTCTTTTGAGCCCATGGCTACTGCTGACCTTAAATATGTCACTTGGAAAACTATTCCTAGTGGCTATGACATTTGCTAGGAGAGTGAGTGAGCTCTAAGCCCTCTGCACAGATCCAAACTACATAATATTTCATAGGGCTCAGGTAGTTCTCAGGACCAATAGAAAATTCCTCTCTAAGGTGGTGTCAGAATTCCACCTGAATCAGCCAGTTGCCATTCCTGTGTTTTTCACTGAGCAGTCCAATACAGGTGAACAAAAACTCTGCGGCCTGGACATAAAAAAAGGCATTGTTCTACCACCTGGACCACACAAAAGATGTCAGATCCAACAGCACTCATCTTTTTTATCACCAGCGGTGAAGTGGGGAAAGGCAGATCAGCAATTAGGAGAACTGACTCATGCTGGATAGTCTCCTGCATTCAATTCTGTTATGAAAAAGCTGACAAACTACTCCCAAGAGGTCTGACGGCATATTCCATAAGGGATACCTCTGCCTCTGTGGCAGTTGCAAGGGGAATCCCCTTTCAAGACATTTTTGAAGCAACTACCTGGAAAACAGTACACACCTTCACAAGACATTACTTTCTCGACGTACAGTCCAAGAGAGATGCCACCTTTGGCACTGCTGTCTTGCAAAACCTTTTTCCTAAATATGTTCTGAATCCAGCCTCCCAAGGTACTGCTATGGAGTATACTGTTAGTAAAAATATAATGATGGATTCCTGGGGTTAGAAGAAAAAAATTACTCACCATAGTAATTCTGTTTCTTCTTAAAGGATCCACCAGCAGTATTCACAATACCTTACCCTGCCTCCCCATCCAGAATCTGAAAATAGTCTCAGATAAGAATCAGTTTCTTTTTTATTGGCTTGAGTTATACTTATTACAGTGGGTTACAATTCTGAATATGCTGTCTGATCAAAAGTCTGCTTTTAATTGTTTGCTATTTTCAATGTTTTACCAAACTTTTAGAAAAAATGTTGATAGCCATTTAGCTAGTTTCAGTGGTCACAGCTTCCCATAGCTTTAGAAACAAATCTGAAGAAAGGCAATTGGGGGAGGGAGACTACAGTGCAGAGTTTGAACTTGATTCTAATTCTAAATTCCATAATTAGCATATGTTCTATCTCTGGGGCAAATCAAGCCTGTCAATCATGGAGAGGCAGTATAGCATAATGGTTAAGAGCACAGAGATAGAGAACTGGGTTTGAATCCCACAGCCACCACTTGCATACTGTGTGACCATGAGCAAATCACTTAACTTCCCTGCACTCCCAGTATGCACATGGGAACAAGCCTTGCTTAATGTGTCCTTCCTGACAAAAATTGTAAAATAAAAAAATAAATCCAGTGGTTTTGTGAATATTACTGATGGATCCCCTAAGAAGAAACAACATTACAATGGGAAGCATTTTTTTCTTCTCAAGCACCCATTAAATTAAATACAGTACTGCACCAAGATGTAGTAGTACTGCAAAATGGGAATTGTACAGGCTGCCTACATACTGGCAGTAGCCCATGAGTAGAAGGAAAGGGATGCAGAGGTCTATTTGTTTTAATTTTATTTATTCACTCAGAATAGCCCAGCTGAGATGTAACATATTGGTTGCAGTGGGTCCTGCTTCTACCTGTTTCCACTACTGGATGGTTTGGAGCACTGGGAGGTTATGTGACTTGCCCAAGATCACAGAGCAATCATTTGACTTTAGAAGGGTTTGAACCTGTACTCTTACGGTTTCAAAATCAAGAGGTCAGGAGACCACACAATATGCTACAGCCATGGGTGTCCAGGAAATAGACTGACTACTGCATACTAGAAAACTGTGCTTTTAAAAGCAGACAGCATGTGCTCTCAGCCCATTCTGAATCCCATAGTGTTGCATTACTGCAGGCTGTTATGTAGTAGTGCCTATGATGTCATCTTTTACAGCCCATATAACAAGCTAATGACCTTATGGGCATTAATATGCCATTTGCAAAACTGCACCACAAGATTTCATGAACACAACTACCATGACTGTTAGTAGAGCTCCTGCTTCTTGAATATTGTGGTACTGCAGAAACAGCAGTGGTCACTTTATTTACTATGAGCTACCTTTGTCTTCATGAATCTATCTCAGCAACTTGTAACACCTTTCTCCCTTTAATCTTTTATGAACTTTTCCCAGTTACTCTAAGTCACATTGAAGCTTCTGGAAGGTAAGTGTACTGCCTCCATTTATGTAACCTGTCATCATGTTTTATAAGCGCTTGGCTTGGTGATCCCTTCAGATGTGCAGTGGAACTCCAGTTAGTACCATCATTTTCTGAAACCAAAGGCAAGCAGATACTGTACATCCAGGTGACAGACAAGTAATGATGGACAGTCAGGTCTAGCCCCTACTTGGCTAAAGCAGTGACTGTCAAATGTTTTTTCCTTTATTGCCACTTCTGTTACATTACTTGTGATAGTGACCTTTGTGGAATATGATAATCCTGTATTTGTTGTCTTTCTACAGGATCTTGTGATCTTCAACAGGATTGTTAAAGACGTGTTTGGTGGATTGTATGACCCTTTTGGCATCAGCCAGACATCACAAAGTGACCTTGAGCAAGTTATCATGGCAAATGCCATGGATAATGAGCTAATTCCTCATCCACGTTGGGTCAACAAAGTGAAACAGCTCTTTGGTCTATCTCTGGTGCACCATGGTAAGAGGGAAGGGGAAGGGAACATTGTTTAACCAGGAGTAGCACACTAAGCCGAAGCTTGTTTCCAGATACGACCTGGGAACACAAGGAAGTTAAGTGACTTGCTCAGGATCACACAGTATGCACCAAGGTGGCTGTGGGATTCAAACCCAGGTCTGCAGCTCAGAGCCTTAACCCACTGTGCTATACTGCCAATGTTATGCAATATCATTAAATTACCTAAAAAAAGCACAATTCCACTCGTGGGATACTAACAGTTAAACACAACCCTCAAAAGGATATGTTTCTCCAAACTAGATAAATCCTAGAGATGAAGTTTAAAACAAGCAATAATATCTTTAGATTGTTGTAAAGATTGTAAATAACTAAAAGGTATATTCAAATTGGGAATGAGAAGTTTGTCCTGAGTCCACAGAAATACAATCCATATGGCCAAAACACTACTCGGTGTACATCATATGACCTGTTTTCCCTTATATAGCTTAGCTCATGTAGCAGGATCTATATAAGGTATATGCAATGGCTTGAATCCAATTATACAATGGCAAAGAAATGTAATGTCTTCTGATTGGTCAGTATGTGCCTGGAACAGTGATGTTATTACACAATAACATCACTGTATGAAGCTTAGGCACATACATGACTGCATGACAGGCTGTGAACTCATGCCTGTACTCCAGAAGTTACCGCCAGTCTGAGCTGCAGCTGTATGGGACTGCAACGCTTCCCCCTGATGTACCTTTATATCACAACACCTCCCACCTACCACATCACACACTGTCTCCAAAACAAAACACCTGTCTTTTTTTTTTGTCTGTTTCTTTGTTTTAACAGTGTTGCTGAGACTGGCTGCAGCTGTGTAAAACACCAAGATGTACATGCAGCTGCCGCTCCATGCAGCTCCATCTTCTGTATTTCTAGCACACTTTAGGGACGCTCACGTTCAGCTGCTGATTTGCCAAACATCATTTTGAACTTTAAAAAATATTTTAAATGAAAATACAGCAACAGGAAAGACTCTCCATTCTCCCGGTTGCTACAGAGAGTGTGTGAGTGCGTGCGGACATCAAAAGTGCCGCGCTCACTCCTCACATTGCACAGCTCCTGAGGAAAAAAAATGGCTGCATTTGGATGGCTAACCAAGAAAAGAAAATCAGAAAAAGAAAAAATAAATAAATAAGTGAATAAATAAAAGCCAGACTGTGAACACGCACTGCACATCAACCATTTAAACTAGCCACCCAACTGCAAATGTTTTTTTTTTTTTTTCAAACTGCGGGCAGCACCTGCTTCTCAAACTGACTGCTCTTTTCACAGTGCACAGCCTCAATGCAAGTGCCTCTTACTCCCATTTTCCAAACCCAGAACAGAGAAACACATTTTTTATACAGCAACTGCAAGTGGCTTATAGAATTACCAGACGCATTTTCCACAACTGTGGAGAAGTCCACAACCCCTCTAACATCCCTCAATCAAAACAAAACCCTCTCTGTAGTTCCCGATTACCACAAACATTTCTGCATTAACTTGCTTCAGTTTCTCCTGGTAGAAACAAACAAAAAAAAATTACAGCCTAGTATACTGCAGAACTACCTAGAAAACTGTGGGGGGGGGAGACAACAGGACACAGCCATGGAAATTATCAGAGAGGGAGACCGCAGACACACAACAGCACAATCTAGTGGACAAAGTGAAAATATAAACTTTTTTCTTCACTTTTATACTTCCACACTGAAAAGTCAAATAAAAAAAAGATTTTAAAACAATTTTTTCATAGTTTTTACTCTGTATTGATGAACCATTGTATAATAGCAATAAGGCACTCCATGGATGTGTTATTATGTAATAACGTCACTCCTCGGGTGTTGAACACACTTGGCCTACGTCCTTGTGCTTCAACCACCCAAGGAGTGATGTTATTACACAATAACACACACCCTGCCATAAGCAATTTATCTTCAACTGTGAGGGGCAGGACAATAACTCAGGAGTGGCAGAGCCACGAGTGAGGTATAAACATTCTAACCCCTCAAAAGCGTAATAAACTGTGTATTTTGAGTTAGGCCATTGCATATTTGATATATACATCATTTTACTAGTTTAACTTTCAAATCTGCTATTTGTTTCAAGATTTAACTGTCATTCTTAGACTTTGACTGCCAGCATCAGTGCTGCACTAGGCAATTGTGAAGTCATCAGCATTGTGAAAGCTGTTCTCTGACTGGGTCAGCATTCTTTTGTGAGGACACTAACCGTCAAGATTTCCATTGTGACAACAGTAAAATCAACATATTTTTGATATCTTGTTGTTAATGTTGTCACCAGACCAGATAGCACTTTCATCTTTTCATTTGTACCACCACACCTGTTGTATATATGTGATTATAAAATAAGTGAGAACAATCAGAAAAATGCTGTCTCCTGACTGGACAAAACACACCACATGACCATGCATTATCCCACAACAACTGCACACTTACACTTCTTTCTATTTTTCACTCCCTTCCAAAACTGCTTTGGCCATTTTATAAGACAAATAACTCACTGCAGGGTGTGCAGTCGTGCTCTGATATATGCATGCCTTGGGTGGTTGAATGCACTCAGCTTGCGGCCTTGTGCCTCACAACACTCACCAAGGCATGCGTATATCAGAGCATGACTGCACGGCCTGTAGTGGGTTATCTGTTACATGTACCAAACACTAGATGAAAATAGTTCAAGGGTCCATTATGTTCATCTCTGTCCACCCAGCCAGGTGCAATACCCTAAAATATTGGCAGCCACTGGGGACAACAAATGCTGTACCTATATTAACATGTCTACCACATGAATAGTCAATGTTCTCTGGTTTGAACCTAGTCTGACTTAAAGAGCTACTGACACCTCAAAGAAAACTTTAAAAAGCATAATAATTGGGTACAATTCTGTTTGCATTCCATTTATATTTTATATATTTCTCCTCCACATTATTTATTACCAAGGAATTTTGCATGACTATGTGATCTTTATCCCTTAGAGTTTCTTTAGAGTCATCTGCCTTCTATAGCTTACTCCATATTTTAAGTCAGAATCCTCTGTTGTGACATCACAATCTGCTGACATGGGAGTAACTATGATATCACATGCAGTGCTCTGTGACTTCAGGTAGGAAGAAAGCAGTAGGAATAGACAAACTCTTCAGGAGCAAAGACCCTGTTTTCATACAGCTGACCTCAGTAATAAATAATAGGGAGGAGGAATTCAGCACTAATGGGAAATGCAAATCTGGACTGTGACCAAATATTAGGTTTTGTTAAAGTTCTCCTGAACATGTCACCAGGTCATTAATATTTAACTTCCCCTCAGTCTGTGTCTCCTTACAGATCCACATGTATGCGGATGACACTGTTGTCTACTGCAGTGACCCGCTACCCAGTGTCATCTCCGCCAAACTGCAGGCCTGTCTCTCAGCTCTCGAGGCCTGGTTCACCTCCAGTTCTCTTGTGCTGAATGAAGAAAAAACTAAGGCTTTTCTGTTTGGGACCAGACGTCTGGGCACTGACAGAAGCGAGCTACTCCAGCTCAACACAGCCCAAGGGAAGAGAGTTGAGGTCATAGACAGGATCGAGTACCTTGGGATCCTCCTTGACCAGGAGCTGTCCTACAAACCCCACATCGACTCTTTAACAAGATCCATCCACCAGAGGCTTGGTCTCCTCTACCGGCTGGGTAACTCTCTTTCTGGAGGGCATGACACACCATAGCCAACTGCAGCCTTCTCCCTTCCATCCTATATGGTGCCCCCCTGCAACAGTTCCTCCGGGAGAAGGAGCTCAGCAAACTTTCCGTGCTCTACCACAGGGTGGCTCGCTTTGCAACAAACTGCTCCCCCAGGAGGCATCACTGCGAGGTCCTCGCGGACCTAAACTGGCCCACCTTACGGCACAAGTTGGCCTTTTCCTCTGTTTGCCTGGCCTTTAAATTCACCTCCTTCGGCCCTCCTCCCCATCTGAGTGGGCTGCTGACTCCAAAAGTCCAGTGCCATACCTTGCAATCCTTGGCAAGTCGTCCTCTTGACATCCCTCGTGTTCACACCAACCAAGGCAAGCGCTCCTTTCAGTATGCTGCTCCCTACTTATGGAACGCCATCCCAGCAAGTCTGGTTGACAAGCCTACTCTCCTAGGGTTTAAGTCAGGCCTCAAAGTGTACCTTCTGGAACTTAGTCTCTGTGGTTGTAATCGCTAGCCCCCTGTCCGGGCCAGTTGTCATGCTATCACTAACTTAGCCACGCCTACTTCCCCCATGAATCTCTTATGCAAAATTGCTAAATGTACTGTGCACCTGTTTAATACTTGTGAGCCTTGTGATGCCTGCTGTCTCTGTGTTAAGCGTTTGATACCAATTTCCCAATATGTATCAGTTGTAAATACTGTATATCGATACCTATGTATGTAATTTACTGCAATTAACTGCAGGTCGCCCCTGAAAAAGGGATCTCTGGTCTCAGTGGGCTTACCCGGTTACCAAAATCTAAATAAATAAATAAATGACACAGTACTCATTGCTTCTGGGAAGTGTTGCTCGGATAGTGATTTTCTAGATCCTACCACTATCTGTAAGATAGCGCTGGTATCCTACCAAGAATCCTACCAGAAATCCTACCAAAGACAGGTGTAGGATCCAGGGTCAGATACTTAGGATCCGGAGTCAGATAGCGATGGATCCTAGTTAGGATCCACAGATCCTAGGTCAGATCCAGGGATCAAAGGTCAGATAGTTGGGATCCAGGGTCAGATAGTGATGGGCCCAAGGTCAGATCCAGGGATCCTAGGTCAGATAGGATCTGAGATGGATCTGTTGCTAGGATCCATAGGATCCACAGTGTTTGTAGGATCCATGCACTGGATCCTAGAGTGTAGGGTCCATGGTCAGATAACACTACTATCCTACCACAGCAACTATCTGGGCAAATGGGAGGTATCTGTTGGTATCCTAGTTTCTAGGATACTATCTGAGCAACACTACTTCTGGGGCCTCAGTACCTGAGCTGGAATCCTCATTTTAGTGGGACTTTGACAATGTCAAACTCTGATTCCACTTAAAACAACTCTTGCCTAATTCCAAAAAAATTTCTCTATGACCTTTGGCACAAAGCAGAGGGCAGCTAACCTCCAACACACTCAAGTCTTTAGGACTCTAAGTGGTGCCGAACTTGAACCTGTGCCTCACTTTAAGTATCTCTGTGTGTGGCTAGACCAGCACCTCAGCTTCTTCACCCACATCAATGCCATGCATAAAAACTCTAGACTAAACTATTGTGTTGTACTGCAAAAAGTCCTGGCTGCCACTCCTGGTCCACTGCTAAGTTATCCTCAGGATTATCATGCTGATGTTTAACTATGTGGATGGGGTTTACAGTGTTGCTCCCAAATTTACCCTGGCCAGACTGGACCCTCTTTTTTACAACTTCAGTTGTTTTGCCCTAAATTCCTGCCCCTTACCCATCACAGCTCCCTTTCCCTTCCTTGAAGCCTGATGTCTTTTTCACTGTTCTGGTTTCCTGGCTAAATACTGACTTGTTACCATCCCCTCCTACCTCTCCTCTCCCCTCACCCCTTCCATCATATCAGTTTACTGCCTTCACTCCTCCAAGGCTTGCTCTTTCCATAGCCCATGCTGCAAGACCTCTGCTGCTCAGTCCTCTCCAGTCTGCTTTTCTACTCTCTGGAATGACCTTCTATTCCCTATTCATCACTTAGCCTCTCTTTCCTCTCTTAAGCCACTCCTATATTGGCTCATCTTTCCCAATCCTGCTCCTGCAGCTTGCCACCCACACCAGTTTTGGCTGGTGTATTACCTTTCCCTGACCACCACTGCCCTCCCACCCTGTTCCACTACTTCCATGATTTATTATTATTCACACTGTAAATGTTTGGAAATTTGGACCACTACTTTAATGCTTCTACTGCTTAAAAGATTTGGTTATTTATTACCATGAACATATTTCATTTTTGTACTTTCGCACATTTTTGTACCTTGTGTAACCTCCCCTCTGACCATGCCAAGGGGCCTGATGTTATACAGTGTGGAGGGAGGCACAAGCAAAGCAAGCCATCCAGACAACTATTTGAGCTGGCACGTACCTTCTAAACTAGAGATCTGGGTTCGCTGCAGGCTTGATAGCTGACACTCAACACTGCAGGAAAGGGGGAAACTGGAAACTCAAACCTGGGACCTGTGGGGTGAAGCTGTTAGCTGGTAGCCCAAATTTAGGGAAAACAGAGACAGAACACTCTCCAAATAAGGACACAAATTAATTTATTTTAAAACTTAATACAGCTTCCGGGGTCTGGAAGCACATACTGGGAGAAGTCAGCAATCAGTGGCAAAGCCATGGCACATAAACTTGAGGCCAAGAAAGCCTGAGAACTGAGCTCCAGAAGGGGGTCTCATGTAATTGGGCAGCTGAAACTCTATGGTGGGCCACAGGACCCACAACACAACTCTGCTGCCTAACCCCTCAGAACCACGGCAGCTCAGACTCTAAATAGCTGCTCAGTCAAACACAGGAGCAGAGGACAAAACACCGCTGCATTCCCAATTCTGCCTACTACCTGCAACACAGGGCTCATGGTCTAAACCTCTGGCATCCTGGAGCAGGCTCAACATGGGCGATGCAAGGGTACTCCAGACCTCATCTCTGTCACCGCAGGCTGCCACTGCACAAAAAAGGAGTGCCACAGCAGGTAATGGGGCTAGAGGGCTGCCACTATCTCTGGGCCCCATGCCATGGGCTGCCACCACTGTGACGTCCCCACTGCTTCACCAACATCTCTCAAGGACCAGGCCCCAGCCCACTCCAGTGCCTCAGAGCACAAGGCAGGGCCCTGCTCTCCCATCTCCACAAACAGGCCGAGGCTCCCAACGATGGACCCAGTCCCACCGCTGCAGGGTATACCACCACCCACCTAATCCTGAGTGGATTACTTTCTTCCACCGAGATGACAAGGCCCAAATCCCAAGGCTGGGGCATGAACCCCAGCCCCACTATGGTGGCTACATGGCTACACTCTCCTGGATGGCCTCCTTCTCCCACACCAATCCCAGCCTAATATACCCTAAAGGCCCAATCCCCAAACTCCATCTGAGTGCAGAGATCCACCTGGCAGGCCATAAAAGGAAAAAAAAAGGAGGAGATGGTCAAAAGAGTAAGCCCTCCAAGAAGGGGGGCTTACACTTTCCCCTACTTAAAACCATTCCCCTCCTGGGAAATCCCAGCCACCCCATAAAAGAGGGCCAGTATGATATGCGCACTCTCCCGCCAGCTCAGTCCCCCCCCCCCATATAAGGGAGATGCCAGAACTACGGGGGGGCCGAAAGAAAATCCCAACTAACTGTTGCCGCTGCCCAGAGAAGCCCAGTCCCTAGCACCTTACCTAGCACATGTCCCATTTAAACAATTGATAAACACAGAATACAATAACATATATGCAGGGACAAAGTCAAGAAACATCAACTTCTCAGAAAAAAAAATTGTTTTTCTCTTTTCCAACAAAAGTTAGCAATCCAGTCACTCATCCAATCACCCCCACACTTTCACTACACACACACACACACACACACACTAGCATACAAGTAACCAACCAGATACACAGCCACCTGCAATCATTCGCTACTCCCCCCTAGATATTCACCACACATTGGTAGGAGCAATATAGCTCCTAAAGCAAAATTCCATTACCAAAACAAGGGCAGAATAGTCCCAGGAATGCCCAAAAAGCCACCTAGTCCCCAGCTTAGACTAGGACAACCCTGGCTCAGTCTCTCTTCCTTCTGGTTTTCAAGATTCTTTTTTTTTTTTCCAACACCAAAACAGTAAGTAGAACTATATTACTAAAACATGTAAAACTGTAACAGCTCACTAATACAGAGTCCCGGGGTCAACAACAGTCCTGGCACACAAATGAGCACCTGGAGAGGTTACCCTTTACAGGGCAGGTCCACCACCATGGGGGTAGTAGTACTGGGGGTCTGGTTTAGTAATTATATTCCCAAAGGAGTCAGTGGATACCACATAGTATTTCATCCTATGGCCTGAAGCATCCTGAACCAGTGCAAAATGCTTAAAGAGAGTTAGGCCTGCCCATGCCAAAGAGTGGCACAGAGAGCTGGTGTGGTTGGTGAACTCCTCTGATGGGGGTCCTTTCTGGTTTATACGGAACTGGAGCTTGTTCACCATTCCCCTGAAGGCCCAATCTGCCAGTTTTTTTTCTATCATGTCCCACAGGCATTCTGAGATGTAAGGATACTTCTCCCGGGGATATTTCACATAGATAAAGCAGCGGAGCCATCGTTCTGCTTGTGATTATTGGGGATACTATGAATGCTGGTCCTCCTGTCCTGGCCCTCCTCAAGCCAGACCTTGGTGTGATATCTCAGGTTCATTGGATCATCTGGTAAAAGTCCATCTATATGGTCTCTGAGGGCCCAGGAGGCATGGAACGGTATCTGGCAGGGCTAACACAGGCCTTCTATAAGGCTGAGGGATGGCATGATACAGCTCTTGATCTTGAAACATCAGGGATTTAGGTGCTTGTCTGGTGGGGCAATATGGGAGGCTCTATGTAGTTAGGCTCCAGTATTCTCCCTTTTTCCTCCAGCACCACTGGGGTCTGTTTTCCCATAGCATCTCCCCTCTTGGAGGTAACACTGCCTCCTCTGGCTTGCAGTGGAGCATGACCTGATCCTCTGGGCCCTGGGGGATCAGCAGATTTCAAAAGTTTACATCGCCCTCTCCCTTTGCCACAGGAAAGCTCAACAGGTGGTGGTGGGGAAGGTCTGTGCCCCTCCTCACCAGATGGATCCTCCTCCTCCTCCTCCACAGCTTCAATCTGCACATCAGCTTCAGGAGCGGTGGGCTCTAGGGGGTTGACCACAGATTTCACATCATCACATTCCTCTAAACTGCCCACCGATAACAGAGAAACAGTCCCAGTAGAAGGTACAGATGGCCAAGTCCACTCTGCAGAGTAGGGAGGCAAAGCATAGAAATTCAGAGACACCCCCCCAGTCACAGGGCGAACCACCCCCACACCCTGTTAGGTACAGCGGGTTCACTGGTCAGTTGTAGCTCCCTGACCCACATTAGCACAGAGCCAGGAAAGCAGGGAGGCTGATACCAAGGCCTGTGGCTCAGCTTCTGCTGACTTTTCAGCCATTTTCCTCTTCTTCACGCTACCACAAAACAGGTCTCTCTCAAAAATGGTGCACTCTCACCTTCCTCCCAGGATCCCAGGCTGTCTCCCCAGAAAATCCTGCATGAGAACTGGCTCATTAGCATCATCCATGAATAATAAACAGCTGTCACCAAGATGGCGCCACTACTCAAAGGTGCAAAACTGTCCAAGATGGCGACACCCACTTAATGGTGCAGATAAAATTTCAGCCACAAGGCCTCCAGTGCCACTACTCAAGCAAGTCTAGAAACAGTTTGGTCTCCCCAAAATATTGCATGAGCCCCCATGTTTTTAACCTCCCCTTTGACCATGCCAAGGGGCCTGATGTTATACAGTGCAGAGGGAGGCACAAGAAAAGCAAGCTATCCAGATAACTATTTGAACTGGCACGTACCTTCTAAACTAGAGATCTGGGTTCACTGCAAGCTTGATAGCTGACACTCAACACTGCAGGAAAGGGGGAGACTGGAGACTCGAACCTGGGACCTGTGGGGTGAAGTTGTTACCGGGCAGCCCAAATTTAGGTAATACAGAGATGGAACACTCTCCAAATAAGAACACAAATTAATTGATTTTAAAACTTAATACAGCTTCTGAGGGCTGGGAGCACATACTGGGAGAAGGCAGCAATCAGTGGCAAAGCCATGGCACATAAACGTGAGGCCGAAAAGGCCTGAAAACTGAGCTCCAGAAGGGGGGGGGCTTACGTAATTGGGTAGTGGAAACTCTACGGTAGGCTGCAGGGCCTACAATACAACTCTGCAGCCTAGCCCCTCACAACCGTAGCAGCTCAGACTCCAAAAATCTGCTCAATCAAACACAGGAGTGGCGGGCATAACACAGCTGCATTCCCAATTCTTCCTACTACCTGTAACACAGGGCTCATGGTCTAAACCTCTGGCATCCTGGAGTGGGCTCAACATGGGTGATGCAAGGGTACTCCAGACCTCTTCTCTATCCCCGCAGGCTGTCGCTACATGAAGCAGAGTGCCACATCAGGTAACGGGGCTAGAGAACTGCCACCACCTCTGAGCCCCACGCTATGGGTTGCCAACACCATGGAAACCCCACCACTTCACCAATGTCTCTCAAGAACCAGGCCCCAGCCCACCCAGGTGCCACAGACCACAAGGTGAACCCCTGCTCTCCCATCTCCACAAACAGAACACAGCTCCCAATGATGGACCCAGTCCCATGACCGCAGGGCCTACCACCTCCCACCTAATCCTAAGCAGACTCTGGCACCTTACTAGTTCCCCCATTGATTGTTGCTATTCTTACAGCTACTTCCTGAGTATATTATCCTCTACTGTGTTATGTTATGAAGGGATTGGTGCACTCCACTGGGGTGGGGGAAGTAGGGGATAAGGAGGGGATATGGAGGGGAGGGGGGAGGGTGGTGGATTATATTTTCTTTTCTTTAGCCCAACAGTTTTCTTGCTGTACTATACTGACTGTTCTATGTGGTTTTATTAAAACAATAAAGCTTTTTCAATTTCAAAAAAATAATCCTGAGCAGATTAGATTCTTGCACCAAGATGCCAAGGCCTGAATCCCAGGACTGGGGCATGAACCACGGCCCCATTGTGGTGGCTACAATCTTCCAGATGGCCTTCTCCTCCCACACAAATCTCAGCCTAATATACCCTAAAGGCCCAACTCCCAGACTCTGCCCAAAGGCAAAGATCCACCTGGCAGGCCATAAAAGGAAAAAAGGGAGGAGAATTGTCACTGTAGTAAGCCCTCCCAGAAGGGGGGAGGGGCTTACACTTGCACTATTTGATACTCTGGGTTATTACACAATACTCGTTTTGTTTACTTGCGCATATGCGCAAGAAACATTATGTGGCAGCTTAGGAGAGAAGCGGGTTGTGGAGGTGCGGCACTGTGGCAGCCAATGGCGGCACTGCATTTGGAAGCTTGGCACTGGTGGACCAATGCAGGCACACTGTGCTGATGACATTGGTTTCCAAAAGTGCCACCAAGTTGAAACAATTTCCCCGCTGCAATGAGGGGCCGCCTCATCATTGCAGCGTCAACCATTCCGCTGCAATGAGGGAGCGACCCGTCATTGCAGGGCAGTATTTTGCCTAGTGTAACATTTTTTGTAAACTTGGCGGCAGTTTGCCACCACCTCACAGCCGCATGAAAGATGATGGGGGTGGCCAATCCCCCTATTGGCATGCTCCCGACCCAGTTCATTTGCCAAGGGGGCAGCCCACTCTCTGTTGGCATAATGTAACCCCCTCCCCCATTTGTTGTGTGCTGAGGGGGTGCCCAATGTCTTTCGGCATCATGCCCCCAAACAGTCATTCTTTGCCAATGGAGGGCCCAATCCCCATCAGCTTAAGTCCCCCCACCCCAAAAAAGGCAGGTGGCACACTGAGAGCCCACTCCAGTGTAATGAAAGCAAGCCTGAAAATAAAAAAACCTTCCCGCGACGTCTTTTTGTTTTGTTTTTTTTCTCCCTGAAAGAAAGGAAACGGTCCCACTCCAGTCGCCGTCCCCTCCCCCAACCTGCACCCACCCACTGTGCACCCTACCTCCCCACCCCCCTCACCCCATACTTACCTCCGGAGCCTGGCGCGATGATCTTTGGTGGATTAGGAACACATCTGCACTCTTCAAAGCCGACCACAAATTGAAGAAATGCCAGTAAGCTGTATAATGGCAGAAATAGGGTTTTTTCAAATTTGGTGCATATCGCAGGAATTTTTGGGAATTTTTGGCACCAAATTTTTAACATGGGGTTATTGGGACCCCTCCTCATGAATTCAGCCTCTGTCATGGGATTATTCGGTCCTGAAAGGTGATTTCACGGTCACTGCGCAGAATCACCTTTCGGGACTGAGTAATGGAATGACAGTGCCAGTGTTCATGAGGTGGGCTCTCAAAAAGCCTATGTTGCAAATTTGGTGAAAATAATCCAAAAAATGACTGTTCTATGAGTGTGTGTTGCACAGTTTCCACGCACGCTTGTAACTTTGCGAATTTGTAATATTTTCACTCCAGATTTTCAACAATGGCATTTTTTCACACCTCCTTATGAATAGTACAGCTGTCATTTTAAACATCCTGGCCAAAATGTGTTTTCTTTCGGCAGAAATTAGCGCAGTCGCTGTGGGAAGTCAGTTTTCGGAACACATTAAAAAAAATCACAGTGACACTGTTCATGAGCAGAGGTGCTAAAATGCCTATGTTGAAAATTTTGTGACAAAAGTCCATGAAATGACTGTGTTACTAGTGTACATTGCACAGTTTCCACACACCCTCGTAAATTCACGCATTTGTAATATTTTCACTCCAGATTTTCAACATTGCCATTTTTTCACACCTCCTTATGAACAGTACAGCTGTCATTTTTCATATCCTGGCCGAAATATACATTTACACATCTGGCGCAGAACAGCGTGGTCGCTGTGGGAAATCAATGTTCGGGACAGATTAGGAAAATCATAGTGACACTGTTCATGAGCAGAGGTCACAAAATGCCTATGTTGAAAATTTGGTGAAAAAATTCCACTAAATGACTGTGTTACGCACATGCGTTGTGCAGTTTCCACGTAAGCCCGGATGTTCTACTATTTTTAATATTTTCCCTACAGATTTTCAACTTTGTCATCTCTTCACACCTCCGTATGAATGGTACAGCTGTCATTCTTCACATCCTGCCCGATCTATGTTTTCATACATCTGGCGCAGAATGGCATGGTTGCTGTGGGAACTCAAAGTTCGGGACACATTAACAAAATCACAGTGCCACTGTTCATGAGAAGAGGTCCCAAATGCTTTCATGAGGTGGGGGTCACAAAAAGGCCATGTTGAAAATTTGGAGTGCAAATACCAACAAACGCCTGGGGCGTTAGGGTTTCTAACCATAACGTCCCTCCCTGTACAGACTGACAGGCATCAAGGGTGTGCCTTTGGATTGCCAACTGTAATGCTCATGCCATTCCACCCCCATCCCGCCACCCTGCAGCCAGTGACAGGCATCCAGGTGTGCCTTGGACTCTTCAGCCCCAGAGTTCACCCCATTCTCCTATACTGCACCCATTTCAGCATATGTCCTTATGGAATGGGATGACTGTAAAGCCAAACACCCAAGGCACACCTCAATATGTTGGTGTCTGGGATAGGGTGAAGTGAAATGGCATGAACGTTATGGGCGACGACCCGAACGCATACCCCAATGCCTGTCCATCTCTGCAGGGTGGAGGTGGGGTTGGCGTGAAGTTCAGTACTTCACTGCCATTCCTATTCTGCATCTCTCTAACTCCTGAATTTCCAATGCTAATACCAACAAGCAAACATTCCGCATTGACAAATGCTTGTCACTTTTTGCCACTGTAAATTCTTGCAAGATTACAATGTGTCATATGATATTCTATATTTTACATTGCACTTGTCAGTTTAGTGTTGTGCTTTGTGTTTGTCACTTTTGTTATTGTATTTCTTACCACTGGGTTACTAACCCCCACCTCCACCCCCACCCCCACCCTGGTCACCCCTTGAAATGAGTTTTGGCTCACTGTGCATCTCCCAGTCAGCAGATTTTAAATAAATAACTACATTTGGTTTCATGATCCCTGACATGGCTTTCTGTCAGTTGAAATTCACCCAACTTAGTATAGCATAGTCTTCTACTAAGCAGTCTGGTGGGGAAGTGGGAAGCCTGTCCTCTAGCTTTCCTATACCTTGGGAGACAGGGTGGTGAATTGTATCCCTGCAGTGTCTATCCCAGTTCATTATTGGGAGGAAGCACATGTGTGTACAAAAAGCCTAATGGTGCCTGATTATGGAATGAGCTCATTATGAGAGTCTGATATTCTGTAGCTTGCCACACCAGGTGGGTGGACTTGTTTTTGGTGGAGGGATTGGGTGAGGTGACTATATATTTGGCCTGGCTCATTGCCACAGATTCTTGTTAGTAATGCTAGGTGATCTGTTCCTTTGGCTTACAAGCAGAGCTGTGGTTTGACATTCAGAGGGTGGTCAGTTGAAATCCCACAGTCTGTCGTTTGTTCTTTATTCTAATGTTGCAGATATGAGCACATAAAAAATGTGCCCACTGTTCGTTAATCCTGTTTTGCTTACTTTTGCTTGTAGTGCAGGTCTTTGCAAACAAAGCTAAAATGGAAAGGCAAGACTGCAAACCATAAACTTCAGTGCATCGACTATTGACTCCAGTCATATTAAAGAGTAATATGAACTTACAGTAACAGAACATTGCACTGGAAATCACATTTCTTGTAACTGCATTGGTTATTATGTGCTAAGACATGACCAGTATGGTAATTATAAACCATGCCACGGTTTATAGCCAGTTAGGAAAGCTGTTTCTAAGCAGACTTGATAACATTTTGATCTAACTTTAAGGCTCCATTTCACAAAAAATAATAAACATGTTACCATGTGTTTATAGTTATGATTTATTTGTTTGACAAACTGGGAAGCTGAGCTGATGTCCCTAGGTTCCAATTCATTGTAGTCTATAGCTCAACTAATGTTGCTGGCTTATGGAATTCCTAAATAAATAAAACATGAATATTAGGCGGGAAATAAGGGGGAAAGTAGGATTATTTGAAAGAAATGCACAAAATAATACAATGGCGTGATTAAACAGATATCATACATGCCCAAGATTTATAATTATGTTACAAGATGTAAACAACAGGGTTTGTGTTTCTTTTAAACTTCATCTGTCCCTGCTAATTATATCTGCCTCAAAGTCATAACCCTCTGCTTCTGCAATCAGAATTATTCCCTTTGCAACAGGTTGTGATGTCATAGGTAGAGGACAATGACTTCAAGCCAGGAATAAGCAGTTGGAACAGATGAAGTCTATGAGATAGATGAGACTAGGTTAGGTTTTATTTGTATATCGTGCCCTTCTCTTAACCCAGAGCACTTTATGATTGCAGACAGGACAATATAAATCAATGCAATAAATATGTTATATAAAATAACACAGTCATTTACAAATAACCAAAGTTGATCTTGTAAAAACAGATTCTGTTTTGACAAACATGTCTTCAGAAATAAAAAACGGAAAGTCCTATAATTCAAATGTTCAGGGAATTTTGTGTAACTGGCTTCTGTTGATGTGAGCTGTGAATTTTTTGCTAGAAACCAGAAAATTCTCTTCGATTTTTAGAAGTGCACAGAATGATAAATTCTGTCAGTGGACAGAAATGCCATTCTACTTCCAAAATGTTCCACAGAATTTTTTGAAAATATTCTGCATAATTTCACCTATGTGTAACCTGCTAAATTTTTATGTAAACAGTGGAATTCTTTTTTTTTTACTTATGTTAATGTAAACAGCAAATTTGTTTCCCACATTTTTTCTCACATATAGAACAGATATTACTGTAAACTGCAGAATTTGGCTATTTTCCATGGAAAATAGGACAAAATTCTACACATATTGCATGGGCAGAATTCTGCAAAAATCACAAAATTTCACTGAATTTTGACAGAAACTGGATTTCACAATTTAGCCTAACACTATTAATCTGCAAAATGAACACTGTTTTAGTGAGCCCACCCAGTTACCAAAATAAGCAGAAATAAATCACTTTTATTAGTATTTCTAAAGAAACTTATACAGTCAATTCCGTTTGTGTGCACACCCTCAGGACCAGCCAAAAGTGTGCACACAACCGAAAATGCACTAAACAGAAATTGCAGTTTTATAGACAGGAGAGAATCGCGGTTGCGGAGAAAACATAACATCAGCTTATTAAACACTTTATCTTGTGTCAACATGTTAAAAATACTGCAGCAGTTAATAAATAGGCAATTTGCAGTAGTTTTATGAGCCGCCTGACAACATGACCCAATCGACTGAGACGGCAATAGGATTTTGTCTGTGACTTGCAAATCAAATGCCAACATTTTTCTGGAGTAACGTCTAAACTGCATGCTCTTGGCCAGGAATTAGGATGGATCTGCCCAGCAAAACTGTAGATTGTTTTCCAGGTTCGAGCTCCAAAAATACAGTCAATTCCACTTGTTTTAAAAAAGCAATTGAAGCTGAATAATGTGTCCACAGCATTGAGTCTGCTCAGGGAAGGCAGGTCACTGACTTGAACCACCAAACCTGCTCGCTGATTTCAATGGATCCAGAAGTGATGCTTTTCATACCCCACCACCTCACACCAGCTGAAAGAGATTAGATGCTAACTACCCGTGATTGTGGAGTGGACAGCTCAGGAAACTTAAGCGTTGAACAAAAGTAGCCATTCAACAATGCAATTAACACCTCACTACTGCTGCTAGTGACAGCTAAATGCTGTCAGAATTGTGCACATAACCGAAACTCATAGTGCACACAACCAAATTTTTTAACACTACAGTAATGGTAATGGAATCGGGACCGGAGGAATGTGTGCATACAACCGGAATGTGCACACATCCGAATTGCACACAAGTGGAATTGACTGTATATACAAACTTTATGACAAGTAGAACAGTATAAAACAAAACAGGAATAATTGACAAGAGAGCTAAACCAAGAACCTTATCGCTTAAAAGGTAAATATTACAATTTCATTGTTAGGTGTGGTATCCAGATACATGAAATTTTCACATGGTGTGGCCACTTTGGGCACAAAAATGTCAGTGCACACACAGACTTTTTAGATGCTTCATTTATTATATTGGGTTCCATCCCATCATTTTGCCAAGATCTTTCATAGCAGCCTGTGTGAATAATAATCTCAAAAAGCATACTAGAAAGCCAGCCTGCCAGCACAGCAGTTGGATTTCCGCTTGCAACGCCAATGACGCAGGTTCGGGAATGGACCCAGGAGTTGGAGGGCCAGCCAGGGGAGAAGGATTGAGCACCATGGGGACTGCTCTCCTTCTCCAGGAGGGAGAGGAATAGTGTCCAGCATCTTACGGACCCTTGGCAGAGGTTGAGGGTTCCACTGTGACCGGCACCACCACATTAGGGACAGGGTGGATGCTGGATGTCATTGCAGGTCTCTGCCCCTGGGAAGCAAAGCATTGCAAAAAAATCCAGTCCCTCAGCATGACAACCCACTCTGCCACTGTCCACTCCCTCCAACATCCACCGGGGGGACCTGCTCCTGTGGCCCCAAGCTGGGGGTTAAGCTGGGACTTGCCAATAGTGTCCATTGGAAGAGGGATCCCCCTAGTGGCCCAACCCCGGGAGGGGGGGCAAACCTGGGTATGGGGGCAGCAGGCGGAGCAGGTCTGAAGATGGGGGGGATCAGAACAAAACAAAAATAGAGCATATTAGAAAGCAAATCTAGAAAGAAAAGTCCCTTCATAAGACTGTTAGTGTCAAAGAAATGTTGAGATGGGATTGAATCTAATAAAAAAGGCATCTAAGAAGTCCATGTGTGTATTGGCATTTTTGTGCCCAGAGTGCCCTCACCTTTTGAATATTTGAGGTTACCTCACCTGGGGCATGCTACACTCCTCATGATGCAAATTGTCAGATGATTTCCAGTAGGCTCCTTTTCTTAAATAGATACATGTAAATAAATTTACATTTCACTTCTATAACATATACAACTCTTTGTCTGTTGTGCGCTTATAGTTTCTGGACTCAGTAGCACTTATGTATCCCTTATCCCTGACTACTCCAAGGAGACGTAACAGTATTATGTGTGTGTAAGATCAGGTATTATCTGGGGTTATTCTATAGCCCCTAGCTGTTTACTATCCGTTCTGTTCATGAAGATCTATAGAGTTAGACATAGAGGAACAGCATTGAAAAATGTTACCAATATTGTGTTATTCTTTTTTTCTTCCCCCAGGAATAATAGTGGCTGGTCCTCCAGGGTCTGGAAAAAGTGCTTGCATTTCTACCTTAGTGCAGGCCCTTGGTCTGCTTCAGACTAATCATCTGTCTTCCTCCTCGGTTGTACATGGTCTTGAAATGAGCACTGCACAGAGACTCGTAAAGATCAACCCGCTTGCTGTGGATGATTTTTCACTGCTGTTTGGCCACGAGATGACTTCTCACAGCTGGGCTGATGGAATTATAACTTACGCCTGGAGAAAAGCCATAAGGGTTAGTTTTCTTGTTCTGGGATGGCAACTTTTCCATGGGATTCAACATGTAATGAAAATAAACAGCAAATAAATACTCTAAGAAGAAATGCATGAGCATTTTAAAATTTTATTGTCCATTGCTGAGAGGTATTAATATGGTAATCTCCACTGATTTCCTCTCCAACCAAAACCACAACAAATCCAAGACACTGTTGTTAGTGGGAAAATGGCCATTCTTCAGCTTAATTTGTAAAACAAATCAGTAACGCACATATAACATAGAAAATATTATAACAAAGAACCTTGTCATGGCATCCTCAAATTGTGAGTAACATCCCAAACTATTATTAGTGGAAATAACGTCCCAGACACCAGAGAATAGGCATACAGTCATATGTGCAAGGCACCCAGCTACTGTACCACCACTACAGGAGTTACCAAGTACAACTTCACTTTACAGAAAGATCGTAGCTCTGGCCCCCTCAAACAGCACCAATGTAAGGTGCTCCCTGGTCACCAACCTTGCCATGTGAGTAAGGGTAACCTGTTACGGGACAAGAGAAAAACAATATTTATTTGCCTGAAGTCATAAAAATATAACTCTTGGAAAATTTCCAACTGTTTCACCAACTTTAATTCTGAAACCAACGTAGAAATGACAGCACACAGAAATGTAAACAACATGGAGTCAGAACCCTAACCTGCACCCCTGTTCAAAAACACTATGGCCCATCCAGTGGTGAAACTGATTAGGTGGGAGGGAGTGACAAGTACCAAAACCAATGGCCCTTAAATTCTGGAACTCCACAACTGCAGAATATTGTGCAGAACTAGCATCATATTGCAAATTATTTTGGGGATACACAATAGCCTGGCTCAAAATATGCAATTTATCTTCATGTACAGTATGAGGAGCAAGACCATAACTCATGAGTAGCAAAGCCACTAGTGAGTTATGAAATCCTTGTCTTCTCACAAGTGGAAATAAATTCCATAGTGAGTCAAGCCAGTGTGTATTAGATTTGTACAACATCGGTTTGACAGTTATACCATTTTTATTCAGCTTTCTGTGCAAGGATTTTACTATTTTTCTATGATTTGAACTCCTGGCTTCAGTGCTTTACAAGCCTGTGATGATATCATTAGCATTGTGATAGCTGTTCTGTGTAAAGGTCAAGGAAAGTGATTGTGATATATCTAACCTATAAATAAATGTTTATCTGAAGGTGAGATAGCATAAAAAAGTTATTAAGGACAATTTATCACCCTTGGTGTTACATAAATGCAGTGCCACAGAATTCATTGGTCTTGGTGATTTGTCATGCAAATGTAGTTGTTCCACAGTGCCTGGCTTCCCTCCATTCCACTCCCTTCCCTTCCCTTCCCAGTTTCTCCTGAAGTCTTTCATCCATGCTCTGCATGTAATCTCATTAGTGACATCACTTCATATTTTAGCCAACTGCAAAACTCCTTCTCCTACAGAAACAAGTTAGTCATGCTACCGGAATGGGCAAATGCTGCCGCATTAGCCTAGGAGCCCTTCATAGAAATCAGGATGGTGGTGCTGCAGAGAAGGGGACCTTACCATAGTGGTAGTAGAAACATGAAAACATTGCATTTTGCCATCAGAAGGATTTGTGGTCTATAAGTCCGCCTGATGTGAAGACATATGTTCATTATAGGGTCATGTCCCTTTACCCCACTGCAGCATTGACCTGGTCCTTGTACTTTTCCCATCCCCTTTTGAAGCTCTTCATGGTTTTATTTACAACCATCTCTGGTAGCTTGTTCCAACCTTCCAACCCCATCTCTGTAATTTAGTATTGCAGTGGGACTGCATCAGCACAGGCTATTGCGCACATCTTCAGTTTTTTTAATCACTCCCTAGCCAGTGGAACTCTCCTCAGAAATTGCTATTTTTAGGGGCGTGGATATGGTTCATGTATTCACACATTGTCAGTTCTTCCTTAAGAGATGAGTCACTAGAATGTCTTTAAGCAAAGCTCCTCCCACCACCTGCATGGTATATCCCTTGGCCTCCACCCCATAACATCAGATCTTCCTTTCTGTTGGAAGAGTTTGGTCTCCTCCTTCACAGCCCCACTGGCAGACTTGGTTATTTTCTGTAACTTTGTGATTTCTGTGTATTTCTCGGTGCTTCTCTGGCAGATGATCAGATGATGAAACACAAGGAAGCAATGCCAGCTGCCAGCTTCAAGCAGTGAATCACAGGGTAGCAGAAGATGTCGCAAGTGGACCCATATCTGTTGTGCCTTTACTGCCTAGGGACAGCACACAATTTTGTGGGTTGCAGCCTCTGTCAGATGATACTAATATCATTGCTTGAAGACCATAAGCCTTGTCTTCTCCTCAGCCAGCCGACACAGACCCAAAATTGTGGCCTTCAAGTGGTTGCAAGGAGGTCTCCAATGTGGCAGGGTCTGCAGCCAAACTTGCTGCTCTAGAAGAGGTAGCAGCGAGGGCTGTAGTGGGTACCTTGTTGGTCTTGGTACTGCTCCTGGCTGGGACCAGTGTCAGAGTGTCTTTCACAAGGGAGTTTTGAGATCTGTATCAGGCCCTCCAGACCTTTGGGGAAAACCCTGTCTGCCACAGCAAGAAACATAAGGCACACTGCTATCAGTCATAGGATTGGGTGAAATTACACTCCTCCTACTCCCTCAACTCCTCTGACTGCTTGAAACATATCAAGTGCTTGGATTTGGCGAAGCTACAAATTGATCGAGGGGTAGGTTGCCAGCTCCATGGCACCCCTCTTGGGCTTGATAAATGCAACACCATTCAATCAGGAGGTTGAGATTTGTCTTGAGCCCATTGACCAGTTGTCAGAGGGGGTCAATGAAGAGTCAGTCTCCAAGATCCCAATCTTTCCAGTCCTTACCCAGGAGGATGAGGAGTGGTTGAAATTCCTGGCCATTACCACTCAGGCTCAGCCTCCACCAGAGGTCATGCAGTTGAAACCGGTGTCAGTCATTTACATGGCACCTCCAGCTGCCTCTCCTTAACATTGGCCCCCGAGTCGACAATCATTGTCAAGACTGAGGTACTCTTCAAGTTTTCGATTCAGATCAGCCAGGAGGCATCACTGTCAAAGCTCCCCATCCTTGGATGATGAGAGGCTCTGCATGCATACGCAACAGTACTATGAGAAACTCCTCTGGTAGCAGTGGGCCATGGCAAGGTATGGTAAGGCTCTGCCCCAACCATTATGGTCAACTGGCCAGTGCCAATGAAGCCCACACCAGTATTTCTGAGACTATTATCGCCAACACCTCTCTCTCCACCATTGCAGGTGGAATCGCCTCCACAGCAGCCATTATAGGGAGCATTTTCCAAGGACTACTGTACTGCATCCAGCTTGTCAGGCTAGTTATCTGTGGAAATTGCCCAGTCGGATGACTCCAGGATGGTTCATGGTGGGAAGTGTTCAAGGGCCATCTTCAATGAGTCCTCTGATGAGTGCGAAGGGTCCTTTGTGCAGTTGTCAAGGACATATATATTCGACCAGGAATCGGACCCCCTGAGGAAGGCCACACCCCTGGTCGAAGCATTGGGGAGTGAGTTTGTTGGTGGGCACACCTGTCTGAACGAGAAGCAAGCACGCTGTATGTACTGAACTGTTTGTGAAGGAATAAATTCATTTAATGAAATACTGAATTGCTCAGTTCTTATTGCACTTGGAGTGCTTAGCTACTTTTGGTGACATTTTAGAGTTTGGGGCTAGCAACCCCTTGCTCTAGCACCCGGCTAGAGCTGTTCACACATTGAAGGAGATTTTGTACTTGTCATTATGGGACCAGCCCTGGAGCTTTGGCAGCATCCAGCCTCCTCCTCCTCCTTGGTAGCCTCAACCCATATGGTCCAAACATACACTGTCCCTGTCAACTCTCTCTCCAATGTCCTTGGACATTGGTGATTCCTGTGTCCATGCCACAGCAGCGGCCATCGTGAAGCATCACAGGGCCTGGCTAAGGATCTCCACCTTCACAGTGGACACTCAGCATTAGTTGGCAGCTATTCCTTTACTGGGCAGAGACCTCTTTGGCACAGGGGTGGATGAACATCTTACTAGGATCAAGAAGTCGAACACCACCCTAGATTCTGTGGCTTCATGCCAGATGGACCCAAAAGGACAGGAGCAAAAGAAAAAGACTATTTGGGTTTGGCCCTTTCAGCCACATCAGTCTTGGTAGCAACAGTCACAACAGGGACAGCTTCAAGCCTGGCACCCAAAGGCCAAGTTCTCTGGCCAGAGGCGCAAAAGAGGTGGGGGTAGGGGAAGTCATGCCCCTCAAGCTGCTGCAGCCAGTGCCTCCTCCAAAGCTGCCCAGTGATGGGTCGGGGATATCCACCTCCCACCTGTCCAGGCGCTTAACCAGCTGTCTGTGGGGGGTTGGCTTCACCACTTCCAGCCTCACTGATACATCATCACTACAAACAAGTGGGTTCTCAAGGTGGTCAGCAGAGGGTTGCCTTTCAACTTCAAAGTTCTCCCACCGTATCAATCCCACACTCTGAGGGAGACCTCAGTGTCGCAGGACACATCATCCACCCTCGGGGAGGTCATTGCTTAGTTCCATGCAAAGGGAGCAATAGCCCATGTCCCAGACACCCTGGCAAGTCAAGGGTATATGCCCTGGTACTTCCTGGTCTCGAAACAGATAGAGGGGCTGGTGCCCCATACTGGATCTACACAACCTAAATTAGTTTCTCAGGTAGTGCCAGTTCAGCATGGTCATGCTGAACCCTATTACACCGTCACTGGAGTAGGGCATGTGGTTCTGCTCCCTGGACCTCCAGAAAACATTCTTCCACATTTCAGTTTGCCATCTCACTGGTGGTACCTCCAATTCCATGTAAAGGGGCTGTTCTATCAGTTCCAGGTCATGCCATTTGGCATCTCCTCTGTGCCCATGGTCTTCACAAAGTGCATGGCAATGGTGGCAGCCCTCCTGTGACACAGGAGCATCAGTGTTTATCAATACCTGGACAACTGGCTGATAGCTGGGCTGTCCAAAGAGGCCATGGAGCAGTCCAGTGAACTAGCCCTCCAGACCTGCAGAGACTTTGGCCTCTTGGTCAACCCAGCCAAGTCTAAGCTGATCCCTTTACAAGTGATTCATTTCATTAGGGCAAAACTAGACTCCCTACAGGCCAAGACCCACCTCCCCATGGGCTGGGCATTGGATCAGCTAGAGTCTGCAGCATTGTATTAGGTAGGGAAAAGGGAAAGACTAGGTGGGACACAGTTCTTATCTGCCATCACCTTCTATGTTTCTATGTTTCTCTGCCTGATCATTTCAGGTTGGGTGCTCATGCCCTGCCCAGGACTTCCTGAGGCTGCTGGGGTACATGGCATCCTGCACTAGATTGGTCCAGTGGGCTTGCTGATGGATGCAGCACTTACAGTAGGAGTTAGTCTGTCAGTGGTCCCAGAACCTAGGTCACCTGGACCAGCTGGCAACAGTGACTCTGCTGATGTAGGATGACATCCAGTGATAGCTGATCGCAGAACATCTGAAGGAAGGAGTCCCATTTCTCCACCAAGAACCATCCATCACTCTCATGACGGATGCATCACTGGTGGGGTAGGGAGTACACCTGGGAGACAACAGAGCCCATGGGTTCTGGTCTTCCAAGGAGTCCTATCACCACATCAATATGCTGGAGCTCCATGTAGTGCAACTAGCTTTGATGCAATTCACTCCTCTAGTCAGGGGTCAGGTTCTGCAAGTCCAGATGTACAGCACTATGACCATGTTCTACCTGAACAGGCAGGGCAGCATATACTCCCTTCCCTTGTGACAGGAGATCCTCCACATCTGGACCTCATGCACAGCCTGGGTGCAGATATAAAGGCCATCTGTGTTGCAAGAACAAACAGTCTGCTGGCATACACTCTCAGCCAGGTGGGCAAGATGTCACATGAGTGGTTCCTGTAGCAGGAGGTGTTGAGCCACCTGTTCTCCCTGTGGAACACACCTCTGGTGGACCTATTTGCCTCCTGGGAGAACACAAAACTGAGGCTGTTCTGTCCCCACCCACACACACACGCACTGCCAAGGACACTTGTGGGGGATGCCTTTGCATGGCCCTGGACCCTAGGCCTCCTGTACTCCTTTGCTCCCTTCCCTCTGATCTGCAAGGTGGTGGTCAAGGTTCAGAAGGACAAAGCATGGAGGATCCTGACAGCTCCAGACTGTCATTGCCAGCTCTGGTACCCAGATCTCCTCATCATCATCAGCAGACCCCCATGGCAGTTGCCTCTTCACCTGGATCTGCTGACCCAACATCAGGGGAAGGTCCTGCAGCCATACCTTCAATCCCTGCACCTCACAGCCTGGTTCCTGAGTGGCTAGAGTTCCAGGCTTTGGGTCTTTATAGAGAATGTGATCCATGTTGTGGAGGCCTCTCATAAAGAATCAACTCACCAGTGCTATGCCTTTAAATGGAAATGGTTTTCCATCTTCTATAAGGGCAAAGAGTATGATCCCCTTGCCTGCCCTGTGACTAGTATCCTTGAGTACCTCTGGTCCCTGTCCCATCTGGGAATGTGTGATCTATAAGCCTAAAGGTGTACCAGGTAGCCATCTCTGTGTATCAGGTGCAGGTGAGGTGTTTGGGCATTTTTCAAAGTCCTTGACTACTTGTCCTTGCCAGTGCATGAACCTCCACCGCCATGGGACTTGTTGCTGATTCTGGCAATGCTCATAGGCAAGCCTTTTGAACCTATGTACAGGTGTGAAATAGCACATCTATCATGGAAGACAGCCTTCCTGGTGGCTATAACATCAGCCAGAAGAATCAGTGAACTCCAGGCACTCTCGATGGAGCTTCCATACCTGGTCTTCTAAAGGGACAAGAATGTCCTTCACCCCCATCCAAAGTTCCTGCTGAAGGTTGTCTTGGAGTTCCACCTTAACCAGGCGATGAACCTCCTGGTCCTCTTCATGAAGTCATCTTTAGAGGCTGACCGCAGGCTTCATACTTTGGACCTGCAGGGGGTGCTATCCTATTGCATGGAGTGCATGACAGCTCTTTGTGACATATGCTGGGGCCACATCTGGCAGACTGGCAACTAAGAGGATGACTGGTAGGTGAATTATGCTCTGCACTGACCTGTGTCATAGGTTGGCTGGTAGGGAGACCCCTGGCTCAGGGCTCATTCCTCCATGCATACTGCTGCCCTAGTGGCTGTTTTTAAAAACATCCCTATCCAGGAGATCTGCAGGGCTACCACCTTTAAGTCAGCACACACCTTCATCTCCCATTATAGCATCAACCTAGAGTCTCATCAGGATACTGCATTTGGGACCTCTGTTCTCCAGTCACTGTTTGCAAATAGCGGTGCGTGCCTTGCCCCTTCCTCCCGGAGAACTGCTGGGAGTCTGCCAATGTGTGTGTATGTGAACAGCATCCACGCCACAAGAAAAAGAGATTACTTACCTGTAACAATAGTTCTAGGAGGGCCGGCTTCTGCACCCGGGCCACCTGCTCAGTTTCCCAGGGCCCCAACACCAGAGGTGGTCCCACAAGGGGCTCAAAAAAAGTGTCAACTAACTTTGCCATAGCTCTGTGTGGACCATGCTGGCAACAATGCATGCTTTTGCCTGCAATCTGCATGGTGCTCCCAGTCAACCACTGCCTGCCCTGCTGGTGAAACCATGACTGTCTTTGAGTGACATGCACCACAATTTTACATTCAACATTCACTGCTGCTGTCAAGCCGATGAGAATCTAATGGAACAGATTCCCCCTTAAGGCTGCCTGTGTGAGGCTATGAGCCCTTCTTGTTGACCGGCAGGACCCAGATCCATTGCATTTCATGGGGCTGGGTGTAGGATGAGCAGGTGGCCAGTGGATGGAGAAGAGTGTGGTAGAGGGGTAGGCCTGAGCTGTGGCCCAGCCAACTGGCTTTTTAGCTTAGCTGTGTTTGTGTTGGGAAGAGGCACCAAGGCAGGAGTTCAAAATAGGGTGCAGTCAGGCCTAATGGTGGCAAAGCACTGGCTGACCTGGGCAGGCAGGGTTGACTGAGTACTGTAGAGCAACCATTGATCAGTAATGGTTGTCTCTGCATTGACTCGTTGGGCTGGTGGAGCTCTGAGTTGGCACAGCACCAGACAGTCCATGACAAGTGCAAGTCAACAGCAAGCAAGCAACGGATGTGGCAGGTCTTGGTTGAAGTTCCCCCACTGACTGAGAGTCAGACGTGATCCATATCAATGCCACACCAAGTAGGACAGACAGATAGAGTGCCCAGAGGGAAGGGGAGGCTCAGGCTGCTGCTACAGCCCGTAGCACAGTGTACCAGAAAATCTGCCCCATTCTGCACCTGCCTTTGGGTTGGGGGTGGGGGAGTGGGAGGGATGGACTTACTTAGGTACCAGTCATGTGTGTGAGCATGAGTGGCTCAGCCTGCTAGGTTGGTTGGTGTCAGAGTGGAATTCTGAGTTTGAAATTCTGAATTGATAGCTTGCTGCTGTGTGGAGAGCTGGGGGTAGCTGCTGTGTAGAGAGGGTTGTGATTGACGGATGGTTGGCATTGAGTCCTCAGTTCTATATTGGGAGGGAGGTGTTCCACATTTGGTAGTTAGCTGGTTGGTACTACAAATTCAAATTTGCATAAATCCTGATTCCTCTCTGGGCGTGGGGGCCGGGGGTGATGCTTGCATCTCCCTCAGCCAAGTCGACTGGTTTTATTGTTTTTCTTTTTTTTTACACAGATGCACAGGTCTAAGGGGGGGACCACTAGAGGTCCATTGTCCAGGGCCCACAAAAACCTGATGCCAGCCTTGCTAGGAATGGTGTATGGTTCACATCCACACCACCCACCCAACCTCCCCTGGCAAATGGCACATGGATCCCTGCTTCCCACGTGCAAGATCTGATATTGTGGGGCAGAGTTGAGGGATATGCCACCCAGGTGATGGGAGGAGCTTTGCTTAAAGATGTTCTGGTAAACAGCTATTAAGGAAGCAAAGCAAAGCTAAATGTATTTATAAAATGCTATTCCAAAAAAGACCATATCATTGTACATACATATAAAAATATCAATAAAAACACATAAATACATATCTTATTCATAAAACCAAATAGTATCATCAGCAGGTCTTCAAATATCTGAAAATGCATAATCAAATAAGTAAGATTTTAAGGCAGATTTGAATGCGTCTGCAGACGGGCATTCTCTGATCCGATGATGTAGAAAATTCCACAGGGTCATATCTGCAAATGCAAATGAACTAGCTCCAGAATTAGTCAACTGGACCCTGTGAATCTCTAGCAATCCCTCATTAGCAGATTGGAGAGGACAAAGGGGGCAGTAGGGACAAAGGAGATCTTGCAGACACCACGGCCCCTGTCTGTGTAGGGCTTTATATGTCAGTAAACTGACTTTGAAGGTGATCCTCCACTGCACCGGCAGCCAGTACAGGCCACAGAACACAGGTGTGACATAGCAAGATCTTTACAAGCAAGTCAATAACCTGGCAACCGCATTCTGCACCAGCTGTAGATGGCGAAGGTCCTCCCCCGGTAGCCCTAGATATAGGGCATCACTGTACTCAAGGTGTGAGGTCACAAAAGTGTGGATCAATGTCGGAAGATCATCAGGTGGGACCAGGTGTTTTATCCGAGCGATGTTCCTCAGATGGTAAAATGAAGTCTTGACAATGACAGACACCTGAGATTTCAGTGTCAACTCGTCATGAAGTACAACACCCAGATTCCACACCAGATCAGAGGTTAACAGCTGGTTGCCCCCAAGACAATGTCCAGAGGGTTGTCCAGCTGCCTGTCCCTCTGCCAGATGACCTGGGTCCACAACCAACACCTCAGTCTTATCCGGATTCAACCTGAGCCAGTTGGCACTCATCCATTCCTGGATTACAGAAAGGCAGTTGTTACAGACCGAGACAACATCATTATGCTCGGGTACAAAGGACATGTGCAGCTGAGTATCATGAGCATAGCAGTGAAAACTCAGCCCGTACTGCCTAATAATGTCTCCCAATGGCAGCATGTACACCATGAATAACATGGGTAAAAGCACCAAGCCCTGCAGCACCCCACACGGCAGAGGATGAGGGACAGAGGAAAAAACTCCTGACTCCACTCTCTGCACTGTGTCTGCGAGAAAAGATTGAAACCATCTGAGGACTGTACCAGACAGTCCACAGAATAGCCGCAGGCACCCCAGCAACACCTCATGATCCACAGGGTGTCAAATGCTGCAGAGAGATCAAGGAGGACTAAGATGGAGCGACTCCTCTGATCTCTCGCTATCAGGAGATCATTTAGTCCCCCAACCAGCGCTGTCTCAGTACTATGCATCTTCCTGAAACTGGACTGGAGGAGATTATGGATATTGTGGGTGGTAAGCTGCTCCTCGAGCTGCAACAGGACTGCTTTCTCAATAACCTTGCCTACAAAAGGCAGGTTAGAGACAGGCCTGTAGTTTGCGAGACAGTCAGGGTCAAGAGAAGGTTCCTTTAAAAGAGGATGGACCACCTCCTCCTTCAGGGTGACTGGAAACATCTCGGTCTCTAACGAGCACCAAACCATCTTCACAAGGACTGGTCTGATAACCTCCACACACCCCACGAGGAGGCGTGTTGGGGCTGGGTCCAAACTACAGTATGTCAGTCACAAGCCCTGGGTAATCTTCACAACATCCTCGATCGCTAGCCGGTCAAAGTCGGACCAGACCGACTGGGTGGCTGTAAGCTCCCACTGATCTCCACTCTGCCCATTTGAATGAGCTTTGCTGATCTCTGACCTAATGGTGACCACCTTATCTGCAAAGAATTGAGCAAACTCATCACACTTCAACTGTTAAAAGGCTCCCTATCTCTTGAGACAGGCTGGATTGCACAGCCTGTCCACAGTCCAGAAGAGCTGAGACAGTTAATTCTGCACAGCCTCAATCTCCCTGGACAGGAACTCTGCCTTCTTACGGGAGACTGCAGATTGATAGTCCCTATAATGGGATATCAATCTAAGTCTGTCATCAACAAGGCCAGATTTCTGCCAGCATCATTCCAAACTTCTCCCAACTTTCCTCATCTCCCTCAAAGTCCCATCAAACCATGGGGACTGAGGATGAAGAGTGAGGGGGCAAGCTCTGACAGGAGCTATGTAATCCAGAGCCGCCACCACTGCCTTATAATAGGCTAGCAGAAGTTCCTCTGATTTCCAGCTCATGCTCAAACTCCCCAATATGTCTAGGACCGCCAAAACACCATCAGCGGTCAAGCCCCACAAAGGGCGGTACCGGAACATCTTTGTAGAGGCAGGTCTATTGGGGGGGCCATGAAACTGAACCCTATAGTGTGGTGATCAGACCATTCGACGGGTTCCACAACCACAATGGAGATCTCCAATTCCAGTAGGAACACTTGGTCCAACGAAAGACCTTGACAGTCTATCACAGTGGTAATCACCTGTGTGAACCCCAACAAAATCATCAGTTGGAGGAAGTCTTGTTCAAAATGTGAGATTCCATTGTCGACCCAGGCATTGAAGTCCCCAGTACCAACCACCTGGGGGACTCCAGCACCATCTCGATGATGAAGTCCATGACTTCCTGTAGTAAATCCTTCTTATTCTCAGATGGACAGTAAACAAGAAATATCCTACAACCCACACCTGCATCCATTATGCATTCGAAGGATCTAGTGACCCCAACTGGCACATCTACAAGGCCAGTTGTGTCTTAAAACAGATGGCTACCCCCCATCCCTACAATCCAACCTCGGGTGGTGTATCTCTGAGTACCCAGCTGGAACAGCTGATTCCAAAATGGGACCTGCATTCTCGTCCAGCCAGGTCTTGGTGATGTACACCAGGTCAGATGTTCCAACAAGATTAGCAATTAATGCTGGCTTGTTCCTAATTGACCTGGCATTACAGAACACTGCCCAGGTTAGATGAGCAGTCAAGGCTGGCCACGCTATCTGCCCACAAAATGTGAAGCCCTTGGGTATGTTAAACAGGTAGGGAGACCCCTCTCCTGGACCCATTTCAACCTAGGGCACCTCCTTGAACCCACAACCCCAGTTTGTCCACCCTGCTCCACCCCCCCGCCAGGTTCATGCCCCAACCCCCTGACGCTTCCTCATTATGCCCAGGGTGCAACAATGCCTATACACTTCTCCTGATAATGGGGGAAATTGAAAGGGTGGAGCGCCCAAAGCTCAGCGGAGGAATAGCACCCGCCCGCCAATGCCCTCTGCCAACACATCCTGCTACTACCCACAATCAGCAGCTACCAGTTAGCACAATCACATGCTCCTACACTCAGTCACACTCTCACTCTTACACACCTACAACCACTCCCCACCCCAAAACTCCACATGCAACAACAAACCCCAAATTTCTACCTAAAAAAACACCCACTAATATAAACAACCATAAAACCAAAACAACAAGAAAACCAAAGCAGCAGTAGTGTAATGAGTTCTTTAGATTATTGTCCAAAAGTTTTTACTGATCACTCAAATCAGCTCTTAAAAATTCCACACTGTCCCAAAAAGACATGCCATGTCTTTCATAAGGATTTAAGATGGGGAAGGGGGAGCTCTCAGCAGCCCCTTGCCAAACCGCATGTCCAAATACTGTGGCCCTCTTACTGCCACACTCACTGTCTTATAGTATTTGTAAGTTATTATAGAGGCCCTCTCACTGCCTCATAGTAAAAGTTATATGGAAATATAATACCTGACACAGATCACACAGTCAGGGAGAAAGGAACAGACGCACAGCACAATGCACTTTTCCGATGACTATCCTCCAAGGAGCCGCCCCTGAGAAAATGGGTCCTCCACGTTGACCAAAATGCCAGGCCCTGGTCCACCCCAAAGCAGGCACCACCGTCTAAAGAAATCCCCACACCTAAACCATCTGGGCCACCCAACCTACATCAAGCAGCCCATGGTGGCTCAAGGAGAAAGAGCTCAGTACCCATCTTCCAGTTGGCACACTCTATCTCCCTAGGGGCAATTCCTATACCTGACACTGACCTTAGGGCCAGCCAGTCCAGCTAGCCAATCCACCACTTCCCGGCCAAGACGATCCTTCAACTCCTCACATGGCAAATCACCACACAGCTAAATCACCAGAGGACAGCCTAATAAATCCACTGAGGTGGCCGCCTTTCTTACAGCTTTTTCTCCAGTTTTCAGGCCCCAGTGCTTCTGTCATTCCAAACTGATCAGCCTACACCACCTTCCGATTATTGAAGCAGATCCTGGAACCCTCAACCACAGCCACCCGGCTTTGAATAGTCCATTCTCTTTAACTTCCAGTGGCAGGTAAAATCCGGTATGCCAACGCTACCTCGACATTTCAAGAGTGACCAACACTATCGCGACAACAGCACCAGGTCACTGTAGTGTCAGCGCAGGACCCCATCACTGCTTTCCGGGGGTATTGCACCCCGTCCCTGAAAGAACTCTGACTTGGAGGTGATTATTTTAGTAGTGGGGGGTTTGGAAGGCAAAGCCGCCTGAAAAAAAGTCTGTCCTGTGACTCCCTTCATGCCAACTGCAAATGCGGTCAACATAAGGGAGTTGCTGTAACATTAGTCGGCAAATAATTTGTTGGCTGACTGTCATGGAGTCATAAAATCCAATGCCAAATGATAGCACTAAATGCTTCCCAATCCCACCCATACAAGCGAGTAAGGGTATGCTAGCTACAGTTAATAAAATAGCGAGCAATGTGTGTCCCACAAATGGTGGACGAACTGTGCAATGACCGCAGCTCTCAAACTTACGTTACTGCTGCTTTCAGCACTCGCTAACCAGCATGAAAAAAAATAGATTAAACATTTACAAAAACTAATTAAAACAATTAAAACAAAGGAGCTGCTGCACTAATCTGATGGCTAGTCAAGTGTGACTGCCATCTTACAAAGAAATGCCAATGTGTGGATATGAACCATATACCACTACTAGAACTATTTTTTCAGTCTCAGGCCTAGTCACATCCCCACCCACAGGCAGTTTCATGGGCTGTACTTAACTACAGCCTTACTCGTGCCTCACTACCCCCATGGCAAGAAGGAGAATGGTGCCTGTTATGTTGAACTCTTTTTCTCAGTAATTCGTTTGCGGACAACCCATATAACTTTTTGGAGGACTTGTCTCTAATGCCCTCCTTCAGTGCTTTCAGTCCTAAGCAAAGCCAGTGACCCTAGCCTTAAAGTGGGTGTCGGCTTTTGATTACAGCAAAGGACACTGAGGTACACTCTGTGACCCTAAATTCACTATACTCTGTGTCACTTCTTGCTACTGTAAATGCAGTTGAGTAGTGCAGAAACAGGACCTCGCTGTAAATGAGATGTTGCATCTCACTGGGCCATCCTGTAAAACAATAGAATACAAAACAAACAAAGGAAACCCATCATGTTTGCTGGCTGTGTATTTGTCATGGCCCCTAAATCTCACCACTGGGGAAAGTACATTCCCATGAATTTGATTCTGAAACCAGAGCAAGTGAGACATAGAACTGTATATAGCATTAAGGACTAGTATTATTAAAAAGAGCAGACACAATATTACATTCATGTTTAAAAGTAGTCAGATGTCACATTTTCTTTCTTTCTTTTTTTTGTTAATTTTGTGTTTGTGTCCATTTGTCACCACTAGCCTGCCTTCAGCTGCAGCTTGCCCAACCCTGTCACACACACTATCTCTGAGATTTACCTGGTTTGAACCTGTACTCTGTGGGTAGTGAAGTGTCTCCAGTGGGCTGGCAGGCATCATCCTGATCAGTGGGGTTTTCCGTCTTGTTTCTTTCCATTTCTTCAAGATCGACCTGTGTGCTACGGCACAAACATGTGGTGTGAAAACACTGGATGCACTCAGTGCCTGCCCCAGGCCATCTGAGAGATGGCCGCTGTTCCACTGCTGTACCACCTAGCCACCTCTAGGTAGTAGCCAAGCAGTGGCATGCTCTGTCCCCATCCCCAAAGGAGGAGAGCTGTTGGTGAATACTCAGTCCTCCTTCCCCTGTCCAGCTCCCGAGTGACCTTGGCCCATTCCTGAACATGGGTCGTCAGTGTGGCAGGTGGAGTGGCAACCAGTGCCTCACCCCACCATGCTACTGGGACAGCTATGTCACTTTTTTTTTCTGAAGCATGTTTCTTTATCCTTTTTGCCAAGTACATTTATATGTGATGATACAGAATGTTATGTTTAGAGTGGTCATCAACCTGGAGACTGATCTACCTAGGACAATTCCTCTTCATACCGCATCAGTACTGTGACCTCACTGAGTGTGACATCGGTAATGACTAAACTGGCAGAAGGTGGTTGGATCTTCTTGGTCAGTTGTGATGTCACAGTCAATAAGGTCAAGATGCTGATGAGGTATGAAGGGGAATAGAACTAGGCGTGTCAACCTTCAGGCAAAGTGCTGTTCTACACATCAGACCTAGTACTGTCAGGCAGAGTACCTTTGAAATAGCAAAAGGGAAAACAAAAAAAGTACATCAGATATAAAAATTACATTTAACTAATTTTATAGGCTAATATTCATTTCAGGTGCTGCACTAGCTGTTTAATGCTTTGCTCTTCAAGTACACTGACTAGGTTGAGATTAAAGGAGTGCCCCTGCAGAAATCAAGAGTCAGTACACTAGCTTGAGCTGGCAATCTGTTTGTTAATTACAATTTATGCTTCCAGCTCAAGCTAGTGCCTCCTTCATCCAGCATCCCCAGCTTATCACCTTGCTGTCTCCAGGGCTTATCTTGCTCCAGTTACCCCATGGCATGTCCCTCGTGGTGAAGCTACCAGCAGTGACCCAATCTGTGATCGAAGCCAAAGCCTCTTTGGTGGGTTTGGGACTGCAGGATGCTGGACTCATCCAACTGTTTGCTCATTTTTTTTCAGCATGTTCTCTCTCCCCATAGTCAACAGGGTGAACATGTCTGTGCAGGCATGCAGTAAGCATTTGCATGCACAGAGCCAGGTGATCACCCAACCCACTTGCCAGTCATGTGTACAGCACCTCTCATGCTACCACAGGATGGGCTCATCCAACAGCCTGGTCAACAACCCTCCCCCAGAGGGGGTGAGCATCCACCGGGGGTAATCAAGCCCTTTCTCCCCTGCTGGCCTTTGAATGACTAGAGCTTGTTCCTGAACATGGGTAACAGACATCATGGGTGGCAGCCCTCCCACAGCACCAAAGGACAGGTACTATAGTCTGTTTTAGTGAGAATGTAAAGGACCAGGTTTACAAAGTTGAGCACCAGTGGTGCTGCTTGCAAGGTAGACAGCCTGGATTTGTATCCCAGACTTGAGGCACTCTTGTGGTTCAACAGGAGGAGGAGGACTGAGTTTCCCAGAGGATGATCTCTTCCTCCTCAAGGTTAGTTCATCATTCCTGTTGTGATACCATCTCCTGGGTGACCACAGGCGGCAAAAGCAGCTTGCAGGAATGCTGTGCATGGGGAGTCATGCATCAGAGATACAGGGATACAGACACCTAGTATTCCTGTATGACTGGAGTGTAGGGTCTTTTAAGGGAGGAAATATCAGGTGGAAAAAGGGATATCCCTGGCTAGGATTTTAAGGCCCCAACACTTCCCAACATCCAACAAGGCTACTACACACATCACTCAGCATTCAATCCCGGATGCCTCTTCCTCTCCTTGTGGGTGGCTGGGCTTAGAAAGGGTTGCATCTGCTGAGATGCTGAAAGGCATGGCCCTGCCCTGGAGATGAGGGTGGGAAACTGGAGGGGGGATACAGAAGCAAACGGATCAAGTGTAGTCTCAGTATTTCAGAACACATTGGAGGGTTCCTCAGAGAGGAGTGATGCTTGAATCAGCCAAACATATTCCTTGTCAGGTGAGAGTAACTGGAGGAGAAATAATTAAAAATGCAAATGATCTACTTTTATTGTAAATTCTGCCAATCAGGGTCTTGAATGTCTTCCAGAAAAGGGATCGCTTGCACTATGCATGGCATTTGAGAAGAGCTTTTGTGGATTTCAGCTGTTTTTGATGTGGTTACAATAAAGAATGAATGAATGACTCAATCAATCAATCAATTAATCTATCATTAGTAATATGTTTTTTTGTTTGTTTTGTGTTTTTGCCAGAATCACAGCAGTACCTGGATCTGCTTTGATGGACCACTCAGTTCAAGCTGGGCTGACAACTTTAACAGTGTGTTGGGACAAGACAAGGTACTCATCTTTTTTCCCCAACACCATCCTATGTTTGAAATAATGACACATGCCATATTTTAGAAGTAGCAGAAGTTGGGTAAAGATGTAAAAATCCAGTTCTATTACTGGAGTAAGCATAACTTTTCATAATCCTCTATCCCTGGACCTCTCCTCTTCTGTCTGATGCAACAACCATAAATGAAAGAGGGTAATTTAGTATTTGAAATGTTTCTTTACTAGAGAGCATCCACCTATTCAGACAATTGCAGCAAAGCCCACCAGGATGCAGTACAATACTACAGAATTGTACAGCAGAGCTACTGCAGGAAACAAGGCAATTTCAGTGGTAGTTAATCCCCTTTGTCGTGCAGAAATCTGTGATACTGCATTGCATCCTAGTGGGCTCCACTTTAAGGTAGCTCTGCACTTCATCAATCAGCACTTCTAGCAGGAAAACTGAAGACTGACAGGTAAGTGTTCCGCAGGTCTTCCATTACCTATGATCCTAATACTGTTCTTACTAATAGCAGAGCACTGATATGCAGCACCTTCCCCTTGCTGAACAATGGTGCAGGGACGTCTGTACAATACGGATAACTGTGCTGAGTCACAGTGTCATGGTTTCTGCCTGGAGCCTTTATCTGATATGGGAGGAAATGCTGTCTGTCTGCACTGTAGGTTGTACTAAAGCTAATTATCTCTGTACTGTATGTCCCATGCCAACAGAGTGGGACTCTGGATTGATGGACGCTCTATTGAAGAAAGAAAATGTTCAGATATTAAATGACCCGCTCTTTCTCTCTCACATCCATCAATTCAGATACGAAGAACTTCTTTAAGCAGTGACCATAAAAACATAGGTAAATGGGTAAGCACTCAGAAATGCTATCAGTAAAAAAATGAAGGACAAAACTAGATAATGACACTATTATGACAAGTATGTAATAAAAATATGAAACTATTTCCGTAACTGAAAATACAGTACTTTCTCTTTGTGTAAGAACAGAATGAAAGTAAAATATTTCTCAATTATTTACAGTTGAACAGAAGCCTACCTTAGGTTTATAAAATGGGTCTAGAGTTTTCTGCGTCCTGATTGGCTGATAGGCACCTGTGGCACTGTCCTTATCAGGACATATTGTGCCAACTGGCACCTCTTTAGCCAGTCAGAACAGGAAACAGTACCTATCACTGTGCCAACATCTACCTTTTAGAAGTGGAGCTGGTTACTGGAGCTGGAGAACACTCCACCCACCACCTCACCACCACCCCCACACACACACCCACACACACACACAATCTCTCAGTCACTGTAATTAAGTCAACAGACAAGTCTCCAAATCAGTTTGGACAAAAACAATTTAAAAATTAATTTTGACCTGTGGTGGTTTGTTAAAGCTGACCACAATGAAACCATGGACATGCATGTCTCCAGGACATGGGTGAGAAATTGTGCTACAGATCCACTCCTCAGTGCTGCCAATAAACAGCTATTAAATTAAGCCTGAGATCTGCTCCTCCGCCAGCCTTGTGGCCAGTACTATTGCAAAATGTACTGCCATCACCACAAACAAGTCATTTTCTTGTCCTGTAATGCAATACCGCTACAATTTGAAACACGCAAAGGAGAAAAACACTCTCTATGGTGACCGCTAATGGACACGCTCACTCCCGATACATCATGTGGCAAACACATAAACACAAGTAGCACTCCTTGATTTCATTCCCCGGTAGAAAAGGAAGAGAAACTCAACAGCCAAAAATTAGAATAAAACAAAATAAGAAGTCTTTGTGAGTGAGTGAGTGAGTGAGTGTGTGTGTGTGTGTGTGTGTGTGTGTGTGTGTGTGTGTGTATGAGTGTGGAGAGGGGGGAGCTGGAATGCAGGATCGTTGGCAAACACTCTCAGTACCAGTCATACCGATCACTTCTTAGCTACAGGCGGCTGTCACACAAAATGGGATGATGAAAACAAAAAAAGCCTAAAGAAAGCAATAAACAAATTGTACAAAAAAAAAAAAGTGGGGGGAGAAACAGAATGTGTGTGGGTGGGGAGACAGAGACAGACATAAACACCCAATGGAAATGCAAGGACTATTTTTTTCATTTTTCTGCTTTCATTAACCTAAATTTTAACATGTATGCTTATAAGACTTCCTTTAATCATTAATGTCATCTCCAGAGGAGGTTTTTACAGGTGGGTGCATTTTATAAGAAGAATAAGACACTCCTAGGAGTAGTTCCCAGGTACTAAAGGCATTCAGCACAAGCGCCACATGCCTCATTACACACCTGGGACGTGCTCTTATCAACCCATAAACCACACCTAATTGTGTCTTATTCCTTACATAAACTCTGGAGTAGGACAAAGCAAAACTGAATCTTGTCCCAGGACTAAATACTGGTATTAAGAAGAAAGGCACCTAATTGTCCCACATGCTAAAGTATGTATTATCTGTGTTATGCAGCAATAACTACATGGGTCTGAAAATGTGAGGAAAGTGAAAGCAATAAATCAAAGTGTTTGAACTTTTCACGAAATACTCCTGACTGCTTCATTCAAATGCAAAGATGGAAAATTTGATCACAGAAATGTTTTGGGAAACCTTCTACAAATGCAACTTTTACCTAAGTGTTCCCAGTTAAGTACCTCACTATTCGGGGAAAAAAACCATTCCAAAACTTGTAGCAAGAGGATACTGTGAGTGGAAAACATATCCCATAAAGTCTGAAGAGTAACATGTAACCAGCACATCTAAGAGAACAACAATCTCTTTGCCCATTAAGGTGTTACAGGAATTCCCCAAGCCTTGTTGTTTGCTGTGTTGTTTTTGCAGTTAGTGCTTTTTATTGTTTTTGCAATAAAAGAACAGAAGCAGTGCACGAGTATACACATCATCAAAAAATGGCATACAGAGCACACATATGTATTAAAGGGGACATGAAAGAAAAGATGGGATTAAAGGAAGTTTCCAATATAAGGTATTGGGGGTCATAGTCCAATGCCATATGCCAGTGTGAGCTGATTTCTTTGAAAAGTAATGTTTTTAACTCAGTGCATCTAGTTTTGGAAGGGATCGTACCTGGCTCCTTAGCCACGGCAAGTAGATGCCTTCAACTTTCCTAGTATGCATAACCACCCTCTGCTCAAGGTTTGGTGACGTTTCAGCAGGAAGGGGGGCACACCCATACAAGTCTATGGGGCAGTTTCTCAATGGCTTGTTTGCAACTTTAAGCAATCTGAGAGGGAACTGAAAGCGACCACTCAGCAAATAGGGCCCCTATTACTAGAGCAATGGCTTTCATTTCCCTCTCAGGTTGCTTAAAGTTTCAAAAAATGGCATTGAAAAACTGCCCCATAGACTTGTATAGGCGCACCCCCATGCTCCTCCTGCTGAAACATCACCAAACCTTGGAGCATAGGGGTGGAGCAGTCATACTAGGAAGTTGGAAGGGATCTTACTGGCCATGGCTACAGAGCCAGGTACGATCCCTTCCAAAACTAGATGAATTGTTGAAAATGTACTTCTTCAAAGAAATTAATCATGCTAGCATAAGGTATTGGGCTATGAAGCCCAATACCTTATCAAATTAAGTTGGAAATTCACTTTAAGCAACTTAGTAGTACACCTACCTAAAAGACCTCCTGGTTCCATATACTCCTGCTCGTGCCCTCCGCTCAGTGGAGGCAGACCTCTTGTCTGTTCCTCAATCCTGGCTGAAATCCTCAGGTGACAGGGCATTTGGCGTTGCAGCTCCTATTCTCAGGAGTGCCCTTCCCCGGGAGGTGAGAGGTGCTCCTTCACTTGTCGCTTTTTAAAAGATCCTTAAAAACACATCTCTTTAACCTAAGTTTTGCCCTGGACTCTTGCTCTTAAATGACTCCGTTTTCAATTGTTTTAGTTATTTATCTCATTTATTGTGAGGTGTCCAGAGCCTCTGGGATTGGGTGCCATATAAATAAAATTGCATTGCCTTTCCTACAGCATATGCCAGTATATATTTAGGGCCAGTATGTGTCATCATCCTAGCATTTCTGTTTTTCATGTATCAAAACCCACAAATTGCAGTTTGCACTGTAATTCCAAAGATGACTGTTTATATCTTGTCTTATGAAACATACTTCCTGTCTGTGGCAGACAGGAAGTGCAGTTTGACTCAGAGTGATGATGTTTCACTACATAAGTCTGCAGGCTGGTGTGCTGCTCCTGGTGGTGGTGTCCCCTCCCCCAAACACACAGTGGTTAAATTGGAAATGCTTAGATGGGGAACTTTCACCTCTAGATTTGTAGGTTTGGAACTACTGTCCTCCCCAGTTGGTGGAACTCTCCTTATAGTATTCAATGAATGAAGATGATTAGAGATGCAGGACCTCTCATGTAGTGTTACAAGGGGTGGAAGACCGAGGCCCTGTCCACACTACACCGGATCCACCCCTCTGTAACGTTACAAGGGGTCCAAACCATTACTGCAACAGTTTGCGTTTACACCTGTAACGTTACAGGAGGCATTTCCATAACCATTGTCGAAACCACTTGTGAGGTGATTTCAACAACAGTTATGGAACCGGATCCACCACTGTACTGTTACCAGCTGTAGTGTGGACATGTGAGAGTGGTCCCTTGCAGTGCCATAGCGCAGCGCGAGCTGCATTGTGGGATCGGGTGCCGCCGTAATGGTCATCTGGCTCCCACAGTGTGGACTGATGGTACCAGTCCCATACTGGACACTGCCGCAGTGTGGGCACACTGTACCACTCACCAGCCATAACGGTTTGTATCCATTACCGAGTCGGAGTGGTGTAGTGTGGACAGGGCCTGAGTTTCTGTTCAGTTGAACATGAGAGCACAGTATGCTGTTCTGACCTCTTTGATGACCAGCTGTTGCTGGCAAGCTAATTATGGTCTGATTAATTAACAAATTCTCTCCCAGGTCTCAAACAAGGTAATGTAGCAGTTTTTTTCTTTAAAGAGCCCCTGATGCTGTTGTGACAACTTTGAAAAAATTTAATATTTAGACATAATTTAGATTATATTTAATTTTTTTTTCTGTAATTCTCAGGATCAGTGCCCTGTTTGATCTGGTTGCTTGCCTACACCTGGTATCATAGTTCTGTTTATGATAACATAGTCTGTTGCTGTATAGATAATTGTGATGCCATAAACAGGGGATTATGATGTTGGGTGTAGGCAAGCAGAAAGAGCACATAAAGTCTAAGTGACATTAATCCTGTTTCATACAACTGTACTCAGTGAAAACAGGAAAGAATTACACAAAATATATGTAATATAAACGGAATTGTGTCTAAATCTTAACATTTATTTAAAGTTTTTCTAGTGGTGTCAGGGCTCTTTAAGAAACATATAAAATATATTCCATACTTCAGTACAGGCATAATTTACTTACACATGCTAGCTTGTAATTTTGTGTGGGTGCAGAGACAAGAAGAGAAATTGTATTACTCATGTTCTCTCAACTGTGCAATTGTAGCATGGCTGGGAGGGGCATATACCATATATCTTCGATTAGAAGACATCCTTCATTAGAAGCCACCCTTGTTTAAATGCTGCATCAGAGAAATTATTTTGTAATAAAAGCCACCCTCGAATTTTAGCTGCAACTTCTGATAGTAGATATATAGCATTGTTTGAGTAAAGCAGGACTTGCTCTTCCCCTGACCAGTTCAATCACTGGGGACTGCATTTCAGTTTTCAGTAATCGGGTATGAACATAATTTCACTAAGCTTAAATGACAGTGCACGTAATAAGGCGAGAAATGCCCAAGTACAAATAAATACGTAGCTTCACTAAGCCTGACACCACACAGTTTCACCAAGTGCATGAGTATAAATACCATAAGTATGTGGGTTCACTGAGCCTGACACCACACGATTTCACCAAGAGATTTCCTCATCCCCAATTGACCTCAGACCTGTTTCTGCCCAGTTCAGCAAGGGCTGTGAGGATTTGTTTGGTATTGGATTGGATCACACACATTGCCATGATCACGTCATTTTGTGGTTTGGCTTTTCAGTGGGTTAGCAGATTAACCATGCTTACGGTGGACTGCACTGGAGGAGTATCGGGTAAGAAATCATGTAGGGAATAAGGGAAACACCATTCTAATCATTGTGCTTCTACCAGCACTGTTGTTGTTAATTCTATTTTTTCTGTAAAACCACAGGACAATGCTAACCATGCTGACTAAAGGGAAGAGTCTGCTTTGGGAATTACAGGACACAGCTTATATCACTGTAAAACCTATGATCTCGTTAATTTAGTGAAATCAGAAATATGATTTTTTTTTGACATAGAGAACGTCACTATCTTAGTTAAAAACAGTAAGCTGAGCTTGGTTTGGCAGCATTTTAACAATAACCAACTTTTAATACTAGCCACCTTCAATCAGAAGCTGTGGCAAAAAAACAGAATTGTTGAATAGAAGCCATGACTTCTAATCGAAGATATACAGTAATCAATACAGACTGTGCAGATTCATTACTGATTATATCAACTTCAAGGAACCAGGACTGCATACTGTCAGTCATACCATTAGGGCTGTATAACTTAACAGTTTTGAGTTCTGCTGAGTTATGTTTCAATTTGAACCCATGTTATTCAGACTTATCACTTAGATACATAGATGCATAGACAGTGTCGGCAGATAAGGGCCTATGGCCCACCCAGTCTGCCCATTTGAGCTTGTAAGTTCACTTTATGTTTTCCTAGAAGTCTGTTACCCCTTAACCCTGACCTCCAGAATTCCTTTATGTCTATCCCATGCATTCTTAAATCCCGTGATTGTTTCAGCCCCCACCATTTCCTCTGGCAGGGTGTTTCACTTGTCTACCACCCGTTCTGTGAAGAAATTCTTCCTCATGTTTCCTCTGAATTGTCCTCCCTCCAGCTTCATCCCATGTCCTCTAGTCCTGGAACATATTTTTCGCTTAAAAATAGTGTATTCCTGCACCCTGTTCCTCCCTGTAAGAGACTTGTATGTCTCTATCATATCCCCTCTCTCCCTCCTCTCCTCCAGGGAGTACATATTCAATTCCTTCAACCTGTCCTCATAGGACTTGTGATGCAATCCATGTACCATCTTTGTTGCCCTCCTTTGAACCTTCTCTACCCTATCTATGTCCTTACGTAAGTAAGGTCTCCAGAACTGTACACTGTACTCCTGGTGGGGCCTCACTAGTGTCTTGTATAGTGGAATTATGACCTCCCTTTTCCTGCTGATAGATACACTTGCCCATCTGTGGATGTGTTGGATTAGATCCATTCATGTATTTATAGTATCATTCATAGGTACAGTATTTTGTCTTACATTACTACAAATTGATTGACAGTACTAACAGAAATACAAAACCAAATGCACCCCACCAGGTGCCACCTCACTCCCTTACATGCCCAGCTGTCACCCCGACTCCCCCATGCCACCTCATTGCTCCTTCTGCCCCGGCAAGGACCTCATTGAAAATAAGCCCCGGCTCAGATGTGTTTTTCCTATTCATTTGAAAAACGAATCAAAGTTTTACTACTACTACTGTTTGAGTCCCTGTCTCCCTTCACAACAGTGTATGGCATGGGCACAAGTCCACTTAGACCACCTCCTAGCTTGCCTAAGTGGAGCCCCTTGCTGCATCCATAGCAGGGCTTGCAAAATCTAAAAAAGGGGATGTTTGCAGCCCTGCTCTGGTCTAGCACCTCCTACCAACCTGGCACACCCCAATCTGGGTCTCGGTTGAGGCAGAACTCCTTTCTTGGATGCAGACCGCATTCGATAAATTGGGGATGCTTGCATCTTTAGACGCAAGGTGCCACTTGCGTCATTTATGTTTGATGCAGACACCTTGTATCATTCCCCAGGCTTTGAAAATTGAGTCCACTGGCTTTTATATGACTATTTTGAATGTTTGCAAGGATTAGTATATTTGTATATATACAAAAGGAGTAGAGGTAAAAATGACAAGATGAAAAAGATATCTTAGCTAGTGACTGTCAAAAACCCACTCAGCAGGTCAGCCCTCTACTCCCAAAGTGCCAACCTCTGAGCGTAGTCTTGTAAACAGTTAACAGAACAAGGTAACCCTCTTGTCTGTTTTGTGAGTTTGGATCAACCTTTGATCTCAAGTCTTGGAGGGATTCAAACTGTGAACCTCTTCCTAGCATTCCTAGTGTAATGCATAGGTTCAGATATATCTGTCTTTGGGGGGCCAGATATCTTTGCCTATGGGCACCTAACCAGGTATACAAAGATGAACCCTTAAAAACTTTAATAAAGACCTCAGATTTAAAATGCTTCTCTTTCCAGTTTGGCATCACCATTCAAGCATATGCCTAGTGTCAGCTATAACCATATATACTTTTCTAGCAAATGAAAGTAATTCAAAGACAGACCAAGTATGCTCTAAAAAGAGTTTTACTAAAATAGATAAAAATATGTAAAACACAAAATACAGAACTATTATATCATAAGACATACAAATCTTATAAAAGAACAAGGTTTTTAAACAGTGCAATTCCTACTACAGTACTTAGTCTCTAAATACCTGCTTAAAGTGCTCCAAAGATGTTTCTTTGTCAGAGTCTAGATAGTAGTATCTCTGAAGGAAAACAGAATATTCCTTAAAGAAAACTGTATTTGCCAACCCCTTTGTGAGGTTACCTAGCTCCTCCTCTGTCAGAATATCTAAAAAAAATATATCTATACAAAAACAGGATGTCTTTTCAAAGTATTAAATTCTGAAACCTCGACATAACTCATGTTCTGCAAATGACTGTCTTTGATCTTTAGCTGCATCCTTTTCTCACACAGACTTAAAAGCATTTATGATTTCACACCAGTTTACTAAACCTGGTTTCCTACTCTTCAGACGTCATAAAATGGAGATGCTCAACTCAAGCCTCTTCCAGCCTGTAATTAACTTAAGGTAAAACAGGAGATCCTTGATCAAGGTCTGTTCTACTCTGTAATTAGCTTCAGGCCTTCCAGGTAACCTTGTATCTAAAACGGTGTGTGTGTGTGTGTGTGTGTGTGTGTGTGTGTGTGTGTGTGTGTGTGATCTCACATGCTGTTTTAGCATTTCTCATGGGAGACAGTCCATACACATTTTTATATTTACAAAAAATGATCATACAGCACTCAGAACTGGCTGTCCACGTCACAATCCTCCCCACCTTGACTGAATTTGGGGGCTCTATCCCCTGCATGGGATGAGCTTCCCAAATCTCTTTACTCCTCATAGACCCTAGACAGCCCATCTGAGTTCTGTTTTTTTTCTCCAGCCCTATATACGAAATTCAGATCATACCCTTGCAAAACAAGACTCCATTTTAGCAATCTACCATTTGTCTTTCCCATCTGCGTCAGCCAAACCAGGGGGTTGTGGTCAGTCTGCACCACAAAATGCTGCCCATATAAGTATGGCTCTAATTTCTTTAGGGCCCACACTATGGCAAGACACTCCTTTTCCACCGGGGAGTATGCTTGCTCCCTGGGAAGTAACTTTTTACTCAAGTAGGCTATTGGGTGATCCCTTCCTTGGCTGGATGTCTGACTCAGTACTGCCCCAATACCCATGTCTGAGGTGTCAGTCTGAACTATAAAGGTTTTGCTACAGTCAGGACTTATCAAAACAGAAGCACTGCACAGTGCCTCCTTTAATCTGGTAAAGGCTTCCTAACAGACTGGGCCCCAGGTAATTTTCTTTGGCATCCTTTTCTTTGTCAGGTCAGATAGGGGAGCAGCCAGGGCACTGTAATTGGGTATACATTTTCTGTAGTACCCTGCTGTCCCTAGAAAACTCCTGACCTGCTTCTGTGTTTCTGGTCTGGGCCGCGCCTGTATTACCTCTATCTTTATTTAATTAAGATGGAGCTGTCCCCATCCTACCACATGCCCGAGGTATGCCACTTATCCCATGGCCACCTGGCACTTCTCAGCTTTGACAGTGAGCCCAGCCCTCTGTATCCTTCCCAGCACTTCCCTAAGGTGGAATAGGTGTTCCTCCCAGCTGGTACTAAAGATGGCAAATGTCATCCAGGTATGCCATGACGTACTCCTCAGCACTATTTAGCACCTGGATCACCAACCTTTGGAAAGTGGCTGGGGCATTCTTCATTCTGAAAGGTATTACTTTAAACTCAAATAAGCCTATTGGAGTGATGAAGGCCGACCTCTCCCTAGCTCTGTCTGTCAACTCTACCTGCCTATACCCCTTTGTCAGGTCAATGGTCATAAGGTAGGTCGCCCCTCCCAACTTGTCCAGGAGTTCGTCCGTCCAGGGCATCGGGTGGGCATCTGACTTCGTGACTGCATTCAGTCCACGATAGTCCACACAAAAATAAGTAGAGCCATCTGGCTTAGGCACAAGGACTATGGGTGAGGCCCAGGGGCTGTGGGATCTCTGGATTACCCCTAAATCCAGCATCTCCTCCACTTCCCTCCTAATGTCCTTTTGGACAGCCTCTGACACCTGATATGCTGTCCGCTGTATGGGCATCTGTGTCCCTGTCTCCACATCATACATCGCTAAGAGTGTTAGTCCAGGCTTGGCACTAAATAATGGAGCAAAGTCTGCTAAAACCTCCCTTACTTTCTGGACCTGGTCTGGGGCAAGCTGGGGAGACAATTTTACTGCCTCCACAGAGGACTCCCGCTTACTTTCTTCCAGCAAATCCAGAAGGAGGTCTCCTTCGTCCAGCCCCTCCCCATGACTACACACTGCAAATGCCATGTCAGCCCTATTTGCATATGGCTTCATCATGTTGACATGGTACATCCCTTCTGTCTGTCTTCCATCAGAAAACTTCACAATGTAGTTCACGTCATTTACCTTCCTAACCACTTTGTACGGTCCTGCCCACTCAACTTGCAGCTTGTCTTTCCAGACTGGAATAAGGACCATGACTTCCTGACCCACCATGTATGAGCGAGCTCTGGCTCAGTGGTCGTACCACACCTTTTTTTTCTGTTGGGCAACTGCCAGGTTGCTCTGGGCTGTCCCCATAAGCTCCTTTAGCCTTTTCCTAAACCTAAGAATGTAATCCATAATGGGAGTTCCCTGGGTGGTGTGCTTGCTTCCCAGTCCTCCTGGATCAAGTCTATGGGCCCACATACCCGGCGTCCATATAAGAGTTTGAAGGGGGAAAATCCTGTCGACTCTTGGGGCTCCTCCCTGTATGCAAACAACAGGTGGGGAAGGTATTTTTCCCAGTCCCTCCCATGCTGTTCAGCAAACGCCCGGAGCATTGACTTTAGGGTACCATTGAATCTTTCCACAAGCCCATTGGCTTGTGGGTGATACAGTGTCATGCATCTCTGCACCATCCCACACTTCTCCCATAAACATTTCATCAGGTCCGACATGAAGGAACCCCCTCAATCAGTGATAACCTCCTGCGGAAACCCAACACGGGAGAACATCCCAAGTAAGGCATCTGCCACTTTGCCTGTGCTCAGTGAGGATAAGGGAACTGCCTCTGGGTACCGGGTGGCATAATCCACCACAGTCAGGATGAATCTCTTCCCTGAGGAGCTGGGGGTATTTAAAGGCCCCACAATATCCATTCCCACCCTCTGGAATGGCTCCTCCACTATGGGCAATGGAATCAGGGCAGCTTGGGTCTTCTTGCCCACCTTCCCTATTTCTTGACACCGGTGACAAGACCTGCAATACTCCTTCATCTGCTGGGTGAAGTTAGGCCAGTAGAAATTCTGGGCTAACCTCTGTGTAGTGCGCGTGATTCTCAGATGACCAGACCAGGGAATATAATGTGCAATTTTGAGCAACTGCGCACGATACCCCTGGGGAATGACAACCTGCCTGCCTAGCATCCCTCCCTCTGTCTGTACTGCCTCAGTATAAATAAGTCCATTTTCCCAATAAACCTTATGTCTGCTGTCACCTCCCTGTGTGCCATCTGAGTCTGCCCAAGCCCTCAGCTTCTCTAAACTAGGGTCACTTCTCTGAGCAGCTGCAAACCCCTCACACATTCCCAAGGCATGGGACAGATCCACATCAGTCCCTAAACTAGTTTCCCTAGCACTAGTGTCAGGGCACCAAGGATCACTGTCATTTCCAACCCTCTGACAATGGGTCACCCCTCCCTCTTCAGAGTAACCCTCTGTAGCTGTGTGGTTACTTGCTACTGGGGAAAATTTCAACCCCCTCTTCATTAATCTCCATTTCAGGAGACACAGGCTGGGGAACCAGCCTCTCAGTGGTTTCCACAGTGGCTTCTGTGGGGTTTAGGGAACTATAATTTTTCCCTTGCCGCTTGGCTATGGATAACTGCACATACCATCCCCTGTTTTTGACTGTTGCCCAGGATCACATCCACTGCTAATGTTTTGGCTATAGCCGCCTGTTGCACAGTTCCCCCTGTTTCACCCCAGTCTAAGAGAACACTAGCGAGGGGCAATGTTTTCGCCTCACCAGTGAAGTCCTGTACAGTGATGTATTTATTGGGTATAAGCTGATCAGGCTCTACCAGATCCCCCTTTACCAAAGTCAGGGATGCCCCTGTGTCCCTTAACCCTTGTGTTTGTACACCATTCACCATTACTGGGTGCATGTGTTCCCTCATGTTCACTGGCATGCTTTCAGGGACACACAAACAACCCACTTCTTTTCTAGCACCCTGTTGTGTATTATCGCTCGCCTTTTCAGGACACTGTCTGGCAATATGCCCAGTTTCTTTACACAACCAATATTCATTTCTTCTCTCAGATAAATCTTTTCTCTGAAACCTGGGGCTGACTGGTTTCAGTGAAGGCAGTGAGGGTTTTAGCTGCTCTGAAGGTGTGCTTTTCCCTTTCTGCACTGCCACGCCCACCCCATTTGCTCTCAGAGCAGGTCTGCTCTTGGCATAGTGGTCTGAGAGTTCAGCAGCCTCGTGCACTGTTTTAAGATCTTGGTCCTTTAGCCAGGTTTTTAGCTCTGCTGAGCATGCCCAATAAAACTGTTCTAATAAAATCACATTTTCAATTTTATCAAGAGTTTGCCTCAATTCCTTCCCACCAATGTTTTAAAAACTGATGTTGTTTCATGGCTAGCTCCTCATAGCTCATATCAGGGCTTCTCCTGAGCTTACAGAATTTAGCTTTGTATGATTCAGCAGTTAATTCAAACTTTTTTAACAGTGCAGCTTTTAGTTTACTGTAATTATTACTTTCCTCATTGTCCATTTGACCCAATGCATCCCAAGCTTTCCTGGTAAGTAGTGGGGATAGCTGGAAGCTCCAGGACTCTCTAGGAATTTTAGCCTGAATACAAACTTTTTCAAAAGAATTTAAAAAGGCATCCCTATCCTCTCCCTCTTTAAATGTGGCTATTAATTTGGAATTCAATTTGTAACCCAGTCCTGCAGTCCCAGTTAAACCCAAGCCACTTACCTGCTCTGGTGCCGCTGGTCAGAGTTGTAGCTTCTTCAGTTTGTGTTGCCTCTGGCGCTCCTCTCTCTTCTCCTCTGCAGCTCACTGGTGCTCACGCTCCTCACAGTCTGCATCTCTCTGTTCTCACTCTGCCTCTCAGCGTTCTCGCTCCACCTCTCGTTGTTCCCACTCTCTCTTCTCTTGGAACTCCAGCTCCATCCTGCGCAACTCAATTTGCAGCCTGGGTACTTCTGGATTCAGGATACTGGTGACCTTCCACTGCTGCTGTGGCACTTCACTGACAGTGGCTCTGTTGTCCTCCTCGTCAGATCTGGACACTGCACTGGCAGCTAACCCTGCCACACTCGAGGTCTGGTCCTTTCCAGTCACGGTCTGTGACTCACTGGTCTGGGTATCTGTTACCATCAGGGCATCTATGAGGTTCTGCTTTTTGGCTGTCACCTCGAACGGGACTCCTCTGTCTCCGCACAACTGCTTTAACTAATCTACAGTGTGCCTGCTGTAGTCAGAAGCCATCTTCTTCTTTCCTCACTATGGCTACTCTAACTTGCACTTTAGAAAAAAAAATAGGTAGGAACTTGACTGTACGTCAAGTGATATAGTTCTGTTTCCTTTTTAAAATAAAACTCTGCCTTTTTCTTTCTTTGCAAGTGAGCTTACAGTCTCAAGCTGACACAGAAAATAAAAGCTTGTGATAACAAAATTATCCCACCACTGCCAACAATCTGTCAAAAACCCACTCAGAAGGTCAGTTCTCTACTCCCAAAGTGCCAGCCTCCAAGCGTAGTCTTGTAAACAGTTAATGGAACAAGGTAACCCTCTTGTCTGTTTTGTGAGTTCGGATCAAACTTTGGTCTCAAATCTTGGAGGGATTCAAACTGTGAGCCTCTTGCTAGCATACCCAATACACAGGCTCAGATGTATCTGTCTTTGGGGGGCCAGATATCTTTGCCTACAGGCACCTAACCAGGTATACAGAGATGAACCCTTAAAAACTTTAATAAAGACCTCAGATTTAAAATGCTTCTCTTTCCAGTTTGGTATCACCATTCAAGCTTATGCCTAGTGTCAGCTATGACCACATATACTTTTCTAGCAAATGAAAGAAAGTCAAAGACAGACCAAGTATGCTCTAAAAAGAGTTTTACTAAAATAGATAAAAATATGTAAAACACAAAATACAGAACTATTATATCACAAGACATACAAATCTCATAAAATGACAAGGTTTTTAAACAGTGCAATTCCTACTACAGTACTTAGTCTCTAAATACCTGCTTGAAGTGCTCCAAAGATGTTTCTTTGTCAGACTCTAGATAGAAGTATCTCTGAAGGAAAACAGAATATTCCTTAAAGAAAACTATATTTGCCAACCCCTTTGTGAGGTTACCTAGCTCCTCCTCTGTCAGAATATCTAAAAAAATATATCTATACAAAAACAGGGTGTCTTTTCAAAGTATTAAATTCTGAAACCTCAACATAACTCATGTTCTGCAAATGACTGTCTTTGATCTTTAGCTGCATCCTTTTCTCACACAGACTTAAAAGTATTTATGATTTCACACCAGTTTACAAAACCTGGTTTCCTACTCTTGAGACACCATAAAATGGATATGCTCAACTTAAGCCTCTTCCAGTCTGTAATTAACTTTAGGTAAAACAGGAGGTCCTCGATCAAGGTCTGTTCTACTCTGTAATTAGCTTCAGGCCTTCCAGGTAACCTTGTATCTGAAACCTGTGTGTGTGTGTGTGTGATCTCACATGCTGTTTTAGCATTTTTCATGGGAGACAGTCCATACACATTTTTATATTTACAAAAAATGATCTTACAGCACTTAGAACTGGCTGTCCATGTCACAGTGACATCAGTAACAAATAAAAAAAAAATTGTTGATCTTATCTATGTCAGTCTTCACCATTCATCACTGGTGGGTTGTGGCCAGAGGAACAGGACCCCACAGGAGCTTTTTCTTTGTAAAGAGGAGGAGCCGACATCGAGATGGTGCCACCCTTAAGGCTGATGTGTTGTGTGGTGCTCACAGGTTGGCCAATAACTGACGCCGACTCCTCCTCAGTCTCAGATCTGCTTCTCCCACAGTCGAGTCAACACAACCTCATGTGGAGTGAATTTACTGTGTCAGCAGCCTAGTCCGGTGGATCATCCTAGTTCTGTACTGCTGCATTTCTCAGCGCCGTGAACTGGTAAGACCTTTCCCTTTTATTTTTTGATGACACTGAGCACTATTTTTGTGTATTATTTTCCATCCAGTCATGTCTCATTCAGGGGACAAGAAGAAACTTTCCAAGGCGGGCTGGCCTTCTATGCGGTGGTGTCCCTGCAGCCGGCTTTTCTCCATCTCAGACCAGCATGACCAGTGCTTAACCTGCTTGGGCCCAAACCATGATATGGATCATTGTGACACCTGTTTTTCCATGGACCATCGAGTTTTGGAAATGCGCGCGTTTAAAGTCGTACATGTGCCGCCGACTTTCGGTGAACAGGAGCGCACCAGGGACACCAAGTGCAGGTCTCTTGACCCTTCCTCTGGGTCCCCTCCCAGTTCTATACGACCCATGGAGGAGGGAGTTTCCGCCTCTTCATGCCTCGCCTCGGCAGAAACTCCTAGTATGGTGCAGAAGGCCCAGTCTGAGTCCTCCAGGAGTCAGGCGGGAGGCACCGTCCTGGCAATAACCTCCTCAGAGGTGAAGGCTCCCCCGGTGTCATGGTCTAGGGTTTCTGGACCCGACCCAGCATCTTCCTTGGCACCACCTGTCTGCGCCATCTTGGATCCTGGCACTGCTTGTGGTACTGAAGATTGGGGCAGTATGGAGCCTGTCCTCAGCACCTTCTCTGATCCCAGTGCTGCATGCAGTGCTGGGGATCATGGTGGCACTGTGAGCAGTGCAGGGCTGCCCCACGGTGCCACAAGTGGAGGAGTTCGTGGGGTGGTCTGGGTCTGTGCCTCCTCAGGTGAGGATGATGATTTGGCTGCAGACTCAGACTGGCTCCCAGATTCTTCGTAGTCCTCCCACTCCTCTTTGCCCAGCACAATGACTCTGGTTTAACCCCCCTCTTTGGACTTAGCAGTAACTACCAGCACCTGTGTTGGTGGTCCCGATTAGTCTTCTGGTGCTGGAAGTGGCACAGGAGGACTTTCCAGAGCCAGTGGTTCTCCTTCTCTTCTAAGAGGTGTAACCCCTGCTATGGGTGCTCAGGCTGGGCCTATTTCTGGGTCGGCTAGGGTGCCTGTAACAGGGGACGGTGCTCTCACACCAGCCGTCTCTCAGGAGTCGGCTACTGTGATTAAGCTGCCTAGGTTGACTCTGCAGAAGAGGTCCCTCTCTGAGTCTGAAAGGTTGAGGGGACAGAATCAGGGGCAGCATCCCTCCCCTGGATCCCGCAGGGGCTCAGGTAGGAGTCACAGTGCTGGTCCTGTCTTTTCCCCTGAAATCTCCCTTGGAGGAATCTCATCTTTAGAGGCTAGGTGCCACCCTTCAGGGCTCATGCAGCCCCAGTCACTCCACGGGGGGGGATTCTCTTTTAGGGCTCTGTCCTGACCATTCCAGTCTGATTGAACAGCCTTCGACTGCTTCAGCCAACAGATTTACTCAAGTTTTAAGGTCTCCTGTTTGGTCCCCCAGCTCTGGCAGAGGCCACCCCCCCTACTTGAAGGTGTTTGGTCCCCTTACCTCTGCCAACCCCTCACTCTCTCCCAGGCCACTCAGGTACTATGGGACCCCTGACCTGGGAACAGTTCAGATCCATGGCTGCTCTATTACCTGCCTATTATAGGTCCATGAACGAAGAGGTGTTCCACCATTCTCCTGTACAGCCAATGCCTGACTCACTGGACTCATCGGCTTCCTCGTCTTTCTAATTTGAGGGAGAGGATCCCTCCGCCCACCTATCCCCAGCCACTGACTTGTCCAGTTATCAGTGCTTCCTTTTGGGGTTGGTCAACTAGCTCCACATTTCTACACTAGGAAGTGGCAATCCTGAGTGGACGGTGCATGCCTTTTTAGGTGAGTTCAATGCTGCCAACTTGGTGGTTCCGCCTGGCTCTCCCCTTCAGGGAGGCATTGTACCACACCTGGAGAAGTCCTTCAACCCCCTCTCCAGCCCCAAGGCACTGCCAGCACAGGTATTGCGCACCCCTAGGGTCTCCAGGAGCCTTAGCACACCCTCCTTTGGGCATGACACTCCTAGACATGCCTACTGGGCATAGACACCCAAGACGTGATCGACCCCCAGAGACTGACTCTGCTGAGTTTGACTTTTGGGGAGGAGAATGTTCTCTTCAGCATGTCTCTCTCATTCTATTTCAGCTCATCAGGCCCATCATGCTGCCTATAACAGGCACTTATGGTCTTTACTAGGACAAAGCCTAGTATCTCTGCCTGACTCGGTGGCAGCCAGACAAGCCATTGCCCTCACCACATGGGGCCTAGAGCTTGCGAGGCAAAAAGCAAGGGCATCATATGATGCCAATGAGGTAGCATCCAGGATGGCAGGCACAGCGATCTGCATTAGATGAACGGCATGACTTCATCTATCCAGGTTATCACCCATGGCCCGGTGAAGGGTGACTACCTCCACTTTCCGGGAACCCACCTTTTCTCCCGCAGGGTAAGGCGGGAACTTCAAGGTTGACTTCCTTCTCCCAGCCAAGGGAGAACCCCACCTCATCCAGACCAGTTCCAAGCCTAATTAGGCCTGTAAGGATTCCTCCCTCTGGTGTCTGCCCCATAGGAGGCTGAGGGACTTCCTTCCCTCAGAGAGGTACCAGGTCCCCTTTGGGGGTCTTGATAATCACCCGCCAGTGATGAATGGTGAAGATTGACACATATAAGATATGAAAATTAGGTACTTACTGTAATTCTTGATCTTTCTGTGTATCTTCACCATTCATCACTGCTTCCTGCCCTCTTTCCCCTCTTGGGCCTCAGTCTCTGGGTGATGCCTTCTTTCTGTTTATTTTCTCCAAATAATGACCCTTGTGGTACTTCTCTGATACCTCTTGGCTCCGCTCCTTTTCTGAGGGTGTTGAGGGTGTCTTAGGGAGACAAGCAGGAAGGCAACCCACTTAGAGATTACTGGATTCTCCTTTTCATCCTGATGGGACCCTTCTCCTTGGTTGGAACCATTCCTAGATCCTTCTCTCTGCTTTAATCTAAAACCCTAGGGGTTCTCGTTAAGGCAGTGTTGGTAGAGCCCTGGTGATCCCTTTCTTCCTTTTTATCGCTACTTTAAGTGGCCTTCCCTTGCAGGGTTCCTCTCTGGGGAATCACTTTCACGGTCCTTAAAAATAATCCTCCCCTTCCATCGTCTCTCCTTTTCGGAGGTGACTCTCCTCTAAAACCACTTGGGAGGCTTATTTTGTCAGGAGGACCCTGCTTCAGGGTGGGTCCTGTCCCCAGTCCAGGTGACTCCTCGGACAAGAAGGGGAGACACTAGTCTACTTCTCTTTCAGACTCCAGTGAGGACTTCTTGGAGTTGGTGCACTGCTCTACCTCTCCTGGGCTTCAAGCCAACCTTTCTTTCTGGATAATCTCAGTTGGAGGGTTTCTTCTCCGCTCCCTTCCTGAAGAAAAGAAATGTGGCTTAAAAGCAGTAATGCCCTTCTACAGGCCTAAGGCAGTCCTCTGGGCCCCTGCTAGTGGGGTGCATTGTCTCCCCTCTCTTCTCTCTTTTTTCTTTTCTACTTCTTCTCCATCCCTCATTCTATCCCTCCCTTGTTTTACCAGAGGTTGGGGGCCCCTGTCCCAGACCCCTAGGCTTCTCTTTTTTCTCTCTCCTTATCCGGCATTATTCCTTCCTTGGTTTTACATCCTTTCCTTTTACTATTCCTCATGCTCCCTTGCCCAACACTCTCTTTTTTCCTAGCTACTCTCCATCATGCAGAACTGGGACTGAGGAGGAGTTAGTGTCAGTTACTGGCCAACTCACGAGTACCACGCAGTGCTCCGGCCTCGAGGGCGGCGCCGTCTCAACTTCAGCTCCTCCTCTTTACCCCCCCCAAAAAAAATCTCCCACAGGGGCCTGCTCCTCCGGCCAGAACCCACCAGTGATGAATGGTGAAAATACACAGAAAGATCAAGAATTACGGTAAGTACATAATTTTCATTTACTGTTGTTACAGTGGATATTTTTCAGGTTATTGTCATCACAGTGGAATGCTGACCCAATCAGAGAGCAGCTTTCACAATGCTGATGACATCACAATGCCTAGTCCAGCACTGAAACCAGCTGTTAAAATCAAATAACAAAAGCTTCAGTCAAACTGCAGATTTGAAAGCTATAACTTGTAAACTACTGTTGTATGTATCAAATATATAAAAGCCTGACTCAGAAGAGGCAATTTATCATCACTTTTGAGTTTGTAGAACTTTTGTAACTCACTCGTGCCTCTACCACTTGGGAGTTATGGTCATGCCCCCTCACATTTGAAAATAAATTTCATATTCTGAGTCTGCCCATTGTATATTCCCTATATATAAAATGAGATTCAACTGAAAATAGGTCTCAACCTGAGTATGGAATTCTGTATAAAAAATAAATCTTATTACATGTAGTACATGCAGTTATAACAGCTTAACCACATACCCTTTTTTGTGCCATTGCTGACATATTGTGGTTGTATGCTGAGACCAAACACATTAGTGAAAGTCCTGCATTGTGCTTCTGAAGTTGTATTCCTGACCAAATTGGTTTCATTGTTGCTGTACTTTGAAAACTGTTGAGTGCATCAATCATGCTGCATTTCTAAATGCGCTTTCCCACCTAAGTGCAAAAAAATCCAAAAACTAAAGTATCAGACACTCTCCTTTTTAAATCCTTGATATGTTGGTAGCTGCAGCAAGGGGGAGGCACTCCAAAGAACGGACAATGGAGGTTCTGTCCAGTCATGCTGTAGCCAACCAGCCTCATGGGTATGATGTGTGAGTTGCCACTCCTATAAAGGTAGAGGGGAGTACTTACCTCTCTAATCTCATGAGTAGATTCATTTAGGACTCCACCGAGTACTCAAGAACAACTAGAAAGTAAGACAAAGCTTAAAAATGTATTGGGGAGCCGGCCCGGTGGCACAGAGAGCTGAGGTGCTGGTGTCTTACCTCGCACCACGCTGGTGATCCGGGTTCGGGAACAGACTCAGGTGCCAGTGGGTTGGAGGGAAGAGATGAGTTGAACATCCAGGGCTACTCTCCTCTCCTGGGGTGGGTTGGAAATGGTGTCACTGTGGCGGCCCTGGTGAGACCAGGGGAAGCTCAGTTGTGTGGCATAAGTAAGGAAATCTGAGGAAAAACCTAGAAAATGGTGTCTCCTCCTACCAGATGATGGCTGGCCAGACCAGTGCCTCCCTGAGCTCCGCGACAGCTGACCCGGCTGCAGCAGCACCCAGAGCCAATGTCTAGGCACTGATAGGCCATTTCTCCTCAGAAGAGGAGGACCCACCCGATGAAGGGTCACGTTGGGTTACCCTGAGGTGGCTGTGATGTGGGGTTGAGGTCGACAGCGGTGTTGGGAGAAGGTGAGAGTCCTTGGCAATTGGCCTGAAGGAGAGGTAGGTGAGAGTCGCAGGGGAGATAAACAGATAATGCAAAAACAAAATATACTGGGTATCTGATTGGCTCATGAGGTTTGCTAATGGGCCAACCAGGTTACCAATGAAATACAAAAACAAACTTCTGAACCATGCAGGAGAGGTCCCTTACTACTATTACCATCCAGTGAGGCAGGACATGAACTGAGGATCTTGGGTGAGGGAAGACATTTGGGTGGCATACAATCTTCAATTCTTCTGCCTTCTTCCTGCTGATTCATGGATGGGGAGCTACCCAAATGTTCAAATGGGTGGACACAAGAGGAGGAAAACCATGTAAGCAATTACGGAAATTCCATTAAATGTTTTTAAACAGCCTAGAGGGAGTATGTTTATAGTTTGCTTCATTTTCTTGCCAGGTCTTACAGTTGAGCAATGGGGACCAACTGCATTTGATGGGAAACATGAAGCTTCTCTTTGAGACCTCTGACTTAGCCCTTGCTTCGCCTGCTACTGTAACGAAAGCTGTAAGTAACATAAAATGAAGTAACACTTATCCACCCTCTCTTAAACTTAAATGCAACACAAAGGGACATTAACACATACCAAAAAATGACGGAGTTCAAAATCATAAAATAAGAACATTTAGCCTGCTAATTTTTTTATCCCAAATTAAGTACATGGAGGATTTGTGGGGGACTGCATTTATAGGTGATGCCAATACTGTACTACTCTGTGGTCAACTAGCATAGGCACCCACAAGACTGTTCTTTATGTAAGTAATAAGCCAGGAAAAGGGTGTCCATTAAAGGATTTAATAAAATGGGTGTGGAATTTGTTGTGCCCTAAATGGCCTAGCTCCATGCCTTATATGATAACAGCCACCACCACGGGAACCTTGCCAGTAACCAGGATGCAGCGCACCTTGATATCCATACCTATGAGAAATTTTGGAAAAAACATTGTGGCAGCCATGTTTGTCATGTAAAAAAAAACCTTAAAACCCCTGACTTGCCATAACTTAAAAGACTACATCTTAGAACATTTTAAAAATCTGTCACTCCCAGCCTCGACCTAACACACACTTAGCATGTAAAACTGAAAACATTAAACCCACCTATTCACCTTTTTGGTTCTTTGTTCTCGCTTTTTATTTTATAGGCCTCCAAATATCCTCTTTCTGTTGCCATAGTCCATCGATGGTTCACTCATTTCCCCACTGACACTATTCCAACTGGTCCTCTCAACCACCGGACTTTCTCAGGCTGTAGCAGGAATCGAACCTTGGTTGTCTGATTTAAAAATGTTTTATTAAAAACATGCTTCTCAGCAGCACTCCAACAACTGTGCCAAAATGTTTTTGAGCCCCCCCATGCTCCTTCTCAAGGCAGGGTTTGAAAATGTTTAGCGTAGTTGTTGGAGTGCTGCTGAGACAAGGATTGTGGTTCCGTTCCTGCTGCAGCCTGAGCACTGTCTTTAGTTGTTTTTGTTTTACTCTGAGTATTATGTCTGGGGTTTGGCATTTCTGTCTGGTGTTTGCCTGCTTATTTATTTATTCACCTGACTTTCTGACTGCTCCAGTGCTTGCTCACTGGTTCATTCATCAATTTAAAATTTAAAACATCTCTGTAAGTTACCAATGCTGGAAAAAACTGCACCATTTACTTTCACTATCCCGCTCACAGCAGCCGGCAGCAGCATGCTGTCTCTGATGTCAGAGGTACTCTCTGTCTCTTGCTGTGAGGCCACCATGAAGCATTGCACATTCTCTTTTCTCTAGTCTCATTAGATCAGATGCATTGTCCTACCTCTGTAACTCCTAATGTAACACAGTGGCACATAACAAAAATTAAAAATAAACAAACAAAGCCAAACCGTACCTACCCACTAAACATGCTCACAACAGTGCCATATAGTGGCTAAATGTCAAGTGTCCATACATCCTTGGGAAGTGCATTCAAATATTTTTATGCACACCCTGGAGAGGCTTATTGTGCTTATAAAATGGTTTGCTGCTCTTATGGATTGTATATGAAGTGAAGCATTTTTAATAGTTTTTTTTTTTACCAAAAAATCATTCATTTAAATACATTTTACAAAAACAATCATTCATTTAAATACAGTTTAAATGGCAAAATTCTTCTTTAGGTAATACTTTTTTTTTTGGCTTTGGTAATGAAACCTGACACATGACCATGCATCGTTAGGTTTTTAATAAACAGTCTTGTGACATATCTCAGCCAGTGAGGTTTCAGAATTTTTCTTTGTCATTTCATAACTTTAATCATATAACCCACTTACAATCCTAATGCTTTAGGAAAAGGCTAAAACAATTTTATTTGAACAGTAATTTCTGTAATAATGTAGAGTGTAAAAATGTCACTAACTGTATGCCAGAAGAAATTTCACCTACAGGTCTGTGATGAATATATATGGGGCTTAGGCGAAGGTTAATTTACTAAGGTGCTTGTTTCCAACAATATTTTACTGGGACCTGTCTGGGGGCCGTTAATAATACTTTGTGCAACCATACAGATGACCCTGGTTCAAGGGCAGACCCAGATCACTAACACTCAAGTGATCATTACTGAGGAAGCACTGGTGAGGGCAGCATGTCTTAACTTCAGAATTGTATCACCACACTCTGCCGCAACCCCTGTGGTGGGTACAGTTGCAAGCTCCTCTGTGGGGGCACACTGCATGTACTGTATGCATTCAAGGTCACCAAGGCTATGTGCAGTACTAGCAGGTGGAGGGAGAATGTGGGATCACAAGAGAAGATGATAGTGGTCACCACTAAGATGGCACCAGTACTCTTGAGTCATGGGTTCCCTGGTTGCCCCTCATTGGATTGTGCTTATGGGGGGGGGGCTTTAAGTATCCACCATGGTGGGGTGAAGGTAAGCATATGAGGCAGTTATATTTTGGTTTTTTTTTGTTACTGAGTGGTGGTCAGAGAGACCTGAGGTGGGTAAAAATCTGAACTGAAAAAAAAAGTTCTTCTGGCTAAATCAACAGAACTTTGGCCAGTTTCAGCTCAGTGTCTCTGAATGCTAGAAAATAAACTGTAGTCTGTCATTTGAGTGACACAAGACAGCGATTATTTAAAGATGTCCTGTGAATAGGTTGTTTGACTTGAGTATAAAAAGAATAAAACATTTGTATCTGTGAGAACGGGCCAGGACATTTCTGTCATGCACAGCAATGGTTGGTGACCAGGTGGGACAGAAGCAAGAGAAAACAAAAATGAAAGCTGCCTGGTGCCTCTAATAGCTGCTCTTACTGTATGTTTGTACGAAAGAGGACATGAACTGTGAAGGTATATTTATGCAGACTTGGTGAACATATGGCTTTCTGTGAGGTGTTACTCAGCCTGAAGCATTTTACATGGTATTATTACAGAAGTCAGATTTGTAAGATGTCCTCTGTTGTCCTGGAGAGGCGTGGGGGGGGGGGGGCACACTGACCCCAGCCCCTCTGTTAAAAATCATCCTCCAACTAAATGATAATATAATTATATATGCCCCCGGATGCCCTTACTTTGTAGGGATTCTGGTCCCCCTTGTTCACTGACTCTGAGCATGCCTACTGCCTTTGAAATTCTAAGAAACTGAAGTTTCATCCTTGCTTTAGAGTTCAGAAAGCCATAGAATATCTCAAATTAAATAAAACTGGGAGAAAATAGATCCAGTTTTAAGAATAAGTTAAGTTGAAGTCCAACAGTTGGGAGATAAGCTGGTTGAAAAATATCCTTGATAGTTTAAAACAATAGAAAAATCTGAAAAACACAGGACACAGAAAAAAGAAACACACATGTGCTGTGGCCATCTTGAAGTGTTCTAGAACAGAAGAGACTCATTTGTAACATCACAGTGCAGCGACACAGACGATTCAGGACCTAGTCTGCTGACACTCTGGGAATGGAAACATGAAGGAACTAAAAGGGTTCTACGGAAAGCACCAGCAAAGTGTAATTTTGAGTGGATCCTAGTACCACTCTATTTGTTTCTATGATCCGATAAGGGAACTTTTTATACAGTCAAGCCTACAGTACTTAAACTTTGTAGTTGTCAGCATGGCTCAGTTGCTATCACATCAGCCTCTGGGTCGAAAGGTCATGGATTCTAGAACCACAGCATTACTGAGTTCATAGCATAAATGCGGACCCCCGATGGCATTATTAGAAGAATGCTGTACTGTGGGAGTGTGTCATCCTTTGGATGAGACACTAAACCAAGTTCCCATTTGCCAGTTATGGTGATTGTTCAGGTGGATGTTAAAGATCCTACAGCATATGTATAAAAAAAAGTAGAGGAAATGTTTTATTGAAATGAAAATATATGACAACGCTACATATTACATTAACAGAATGTATACTGTACTTCAGATCCCACCACCTTATTCCCCTCTAATATGTATAATCCATACAATCATATAGTTTCAATCTAGGAAATGTATTGCATGATCCAATCAATATTTTTCCACCCTGAAAAATTCAGGTTGCTGTTTTTACATTCTTTAACTAAGCTGACCTTAAAGAAGCTGTGATACTAGTAATCATATCCTTCAAGCAGTATTTTTTGGCTGCAGCAAACAGTGACACCTATTTTGTGAATTGCGATTCTTAAACATTGAAAAAAATAACAATAATTTACTACTGTTATAGGCCCAGTGGTGCTGAGGGTTGAGGAGCTGGACACCACATCTTGAGGCACGCTGGTTACCTAGGTTCAGGAATGAGCCCAGGCCGTCGGGGGTCGGCAGGGGAAGGAGAGGATTGAGCATCCGTTGGACTGCTCTCCTCTCCTGGGAGGGAGGTGGGATCTGATTGATTGATTAATAAGCTGGGTAGGCTCAGAGTGGGTCAGAAGTTGGTCAGCTGGGTGGCAAACTGGTTGACTGGCAGAAAACAGAGAGTGGTGGTAAATGGTATACAGTCAGAAGATATGCAAGTCACAAGCGGGGTACCTCAGGGATCAGTCCTGGGGCCAGTCCTCTTCAATATCTTCATCAGTGACATTGCAGATGGACTGGAGGGTAAGGTTTGTCTGTTTGCAGATGACACCAATATCTGCAACAGAGTAGATAATCCAGATGGGGTGGGCAGAATGAGAAGAGATCCGGATAAACTTGCTTCAATATAAGGAAAATAGCAGGATAAGAGAACACAGCATGAGATTAGAGGGAGGCTGATTAAGGGATAATGTGAGGAAGTTCTTTTTCACAGAAAGGATGGTGTATGCATGGAACGGCCTACCTCAGGAAGTGGTGAATATGAATACAGTGGAGGGCTTCAAACATGCATGGGATAGGCATAAGGGAGCAATACAGATGAGCATGAATAGATAGGCCATTGACAGAGCAAAGGCCGATGGCATATTCATAGGGCAGAAAAAGAAATGGGCAGACTGGATCGGCCTTGCGTTCCTTATCTGCCGTCAACTTCTATGTTTCTATCTGCACTGTGAAGATAATGACATCCGGTGGAGATCGGGTGTACTACAGCCATTGGGACCACGTAAGGGGAAGACATTGGGAGCTGCCTTCCGAGCATGCACAGGAGCTGCAAGCTATGGGCTGGGTGGTACTGCATGACCCACATCGGGGGGAAAAGTAGGAAAAATCCATGCCTCAGCTCACAGAGATGAAGAGGGCTCCAGGGACGCAGCCCACATGCCAGTGTTGGCCCGACGCCTCGGAAGACTCCACGGCCGACCCAGCCACCAGGTAAGGCCCCCAGTCATGCCATTGAGGGAGTACAAACCCACCCCAGAGGGTGATTCAGGGGGCTAGACCTGCTTGGGTGGTTGGGGGAGTCTAGCCGGGAGTGGTAGGGTTCAGACAGGGAGTAGAGGCTCTTGTCGTGAGGGCTCCTCGAAAGGATGCCTGGGCAGAGGTGGTGTACAAATAGAGTTTAAAAAAAAAACATTTACTACTGTTATATTTCCTCTGATTGTGTACATTTAAGCCCAGTACCACATTGTCACAGGTAATAGCATGAAACAAGGGTTCATCTCAGATAACTGACAGCCTCCTCCAAAAAGTAAGAATGTATGGGCACCAGAAAAACAAATGTGTTTGTGTAACCACTATTCCATCACATCCCTCCCATGGACAAAATCATTCTTTTAATCTTTTATGTTTATGGACCGCTCACACCCCTTGTCAGTGGCGACAAGAAATCCAGTTTATTAAGCTCAGCATGACCCTAACCAGTAAGATCAAAATATGACTGCGTCATCCTTTCCCTGAGGTGGTATAGATAAGGCACACTGATCAGTCCTGAGAAAGATGAAACACGTATCTACGTCTTCTGTTTTCTGCCTTTGCAGATTCTATGAGAGGCCATTTGGTACTATACACTCCTGTGTAAAGCAGAATCAATCTAAACTCTTTCATGGTGATTTGCATATATTTCCCAGTATATACTTTGTATTATTGGGGTATGTGTAATTTTACAAATCCAGGTTATAGCCTACATTTATGAAAGGATTCTTCTGGAATCCATTGGATGCCATATTGCTGTTTGCTAATAATCCTGCAGCACACTGTGGTAACTCAAGTGGACAAAAAAAGTGTTTAGTCATGCTTTCTTGGGACAGCTGTTTCCCTGAGCACCCATTAGACTGTCTTTAGGTACATGCCACATTTTTATTTGTGGCACACATTGACCAACACAGCCTTGGGCCTCTGCCATATGTCTTTTGTTTGGAAAAAAATATATCACCCTCGCCAATTTTCTCTAAATAGCTCTAACCATTCTCCTATCCAAGAAACCCCTATCTTTGCAGTGAATTTCAGAAAGTAGGACCTATATTATCTATATACAAAAACAGTGGATTAACCATCCTCAACTTCCCTTTACCTACTGACAGGTATGTAGTATTCTGTTTTACTAGATTCAACATGCTGTCCCACAACATCTAAAAAACAAAAGACTATGCAATCTAGTTTCTAAATGTGCAGAAGGAAATATAATTAGTGTCAAGAAAAAGGGGTATCAACAGTGTTCAAAAACTCCCTCAGCCTCAGGTGGCCATTTTGAATAAGGTTAAGCATAGAACCTTTCATCTCATATTTATGCTGTGGGGCTGAATTGCTCACCTTGAGTTATTTTCTCTTCCGAATCCTCCTGCCCCATATCTCCTGTCCCAAATTTATCCAGAGTATTTGTATTTGCGAATCAATGACGGGTATATTCAATATCTCAGTGGGGTGTTTCTCCTGGTACATTATGCCTCAAAAACATAGCCATAAAGTACTTTCGTCACAATTTTCTCTCGAACCAGATACCACTGAAAAACACTGCATTTCTTCAATTGCTGTAGCCCTGGAGGCTGCATCTGCTGCAAATAAACATATGCCTGGATTTTTACTACAGGAGTATTTTATTGAAGGGAGATCCCCCTAATAACTTTCAGTTATTCAATTTTCTAAATTAGGAGGTCCAAACAAAAGGTGAAGAGTGAGGGGCTTAAAGGGCATTCTCGTCTGATCCCCTGCCTTACACCAACCATTAACCTGTGGTTTATTACCAGCAGAGATACAGTGGAGCCAGCCACAATGCAATACAGTAACTTGCAGTAAATCACGTCACAACATACTACATGACAAAAGGGCTTAGTTGCCACTGAATTACACTGTTCCCTGCAGTATATTGCAGCATTTTGTGATATACTGCAGCAGTACTGCGTTGCATCCTGGCAGGTGCTACTGTATATAATAAAGGTTTTCTTGCTATAAAAAGCTCTGGTATCCCATGAAAAGCCAAGTTTGCAAACAGAAATTCATGTAACAATAAATTAAAGGTCTTCTCATGATCCAGAGACAGGGCAGGCCTTTAATTATACCTCATTACTCCATTCAAAGACCTCCTGTATTATTAAAAGATTATCTCCTACACTCCTGCCACGGTTAGCACAAAAGCATTCAAAACCAGCCACTACACAAGATTTTAGTCAGGACTGTGTAGTCCAAATTTAGTATGCTAATAGATCACCAATTTTTCAGACCCATGCTGACCCCCTTTTTTATATAGAATAACCATTATGGAATCAGACATCTGTTCTGCATATGTAGTGTTAGTAACATATTGCTTGTTTAAAGAAGCGTGCTTCCTCTTGTGAATTTGAAATAACCCTGGAAGACGAACTCAGAGATCAATTTGTATGTGGCATTTTCAGTCAAGAGTACCACAGCCATTTATTTCATTCTTTACATAATGAAATGTTGTTTTACTCTTGAATTAGCCAAAGCCCTCGTAGCATCTACCTACAGTATACAATGTGTTTCACACCAGAAACAAATTAAAACAAATATCTTGGTACTGCCAAGGACTATGGTTACTAGTGCTAAGTCAACACACTCACAAGTCACCTGCTACTGGTACAAATGAAAAAATCATCAGCTGCAATGTTGCCAATTCCGGTCGTATCAATGGGTGATCAGCCTCTAGGTGGCACACCTGGCCTGCGCCTCTAGGCAGATGGGACTGAACCGGTTGGCCATAACTCAATGCACACATACCAGGCCTTCAATTTACTAAAAATAAATTTAATATAGCGTTATCTGTGTTTCAGTTTAAAGATAAAGCTATGTAAATGTTTTTTTCAAATTGGTAGAAAGGGAAATAGACTTTAAAGTATAACCCTGAAACAGTCATTAAAGGTGATAGGAAATGTTTTTTACACCTCTAGATGCCCTCCAGTTGTTCTTTTATTGGCTACCCAGTATTCTGATATGCTTTTGACCTTTCTTGTTTAATTAATAATCTAATTTTGCTCCCCTAAATTCCCCTCTCCTCAGCAGTTGCTGCTCTCTCTTTTCATACTGACTGAACATTCTATGACATCACAAACTTCCATTCCAGGCCATGCAGATGAATAGTATGGAATATGAAAATCAAGAGCAGTAGCTGGTGAGGAGAGTGGAACTCTATATAGATCTGAGGGCACCCCAAAGCTGTATTATTTAACAAAAAATCATCAAAGCATATCAGAATACATAACAGGCATGGAAAGGAAGGTGGAAGGGCAATTAAATATGTACAAGGCATTTCCTATCTCCTTTAAAGCAGTGGATGAAGGGGAGAAATTGTGGTCTGGGGATGGACATGACACAATGAACAAATGCTGCATTAGCTAAATGATAAAAAATTCCTGACATAAATTGGATTTTGATCCATCAGAGATGCTTAAAAATAAATAACAAATTGGATGTAGCAGTCAGAAATAACTGGCACACCAAGGCAGCACCAGACAGTCTATGAATAAATCAGCCAAGAAAACCTTAACGATCCCACTTGTCAAAAATCCCGAAGAATATAAAATGCTCCCTAAATGGCCAGTCATTTCTAAAAATGTCTCTGACCAAACCTATCTCACAGTCTGTGGATTTTTCCAATCAACAAAAGGTGGCTGTCCTGCTAGCATATTTGAGGGACATAACTGATGCCATAAATGGCATGAACAATTTGTGTATAATACACAGACAATATTGAAAACAATACACAGAATTTTGTATACACAAATAATTCCCACTGGTGCAGGTTAAGTGTAATAGCACAGACCTTGGAAAAGAGAATAACAGATATGATCTGCCCCCGCCCCCTGCCTTGATTGTATGATTGGTTGACCTGGTGCAAGGAAGCAGCTATTTTTTGAGTAGTGGACAATTCTTTGCCATCAAATAAAAGGAATAGTTACAGTATGAGCACCTGCACATTGGCAAATCTGTATACAGGGAGTTGGACAGAATACAACATATTCAGTGTAGTAAACAATAGTTGACTGGATCTATGGACAACTAAATATAAAGTGCTTGTGCAATGTCATGAATGACTGCTAGGTATGCGCTTAGAGCTAATGGTTGATATGCAATGGCAGCATAGCGCTGTTGAAATGAAGTCTGCTATTAATGCTGGAGCTTGAGCTGTGAAAGCAGAATGGTTATGCTTCATACACTAATGATGGGCTTGAGCTGAGGTATTCTCATTGCTTGTGCAATGTGGGTTGTGACTATTCATGCTATCTGTCCCTATTAGGGGTACCAAAAAGGCACATGGATCCTCTTAAGGAAGATTTCACCCCTTGAGGTGCCACAGAAATGGAGCTTCCAGTGGCTAAAGATACCTCTGGAAATGCCCAAAAAGGTCTGAGTCAGAGGTGAAAAGAAAACACTCTAGGCTTGTGTTAACTGAAGAAGAGAGGGAATGGCCTATGGCTAAACAATGCAGATATAGGATAGAGGCCATCATCCTAACCCCCGACTTATGGCAGAATCTATATTCATACTAATATTTTATTATTTGTCACAGAGAAGAGGGGAAAAAGCCCTGAAGAGGAAATTTCTGCAGAGCCAAATCCTCAGGATGCTTTACCTTCAGGCTTGGCTGTTAGTCCTCACCTCTGAGTGTTTTTTGTTGTTTTTTTTTTGTTTGGGGGGGTCAAGATTTTTTATTGATCAACCAATGATCATTTCAACAATAATACATAAAAAATGAATTTTATACAAGATCTGGTTAATAAAAGATAAGACATTTACTTTAGACGATAAAAACAGAGATAATTAGGTGACATTTTTCCTATGTCTGAAGATTGCACTTGGACAATTATGCAATAATTTAGCATCATCTATTGTCACGGGGGTTTAAAAGCAAATACATGAGATCCATTAAGACATTTTTCTACACAGCAATATGATTTAGTGCAAGGCCCATAGGAGAGTAATTGACACAAGGTTCTTGAGGTAATCATCTCAGAGTTTGAAAGTATGAAATTGAAGTAGAGCCCTTGAGGAGTCCTACCTGACCCTTGAGGGTATGAAATGTTGAGTTAGTCTAACCACAGTGAGTCCTTAAGGCAGTGTTTAATAATCAGTAGGGCTTGCATATGCTCAAAAGTAAGCAGTATGAGAGCATGATTTAGGTATCATATTTTTCTGGCATCCAGTTAGTGATATCCCATCATAGTGAAGGAGATGGCAGAACAACATGAGTACTGAGCCCAGAGGAAAGGAGCTGTATGACCACCTGGGCAGAATGGTAAGTTAAAAGACAAGCACAGATTAACCAGTGCTCACTCCTCTCAGAGAGTCTTTTTCAGAGACAGTGCAACTAACTTTTAAACACATTTCTGGATTCCAAACAGCACTGTGGTGACCACTTTGTAGAAAAAATGCTGATAGCTCAAAATATTTTGATACGCCTACCGCCTGGAAGTAGGTTTCATTTATTTCATATCGAGCATTATCAATTTCTTCTCTGGCACAACATTATAAATCCATAGCAGTTAACACAGAATAAAGCCAAACAAAACTCCAAACAGGTAAGCACTGTGCCTTGTTGGCGGGAGAGTGAGTTGTTTTGTGTGTGTGTGTGTGTGTGTGTGTGTGTGTGTGTGTGTGTGTGATAACATCACAGTGCAGACTAACAGCTGCTGGTCTGCATTGTGCCAGAAGCACCACAGCTGCTTTTTGCTAAATAGCTCCCATTGTACTGCATGTAATAAACTTTCAAATATCCATGATCTCACCTGTTTTAGAATTTTGCTTAGCACTGAATTATAATGATTAAAAGCTTTTTTTAGACTTCAGCTTTGGTCCTCTATATTGCCCAGCCCAGCGGTGAATGCTATCAGTTTTTAAAATACAAAGAGTTAATACATTTTATGGAAACGATTTACACAGATGAGAAAGAGTTTAACCTCATTTTCAGGAGGAAAATCTCAGCTATTAAAATAACATTTTTGTTTCAAGTATTATGCATTATTTCTATGCTCCCTCTTGTTAATTTGCATGATGTGACTTAATTCAAAGTGGTTGACAAAGAAAATTATATGACTAATAAGAAAAAGAAAAAACGGTATAAAAATACACAACTTATAAAACATCTGCCAGTTGGGAAGTATAGAAACAAGCTTTATCTCAGACAAAACGTGAAATTAGAAAGTCTAACATTCATATGGAAGAAAAACTTGCCATTCAATTGACCAAATATAATAGTAAAGCTTTCTATAGCTATATCTGTTCATTAAAGATACTCCAGTGTAAGGTCGGGCCAATATAGTTAGATAATAACAGTATTACTAGACTCTAGGAAATGGCATCTGTTTTTAATAAACATTTCTGTAATATTTATGTGAAAGGTAATAAATTGCCGATTCCAATAGAAATCACTCTAGATCAAGAAATTCGGTTCTCTATTGAGGATATCACTAGGTTGACACATCACCAGGCCCAGATGGTATCACAGGTAGAATGGTAAAGATTGTGTATAAACATCTTGTATAGCTTCTTAAATTACTCTTTGAATGTAGCCTGAATACTTTGTGTTTGCCAAATGACTGGAGATCCGCAAATACTATCCCATAATTCAAGAAGGAAGGAAAACAAGACTTAAGAAATTACAGACCTATAAGTCTCACCCCAGTTTTATCCAAGGTCAAAGAAAGCTTAATCAAAGATAAGGTTCATCTGCATTGGGAGTGCTTGATGTAAATCAGCATGGATTCTCATGTGGTAGATCTTGCTTGATGAATCTTTCATGTTTTTACAAAAAATAAACTCCAAACTAGATAAGAAACATAGAAACACAGAATCTGATGGCAGATAAGGACCGCTTGGCCCACCTAGTCTGCCCATTTCCCTACCTAATGGATAAGCTGCAGATCCTAGTTAGCCAACAGCCTACTTCCTCCTACCCCCCACTAGAATTGCTTTATGTCTGTCCCATGCATTCTTGAATTCCCCCACTGTTTTTGACTCTACGACCTCCTCAGAAAGGCTGTTCCATGCATCTACAACCCTCTCTGTGAAGAAATACTTCCTCACATTACCTCTGAGCCATCCCTCCTGTATCTTCAAATTGTGCCCCTTGTTCTTGCACATCTCTTTTTCTGAAAGATGGTACCCTCTTGGACTTTGTTGATTCCCTTGAGGTATTTGAAAGTTTCTATCATGTCCCCCCTCTCCCTCCTTTCCTCAAGGCTATGTATCTTAAACTCCTTTAGTCTTTCTTCATATGTCCTCTGATTCAGACCCTGCACCATTTTGGTTGCCCTCCTCTGGACAGCCTCCAACCTGTCTATGTCTGTGCGGAGATGGGGTCTCCAGAACTGTACACAGTTCTCCAGATGTGGTCTTACCAACTGTCTGTACAGAGGGCCAACAACTTCCTGTTTCTACTGGTGATGCCTCTCCCTATGCATCCCAGTATTCCCCCAGCCCTCCTTACTGCCTTCTCACGTTGCTGGCCCACCTTTAAGTCATCTGATATGACTACACCAGGTCCCTTTCCATTTCTGTTGTTGTCAATATCTCACCCCCCGTTCTGTACTCTTCTCCTGGGTTTTTGTTTCCCATGTGCATTACTTTGCACTTCTGTGCATTGAATCTAAGCTGCCATACATTTGACCATTCCTCAAACCTTGCCAAGTCCCTTTTCATCCTTTCCACCCCACTTTGCATATCAACCCTGTTGCAGATCTTTGTGTCATCTGCAAAGAGATATTCTTTTCCTTCCAGTTCCTCTTCAATGTCACTTATAAAGACATTAAAAAGGACCAGCCCCAGTACTGAACCCTGCGGTACCCCACTAGTAACCCCCCTTCCTTCAGAGTGGACTCCATTTACTATTGCCCTCTGTGTCCTGTTGTCCAGCCAGTGTTTTACTCAGGCTGCCACCCTGGGACCCACTCCCAGGCTGGCTAATTTGTTTATTAATCTTTTGTGCAGGACTGTGTCAAATGCCTTGCTCAAGTCTAGGTAGGCCATGTCCACAGCCCCTCCCTGGTCTACTACTTTGGTCACCCAGTCAAAGAAATCAATTTGATTTGTCTGACATGATCTTCCTGCTGTGAATCCATACTGCCTTGGGTCCTGTGCCCCACTGGCCTCTAGGTGCTCAACAATTCTTTCCTTCAGAAGTGATTCCAACATTTTCCCTACCAATGAGGTCAAACTGACAGGTCTGTAGTTTCCTGCCTCTGTCTTGCTCCTACTTTTGTGAAGGGGAATCACATCCGCCCTCCTCCAGGCCTCAGGTACCATGCCATCCTCCCATGATTTATTAAAAAGGGTAGTCAGTGGTGTTACTAGTTCTTCCCTTAGTTCTTTTAGAATTCTGGAGTAAATCCCATCAGGCCTCATTGCTTTATCCACCTTCAGTTTTAAGAGTTCTTTCAGAAGCCTTTTTTTTTTTGTGAAAGGACTAATATCCACCCCCCTATCCAGAGTGCTTCTGTTGACTGGATTAGGTATCTTCCCCTGCTCTTCCATTGTGAATACTGAGCAGAAGTATTCATTCAGTATCCCTGCTTTTTCACTGTCGCTCTCTGCCCAACCACCTTCCTCTTTATTCAGCCTCAGTATCCCTGCCTTAGTCTTTCTTTGCTCCCTAATGTACCTATAAAAGGTTTTATTCCCCATTCTTAACCAAGTTGGCTATCTTTTCCTTGGTTTGGGCCTTTGCTATTCTGACTGCATTCCCTTCTTCCTTCTGCTTTAACTGGTACAGTTCTCTGTCCTGCTCCTTCTGTGTTTCCTTATACTTCCTGAATACTATCTTTTTCTCCTTAACCTTCCCCGCCACTTCTTTTGAGAACCATAGTGTTTTTTTCTTTCATTTTGATTTGTTTATTTGCTTCACACAAAGGCTTGTTGCCTCTGTGATGGCGGTTTTGATGTTTCCCCATTGTTGCTCCACCCCACCTTCTTGCCTGTTTGCTAGTGCTTTTCTGAGGCACTCTCCCATTTTGACAAAATCAGCCCTCCTGAAGTCCAGTACCTTCACTTATGTATGGCTTGTCTCTACAGCTGACTTTATCGAGAACCACACTGTTTGGTGGTCGCTTATTCCCAGATGGCTACCCACTTCAAGATCGGAGATCCTCTCTCCGTCCCCATATTAGAGTACCAGGTCTAAGATTGCTCCCTCCTGAGTGGGTTCCAAAACTAGCTGTCTGAGGCATGCCCCCTGTAGGGCATTGAAAATGGTCCTGCTCTTGGATGTGGCTGCAGAAAAGGTGATCCAGTTAACATCTGGCATATTCAGGTCCCCATGAGCAATATCTCCCCTTTCTCTGCCATCCTAAGGATGCCTTCTATCATTTCCTTGTCCATTTCCTCCCCCTGAGACAGGGGTTTGTATACAACCCCTGTGCAGATTGTGGTGCCATTTTCAGTCTCCAGGGTGACCCACAGTGCCTCCTCTCCTCCTTGTTTACCCTTTAGTTCTGTTGCTTTGATCCCTTCCCTTACATAGAGAGCTACTTCTCCTCCTCTACTTCCCTCTCTGTCCCTCCTGTAGATTGTGTACCCTGGTATTTTGACATCCCAGTCATGGTTCTCTGTGTACCATGTGTCTGTGACTGCCATGATATCCGGGCATCCCTCTTCCATCAAGGCCACCATTTCGGGAAGCTTTTGTACCTAGACTATGGGCATTGGTACTCATTACTCTCCATTTTTTTATGGCTTTATTTCTTTTTGCCCCATCCCTGTCCTTACTGCCTTTGTCTTTTCTCCATTTTCCCTGCCTTCTCCCTATCAACTGCTCTATCTTGTGTTTCCTCACTAACTACTCCTGATTTTTGGGGCTAAGATTTCCTTCTTCTTTTCAGTGCCCCCCCCTGGCTAGTTTAAATGCGCCAATGAAGCATTTAAACCTATCACCTAGGATCCTGGTTCCTTCCTGGATAGATGCAGACCATTGTGCCAGTATAGGCCTGCATCCCTCCAAGTGAGCCCCAGTCCCCAATGAAGCCAAATCCCTGAGCTATGCACCAGTTTTTCAACCAGTCATTGAATCCCATGGTGCAAAGAACCCTAGCCTCATCCATGCCATAGACAGGTAGCACTTCCAAGAAAGTTACCATGTGTGCTACTTGTCTAAGGCCCCTCCCCAACTCCACAAACTCCTGTTGCACTGCTCTGATCCCATTCTTAGCCAGGTCATTTGTCCCTAGGTAGATAATGACATCCAGCTCACTCCCCCTTTCAGCTGGTCCCATGATCCTGAGGATTTGTTTCTTGTCCCTCCAAGCCATGGTGCCAAGCAGGCACCTTACCTCCCTTTCCCCTCCTTCCCCCAGTTCTGCCCCCTAACAATTGAGTCCCCCACCAGGAGTTGTTTACTTCCCCTGTGGGGTCCTGTGCCACCCTCCTGTGGGTCTCCACTGTGGAGGTTCCCAACATCCTCCTTAGTCTCAATTGTGGGTGCCTCCATAGAGGAACCATGCTCCGCCAGAGTGTCGAATGAATTGTGGAGAGGCACAACTGGAGGGGTGTGCCTCTGTTCCACCACCCTCACCCTCCCCAAGCCCACCGTGGTCCAACCACTCCTCTTTCTTGGCAACCTCTGAGGTAGTGGCTGTGGCCTGGGTGGTCCCTGGGTGGGGGAGCAGGTTTACTGAATCCTTGCCAGGTCAGCATGGAGACAAACAACCTCCTCCCTCAGACCAGAGAGGTGCCTGCAAATAGGGCAGCAATTCAGTCTCCAGAATGTCTCCCGGAAGACTGCTGCTCCACAGCCAGTGCATTGCACCACTCTCCACATGTCTGTGTCCCTTCCTGTTACAGATACTGTGTGATGTTATTTTTCTTGATTTTCGCAAAGTATTTAATCTTGTCCCACACTGAGCTTTAATTTTAAAACGTAGCTCTCTGAACATTAATCCTAAATATATTAATTGGATACTATATTGGCTGAAGGAGAGAAGGCAGAGGGTTATGATTGATGGTCACTATTCAAAATGGGGGTCCATGGCGAGTGAGGGTCCCACAGGAATCAGTATTGAGTCCCTTGTATTTCAAATATTTATTTCTGACTTATCTACAAACCTGGAAAGTTAGGTATCTTAATATGCAGATGACTGCAAAATAGGTGGCACCTTCAATAATATGGAGACATCACTAAGAATTCAGGGTGACCTTGATCGAATCTCTGAATGGGCAACAAAGTGGGAAATGTCCTTTAATCATGATAAGTGTAAGGTTATGCACCTAGGTCAGAAAAATCATAACTATAGTTATTATCTGATTCTGAACAAGAAAAAGATCTGGGTGTCACTACACTTCATAACTAAGTTTTTGTAAGCAAATTACTGAAACTGTAGGTAGAGTAAACAAAACATGGTGGACAGTTAGGAGAAACATAGGATCAAGACACAGCCTGGTTCTTCTTCCTTTGTATAGATCCTATATTCACTCATTTCTAGACTATTTGCTACAACTCTGGTGCCCTTATATGAGGAAAGATATAATACAAATTGAGAGAATCCAGAAAAAAATAACTAAAGAAGTGAATGGAATAAAGAGTTTAAGTTATGATGATAGGTTATGCCAGCTTAGCTTAATGTCTCTCAAAACCAGGCAAATGAGAGGTGATCAATTGTTACTGTGGGACATAATTAAAGACTTATATTTTATTGTCTGAGTTACAGCTTGAATTTAAGCAAACTGTTGCTGACACTAAAGGCTATCCCTTGCAATTAAGATGTCAAAGATTCAGGTCATTAAAGCAAAAGTATTTTTACTGTCAAAGAATTGTGAATCCCTGAAATTACCTCTCTGTTAATATTGTTGTAAGTGAATCTAAAAATATATTTAAGAACAGACTTGATAATTTAATTTATCTGGAGTGCAATTATCTTATGGGTGACTGATGGGCAGGGCCACTGGAAAATTGTACCCACAATTTTTTTGTGGAATCCACAATTTTCACCATTCTCTGTAAAAACTGACATGTTCCACAATTTTTGAGTTTTTATATTGAACTGTGTAAAAAGTATTAACATTTTTGATAAAATATTCTTAAATATACTGACAATTTTGCATGCACACTTGGGTTTGGCCAAAACAATGCAGTGCAAGGTAGGGCAAGGGTTTTATTTTTTTATTTTTTTTTATTTTCTATTTATCCTTGGTGAGCCCTTCTGTCGATCTTCTGCCCTGCTCACAGCCCCTGGGACTTCCACCTGCCATCCATTGCCGCTTCCTCCCCAGTTACCCCCGGCTTACCCCCCCGGAGGGCGGGGCCATGGCATCGGACCCCCATATCTGAGTCGTGGGCTTGTATCTGGTCGAGGAGTGTGTCAATGGCAGGCTAATCAAAGCCCCAGGGAGGGCTTCACTGAGACAGAGGGCTCACCCCTCCTGTTCTTTTTCTACTTTTCTCGGAGGCAGGGACATGCAATGATGCCAGCGTCCACCCCACCTCCCTGAATCTCAAGCGCTGGTAGCGGGAATGACTCTCAGCCTCCACCAGGGGTCCTCATTGTGCCGGACACTGTCCTGCCCTCCCCCCCTGGAGAAGGAGAGCTGTCCATAGGATGCTCCATCCTTCTCCCCCGGCCGGCCTTCCGACAACCCGAGTCTATTCCCTTACCCGGCTCGCCGGCTTTGCAAATGAAAATCCAACTGCTGCGCTGGTGGGCCGGCCCTGGGCAAGGGTTTTATGTGACACTGATTTCTTTTGAATCCTTGTCTTGTTTGGTTTCAAAATCCACTGGCCAACCATAAGTACACTTAAACACTTAACATTTGTTTTGTGTTGAAGCAGTCTATCAGAAAACTTTTTGTTGCCATACAGACTGAAACAAAGGATGGGAGAAAAGGTGCAAATTATCCCATTCACTTAAATGGGGTGCTAACTATGAAGCCTTTTTGTAAGTGGCATGGCACGTTTTCCCTTGTGAGCATACTTTCATTCAAACTAGTTTTTATTCAAACAGCTAAGAATTTGTGGATGGCCCTGCTGATTTTAAACTTGAATAAGCTAGTTGCTAACAGTGATCTCACTCTTAGCAACTACCCCCTAGATGCTCACATGCGAAGACCAATAAACCCTGACTAAAGTCTAAAAACAAGCTTATAAAACACAAACTGTATCTGAACATTTATCTTTAACTAAACAAAATCATTGCAGCTAGAGTAAAACAAAGGTAAATTACTGGGTACCCTGACTACTGTATGATGCAGTAAAAATGCATTGGTATTTTTTTACATTTTTTGGTAACTGCATAAGGCCAACTAGGCACATGTGCCTGTTTTTCAGATACAACCCAGGAGCACTGAGGAGGTTAAGTGACTTGCTCAGAATCGCACAGTATGCAAGTGGAGGTTATGGGAATCAAGCCCAGGTCTGCTAGATGTCATCCGCCCATTCATAGTTTGTTACTCTAGCCTCTAGATTATACTACCAGCCCCAATATCCCCCAGATTTAATGTTTAAATATGTAATTTTCAAAAAGGTACCTACAGTACAAATTATGACCATTAAACACTTTAACAACATTTTACTCAAACTCAATTATTCACCACTCTGCTTATTTTTTCTTGTACCAAAGTGGGTGAATAGCTGACAGCAGCTGTTGATTACGCTTCATTCACCTACAGCCAGAAAAAATATTTCTTCTGGATTTATTTAATATTGATTTGCTGTTGCTCACTTTATAGAATCTATTTAGCACTGTATGAGGCAGATGCTTTTAAATTTTAGAAGATATGCAACGCTTACGATAGCTTATCAGTTTAGTATTCTTTTTAGGAACATAAATTTTTCTTTATGTTTTAAACATATTCATGTATCAGTGTATTAATTTAGCAATTTATACTGACTAATATATGCTGCAGGAAAAATTAAAAGATTTATTGTGAAGCACTCAGGGTCTATAGTAGAACCCCAGCAATTTCCCGCAATTTTTGCAAAACACTCCACAATTTGGGGTAACCTTTTCTGCAATTTTCCAGTGGCCCTGCTGATGGGAGTCTGTATGGGCTTTATGCATCGTGCTCCTGTACTCAAACCATAGTATGCCCCATAGTATTATCCCACAGCACATCAAACTTGCAGGGTACCAACATGGTTTCTTTAATAAAGTGCTACACTAAACAAGGTGGAGTATAGCCCAGCAAGACCCCTATGTATCCTCATGAAGTCTTCATCAGGAAGGCTACTGTCTTCATCTCCACTGTTCCATAATTTTACCCCTTAATTTACCACCTCTGAGCTTCAGAGCATGTTTCCACATTCTGCTGGAGGACACACCATCAAATACTGTATCTCTGACTGTTCTTCCTTATCACTACCCCTGAGGATGCAGAAGACTGAAATCATGTCCCCATCCCTCAGCCTCTTTATTCTCCAAGGTGAACAAGTTGAGGGCCCCAGTCTCTCCTCACAGCTTTTCCCCATATCTTTAATTATTTTGGTGGCCCTGTGTTGCATTCTCTCCACTATCTTATGGTCCTTTTTGTGTTGAGGAGCCCAGAATTGCACAATCATCCAGGTGGGTCTTGCAAAATAACAGTATTACTATACCCCTACCCTGCTGGTCAGACCTCTTTTGTTTCACCCCAGGATTTTGCAAGCTCTGCTGATAGTGGCTGTGCACCGTGTATCATGCTTTAGCTCCTTGTCAATTACTTATTTACTTGCTTATGTCAACCCGAAAAGGAGGTCTAGGAAATATGTTTCTGTTTTTAGCCTCACCCTAGGGGAGGGAGTTGTATAGGAAGCACAGTATAATTTGCATTAAACTGTCCCACCAATAAGTTGCTTTAGCATTTCTCAGTGAGCTACATAAGTGTTGCTGGATCCAGTATAAAGTTTTTGCGAATATTGTTGCCTAAGAGTTGTACTTTAACTCAGTTTTCCATTTCATTAGGAAAGACTACAGGTATGTTCCAATTCAGCTGCAAAAAGATTTGTAAAAAGTTGCTCTTGAGCTGGTTAAATGTTGAAAAACAATATAATGTTAGTTGCCAATGCGCGACAACATGAAATATACAATACAAACCCAACTCATTGGTGTGACAGTTTGAAGTGAGTTATACTGTACTTAAGCAATAATGATCGAGAAGCCAGTCATTTCTGAAGGATTAACAATCGGTTGGGGGGATGGGTGCCCGAAGGTGCAGCCAAAGGCCACCTCCCTTCAGCCAGTCGTTAATCCAAAGAAATGATTAGCTTCAAGGTTGTTATTGCAATTATAAGTCTAATCACAATAACAACTCTCTTTTTCCCCCATTTATTTTTACTGTGATTCAACTTTAAAGTAGAGTGATTTGAGCCGTGCATGTCGCACAGCGTCAGTTGGCAGCTGGATCGGTCGTTTCTAAGACATTAATGACCGATCCAGTAGCCAGTCAGGAGCCTTGTTAGGCTCATGAATAAATAATTAATTAGAATTATAATGATTGATATTGAACCCGGTTAAGCCAGGCATTTTTTGTGAATAGCGGAAATATGGCCAGGACAACTGGGGAATTTTCCTACTCTTTTTGAGACGTGCCTTTAACGTTCACCTAAACAACCACCAGAACAGGCAAACAGAGGGATATAATAATATTTTTTTTTAAATGGATTATGCCCCACAGGTCTTTTTACTCTTTAGCAAGATGAGCCCCACACGGTGTGTAGTGGAACTTCTTTCTCCCTCCCCCAGACATTCTGCTGCCTCTTTTGCTGCTGCTAGGTGCATCCCCTTGTGTGAGATGTGTAGAGCAGCTGTGTGATCTAAAGTGTACATGTTCATTTCCCACTTATAGTATTGACCTGAAGAGCAGCTGGGATACTGCTTTTGGTTCCTCAGTCCTTCAGTCTCTAATTGTCCAAAACCTATGGACATGTGCCTATCCCCCTCCTGCCGTAAGACTGCTTGGAATCTGCATAAGTGTGAATTGTGAACTGAACCTAGATAGTGAGAAGAAGAGGTTACTTACTTGTAACCCTATTTCTACTACTACTACTACTAGTATTCATTTGTCATCCACACAACCTGCCCAACCTTCTCTGGCCAGGCCTTCTATTTTGTTTTGTGACCTTATCAGAAAAACAAAGACCCCACTGGTAATCACAGTAGTATAGGTAACTTCTTCAGTGGAGCCAGCTCTGACAAATGTGACACAACTCCCACATTCAAAAGTTGAGCCACTTGGAGCCCCAAGATAAGGCCACAACACATACATTTTCCAAGAAAGCTTTTATTTTATATCATACCCCAACATTTTGCCACATAAAGGCTTCATCAGGGAACAATTTTCAAGTGTAACTTATTTATTCTGCTTACAGCAGAATGGTTTTCATGGTCTTTTATGACAAGGGATCCGACTCTTCTCCTGATTGTTCAGGGCTGACCCCTGAGTCCCCCTCCCCCCCGTTTCTCTCTCTCTCTTTCCCTCTCTTGCCTCCCTGACTCTCTTCAGTGCCCTCCCACCTATTCTACTAATCCCCATCTCTCCTGTGCCCCTGCTGTTTCACTGTCTCCTGTCCCTGTCTTCCCCCCGCCCACCAATTAAACTCAACTGTATAATAACATACTCTTTCTCCCTTTCCCTCCTTTCAGCAGGAGTCTCCGGACTGGGCGCTCCCTCCTCAAGGACCTGCTCTCCACTCTTCCTGCATTGCTGGACAGCCTTCCTGACCCAGTCCCCGACTGTACACAGCCAGTACGCCTGCCTGCCCAACAGGGTACACTTTTTGAAAAAGCCCTGCCTCTGCTTGCTCTGCTTGCTTTCTGGTGCCTGTCCTCCTGCTCACAGATTGGCTAATCATCTCCCCAGCTGGAGACCATCATTGGCTGCACCCTTAGCACCACTTCCACTTCTCTTTCCTTCACATTTTGTTTTCATCTCCCCACTTTCCCATCTGCAAGTTATACATCTCTACCACTTGAGGGCACTGTTACTACATCTCTTTCTGACTAGGTTAATTGCTAATAATTGCAGATTATAGAGATTGGCCACTAGAGGGACTACAGTCCTCCCTCTTACTTCTAGGTGCCTCCTCACTTTTTCAGGCTGGTTGTTTAGCATTAAGTAGGCTGCCAAATGTAGTCTCTCTTGCTATTTCTTGGCTGCTTAATGGGAATTTTCCTTAGTACCCTTGACCCACACACTGTACCCACAAACCCAGATTCACCGATAAACCTGACCCTTATTGAGCCACATACTGCAACTATAAACCCAGATTCACTGACAAACATGAAGGTTTTTGTGCAGTACACCTTCCACCATGGCACTAATCCTTAGGAAAGTAGGATTTACCTTTCTATTCTACTGTCTTCACCATCCTTCCCTGCCCTTGTAACCCTTTCAGCCCGGGTGCTCTTATATTCTTCTAATGGTCCCTGTAGTCCTCTCAATGCCTACCCATCCTTGTATATCTCCCCCAACTCCAAAAGAGGTCGGACTCAACTCCTCAGGCTGGTGCCCTCAAAAAACTTCTTCTTTTATTGTTGTTATGCTCGGGTAATGTTGAACTAAATCCAGGCCCACCTTCTCTTATTTCTGCACCCTCCAATCTAGCACTATTAAAGGGCATGAGCTTTCTACACATAAATGTTTGCAGTTTGTTAAGAAAACTTGACACTATACAATTGTGGATTTGCCATACAAAACCTGACGTACTAGTGCTAATTGAAACTTGGCTTAGAAGCTCCACCCCCAATCATGAGTTAAACCTTCCTTCTTATAATGTATTCAGAGCTGACAGAAAATCTGGGGGGGTGTGATTTACATTCGAGATAAATTCACAGCCTCTCTAATCGACTCAATTACCATACCCACAGAATCTGAAAGTCTCACAATGAAAGTCCTATTATCTCTGGCTGTGTCACTATGCATTATGGGCTATTATAGACCTCCCTCAGGAGGGTCTGAATTGCTGGGTCATCTACACAACTCCCTGGATTTACTGTCATTGGAGGTGATCATCATGGGCAACTTCAACCTTGATTGGCTGTCCCCTAGTTCTAAACCACTAAAAGACCTCTGTGATGCTTATGGTCTTACCCAGCTTATTTCTTGAGGCCACCCATCCAAATCATAAAAATCCTGCAACTAATACACTGTAGGACCTAATTCTTGTAAATAAACCCCACTTTAGAACTCAGGCTGGTGCTTTTGTCAATGACATAGGTGACCATAGTTCCAAAGCCTGCGTGAGGGCTGTTCCTAAACCTATTGCCACCTCTTGATATATATTCAAAAGAAGTCTTTGTAATTTCGATTGCTATGCCTTCCTTTCAGACCTAAAGAATGCCAGATGGCAAGACTTCTACCTAGCTACTACTGTGTCTGAGGCCTACAACCTGTTCCAAAATATAGTCTCAAATTTCATAGATAAACATGCCCCATTAGTTGAAGTTAGAACTAGGAAAAAGGTGTGGCCTTGGTTCTCTGACAATCTAAAAGCAGCCCTGCATAACAGGGATGCCCTATGGAAAAGAGCACGCAAATCTATATAGTCAACAAATTGGGCAGCATTCAAAATGGTGAGGAACCAATGCACAAAGCTTACAATGGCCAAGAAAGCCAAATACTGCCAGTCGGAACTGTACTCCTCATCTACCTGCCCTGCTAAGTTCTGGATAACACTGAAGGAAATTGAAGGCACAGTCCAGCTAACTCTCTCCCTGCCAAAATCTCATCTGGTGGTATAACTACTACTAGTAAACAGTCTATTTTAGACCTTCTAAACAATCACTTCACTACAGCTGGGTTAGCTTTCAGTACCTCTCCTGAAAATAAACTGTGCTCCCAAACCATTGTCCCTGACTTGGCCTGTCCAACCAAAAGAGCCCCCGTGCAAGAAGTAAAATTCTCATTCTTTCCTATTACTTTCAAGCAAGTGGAAAATCTTCTAATGGGCCTTGATACAAGAAAAAATGCAAGCACTGATCAGCTTGATCCATTCTTCCTAAAATTAGGTTATCGTGTTCTAACTGCGCCCAGCCATCACTCATCTCTTCAACATGTCACTTGCTCAAGGTGCTGGCCCATCGGTGTGGAAAATAGCACATGTAATCCTGCTATTTAAGTCAGGTGATCCAAGCGACCTTAATAGCTACATACCTATATCTCTCCTTCCCATCATATCTAAAGAAATCAAAAAAAATAGTCAATTCACAACTAAGAACTCAGCTAGAATCATTTAACATGCTTAACATCGTACAGTCTGGATTTAGACCAAATCACAGCACGGTAACTGCCCTAGCCAAGGTGACCAATAACTGGCAACTAGCACTTGACTCTAAAAGCCATGAGGGTGCCTTATTTCTTGACCTGAGCAAGGCATTTGACATGGTGGATCATGACCTACTGGTGGATCATGACCTACTACTGCTCATACTATGCAACATTGGTCTCGATTCCATTGCATTGCAATTGGTCTCTTGTTACCTTACAGGCCAGGAGCAGCAAGTTAAGGTAGAAAGGGACCTCTCTCCTCTGAAAACTTTTCAGAGAGGTGTACCACAGGGGGTCTATATTAGGTCTGTTACTGTTCACAATTTATATCAATAATATTAACTCTGGTATCAGCTCTGCAAATGTCCACCTTTTTGCTGATGATACCATCCTCTGCATCGCCAGGCTCACTCTTGAACTTGCCTGTAAGGAACTGCAACATTAATTTAACTTGTTACAGCAAAATGTCCTGCACCTAAAACTTCTGTTAAATGCTAAAAAAAAACAAAGCCACTTTCTTTTCCCCGCACATCAACTCAATAAACCACTGTCCCTTAGGTGTCACACCACAAATCACAACCCTCCTGAGGGAACCACTGGAGTTAGTGGACAGATTTAAATACCTGGGCTTTTGGATTGACCTCAGACTTTCCTTCTCTGATCATCTTGAGCAACTGGCAAAAAAGTTAAAAGAAAGACTAGGTCTCTTTTTTCGAATTAAACACTTACTAATACAGGATGCCAAAACAAGACTGGTACAAACTACTTCCCTCCCTCTCCTGGACTATGCTGACTTTCTTTGTAGTCATGGATCCAGCACTGTATTAACCAAGCTTGACACCCCGTATCATAGAGCACTAAGATTTATTACTGGAGCACCGTACTCTACCCATCATTACTCCCTCTATTTCCAGCTTCATTGGAATTCACTTAAATCCAGAAGACTAAAAAAGGTAGCTACTTGGACCTATAGAGCACTTACTAACTAGCTCCCCCGATATATTTCCAATTGCCTGCTAACTAATACCCCTAGAAGTTACTCCCTGAGAAGCCACTCCTACATGTCTCTTGATACCCCTAGAATCAGAACATGCTTTGGCAGATCTTCTATGAGCCATGCCCTTCCTGTCTTTTAGAATAATCTCAAAAAAAAACCTGAAACTATCAAATTTTGTTAAAATGTCCACCTTTAGAACTCTGCTCACACATTCTAGTAAAGATACTTGTATGCTTTCCTTAATCACCTTCATGTCTGGAGCTTTGTATGCTTGCACTCTACCCCAGCTCTCATCTTGTATGACTTGTTGCTGTTACCTCCTCCTCTTCCATGCCATCTACCTCTTCCATCTACCCCCCCTTATGCTCTTGCTGACCTACTTCCACTTCTCAACTTAATAGTAATGTTATTTCTTGCTTAGGTGTACTATGTGTCATTGTTTCATTGTGTTCTGTGAATTTTATATGATTCTATTTTCTGCTGTAACACATTGCTGACTTATGTTCTCCTTGGCCCATTTCCACCTTGTAAATGAGTTCTCTCAATGGTGATCTGCCTGGTAAAATAAAGATCGATTGATTTATTGATTGATTGATTGACTCTATTCCTAACATTAGAGCTACCCTGCTGAATGCTGCTCCTGTAACCTTTCAGACTAGCTGCCTCTAACAAACTGAAATGTTACAGGAGCAGACTGCTCTGAGGTGTGTGCAAATGTTCTGCTACCTACCAGCTCTTCTGAAAAATAGAAAGTCTGTGTTCATTAAGGACAACACAAATATTCATACTGTACATTCAGCAGGGTGGCTTTGATGTTAGGACTATAGGCAATCATAAAATACAAGGAAATCCATTCTGCTTTATTTATTTTTTTTTTTTTGTACTCAGACCATTACCCACTTTCAGGCATGAGACAATTTGCCAGGGTGTGGTATCATAGTGGCATCATTGTACAGGGGGAAAGCAGTTTCTATCTATTTATCCCTATTTAAAGTGCTCTTATCTTATTAATAATATTATTTTGTACCTTTCAAGTCACTCTCTGAAGATAATTAAAGTAAAGGTGCCAATTTTTTTCAAAAGTATCTTTTTCATGCTCTTTAAGATAGAATATTCTTTCTAATTTGCCATTATCAGTTAATAAGTTAAACCACTTTTTATAATTCAGAGGTGTTACTTCACGCCAATGAAGTAGTATCACGTTTTTAGCTAAGGCCATTGCTAAAGCTACAAAGAAGCCCAGTTCAATGCTGATATCCAGAGAGAAAGTGAATCCAGATAATAAAATGCCTGGATCAAAGGGGACACGCCTAGCTAATATTTTTTAAATTATATCTCTAATTTTGTCCCAATACACCTTTAATTCTGAACAAAAAATAAATGTATGGCTTAGCGTGCCTTTCTCTCAATTGCACCTGAGACAGAGATCTGATAATATTGGGGTACATTTATATAGTTTGCTAGGGGTATAATATAGCCTATGGATCACATTAAATTGAATTTGTCTTAGCTTAGTATTTTTTGATACGGTTTCGGGTGAGGCTAAAACCTCAGACCAGTTTATTTTTTGAGCCCATTACCAGGGTTCCATTTCTAACTTATTTGTTTCTAATAACAGTTTATATATTTTTAAAATTAGTTTAGTCTTCCCTAATGGATCTTGTAGTAATAGCTCCGAGGAGGTTGCTTCCACTGTATTATGTATTCTATTTTTGCGCAAAAAATCTCTTAGCTGTAAATATGCTAAATAACTCCCAATTGGTATGTTAAATTCTATTTTAAATGTTTCAAAAGTTTTCAGATTGCCATCTTATCCATTCTGCTTTAAACAGAATAAATAAAATGTCATCTGAAGAAGCTTTACATGGTGAAATGTTGGAGTATGATACAAAATGGCTGCCAGGTAAAAATAGTTTGTTCCACTTTAGAATTCCTGACAAGGGGAATATGTGCAGAAATTTATCCCTGGAATTGTAAAAAAGTGTATTGGTACTGTGACATTCTCAGTTGAATCACAGGGTAGATGGAGAAAACCTTACGTAAACTATATGACTGAGCACCTCTTGAGATCTGAGTCAAATGTAAAAGAGAATATTGGTAACTACACAGCATTTGGTAAAAATTTACAGGTGGAGAACACATAGACTCTTTCCAAAATGCTTGATAGCCAAAACCATGAGCAGCCTACACCAAAACATACTGTAGTTCTGAGCAGGTTGCTATCACTCAAAGACTTTAACACTTTCTGATAGTACCAGTGAATTCCATGGGTCAAAGAAGCAGAGCTGTTGTACATCACCCCACATTAAAAAGAAAGGCATGGTCACTAACTATAGGGAGCAGCTAGCTATGCTGTGTAAAGATGAATGTGCTAGTTGTTCCAGACATGATTCTATGTGGTACAGTACCTTTGAAACATTGTTGTGTAATCATGAACATTACCTCCAAAATTAGCACCACTTTACTTTGCCCATACTAATCTGAGTCAACACTGTTCAATAGCATATTTGCTGAATTGGGTTAGCAAAGGCAAAGTAAAGTGGTGTTTATGCTGATGTTCATAAATATTGGCTGATGCATCATGAGAATGTGCAGTTTGCTTAATAAAGACTAAAATGTTCCTCTCTGACTCAATGCTTTGTTCTTCTAAATAAAGACTATATCTCAATGAACTGACCCAAAACCCTTGACAATCTATATTTCTTTTTACTAGGTGATTCTGGGGGTATGACAAAGAGCATTATCCACAGGATATAACCTACCATCAGAGTTACACTATATGTGACTTATATTTCTTGTTGTTTGCTGTTGGGAAGAGATGTCGGAGGGATTAATGCTGCACCATGTTATTAAGTGCCCATGCTGGTCATTTAGCCAGTGTCTTTATGAGGCTGGGCTGGTCAAAAATCAAACAAAATGGTAGGAGATCTTCCAAATGCTCCAGGCAATGGTTTGCTTTAACCTGTTCAGACTACCATGAGCAACATTTGGATTTTTCCTGTCCAGGGGGCTCCACTACTGTCGAATTAAAGCCACTTGGATAGCTTGGATAGGAGGGGAGTAACATTCAGCAGTGCCAGCCAGGATACAGTGCAGTACTGCTGCAGTATATTCCAAAATGCTGCAGTACACTGCGGGGAACAGTGTAATTCAATGAAGCCCTTTTTATGCAGTATTTTGAGATTTGTCCCTTACTGCAAGCTGTTGCATTGTATCCTGGCTGACACCCCTGTAGGTAAGGGCTGTGCTGATTAGTCCTGGAAGTGGCAGAAATTGTCATATATAACCTGCAAATTAATGAAGGACCTGTTTCTTGATTTGAGCAATACTATGATGCTTCAACTGAAGAGACTGACACTTTAAAATGGGTAAGCAGTAATGCATAAGGGATTCATCTTGCAAAGCACTGCAAATAATGATGCCAGCAACATGGGTGTGTGTGCCTAGCTTGGTCCACCCAGAGGGCTGACAGGAGGAGGATAGAGCATCCCAGAGGACACTGTCCTATTACAATGTGAGTGAGAGATCAAGGTCCCATTGCAATACCACGCCCTGGAGGATCACAACTAGTAATGAAGTCAAGTGGAAGGGTTACATGGAGCCTTGCATACTGGCACCCAAGGAGAAGAAAAACAGAAAGAAACCCTGATCCTCAGATTTATCCACCCTTGGGACCCCCCAACTATATTGCATTTTCAGAGGGGTCCCTGCCTAGCACCTCAAAAATTTTGCCGTGGTGTTAAGCCATGGGAGAATGGGGGGGGGCCTCAGGAAGGAGATGGTGCTGGAAGCCACTGCCACAAAGGGATTATGGAGAGAGAGAGAGAGAGAGAGAGAGAGAGAGAGAGAGAGAAAGAGATTGATAAGCAGGATGTGAGAAAAAATTAAAAATATATGTTTCTTCTGCTTCTATATGGGGCTGAAAATATCCTAAATCAGAATCATTGGTGTCAAGTAACTGTTCTGTAAGCCTTTTATTCTGGAGAAATTTTTTGGGCATCCATGAAGCTGATACCATTTACACCAGGTACCTCCAGAAGTGTATGATAGTGATAGTTATCTAAAAGGAAATTAACTGTATTGTACCTCTTGAATTATCCAAAACTATGCCATCTCATTCAGTAGGATTCTGTGTTTTTCTATTACGATATCTAATAAGGCAAGGCAAATTTTATTTTTCTGGTGCCCAATCCCAGAGGCTCTGGGCACCATACAATCAAATACAAACCATTAAGACATATGAGTAACATTCAATACATACTTAAAACACAATAAAATGTGGGTTAAATATCAACAGAATTTTACAGAAGATCCCCAGTAACCTAGAAAGGCTGACAGGTTCAAACTACCACTGTGTCCAGGAATGCCCAGCTAAATAGATAGGTCTTAAGGTGGGCTTTAAATGCCTCAACTGAAGGGGCCTCCCATACTAGTGGAGGCAGTGAATTCCACAGGATGGGGCTGGCGACACTAAAAGCTCTGTCACCAGCAGTTTTCAACCTCATCCTGGGAATCACAAGGAGGCCACTAGAGGAGGATCAAAGGGAGCGGACTGAGGCAGCAGGTGTTAGAAGGTCCAACAGATAGCCAGGGCCCAGTTCATGTAGAGCCTTAAAGGTGAGCAAGCCCACCTTTAAGAGTACATGGTTTATAATGACTAGATTGATGAGAGTAAAGAACCTTCCTGATCTGTCGAGGGTCAGTGAAAGACTGTTGATTTTCTATTTATTGTTTTCTAGAAACAAACAATAACTGCTTATGATCATGGACTGCTGCTCTAACAAAACAGTGATGTAAAAAACACAACGGTAGTGAGGTCCTAAAGACTGTGAGTACCATACATGTGTACTGTTGGAAAGTAGCATATTGCATATAATAATACATCTGTCTTTTGAAACAGGGAATACTGTATATTGAGGAGGATGCACTTGGTTGGAGACCATTAGCTAAAGCCTGGCTGCAGAAAAGAAGTCAACAGGAAAATGTTGTAAGTGATGAATTACCAGTCATTTTATATTTAGTACAAAAATATTACATGGTGGTATCTGCAGTGAAATTCTAAGATGACCTCTCCTTTTGTGACCCAGGTGGTAGAATCTTTGGTTGTGGGCCACCTAAGTCTCCTGGGTGTGGAATATGAGGCTTCAGTACTAGGAAGTGCTGAGCAGAGTGTGGTAGTGGTGGAGCCCTCATAAGGGTGTGTAACAGTGGAATACTGTACAATCCTAACAAGTAAACAGCAGCAGTAAAAGAGATTTCATAAACACATCCTATAAAAGTATAGCCACACCTGTACAGCAGTCAGTCTTTAAAGGCTTGTTAAAACAGAAATGTGTGAGTGCCTGATGGCAAAGCAGTCATGCTGGCAACCCAGGTTTAAGGAGGCCTCCAGGAAGCCTGCAATTGGGCAGCCATAGTCAGGGTGTGCTGTCAGAAGCAACTCATCCCTGTCTAGGTGGAGTTTGCTCCTTGATCTCCAGCACTAGAAACTCTTGAGGTAGGTGGCGAAGCTTGCCGCCATCCAATGGGCCATGCTACATGCTGTCAATGTCATTAACATAGCAATGCATGTTGCCATGGGGAGGTAGGAGTTTTTGTTAATTAACAAAACAAGGGAAGAAATTCTGGCACCTCTGTCTATTATGACCCCCCACCCAGCAGTCTCAGATTCCATACCTGGCAACCAGTGTCGGAACAGGGAGGTAGCCTTTGAGTGTTGGGTTAGTTGGGTGTCAAAAGCCTTTGGGAACCAGTAAGGCACTACCATGGACACCAACATGGTAAAAAGCTAGATGAAGAAAACTAACACAAATATTTCAAGCACACTTTAGAGTAGAGAGTGAAGGTGCACACCAAAACAAGGGGGAATAGTGTTCCACGGGAATGGAACTGCTGTACCTCTCAGACAGTCACTGACCAAGTATGCACAGGATTATTGAACAACTGAAAACCTCTCACCCACAGACCTCAGTGAGAACTTTCTTTTTCCAAAAAGCACTTCAGTTTTTTCTGGTTTGACTCTGTCATCTGTTCCTCAATGAGTTTGAAATCTCAGCTAGGTAGCCTTTAACAAGTGCTGCAGAAATATGGTAATGGCAACAGAGAACTATAATTGTGTGTCACCTGCAAAAAATGAAAACCTGCACAGTTCTTCCTAATGACCTCTTCTGAATGCATTATATTTACAAAGAATAGCAATGGCTTATATAACCCAGTGCAAGATGAGGAATAATTACCATCAACTCAATCTTCATGTTGCCCTGGAGGCAGAACCTGCGCCATTTGATAACTGTACCTGCAATCTGCCTAAAACTACTCAACAGTCCACTATATAAAATACAGCTCACAGATATAATACTATCAGCATAGATAGCTAGACTTTATCTATCACTGCAAGAAGATCACCCAGAATTTTTAGAACAGCTGGCTTGGGCACCATCCGCACTAAATAACTGCTTTTGAAACCAGCTTTAAAACCAGTTTAAACTGTTTCAATGCATCCACACTATGCAACAACCATTCTTGATAACAGTTTAGTGTCACCACACTGCTGGTGTTAAACCTGTTCTCCCTGTAACCATTTTATTCTAATGCCAATACATAGAACTGTGTTTGCCTATCCACACTGCAGATAGAACAGTTTTGGTTAAACCATTAAAGTTTAAATCAGTTTTGCTCCTGCCGAGGCATGTGAGTAAAAACATGATAGCTTTAAAAAAAATGTTTAAATATGTTTATTGGGTTTCCATTAAGTACAGACAAACTTATCACAGTGACCATGTGGTACAGGGTCCACTCTTCAGTAAACAAGTGTCACTCAATAGTTATACACCGATCATTTTTAGAAAAACATTCCATTTTAAGACACTTACACGGTTTTAAGAGCCACAGTGTATACTTTGTCTTTGTGTCATGTCCATTCCTAAAATTAAATTGAAACTCATCCAAGATGTTAAAGGATTCCACATGCCTCTATACTTATTATGTAGTTACCCCCTCCAACACCATCCACAGAAAAGGTACAGTAACTAGGAGACAGGGTGATAAATTGCTAGATCAGCAGGTTCACAAGATGAATTCTTGAGTAGTGGTCTTACAAAAAATGAATTCTGAGCAGTGAGCAGTGGTCATGTCAACAAACTCTGGTCAGAGCCACTATGGCTGCTTGCGTAGTATCCCTGCCACCCATGTTCACATGTCTATGTGGCACCTGAGTGCCAATATGATAATTCATGAGAGACTTCCATTTTTTGGCCCAAAAATAAAGAGACCCACACCGGTTATTTTTGGTGGCTTGGCAGAAGTGGACCATGGACCAGTGTGCTGTGAGATCTTGTCAAGATAGAAATGGCAGGATCAACCAGAAAAACAGAGATACTGTTTATAGAAATACATTACAACCTGTTTAGTCTGCCTCAAACATGACTTGTGCTGGAAAATTTCCATAGCAGTTATTCCGAGAAGTATAAAAATGGGAAAAAAAGACCATTGATCTAATAGTTGGATAGTGTTTTCTGTCTTACACAGTACAGCTGTTTTGAATTGTAGGATTATAAAGATTGTAGGATTATCCCTCCTGAGACATGCTTTTTCAGGCACACACTCAGAGCAGCAATCCTCTACCATTCTTATCGCACATTTGGTTAGGGGAGGGAGTGCAATTGGCCACTTCAGAGGAGGAGGAGAAAGATCTGGGAGTGCTGGTAATAGGGGATATGAAGCACTCAGCACAGTGCAGGAAGGCAGCTGCAAAGGCAAACAGAATGCTGGGATTCATCACCGGGGAATCACCTCTAGAAGGGAGGAAGTAATCTTGCCCCTGTACAGGTCCCTTGTGAGGCCGCACTTGGACTACTGTGTGCAGTTTTGGTGTCCCTATTTGAAAAGGGACATAAAACTACTGGAGGCGGTCCAGCCTAGGGTGATGAAGATGATCCTGGGGATGGGGACATATGAGGAGAGATTGAGGGTGCTTGACATGTACACCCTGGAAGATAGAAGGGAGAGAGGGGATATGATTGAAGCATTCAAGTACCTAAAGGGCATACACAAAGTTAGTTCAGAGGGCTTGTTTAAGTTAAAAATTGGAAAGGACACCGGGGACACAGTCTGAAATTGGAGGGAGGAAGGTTCAAGAGAGAGATGAGGAGGCACTATTTCACAGAGAGGGTGATAGCTGGTTGGAGTACATTCTCAGAAGAAGTGGTAGCACTGCAGACAGTTGGCAGCTTCAAGAGAGGGTGGGATTGGGCCAAAGAGAGGGATAAAACAATAGGGAGCATGTAGGAAAAGAATTCAGAAGTGGGGGCACTAAGTTAGAAGGGGTGCAAGGGAGGGGGGCAGCTGCAGTTTAATAGACAGCATGCTGCACACTCAAGCAGACTAGATAGACCTAATGGACTATATCTGCTGGCAATTTCATATGTTTATGTGTTTGTATTCAAAGCCCAAAGTCACTTGAATTATCTATGCACCCTCTGAGCCACAACTTTGTTAGTCCTCTCATTACTATACAAAATACGCTTATAAATATAGCTTGTTGGCTTATAGAGATTGTTTATGGAAGCATAATGAGAGAGAGAGAGAGAGAGAGAGAAAGAAAGAGTCTGTGCTGCTGCTGAAAACTACAGATCTTCACAGGAACATGGGTATGACATTATACCCATATATTACAACATTTGAAAGTGCAGATTTCTAGTTAATATAGGAAAAACGTAATTATAAGATGATATTAGGCAGAATATTGTGGATTCTACAGAATGCATTATTTCTTGAAAATTCTGCAGAAGTGTAATTTACAACGTCTGACCAGCACTAGACCCTGGTGCCCAGTTGTGCTGCCCACCCTTATTCTTTCTCATGTCCAGTAGTCCTGCTTTATCCAGTGGCACTTTTCCTGGCTTCAACAATCCATGTACAGTGCTTTGGAAATCAATTGAAAAATACCACAGAAAACAAACTCCATTTTACTTCTAAAAGACTATATCTGACATTACTAGTGGCAAAGATAAAATGTTCATATTGTAACAGCTCAGTGCCCTTGTACGTGTGAAATTTCATGCACTGCTGCTTTGATGGATCAGGCATTTTCATCAAAACTGCAATATAAAGTGCCAGGGAGACAATGGCTTTGACATATATTGAATCTGTTTAAACACACACACATACATGCACACACACACTTCCCTCCACCAATCACGAATGACATGCAAACAAGGGCTTATGAAATTCAATTTTCATTGGCTATTGATCTCTATCTATTAGAAGCCCACCATACTTTCTTTTAGAAAAGCTATCAAGACCATCTCTCCAACAACAACACTCAAAATGCAAATTTTAAACCTTTAATATCCATTTTCAATTGGATAAAGAAAAGAAGTGACCGCAGACACAGAGTCCCCCCCAGTCCCTGATAAAAAAAGCAATTTCAATATTAGTTTGACTTCAATAATTAGTTGACTTACAAACTCTTTGAACTTTACAGTTTACATCCTGCAGATTCGTAGGGTACAGCATCCCGAGTACACTACTACAACCTGGGGATCATCTCGACGTTTGTCAGAAAGCTCGAGAGGAACACCACCAGTTACAAAGCATGTTAAAGGGGAACTGTCATCAGCAGGGTTTCTTACTGTCTGAAAGACCATAAAAAGCTAATTTGAATGGGCCATTGTGTTTATCTGTGAGTCTTTGCAGTCCAGAATTATTCATATGTAAATCAGCCTGTAATTAAGGGCTGGGGGCAGTCATATGTTTTAGGCTCCTGACAGGAAATTATGTCACCGAGGATCTTGGCCCTTCATCGACTGTAGGTTAAATAGGAAATTGTCTGTTTTATTAAGTGCGTTTTAAGGCGCTATTACAACACTTTCTACATTTATAGTAATTGTTTTGAATGTGCATTGAAACTAGTGAGTTATCACCCTTACATTTCAAACTGTTAGTAAAAATAATCCATCTTTAGGATTGCTTTAACCTTTAGGCTATACTGCCAGCTGATAATTAAAAACTGCACATCTCAAGGCTGGCTCTGCGATGCCAACAGGTATTGGGGCCCCATACTGTATCAGAATTTCTAAACCCTGGCTGTGTTCATGTCAGTGCAGATATCTGGGGCTGCCACAGCACCAACTTCTGTCTTATTAGATTTACAAGATGCAAATGTGGCTGCATACCTACTGGCCTGGCATCATGGGGCCAGCCTTGAAATGTGTAGCTGTGTGCCTTTCCTGGACAAAGACCATAAAAACAATCTGAGCATGTGTTATGATTCTGAAAATATTATGCTCTTTCTATCCAGATTTGACTTGAAAAGAAAAAAACATAGGACACCATTAATTGTTTATTAATTGCAAAAACACATGGATGGATAATGTTGTTTAAAAAAAGCATAATCTGAACGGCATTATTAAAATATAGAATAATATATGGGGTGTGTGTGTGTGTGAGTGAGTGTGTGTGTGTGTGTGTGTGTGTGTAACCAAAACTTTACATACCCAAAGCATGGGATGCAACATTAATCTCGATGGCAAAGTCTGAGTGGTTTATAAAAGCATCCCACACCAAGGGTGTGTGCATAATTCTGTTTTTTTATAGCCACCCACCCATATATTGTTTTATTTAATTAATGGTGATCATTTTTGCCCCTTTCAGCACAGTTCAGTTAGTGCAGCACTTCTGTCAGAGATACACACACCACACACACATATGCACACACATACACCCTGTCTCTCCCTTTGTTGTTGTTGTTTTTTTTTTCTTTTACATTACAGTGGAAATGACCTTCTGGAAAGCTGTGGTCCATTGGCATAGCTGCGGAGTGTAAGACACGCACGAAGGGTATGGGCGGTAGGATCAACCAGATTGATTTTTTTCCTTTATGGTAGAAAATCCCATTCCATCCAAAGTATTTAAGTAAGAAACTGTTGTACTTTTAACTTCATCAAAAGAAGTAAAATACTCTTTTAATAATGCATTTCAGGTTTTGCATGTTTTAACCGTGTTGTCCATCTGTGTTTTTGCAATTAATAAACAAGTAATGGTGTCCTATTTTTTTCTTTTCAAGCCAAATCTGGATAGAAAAAGCATAATATGTTCAGAATCATAACATGTTCAGATTGTTTTTATTGTCTTTGTCCAGGAAAGGCACAAAGTTACAGTTTGTTCCTGGGTGTGTTTTGGGAGCACAGGGAGTGACTTGCTCTGGCCACACAATATACAAGTAGAGCATGATGGAATCAAAACCTATTCTGCTGGATGAACGAAGCTTGCTCACAGCTCTTTGCTTTAACTTCTAGGCTGTACTGCCAGCTGATAATCAAAAACTTCACATTTCAAGGCTGGCCCCATGCTGCCAGGCCAGTTGTTAAGTAGCCACATTTGCATCTTGTAGACCTGAGTTCACACCCGAAATTGGAAAATAAAAGGCTGTAAGAGAGGGAATGGAAAAAGACATAAGGTGGTGCTGTGGCAGCCCCTGAAATCTGTACTGACATGAACACAGACAGGGCTTAGAAATCCTTATATGGGGCCCCAATACAAGTTGGCACCACAGAGCCAGCTTTGAGAAATGTAGTTTTTGATGATCAGCTGGCAGTATAACCTAGAGGTTAAAGCAATCCTAAAGATGGATTATTTTTACTAACAGTTTGAAATGTAAAGGTGATAACTCACTAGTATCAATGCACATACTATAAATGTAGAAAGTGTTGTAATAACACCTTATAATACAGTTAATAAAACAGACAATCTCCTATTTCACCTACAGTCAATGGAGGGCCAAGATCCTCAGTGACATCATTTCCTGTCAGGAGCCTAAAACATATGGCTGCCCCAGCCCTTAATTACAGGCTGATTTACATATGAATACCTCTGGACTGCAAAGACTCACAGATAAACATAACGGCTCACTCAAATTAGCTGTTTATAGTCTTTCAGACATTAAGAAACCCTGTTGATGACAGTTCCCCTTTAACTAAATAACTGGCCTTAAACTGTGCTGGTACTTCTTCAGTATTTATACTTGACAGAATGAGAGAAAGAAAGAAACCACTCCAGTCTCATCAGATTTGACTGTTGGAACCAAGAATGAGGCAGCCACAAGCTTCGCTCCCCTCACACAACATCACTTACTGCTCTGCTTTTCTCAACTAACAAATGAAGTTTCCTAAGTGAATGAGCTCTTTACTGAACACTCACAGTAATTTCAAAAACTTTTCCAGACTGCAGCTTAGTGCAGGCTTGTCCCTAGTGTGTGCCACGCTGACTTTCTCTTATATTTCAACAACACAAAACCTTTGCTTCCTTGGGGAGCCCGGCTCACTTACTGTGGGGTTGAGAAAGCTTTGCTTGGGTTTCTTTGCGAGGCTTACATTTGTGAAAACTGCTGAAAACAGCTGACCAGCAGAAAATTGCAACCATGAATAAAGAGTGCTTTATAAGACTTGCGATAACAATATTTTCCTTGTATGCAGTGCAGGTCTGCAAAAGCAAAGTATGTTAACTAACGCCCCCTCACACAACACTACTTACTGCTCTGCTTTTTCCAACTCATAGCCTGAGAGTTTCCTAAGTGAATGAGCTCCTTACAGAACACTCATAATAGAAACATAGAATTTGACGGCAGATAAGGACTGCTTGGCCCACCCAGTCTGCCCATTTCTCTACCTAATGGATAAGCTGCAGATCCTAGTTAACCAGCAGCCTACTTCTTTCTACCCCAACCCCCTAGAATTGCCTTATGGCTGTCCCATGCATGCTTGAATTCAGTCACTGTTTTTGACTCCACAACCTCCTCCGGAAGGCCGTTCCATGCATCCACAACCCTCTCTGTGAAAAAATACTTCCTTGCATTACCTCTGAGCCTGAGCTCTAATTTCAGAAACTTTTACAGACTGCAGCTTGGCTCAGGCTTGTCCTTCATGTGCGCTACACTGACTTTCTCTCATATTTCTGCAACACAAATGCGCTGCTTCCTTGAGGAGCTCAGCTCACTTACTGTGGAGTTGAGAAAACTTTGCTTGGATTTCTTTGTGAGGCTTTTGTTTCTGCAACAGTCTCGGTATAAATAGATGCATGGGCAACATTGTAATTGAAAAATGAGCAACTAATACATTTTTGAAGACTGCTGAGTGGAACATAGCAGTCATGAATAAAGAGTGCTTTAACAGACTAGCAACAATGATATTTTCCTTGTATGCAATTCAGGTTTGCAAAAGCAAAGCATGTTAACTAAATAATTGGTTTCAAACCATGCTGGTACTGGTTCAGTATTTAGATTTTACGGAGAGAGAGAGAGAGAGAGAGAGAGAGACAACTGCCAGTGACTAAAACTGCTGCAACCAGCTCAAAGTGGCCACTAGGTTCGCCCCTTCACACAACACTACTTACTGCTTTACTTTACCCAACTCAAAGCCGGAGTTTCTGAGGTGAATGAGCTCCTTAGAGATTGCTCATTGCAATTTCAGAAACTTTTCCAGACTTCAGCTTTGTTTAGGCTTGTTCCTTATGTGTGCCACGCTGACTTTCTCTCATATTTCAGCTACACAAATGGGCTGCTTCCTTGAGGAGTCCAGCTCGCTTACTGTTGGGCTGAGAAAACTTTGCTTGGATCTCTTCATGAGACTTTTGTTTCTGCAAATGTCTCAGTAGAAATAGATGCATGGGCAACATTGTAATTAAAGAATGAGCAATCAATACCTTTTTGAAGACTGCTGAAACCAGCTGACCAGCTGAGAGTAGCAGCCATGAATAAAGAGTGCTTTGAAAGACTGGCAAGAGTGATGTTTTCCTTGTATGCAAAGCAGGTCAGCAAAAGCAAAGCATGTTAACTAAATACCTGACCTCAAACCATGCTGGTACTGGTTCAGTATTTATATCTGACTTTATTTCCACATGCCCAGAAGTCAGGAGCACTGTGAGAATTTTGTACATTATTTTTTTGATACTTACTGTCTCTGCGGGCTGTATCTGTGTTGCTTGCTGGCTGCTGGCTTACAATAATTGGAAATGGAAGCGAGCACTGGAGCAAGAAAATTAAAATAGTGCTGCAGGGGAGAGAGAAAGGAACACCATCATGATAAATGGAGAGAGAGAGGCAGAGAGATGTGGTTCAATTCCAGTCAAAGTACACAATGGAGGAAGACAGTCTAGGTATCCAGTCACATGCTTCCAGAGTCGCTTCTCACTCCTACATCATAGTAATACGTCAGCATGGCTTTACCCATACAGTCATAAAAATGGATGGTGCTTTTGATTTGCACTCCAGTGTTAAGTATAATTTTATAACTGTGTGATGTAGTTTATGTCCCTCTCAACCACAGCATTCTATAGTAGAATATGGATGCATTGTATCACAATGGAAGAGCCAAGAAAGGACATAAACTACATATAGAGAATACTGGATGGGCAACTATACATAACCAGTGGGTTCTACCACAGAAAGGTTCTGATTCCCTCTGATCTTGACAGAAAAGCTTGAGAGGTCCATGGGAATCAGAACTCTGAGGTGGCAGAAAACACTGGTTATGCATAAAGTTGTTCATCTATTATTTTTTATAGTGTATAGTATTATGTGAAATATGTGCATTGTGTTTTTTTCTCTTTCACAATGAAACTGACCTGTTCAGTTTCTAGAGGTTCTAGAATGCTGTTCTACCACAGAAGGATACAGTCACATTCTATGACCTTTAAACTGGGGTACAACAGCATTTTGAAAAGGATAGATTTCTATATAGAACAATGTTCTACTATACACTATAATACAGTTTTAAAATGGTACTTACTATCTGTGTGTAAATAACAAACACCCACTAGCTTAGCTAAACAACCCTCTACAGATGGAATAGTAACAAAATTGGAACCACTATTTACACATCAGCCTTTACAGGGGAAAATGACTTATAGGTTCAGTGTACTTTTGCTTTCAAGCAGACTTTAGTCATAAAATATTTTTAGATCATGATAAGACACTTGAGGGTGTGGCGTTATAGATTGACAATATTTTCTATTGTTGGGCTTTTCTTTTGATGACTGACATTTTATTGATTCTACTAACATCAGTCAATCAAAGTTTTTATTGTTTGCCTTTTGGTTTGACAATATTCAAGTCCTTACAAGCAATGTATCTTTTCTTTATATATTGTAATCAATATTACACATACATCTCATTCCTAGCATTTGAGTGAATAAAATTCATATTTCTGGCTTAAAATATCAGTTTCTCTAAAAATTATTATGTATCTATAACCTGGCATAGCATTTTTTCTTCAGCACTAGGTCAGAAGCATGCATACAACAATAGTGTTGCTCAGAACAGCACGGCAACAATGGCACCTGCAAACAAGGTGTCCAATGAAACCACACACATCCACTTGGTAGCGGTAAAAACACACACCAAAGATCACTACCAGGGATTTAATGCACAATAGTACCATTCTATTTTTGAGGGGGCTCCACCCTCTGCACACCCCAAAATGGGGGGCACTTCCCCCCACACCCACTGTAACTAAAATAATCAACTCTGAGTCAGAGTTAGATTATGGAGTAATTTAGAAACCTGGGGGGGGGCATTGGTCTGTGAGATGGGACATGTAAAAGTTTGTGAAACCCATCTCACAGAAAAGGGTCAGAGACCAGGACTAGAACCCTGGTCTCCAGCACTATCCTGACTGAGCTGCTCTATGCCTCAGCCCTCTCCACCAAGAGAGCAGCTTGGCCAGCCTCCAACTTTTCCCAGCCCTTCTCCATGCCCTTTAGTCACTCCCGGAACCATGGACAGCTAGAGATGTTAACAGTTACTGCACTTCACTGTTCTACCCCTGTCGCTGTCCATGACACGTCCTTGTTACAGTGCGCTTCTTCCATGCACTGTTCAGGTTGCGCTCTTTTGACTGGGTAGGATTTCTTCCAGTGGTCAAAAACCACATAGCCATAGCTTATTAAAAATTAATATATAACATATTTTGGTACAGTTAACATTTTTGCACAGATCAGCACCCAATCAGAAAGAGCTCAATTCACCACCACCCTCTGCTGTCTACTTAGACAGAACTAAAGAAATCCACAAGTCAAAGCATCTCTTTGTGTCATTCAGCATGGCCCAGCTGGATCAGCCTGTTGCCATCAGATGTATTTTGGCATGGCTAGTGGCATGTCTTCGCCACTGCTATTCCATGGCACAGGTTAAGCTGGAAGGCAGGGTATATGCCCATTCTACCAGAGTGGTCACAGACTCTCTGGCAGAAATATGAAATGTGCCTATTGCACACATAGTTATAATTGATAGTTTGAGGGAGTGGTTCACCAGGTCAGGCCTTATCATTAATACAAAGAAAACTAGATTATTACATTTTGCACCAAAACAAAAAAAAACAACTTCAAATTAAAATAGATGACAAAGATTTTTTACAGCAGGTAGATCAGTATACCTATTTGGGCCTAATCTTTGATGCCCAAATGTCCTTTAAAGTGCATGTGAGCACCTTGATAGATAAAGCAAATAAATTAATAGGAGTCCTGAGTAGGACAACAAAGTGCTTGGGAAAAGCACTAGAAAAACTGTGGCTGAACAACTAGTTATGCCTGTAATAACTTATGGAGAACTCATATATGGCACAACTAGCAAACATTTATTATCAAAATTAGATAAAGTACATTATAACTTGGCAAGGTATGTCCTTCGATGCAAACTTAGAACACACCATTGTACACTACTAAACAAACTACAGTGGCAACTCCTGGATATTATTCATACAAGGACATGGCAGAGAAAATTTTTTAAATATCATACATTCTATCCAAACCATTACATTGTTGCTGTGTTATTTAATAAACAAAAATAAATTGACAAATCTGGGAGATCTTTTCATGTAAAAAAAATCTACGTTCCCAAAATTACTAACAAACATGGTGAATGAACTCTGGGCTACCAAGCATCAAAACATTGGAACGTCTTACCCTTTTAAGCATGTACAACAGTATCTTATGACCTATTTGTTCAACAAATAAATGAGATTAGTAAATTCAGATGTGTTTGTACTTAGAGGGTAGATTATGGGAATTATGAGGTCATAGGTAGTATCTATTTAAACAGATAGATTTTTTCACTTGTCAAGTAATTATTATTGTATAAATGTAAATAGATTTTTTACAAAACTCCAGGGTTTGCTACTGTGATACTGTTATTGTGTCATCGAATTTATAGTATCTACATGTTTAGATAATTTTAAAGAGTATGTCTTACGTGCTGTAGTAGAGATAGTAATATCCTAAAATGATGTGTAACTTATTGGATGGTTAGGGAAATGTTATATAGTTGTCCACGTGTATATGTTTAGTTGTAACATTAAGAACAGGTCTGTCTTGAAAACTGGATTACTAACCCAAATGGCATGTATCCTGTGTAAAAATAAAATTATACTACTACTAGTACTACATCTACAATGCAGCTACTTGGAGCTCTGTGCACACATTTGCGAAGCACTGTGCTTTGAATGTTCATGCCACACAGCATAAGTCCTTTGGCATGACACTTCTTAATGGACTCCTGTCCTAAGTGAGCTCCTGTCTCCTGCCATCCTTCTCAGAGGATTATTTAGCTCAGTACTCTCCCATTAGTGTGAATGAGTGGTTGAGTCTTGATGTCCAGGAAGATATGGAAATTACGTACTTACTGTAATTCTTGATCTTCTTGAACGAAGTCTCCACCACTCATTCACACGCCTAGCCACCATCCCCAAAGCTCACTTGCCAGTTGTTGGTCTTCACTTCCTCGATGGCTGAGCTGTGAAGACTCTGTTGTGTTGACCCTTCTTATATGGGTCATTCAGACTGTCTTATGTCCAACATAGGTTAGTTTCACTAGGTTAGTTTATGCTGCACCTCCTCAGTAATAAAGGTACTGAGGCAGTTGGAGGGTTGATACTGAGGTAGCCTATATGGTGCAAGCTGGTCTTACGGCACCCCTTCCTCACGGCCCTACCTCAGTGCTGCCCTCCTGAAGATTTTTGTCTCCCACTCAGTCCTAGCACCTCTGGTGTAGTCCCATTAGTGTGAATGAGTGGTGGAGACTTCATCCAAGAAGATCAAGAATTACAGTAGGTGTGTATTTTCCATTTCTGTTCCATTTTGGATTTGAAACAGTACAGCGCTCACTGCAAAGGAACTTGCATCTGAGTAGAGTTTGAAGGGTTGATCAGACCTTGGGTAGGCCAGTACTGGAGAAGAGATTAGTTTTTTTTCAAGGTTTCAAAGGCCTCTTTACATTCAGAAGTCCAAACATAGTCACATCCCTTTTTGGTGAGAGCATACAGTGGAGCTGCAATCTTGGCATAGTTGCACATGAATTTTCTGTAGTAGCCAGACAAGCCCAGGAAAACTCTAAGGTCTTTGAGTTTTTTAGGTCCTGGATAGTCTTTTACTGCTGAGAGCTTCTCTGGGTCTGGAGAGATGCCTTGAGAACTAACCACATGTCCCAGGTATTGAATCTGATGCTGTGAAAAACAACACTTCTCCGGGCGAAGCTTGAGATTGTCTTGTCTGAGATGTTCAAACACTTTTTTGAGATGTTGGAGGTACTCTGGGAAGGTTCTGCTGAAGACAATAACATCGTCCAAGTAGACTAGGGAAGTTTTCCAAGATGGTCCACATATTACGGCTTCCATGATATGTTGAAATTTGGCCGGACTGTTCGAAGTCCCATAAGCAGATGTTTAAATTGAAAAAGTCGCAAGTGGCAGTGCCACGTTATGAAAAAAAAAAGAGTCAGTGTGTTTGTCTGAGTTGGGTGAAGGAATTGTTATCTGTGCATTTAGCTAGGTGAAGAAAGAAACTGTGAACTAGGCAGAGTGGCTTAAGCAAAAGGAAGCCAGGTGTTTGCATTTAAAAACTGACCTTGATAGCTTTTGGCAGAGAACAGCAAAAGAAAGGAGCTGCTGTTAGAACTTTACTGGGACTATATTGCCATCCATCCCTCCCCCCCTCCACCCCCACCCTTAGCCAGTTATACTTTTAGAGGCACAGGATTTGACTGGTAATAGGAACTTCCTGTTTGGGAGCAGGAAGGGAGTGATCACAGGGGCACAGAAGACTCACCATCCTAGAAGGAAAAGGGTAGTTCTCTTCCCCCACAGCTGCTGGAGGTCTGACTATGAGCAAGTAAGAAGGAGACTACTGAGGAATATAGGAACTTCCAGTCCCAGAACAGGAACATCAGGAGCTTTAAGGGCATGGCGGCAGTAGGAAAGTAGGGAGAAAAAAAAATTACATAAAAAAATAAACAGAGAGAGGAAAGAGTAAGTATACAAAACAACAGTTAAGGTGCCACAAACAAGACATGATGGGAGTGATGCAGTGCACTGGCTGTGGAGCGGCAGTCTTCTGGGAGACATTCTGGAGGACGCGGTGTTGTCCCAACTGCAGGCACCTCTCTGGGCTGAGGGAGGAGGTTGCTCACCTCCAGGCTGAGTTGGTCAGGATGTGGGGGACCTCTTTTCCCACCCAGAGACCACCAAGGCCACCTCAGCTGCCTCAGAGGTTGCCAAGAAAGAGCAGCGGTTCGATCACAGTGGGCTCAGGGAGGGTGAGGGTGGTGGAACAGAGGCACATCGCTCCAGTTGTACCTTTCCACAATTCATATGCCATTCTGGCAGAGTGTGGTTCCTATATGGAGGCACCCACAGTGGAGACCAAGAAAGATGCTGGGAACCTCCACAAAGGAGACCCACAGGAGGGTGACATGGGACCTCACAGAGGAAGAAAACAACTCCTTGTGGGGGACTCCATTGTTTAGAGTGTAGGACTGGGGGAGGGAGGGGAGAGGAAGGTAAGGGTGCCATGGCTTGCAGAGACAGGGAGCAAATCTTCAGGATCATGGGAGCAGCTGCATAGGGGAGGGAGCTGGATGTCATTGTCCACCTAGGGACAAATGACATGGCTGGGAAAGAGACCAGAGCAGTGTAGGAGGAGTTTGTGGAGCTGAGGAGGGGCCTTAGACAATTAGCATGCATGGTAACCTTCTCTGAGGCACTGCCTGTCTATGACATGGGTAAGGCTAGGGTGCTCTGCACCATGGAATTCAATCAGTGGTTGAAAATCTGGTGCAGAGTTCAGGGTTTTGTCTTCATTTGGGACTGGGGGTCCACCTGGAGGGATGTAGACCTATACTGGTGTGATGGTCTGCATCTGTCCAGGAGGGGAACCAGGATCCCAGTTGATAGGTTTAAATGCTTCATTAGCAAGCATTTAAACTCACCAAGGGGAGCACTGAAAAGGAGAAGGGAAATCCTAGCCTCCCCAAAAAACAGGGTAGTTAGTGAGGTAAACACCAGGATAGAGAAGTCAATAGGGAGAAGAGCAGGGGTAAATGGGGAAAAAGACAAAGGCAATAAGGACAGGGATGAGGCAAAAAGGGGAGAGGCCATCAAAAAATGGAGGGTAATGAGTACCAATGCCTGTAGTCTAGGTAACGAGGTCCCTGAACTGGTGGCCTTGATGGAAGAAGGATGCCTGGATATTGTGGCAGTCACAGAAACATGGTACACAGAGAACCATGACTGGGATGTCAACATACCAGGGTACACAATCTACAGGAGGGACAGGGAGGGTAGAAGAGGAGAAGTAGTAGCTCTCTTTGTAAGGGAAGAGATTAAAGCAATGGAACTAAGGGGTAAACAGGGAGGAGGGGAGGCACTGTGGGTCACCCTGGAGACTGGGAATGGCCCCAAAATCTGCACAGGGGTTGTATACAGACCCCTGTCTCAGGGAGAGGAAATGGACATGGAAATGATACAAGGTGTCCTTAGGATGACAGAGAAAGGGGAGATATTGCTGATGGGGGACCTGAATATGCCAGATGTTAAATGGAGCACCTTTGGTGCAGCCACATACAAGAGCAGGACCATTCTCTATGCCCTACAGGGGGCATGCCTCAGATAGTTTGTGTTGGAATCCACTCTTGAGGGAGCAGTCTTAGACCTGGTACTCTCAAATGGGGATGGAGAGAGGATCTCAGATCTAGAAGTGAGTAGCCATCTGGGAACAAGTGACCACCAAACTGTGGTTCTCGATAAACTCAGCTGTAGAGTCAAGTCATACAAAAGTGAAGGTACTGGACATCAGGAGGGCTGATTTTGTCAAAATGGGAGAGTGCCCCAGAAAAGCACTAGCAAACAGGCAAGAAGGAGAGGTGGAGCAACAAAAGGGAAACATCAAAACTGCCATTGCACAGGCAACAAACTTTTGTGTGAAGCAAATAAACAAATCAGAATGAAAGAAAAAAACCACTATGCTTCTCAAAAGAGGTGGCAGGAAAGGTTAGGGAGAAAAGATAGCATTCAGGAAGTATAAGGAAGCACAGAAGGATCAGGACAGAGAACTGTAAAAGTTAAAGCAGAAGGAAGCAGGGAAGGCAGTCAGAATAGCAAAGGTCTAAACTGAGGAAAAGACAGCCAACTTGGTTAAGAAGGGGGATAAAACCTTTTGTAGGTACATTAGGCAGTGAAGAAAGACAAAGGGAGGAATACTGATGTTAAATAAAGAGGAGGGTGGGTGGGCAGAGAGGCGCAGTGAAAAACAGGGATACTGAATGAATACTTCTGCTCAGTATTCATAAAAGAAGAGGAGGGGGAGATACCTAATCCAGTCAATAGAAGCACTCTGGATAGGGGGATCGATATCAGTCCTTTCACAGAAGAAAGGGTTCTGAAAGAACTCGTAAAGCTGAAGGTGGACAAAGCAATAGGGTCAGATGGGATTCACCCCAGAGTTTTATAAAAACAAAGGGGAAAACTAGTAACACCACTGACTACCCCTTTTAACAAATCATGGGAAGATGTTGTGATACCTGAGGACTGGAGAAAGGTGAATGTGATTCCCCTTCACAAAAGTGGAAGCAAGACAGAGGCAGGAAACTACAGACCTGTCAGTTTGACCTCAGTGGTAGGGAAAATTATGGAATCATTTCTGAAGGAAAGAATTGCTGAGTACCTAGAGGCCAGTGGGGCACAGGACCCAAGGCAGCATGGATTCAAAGCAGGAAGGTCATGTCAGATGAATCTAATTGATTTCTTTGACTGGGTGACCAAACTAGTAGACCAGGGAGGGGCTGTGGACATGGCCTACCTAGACTTTAGCAAGGCATTTGACACAGACCTACACAAAAGATTAATAAACAAAATTAGCCAGCCTGGGAGTGGGTCCCAGGGTGGTAGCCTAGGTAAAACATTGGCTGGACAACAGGAAGCAGAGGGTAATAGTAAATGGAGTCCACAATGAAGAAAGGGGGGGTTACTAGCAGGGAACTGCTGGGTTCAGTACTGGGTCCAGTCCTTTTTTAATGTCTTTATAAGTGACATTGCAGAGGGACAAGAAGGAAAAGTATGTCTCTTTGCAGATGACACAAAGATCTGAAACAGGGTTGATACACAAGGTGTGGTGGAAAGGATGAGAAGGGACTTGGTAAGGTTGGGAGAATGGTCAAATGTATGGTAGCTTAGATTCAACACAAAGACATGGAAGGAAGGCACTCTCTGGAGTGGAGGGTCAGAGTTGTAGTTGATTATTTCTGGAGGGCATAGGTTTACTCCCACCCACCCTACCCTCACCCCACCCACCTCAAGCGCATAACTTTCTTTATAGCAGGGGTTCTGACATCACTTCCCCAAAACTGTTAACAACATACACCTGTTCATATCCTTAAAGGCACAGCACACTGAATAGGGGTAGAGACACTCACAAGCTTGCACACACTAAAACAGGAACAAAAAAAAGAAAAGCATCTGTAACAGGACGGGACACAGCCATGTGGAGAGTGGTGCAGTGCACTAGCTGTGGAGCAGCAGTCTTCCAGGAGACATTCTGGAGACTGCGTTGCTGCCCTATTTGCAAGGCACCTCTCTGGTCTGAGGGAGGAGGTTGTTCATCTCCATTCTGACCTGGCAAGGATTCGGTAAATCTGCTCCCCCACTGATGGACCACCCAGGCCACTGCCACTGCCTCAGAGGTTGCCAAGAAAGAGAAATGGTTGGATCACAGTGGGCTCAGGGAGGATGAGGGTGGTGGAACAGAGGTGCATCCCTCCAGTTGTGCCTCTCCACAATTCATTCACCACTCTGGTGGAGCATGGTTCCTCTTTGGAGGCACCCACAGTGGAGACCAAGGAGGATGCTGGGAACATAGTACCTCTCAACCTCCTGCCTCATAAATCAGGGTCAAGACTTAAAAAAAATCAGGGACAAAGGACCAAAATCAGGGACACATCTTCCAAACTGGTGCTATCCACTCAGGATCTGGTAGAATAAGGGGCTTAGTGTAAAATGAAATTTATAAATTAGAGCAAGTCTGTAACTTTAATGTTTGACATTAATTTGTGCTTACAATCCCCACAGTTTAGTCATGGAAACACAAATTTTAGGAGGGACAGAGTCAAATTTTGAGCTAAAATTGGGGACATCCCTGAAAATCAGGGACATTTGAGCGGTATGGCTGGGAACCTCCACAATGGAGACCCACAGGAGGGTGGCACAGGACCCCACAGGGGAAGGAAACAACTCCTGTTGGGGGACAGTTATTAGGGTATAAACTGGGGAGGGAGGGGAAAGGGAGGTAAGGTGCCTGCCAGGTGCCATGGCTCAGAGGGACAGGAAACAAATCCTCAGGATCATGGCAGTAGCTGCAAGGGTGATAGAGCTGGATGTCATTATCCATCTAGGGACAAATGGCCTGGCTGAAAATGGGATCAGAACAGTGCAACAGGAGTTTGTGGAGTTGGGAAGGGGCCTTAGACTAGAAGCACAGACAGTAACTTTCTTAGAAGTGCTACCTGTCTATGGCATGGATGAGGCTAGGGTATGCCACACCATGGGATTCAATGACTGGTTGAAAAACTGATGCAGAGCTCAGGGATTTGGCTTCATTGGGGACTGGGGCTCTACCTGGAGGGATGCAAGCCTACACAGGATTGATGGTCTGCATCTATCCAGGAGGGGAACCACGATCCTAGGTGACAGATTTAAATGCTTCATTGACAAGCATTTAAACTAGCCAAGGGGGAAGGCACTGAAAAGGAGAAGGGAAATCCTAGCCCCCCCCAAAAAATTAGGGTAGTTAGTGAGGTAAACACCAAGATAGAGCAGTCAATAGGAAGAAGGCCAGGGTTAAAGGGAGAAAACGACAAAGGCATTAAGGACAGGGATGGGGCAAAAAGAAATAAAGCCATAAAAAATGGAGGGTAATAAGTACCAATGTCCATAGTCTATGTAAAAAGCTCCTTGAAATGGTAGCCTTGATGGAAGAGGGATACCTGGATATTGTGGCAGTCACAGAAACATGGTACACAGAGAACCATGACTTGGATGTCAACATACCAGGATAAACGATCTATAGGAGGGACAAAGAGGGAAGAAGAGGAGGAGAAGGAGTAGTTCTCTATGTAAGGGAAGGGAACAAAGCAATAGACCTAAGGGGTAAACAGGGAGGAAATGAGGCACTGTGGGTCACCCTGGATACTGGAAATGGCACTACAATACGCATAGGGGTTGTATACAGACCCCTGTCTCAGGGGGAGGAAATGGACAAAGAAATTATAGAAGGCATCCTTAGGATGGCAGAGAAAGGGGAGATATTGCTGATGGGGGACCTGAACATGCCAGATGTTAACTGGAGCACCTTTGCTGCAGCCACATCCAAGAGCAGGGCCATTCTCGATGCATTACAGGGGGCATGTCTCAGACAGCTAGTTTTGGAATCCACTCGGGAAGAAGCAATCTTAGACCTGGTACTCTCAAATGGGGATGGAGAGAGGATCTCTGATCTTGAAGTGGGTAGCCATCTGGGAACAAGTGACCACCAGTGTGGTTCACAAACTTAGCTGTAGAGTCAAGCCATACAAAAGTGAAGGTACTGGACTTCAGGAGGGCTGATTTTGTCAAAATGGGAGAGTGCCTCAGAAAAGCTCTAGCAAACAGGCAAGAAGGTGAGGTGGAGCATCAATGGGGAAACATCAAAACCGCCATCATAGAAGCAACAAGCCTTTGTGTGACGCAAATAAACAAATCAAAATGAAAGAAAAAACACTATGGTTCTCAAAAGAAGTGGCGGGGAAGGTTAGGGAGAAAAGGATAGTGTTAGGAGGTCTAAGCCTCACTTTCAGGTTCTTGACAATATTGGGAATGCAAGTAATCACAGACACATTGTGTAAGAGTATAAACAAGTTTATTATTACCAAAAGGATAAAATCATAGTTTCCCTAAGCAGTTCTTACCAATACGCACCGGGAGCCAGTGCTAAGCGCTCCCTATACCTCAAGGTTTCTCTGTGTCTCCTGGGATCTCCGAGGTACCAGACTAGTGTATCACATTATATACCTATGATAATTATTATGGTTACTGTAAGATAGAAACATTTCTAGTTACAGAGATGAGCCCTATTAGCTATATTAGAGGTGGCTCCATGGTCCAAGATAACATTATACAATTTTGTGTAGTCATCAGTTTATGAACAAAAGAGTTCTTATACAGAGTCTTACATAACTCAGTGTAATAGTACAAATCATTAAAAGGTGGCAATGCCAACTTACATATCATAATTACTCCAAGGACACAGATGCCTTGGCATCTTACAAGTAAGAAATACATAGAAAATACATAGAAGAATATATGTATTAGCAAGCAAAGTGTATTACAACAATATGCATTCATATCCTGACATCTACTCTTGTACAGTAGATGCCCTTAGCCCTATATGTTAGTATAACATATGCTTAAGTACTAGCTGCCTATGGTGTACCTCTGAGGGTACCAATTAGGGTGCAGGAACCTCATGTAACATTCCCGCCCTTGTTGCCTCCAAGGGCAACACAGGCAAATCTAGGGAAAGGCTAGAGAGCAGTGGTCGTTTACAAACCCGACGCGCGAGCTTTGTAAAGGAACTCGAGCTGCTCACGGTGTTGGCGCAGTGTGCGCCGTAGGCAGAAGAGCATAATAATCAAGATAAAGATTAAAAATGTTTGTATAATAACAAAACCTTTAAAAGTAATCTCTAACCAGGTGTTAGTCAATGTGTCATTCATGTCACCATCATTAATCAATGAGAGGATAGCTTCATTGACCTTGGTCATATTATTGCTGATGTGGATGAGGTGTGTGTCTTTCCTGTCTAAAAGTGATTTTAATGTAAGCGTCAGTGGGCCTATGTGTACATTAAAATACGGTAAGTATTCAGACAGTGTGAGCAGATAATCAGGGTTACCATCAATGATGTCTGCATCCAGGAGGGGGACAGGGGTTATGACGCTATGTCCAATGACAGTCTTCTGGTGGGAAACAAAACAGAAATTGGGATACTCAATAACACATGTCACAGATCCATAAGTATAGCTTTTAAAATTAGTTACCACACAGTACTCCCCATCAGAATTATACTGAGAGCGGACAATAGGGAGTCTTCAGTTTTGCAACTGCACAGGGCAGGTGTAGGCTGTCTTCAAAATCCGTGTTGACAGGCGATGAACCTCCTCACGTTGTGATTGGTACAGCTTATCCGGAGCCAAAGTCAAATCCAAGGAATCCGTGCCATTCTTGGTGATGTCATCATCCACGGTGAAAGTCCAATCAATGCTATCTGGAGAATAACCACAAACAAGTTGAATAACATCAAATACATCACATCGGTACAAGTAAATGTGTTGCTTCTTTGTACAGCAGTCCGTGTGCAGAGCCACCCAGGTGTCCAAGAGAGGATGCAAAACCAGTAGAGGTGGTAGATCCAGGAGTTCTCTGTAGATGTCTTCGCCCAAATGCCCGACTGAGTGGACCAGTGCAAGCTTGTCAAACAAAGCTGTAGTGGGATCAAAATGTGGTAAAGAGACAGTAAAAGAAACAAACATGGTATATGTTATATAACATTTCTTAGCAGCAAAACAGGGACCAGTATTAGGGTGTCTGGTCACAAACCCCAAATTCCTAGCTGTAGAAAGAGGAATGGTTAAAGCCTGGTGCATGCACATAGCAATACAGCCAGGGGTTTTACATCATGGACAATACCATTTGGAGATGCGTCTGTCATGTATGATATCAGGGATTCTTCCAGATTCTAGATCATGGAAGAGGTTGTTGATGGTAGCGATAATGTATGAACCATAGGCAGAGCAAAATATTTCTCTAGCAATGTATTGTTTATCTGCTTCTTTATTGTTTTGTTGTATGACTGCGTTGATCTTATCTCTTGAATCAGTGAATGCCTTAGCAATGTTGTGCATGTTGTATACAGTGTATCTTTCTTCTTGACTAAGGCCATCCACACCATGCAATAATGAGGGTAGTATATTGTTAACCAAACCAGTGGAGAACTTGGCAGAATGGGCTTTGATAGCAGCAATGTCTGCTTTATTCCAAATAGACATAGCTGTACCAAAGAGGCCTGTGACAGTGCCTGTTGCACCTGCGACATCAGAACTGTCAACTTCACGTGTCTTACGTTTATGAGTTAGATCATCAGGAGTGAGTTTTCTCCTGAAGTTGCCTCTATGTTCAGTAGAATGGACCCCGGCAATAGGGTCTTGAGTACGAATCTGAAATGCGGCTAAACTATCAAGCAGTAATGAACTATAAAATGCTGAAGTGTTAGTATTGTGACGCATACCAAATTCTTTCATATTCCAGTAAGTAAGATTAAACAAAACAGATATATGCATAAACTGTAAGTTATTAATCAATTAACCTGGGAGGGCAGTGGCTGTTAGACCACTATGGGGACCAGGGGTGTGCTTTGGACATTCCAAAAGTTGTTTATCAGTGGGTGGTAACATAGAGAGGTACATGGCTGCAGAAGCCATGTGGTGTATAGCACAAAATTTCCAAGCAGAATCCTTGGACAAAGAATTACAGTATGAGGGATCAATTAAGGCAGTAATGTACAAACCAGAATGTCTTAATGCAGTTTGTAACAAGGACAGAGAACCATTTGGGGATAATTTAGCATTAGGCCAACCCTGGAAGGTTCCTTTGGAGAGTTTGGCCACAGATAGAATTTGTCCTTGTGATGTGGTTTGCCACTCAATTTGTAGGGTAGCTTTATCAGGAGCAACAACCGAGGCAGTGAGGTAAGCATCGGAACCTTCCTGGACAGTGATCAGACTATCTGGTATGATGGATACTCTCTCTGGAGGAGGTGCTGGAGGATCGAGGTGTCGTAGGAGGTTCGGTACCGTGCCTTGGATGCAGGGGATAACTCCTGAGATGAGGAGATAATGGAACAAGATAGCCATCTTGTCAGTGTATCTGAAAAGGAAGATCAAAGATTAGTGTGTTAGTACTATTCCGCTCAATGAGGTGAGGAAAAGTAGTTAAACTCCTTTATGTAGTTTCATCTGGTTTGCATGTAACCATTTGTCAGTCAACTTATTGTTATGCAGGACTCTAACCTGATAGACTGCTGGACTGAGCTTGTTGACAATGGGGTATGGACCTTCCCACTTGTTGGAGAAGGAATGGGTGGGATGTGCAAATCGGAGTACCATTACCTGATCTCCAACCTGCCAATCCACTTCTTGTATGTGTTTGTCAAACTGTATTTTGGATTGTTGCTGGGCCTTGCCCATGCAGTTGGCAGCATACAAGTGTGTGTGTATGAGGTCTTTTCTGAGTTTTTCCACATATTGGTCTACAGACACACGGTCTGCAGTGGGGGTGTGCAGGTCAAACAACAGGTGTTCAAGTAATCTCATCTGTCTTCCAGTCATCACCTCAAAGGGTGTGAGCTGGGTGGTAGCTGAGGGTGTACCACTAATTGCCATAAGAAGTAATGGCAGTAGGGAATCCCAGGTTTTGGGATTGTCCTCAATGAATTTGGAAAGCATTTGCTTAATCCATCTGTTGGCTTTTTCTACTTGAACTGAGGATTGGGGTGGTAAGGCATGTGGAACTTCTGTTGAACTCCAAGGAGTTCAAGGGATTCTTTCATCAACTCACCTGTAAAACTGGTTCCGTTGTCAGAGTCTACCTTGAGAGGTAGGCCCCACCTGGAGAAAATTTGTTCCACCAGGATTTTGGCAGTGGTTTTCTCAGTGCATGTCTTAGTGGGGAAAGCTTCAACCCACTTGGAAAAGAGCTCAGTTATCACAAGAGCATACTTGTTGTTTCTGATGGTGTTGGTCAGAGGACCAATAAAATCAATCTGTATGGCATGCCAAGGGCCAGAGTGTCGTTGTGGTAAGAGTTTGGCATTTTGTTTGATAGGGATGGGGTTGTTTTGCACACAAACAAGACAGTTGTCTATGTACTGTTTAACATCTTTGGTGACACCAGGCCACCAAGCGGTGGTCTTAAGCCTTTGGAGGGTGTTTTCCACTCCCTGGTGTCCACCAGTGGGTGTATCATGCACTTGGTGCAAGAATTCAGATCTCTGGTGTCTGGGGATCACCCACAACTTGGTGGTGGAATCATCTGGTTGGTACCAGATGAGCTTGTCATCTGGTGACAAGTATAACTTACCTTCATGCCTTCAGTAGGGGTTGTGTGTGGGAAGTCTTTCTTTGGTACTCTTGTCAAGGAATCTGAACACTTCTTTGAGTTCAGTATCAGCATGTTGGGCTGCTGAGAGGCCCAAGGGGAAGAAGGCTTCAGGTTTTTTCCTGTGTGCTGCAATCTGTACAGCCACATTGGCATATGGATGGTCCATCATCCAGATGTCCCCCCCTCAGGCCCCTTCCTTGGCAAGGGTGCCTGCTGTGTCATTGAAAGCATGGTAGGGGTCATGGAGAGAATGAGCTTTGACTTTATGTACATAGAGTTTGTGTGAATATTTTTGTGCCAGTGAATGTATGTATATTACCAATTCCTTGTACTTCACTGGGTTGCCATCAGAGGAGAGGAAGGAGTTCTTCTGCCAGAAAGGAAGAAATTCTGTAAGAGAACAACAAACCCAGTTAGAGTCTGTAAAAATGATGGTATCCTCAGTCCCATGCTGGATGAACTCGAGGGCACAGGCCACCGCTGCCATCTCTGCATATTGTGATGATGCTACACTACAGCGCTTAGATATTTTGACAGTGTTCCCATAAGAGTGGATCACTAGAATGCCCATCTCTGCAATTTGTTCTCCCTGATAGTAGGATGCTGAACCATCAGTAAAGACGTGACACAAAGAGGTGTTATCAAGTATTTGTGGCATGGCAGGGAGGAAAGGACTTGGATCTGGAAGATCATGTGACTGCAGTGTACAGTCATGGGTTCTCCTTGGAAAAGTAGTCCATGAGCCAGCATAGTCTGGTGTTGGAGACTGACCCATCCTTCACTCTATCTGAGAGCAGAAAGGTAGTTGGGGTGTGGTTGGTGTTGATGATCAGTGGAGAGTACCCAATGATATACAGGAAGTGCTTCACAGCCCAGTAGGTGGCCAGAAGGCTCCTTTCACAAAGGCCGTACTTCTGTTCCACTGGGGTCAAGAGCTGTGATGCATATGCAATGGGTCTCAGGGTACCATGAACCTTCTGAGCCAGCACCGCTGACATGGCAATGTCAGAGGTGGCACATTCCAGATGGAATGGTAGTGCTGAATTGGGGTTAACCAGAGCTGGGGTGGAGGCCAATGCCTGCTTCAAGTGACGTCACAGCCTGGGTGTGTATAGGGCCCCAAGTCCATGGGATGTCCTTCTTGAGTAACTCAAACAGAGGAGCGGCTTTCTGAGCAAAATCACAAATAAAATCTCTCGAATAATTCACCATACCTAGATACATTCGAAGAGTTGCCACGCTTGTGGGCAATGGCAAGTCTTGCAATCCCTGTACCTTCTTCCAGGTAGGGCTTCGACCTTGGTCAGTTATTTTCAGATCTAGAAAGAGTACTTCTTTCTGACATAGCTGTGCTTTTACTGGATTGCATTTCAAGCCTGCTCTCTGAATGAGAGTCAGTAGTTCGTCCAAGAGATCTAGATGGTGTTCCTGTGTGACTGTTGTCAGCAACGGGTCATCCACATATTGCAAGAAACATTGGGGAGTAGAGAAACTCTCGAGGGCGTCCATAATGTGCAGATGGAACAGGGATGGACTATTATGGAATCCTTGTGGCAAGCAAGTCCACGTGTATTGTCTTCCTTCAAATTATGAAGGCAAACTTATATTGACTTTTAAGGGCCAATGGTAATGACCAAAAACCACTGGAAATATCCAGGGCACTGAACCATTTCAGGTCAGGGGTCAAGAGTCATAGCACATCAGGGGCTGAAGCTACAGTTGGAGAACAACTGGGGGTGATCTGATTCAGTTTCCTTTAGTCAATAGTAAGTCTCCAGGCGCCTGTGGGTTTTTTCACGGGCTACACTGGGGAGTTGGCAGTGGAAACACAAGTTCTGATTACTCCTTGCTTGAGGAGTGACTTGATTGTTTCTCTAAGGGAAGGCAAGGCCTCAGCTGGGAAAGGATATTGTCTTTGCCTCTTATGTGCTGGGCCTGGCACTTCCATGACAGTGTGCATTCTACCACAGTCATGTTTATTAGTTGCAAACACTTCCAAATGTCATTGTAAAATGGGGAGAAGCTTTGGAAAAAGTTCATGAGTTTTGAACAAATCTATGATGTCATACTCCTTGTCATTGGCAGATATCGTTGCCACAACGTGTGAATCAGGAATCAAAATGGTATGATATTGACCCTGAATCTGTATCAGTAGCATGTTAGCTAAGTCCACCACACAGCCATGTGGCGCAATGAAATCAATTCCTTTGATACTGGGATGATCATGCATTACCATTAATTGGAAAGTGTGTGAGGCCTTTAGATGGCCTAGCTCTACCAGTAGGGGTAGAGAACGGTTTGCAGGTAGCCTAGTACCATCAACTCCTGACATGTTGGTCCTCCATCCAGTGGACCAAGGGGATGTGTCTGGATGTTCATCATGTAGCACAGATACAGCTGCACCTGTATATAGCAAGACTACTAGTAGGCGGCCCCCGATCTTGGCCTCAGTGCAGGACCTTCCATTTGTATCCAAGACTAGCTTGTTTACAATCCAGACTGGGGCCTGTAATTGTCAATCTGTACTGCTGGGAGCATGGAGAGTTTGGACCTGACTCTTGTGAATCACTTCACCATGCTGCAGTGATGCTATATGGGGAGGAGCTTCTGGGTTCAGGCGTGTATGAGCCTGAGAGCCTGCACCCATCAGTGTCCCCATGACCCATTGGGATCTGGGTTGCCGGTTGTACCGCCACAAGGGCCTGTGCAGCAACAGCATCCACTACAGAGTGCATTTGTCCCAGGAGCTCTCGGAATTTCCAGTTTTTCTTTGGCTATCTTCCTATATGAAGGGCCTGTTCTTTGTTATTGTGGTTTACCTTTACCCCTATGCTTCTTATACTTATGCCAGTTCCGGTTCCCACCCCATTGTTGTTGCTGTTGCCGTTGTTGTTGATGGGTCTGTTGAGAGTGTTGGTTATCAGCTGGAGGGGCCTGTTGGTGTTGGGCCTGTTGGTGTCGGGTCTGCCCTTCCACCGTGTAGTGCATCGTGACCTCTGGAGCAGGCTCCACGGCAGCTACTTTCTTGGAACCGGAGCCCAGATCATGGATGTAGAGTTGGTAAACTCTCTCTTGATTTTCCAAAGTATGTCGGCAAACCTATCCATATTGGGGTAGATGGTTGGCTCTGCCTTTTCTCATACTGCAGGAATCATGTTCCTAAGAAACAGGGTCTTATATTCAATAAGATCTACATCTGCAGCTTCTTGTGCCAGGTGCTTTCCTGCTTGGTAGGCCATCCAAAGTCTCTGGTGGTAAGTCACTGGACTTTCCTTAGCATTCTGTTTTACAGGGTATGCTAGCATCACTCCTACTACACCTGGGCTGTGAGCAGAAATGAGCTCAGCTGCAACCTCATCAAAGGTAGCGTTCCCATCCTGGCAGTTGACATCGGGGAGTTTGGCCCACAAACTAGGATCAATGGTTTGGCATAGTATTTGGACCTGGTATTCTGCAGTGAGGCTAAGCATCTTACATTCAGAATGCACCTTTTCCAAGTGACAGCTGAGGTTGTCGGATGGGTTCATCCAACCGATACTGTCAGCTATTTGGTGAACAGAGTAGGCCATTTGTAGGGGATTACTGGGTCGATCAAGCAGAGGTAGATTGTCTCAAGCACTGTCCAGGGCAGCCCAAGCTGCAACCTTGGCCGCAGTGCAGACAATGCCCTCCTGAGTGCCAGTCTCTTGCAGAAGCTGTCTAATCTGGGTTTTAATGGTCCGTTTACTTCTCTAAGGAAGAGGTACATTGCCTATTGCAGTTTCAATCATTGTTTCTATCTCTTGCCTACCTTCCACATTAATAACAGCTATCAGTGGTGCCGTCAGGACCAGGCCTGAGCCTGCTCCCCCCTATCATGGGGACCACCATGTTGGCATCTCCCATGATGGGTGTCATGACGTCAATGACGTATGACATGGTGAGGGTGTACTGGGGACCCACCATGTTGTGGATGGCTGGGTGGGGTCTCTGGGACATAGTAGGGGTGTGACTGGGCATTGTATTGAGAGATGTCATCATTTGACAACTCCCCTTCAGATGACTTATGTAAGGCAGGGACTACGCCTCCCATTGCCTTAACATGACCAGCCAGAACCTCTCACTGATGGCGCAGTTTCATCATCTTGGTTTGACATTCAGCATGACTCACACTTGCAACATCCATATCAACCTCATCATGCTTTTGCTTTTGCAACACTCTATACACGGCGTTCAGTTCACGATTGTTCCTAGTAGCCACTTCTAAGTCATTACATACCTGGTTTATCTCGTCCTGTAACGCACCCACCTGCTCACTCAACTGCGCATTTGCAGCACTTAGCAAATCATTCATTTGCAACACCTGTCCCTTATCCTGTCTCAAACTTTCACACTCCCGCTTCAACATACACAGTTCTTGTTCTCCAGCTTGAGCTGAATGATGCAAAAGTGAATCCTTTTCATTCCGCAGAGTTTGGAGTTCAGACTCCAAGTTCTGCTGCAGTCTAACACATTCTGTTTCCTGCAAACCCATCTGTTGCTTAATAGATGAAATTTGCAGATCAAGGGTTCGAAACCTCCCTTCAGAGGCTTCCAGAGCATCATAGAGAGTTGCAACCATCAACCCTTTAGCTTGACACTTATTTACTGATTGTCTCATCTCCGTGTACTGGGTTGAAATCCCTAGTATAGGGTTTTCAGATTGACTTGCATCCCGCGCGAAGTCAGCCCATCCTCCATGGGAGGTAAGGAAGTTCGAGACATCGAGTCTCAGTTCTGTGCAGATATTTGATACAGTGGCCATTCTGTGGGAGGGAACGAAAAATCAAACTGTGAATAAAGGTGCCATGCTGTGTATTGACCCACAGCAGGAGCACTTTATACACAGCCAGGCTACTGTAAAAGTTGTAGACTTACAAATCAAAGCTGTAGTGGAGTGAGTCGAGTCGGCATCGACCACACCCGAAAGGATGACAGCCAGACTTTGTAAGTGACTACAAACTGGTTTAAAATGGGAGAGGTGATATGGGAATGTACACCTACTGTCCCCATGGGAAAAGGGAAAAGTTCTAGCAACATGTGAAAACTTACAAACACCAAATATTGCCTGCACACGGTCGCCAATTTGTTAGGAGGTCTAAACCTCACTTTCAGGTTCTTGGCAATATTGGGAATGCAAGTAATCACAGACACATTGCATAAGAGTAATAAACAAATGTATTACTATCAAAAGGATAAAATCACAGTTGCCCTAAGCAGTTCTTACCAATATGAACCGGGAGCCAGTGCTAAGCATTCCCTATACCTCAAGGTTTCTCTGTGTCTCCTGCGATCTCCGAGGTACAAGACTAGTGTATCACATTATATACCTATGATAATTACTATGGTTACTGTAAGATAGAAACATTTCTAGTTACAGAGATGAGCCCTATTGGCTATATTAGAGGTGGCTCCATGGTCCAAGATAACATTAAACAAATTTTGTATAGTCATCAGTTTATGAATAAAAGAGTTCTTATACAGAGTCTTACATAATTCAGTGTAATAGTACAAATCACCAAAAGGTTGCAATGCCGACTTACATATCATAATTACTCCAAGGACACAGATGCCTTGGCATCTTACAAGTAAGAAATACATTGAAAATACATAGAATAATATATATATTAGCAAGCAAAGTGTATTACAACAATATGCATTCATATCCTGACATCTACTCTTGTACGGTAGATGCCCTTAGCCCTATATGTTAGTATAACATATGCTTAAGTACTAGTTATCCACAGTGTACCTCTGAGGGTACCATTTAGGGTGCAGATACCTCATGTAACAATAGCATTCAGGAAGTATAAAGAAACACAGAAGGCGCAGGACAGAGAACTGTACCAGTTAAAGCAGAAGGAAGTGGTGAAGGCAGTCAGAATAGCAAAAGCCCAAACCGAGGAAAAGATAGCCAACTCTGTTAAGAAGGGGGATAAAACCTTTTATAGGCACATTAGGGAGCAAAGAAAGACTAAGGCAGGGATACTGAGGCTGAATAAAAAGGAAGGTGTTTGGGCAGAAAGCAACAGTGAAAAAGCAGGGATACTGAACAAATACTTCTGATCAGTATTCACAATGGAAAAGCTGGGGGAAATACCTAATCCAGTCAATAGAAGCACTCTGGATAGGGGAGTTGATATTAGTACTTTCACAGAAGAAAGGGTTCTGAAAGAACTCTTAAAATCTGAAGGTGAATAAAGCAATGGGACCTGATGGGATTCACCCCAGAATTCTAAAAGAACTGAGGGAAGAACTACTAACACCACTGACTACCTTTTTTTAATAAATCATGGGAGGATGGTGTGGTACCTGAGGAATGGATGAGGGCAGACGTGATTCCCCTTCACAAAAGTGGAAGCAAGTCAGAGGCAGGAAACTATAGATCTGTCAGTTTGACCTCAGTGGTAGGGAAAATGATGCAATCACTTCTGAAGGAAAGAACTGTTGAGTACCTAGAGGCCAGTGGGGCACAGGACCCAAGACAGCATGGATTCAGAGCAGGAAGGTCATGTCAGACAAATCTAATTGATTTCTTTGGCTGGGTGACCAAAGTTGTAGACCAGGGAGGGGCTGTGGACATGGCCTACTTAGACTTTAGCAAGGCATTTGACACAGTCCCACACAAAATATTAATAAATAAGTTAGCGGCCTTGGAGTGGGTCCCAGGTTGGTAGCCTGGGTAAAACATTGGCTGGACAACAGGACACAGCGGTAATAGTAAATGGAGTCCACAGTGAAGAAAGGGTGGTTACTAGTGGGGTACCGCAGGGCTCAGTACTGGGGCCAGTACTTTTTAATGTCTTTATAAGTGACATTGCAGAGGGACTGGAAGGGAAAGTATGTCTCTTTGCAGATGACACAAGGATCTACAACAGGGTTGGTATGCAAGGTGGGGTGGAAAGGATGAAAAGGGACTTGGCAAGATTGGAGTAATGGACAAATGTATGGCAGCTTAGATTCAACACAAAGAAGTGCAAAGTAATGCACCTGGTAAACAAAAACACAGGGGAAGAGTACACAGTTGGGGATGAGATACTGACAACAACAGAAATGGAATGGGACCTGGGGGTAGTCATATCAGATGACCTAAAGGTGGGCCAGCAATGTGAGAAGGCAGTAAGGAGGGCTGGGAGGATACTGGGATGCATAGGGAGAGGCATCACCAGTAGAAAACAGGAAGTTGTTGGCCCTCTGTACAGACAGTTGGTAAGACCACATCTGGAGTACTGTGTACGGTTCTGGAGACTCCATCTCCACAAAGACATAGACAGGGTGGAGGCTGTCCAGCGGAGGGCAACCAAAATGGTGCAGGGTCTGCAACAGAAGACATATGAAGAAAGACTAAAGGAGCTTAATATGTATAGCCTTGAAGAAAGGAGGGAAAGGGGGGACATGATAGAAACTTTCAAATACCTCAAGGGAATCAACAATGTCCAAGAGGGTAACATCTTTCAGAAAAAGAGATATGCAAGAACAAGGAGGCACAATTTGAAGATAGAGGGAGACGGCTCAGAGGTAATGTGAACAAGAATTTCTTCACAGAGGGGGTTGTAGATGCATGGAATGAGCTTCCTGAGGAGGTGGTAGAGTTAAAAACAGTGGGGGAATTCAAGAATCCATAGGACAGACATAAGGCAATTCTAGTGGGGGGTAGTAGGCTGTTGGTTAACTAGGATCTTCAGCTTATCCATTAGGTAGGGAAATGGGCAGACTAGGTGGACCAAGCAGTCCTTATCTGCCATCAAATTCTATGTTTCTATGTTTCTAAAGTAATGCATCTGGTAAACAAAAACCCAGGGGAAGAGTACTCAATGGGGGGTAAGATACTGACAACAAAACAAATGGAAAGGGACCTGGGGATAGGTATATCAGATGGCCTAAAGGTGAGCAAGCAATGTGAGAAGGCAATAAGGAGGGCTGGGAGGATACTGGGATGCATAGGGAGAGGCATCACCAGTAGAAAACAGGAAGTTGTTATCCCTCTGTACAGACAGTTGGCAAGACCCCATCTGGAGTACTGCATGTAGTTCTGGAGACCCCATCTCCGCAAAGACATAGACAGGGTGGAGGCTGTCCAGAGGAGGGCAACCAAAATGGTGCAGGGTCTGCACCAGAAGACATACGAAGAGAGAATATAGGAGCTTAATATGTATACCTTCGAGGAAAGGAGGGAGAGGGGGGACATGATAGAAACTTTCAAGTACTTCAAGGGAATCAACAAAGTCCAAGAGGATAGCATCTTTCAGGAAAAAAAAATGTGCAAGAACAAGGGGGCACAATTTGAAAATACAGGAGGACAGCTCAGAGGTAATGTGAGGAAGTATTTTTCCAGAGAGGGTTGTGGATGCATAGAACAACCTTCCTGAGGAGGTGGAGTGTCAAAAACAGGGTGGGGGGATTCAAGAATGCATGATACAGACATAAGGCAATTCTAGTGGGGGGGTAGGAAGAAGTAGGTTGTTGGTTTACTAGGATCTGCAGCTTATCCATTAGGTAGGGAAATGAGCAGACTACTTGGGCCAAGCGGTCCTTATCTGCCATCAAATTCTGTGTTTCTATGTTAAACTGGATCAATAGTAACTTGGTAGAATCCACTCTGAAGATCTAGAGTGGTAAAGTAAGCTGGGCTGGCTGCACCAAGGCTCTCTAAGGCATCTTCAGTTGTAGATAAGGGATAAGCATTCTGCATCGTGTAGGCATTGAGCTTTCAGTAATCCACCATGAAACGGTACCCTTTGTCTTTCTTTATCACCAGCAAGCAAGGTGCACCCTAGGGACTTGTAGATTCTTCAATAATGTCCTGGTCAAGCATGTCCTTGATGATGTCCTCCAGAACTTGTTTCTGTTTGTGTCCCACTTCGTAGGCTCACTGACGGACTAGCTGCTGGTTGGGCTACACCTCAGTGGTGTGTTGCAGGATATCGCAGCATCTGAGTTTATCTGAACCAAAAAAAGACACCTGAATAGTTCTCCAGGAATGCCAAAAGTTGCTGTTTCTCTGCTGGACAGGCTGGAAGTTTTGAAGAGGGTAGTCACTGACTGATGGGTAGCTCTGTGGAAGCTGGAGAGGTCATAATGGTGCTGACAGGACGAGAGCTGGTGAAGCCAGGTTGAGGCTGTTGCAGGAGGTTAAGCTGGTCCCCTGAAGACAAACATACAAACTTTTTGATGTTGGCACCCTTTGAGATGACCACTGTCTCATCTGTGAAGTTGCAGCATTTTTGGAACACTGCACTGCCATGCACTGCTGATAAGATGTTTCCTGGGATGAGACCTGATGAATGCAGTGTGGGGGATCCCATTACGATGCCAGCAACACCTTGTGGAAGTGGTTCACCTTGAATGGTGAAGGGGGGCAGAGATAACAGATGGGGTCATCCAAGAGGATAGAGTTCTGAAGGACATTAAAGCCTTGTGGATGAACAAGGCACCAGGGCCAGACAGTGTACACCCAAGGGTCCTGAAGGAACTGGCAGAGGTGTTGACAGGCCCTCTGATGGACCTCTTCAATGCCTTCTTGGAAATGAGGAAGGTACCCAGGGACTGGAGGATGGCTGACGTGGTGCCCCTTCATAAGAGGACCATGGACCCATGGACCAACCAGGCAACTACAGACCGGTAAGCTTGACTTCCATAGTGGAAAAGTTGATGTAGACCATTCTAAAGGAGAGGTCGATAACCTTTCTTGATAGTAATGATCTCCAGGATGAGAGACAGCATGGGTTTGTCTCAGGAAGATCGTACCAAAATAACCTGATCGACTTCTTCAACTGGGTTATGAGGGAGGTTGACGAAAGCCGCACTATGGATGTCCTGTACCTGGACTTCAGCAAGTCTTTTGACTTGGTGTTCCATGGGAGGTTAATGAGCAAGATGAGGGACATGGGGGTGTGGGAGAAACTGGTGGGGTATGTTGACAGCTGGTTGCAGGGCAGACAACAAAGGGTAGTTGTGAGGGGGGAGACATCTGAGCCAAGGCCAGTAACAAGTGGGGTACAGCAGGGTTCAGTGCTGGGCCCTGTTTTGTTCAATGTCTTCATTGGAGACATTGCAGAGGGGGTCACGAGTAAGATCAACCTGTTCGCAGATGACACTAAGATTTGTGCAAATGTGGACTATGAGGAAGGGAGGCAAGCAGTCAGGGAGGATCTAACTAAACTTGAACACTGGTCTAGGGAGTGGCAGTTGGGGTTTAATGGTAAGAAGTGCAAGGTCATGCACCTCGGAGCAAGAAATCCCAGGACTAGCTACTGGCTGGGGGAGTGCAAGTAACAGCTTCAGAGGAGGAAAGGGACCTCAGAGTAGTAGTCACAGGGGACATGAAGGTATCAGCACAGTGTAGGAGGGTGGCAGCAAGGGCATATAGGATGTTGGGCTGCATTGCCAGAGGGATCACCTCTAGAAAGGAGGAGGTCATCCTGCCCTTGTATAGATCACTGCTGAGGCCACACTTGGAGTACTGGTGCCCATACCTCAAAAAGGATGTGAGATTACTGGAGGGGGTGCAGCGCAGGGCTACAAAAATGATCATGGGACTTGGGGAGTTGCCGTATGAAGAAAGATTAAGGGAGCTCAACACGTATTCGCTAGAAGTGAGAAGGGAAAGAAGGGACATGACAAAGACCTTTAAGTACTTGAAAGGCATAAACAAAGTCAGAGAAAGAGAATTGTTCCCCTTAAAGGGGGGAAGGGTCACTAGGGGCACAATCTGAAGTTGGACAGTTCAGGAGGGAGATGGGGAGGCATTACTTTTCAGAGAGAGTGGTGGTGAGATAAAACACAGTGCAGGAGGAGTTACTCAAACTAAGGACAAGAATAGCTTTAAGTGGGGTTGGGATAGAGTCAAGCGCAGGAGTAATACAGACAAGAACAGAAAAGGGAGGAAATACCAGGAAAGGGAGGAAGGAGGGTTTGGGTGGGCTGGGGCAGCTGTAGTAATATGAAACTAAGAGCTGCACAATTGGGCAGACTTGATAGACCTGTGGGCCTTTTTCTGCTGGCAATTTCATATGTTTGTATGTAATCTTGGCAATCAAAATCATCTCTGACTTTGGAGGCACAATGACTGAGTCTATAGCTGCTAGTTGCCTCTGTGAATCGAGTGACAGTTGAGGCAACGTCTAGGATGGCTTGGTGAGCTCTGAGAAAGTCCAGGTCAAGAATCACTGCTGCTAGTAGGTCAGGCACTAGGTAAAACTTAGTAGCTTGCTGTGAGCCAAAGTCTGTGAGCCAATCTCCAATGGTGACAGGGACATAGTTCACTAGAAGAGGTGACCTGATGATAGGGACCTTTGCCCCTGGAGGGGGTGTGTGTGCCTAAGTTAGTAGCCAAAGGGTGCAGATTGTTTAAGTTGTGAGAGTCAGAGGGCAGTCAGTTGCTGTTTTCCCCCTATCCTGGGTGTAGTTGTGGTTATCTTGGTGATTGTGCTGTGGTAGGCATCTCTGGCTCATTTGAGTTCTGTTTTGATACTGTAGCTTTTGGCAGACAGCAGCAGTGTGTCTCCTGAATCCACACCACTGGCAGGTCACTGGTTCTCGTGAAGGTGGGGGGTGGCTCAGGCCGCTGTTGAAGTGGTCAAAGAGCATTGACAGAAGTTGCAGGGGAAGCAGGAGCACTGAGGTGTAAGCTGTTGACAGTAGTGATGAGCATCTCTATCATTGATTGCTGTTGCTGGACACAAGTTGTGAGGGCAGCTAACTGCAATGACTGGGGCACTTGCACAGTTGTAGCCTGGGACATTGAGATGGACTCTTGTGTGAGTCGTGCAGCTTGGATTGCATCCATCCAGGTTGTTGGTTTCTGCCGGATTATGTATAGGCGAAGTTGAGCAAGGAGCCCTCGTACAAAGATTGTGATTTGCTCTTTCCCAGTCTTCTGAGGGCATTTGCACCATGACTCAATGTTCACTACGAATGCTTCCAGAGTCTTGGAGAGTTGCATGGTGCATTCCCACAGTTGCTGTTCCAACAACCATGGCTGGTGTGCTTGGAGAAAATGACCCTTGAAGGTTGCATACAGGATGGCAGTGTCCCCTTTGACTTGTTCTGGAAGTGCGTTGAACCAGGTAATAGCAGTCCCTCTCAGAAACAAGCACAAAGCATTGGAAATACGCAAAGGATCAGTCCAACCATGTAAGGAAATCCATGCTTGGAATTGCTCGAGTCCGTGGACAGTGTCTTCGTGAGGCAGTGCTGAGAAGGGCACTGGCTGTAGACTGGTATGGACTGTGGACTGAGATGAAATAGTTTTAATGTAGGTGAGGTCATCCTGGATAACTTGTATAGTTGGTGCTCCTGAAATGGAAGACTGGATGTCATGTAGGATAGTTTCTATTTTGAGGCCCCATGCCCTTGAGGTGGGTGAAGATAGCTCTGCGGGTGCTCCAGCACTTCAAAGTGGCGCCTTCCTTGGACATCATGATCAAAGACGAGCTTCGTTGCACTGAACGAAGGTTGTAAGGATGAGAAGGAGCTGCCATGACATAGGATATGAGATGTCGTGGAGCAGATGGAGTGCCGAGAAGAAAATATTTTTGTAGACAAAAGTACAATTATTTGTAAGCAATTTCCATCAAATTACATCTTAATAAACAATTCCCACTCAATTCTGTGTTGTCAATTATTTAGATAAAGTTTTGTTGCAAAATCTGTTCTTTTTGGGGGCGTGGCTAACGGCCGAATTGAATGGACGCCTGATAGGCTTGCTCCCGAAAAGTAACCCCTAAATCCTACTTTATTCGATCTCTCTCCACGCAACAGTATCAAACTGTGGTACTGTACTCACCGGTGGTTGTCCCGATTCCGTTTTCGGACCGGCGCTTTAAATATCGGGCGCACTTTAGTGTTTTTTTTTCTTTTCCTTCGGTGTGCTCAGGCTCCGATCTACAATCGACCCAGACAGACTGCATGCATTATGGAGGCCCTATCCTTGCCCTCTCCAACTGCTACCGATAGCAATCTGTCAGAAATTAGGCAGATGTTTGCAGAAATCCTCCACCGCATTGACAAAATGGATGTTGCCACAAGGAAGAATATGGAGGACATTGTGGATTTGTCCCAAAGGGCCTGTGTCTCTGAGCATAAACTAACTGAGGTGGAAGATGGCTGTCGTAAGACCTGGGCTAAAGTTCACGAACAGGGGCAGTTGATCCAGCATCTTTGGGCCCGGGTGGAGGATTTGGAAAATCGCAGCCGCCGAAATAATCTTAGGTTTGTTAGGTTCCCTGAAGGCTGTGAGGGAATGATGCTATATCCTTTTACAGTGAGTACTACCCTCAGTGTTGGACTACCAGTCTCGAGACTCCGTGGGAGCTGGACAGAGCACATAGAACCCTGGCCATGCGGCCGCCCCCCGGAGGGCACCCTCGTACCATCCTAGCCCGATTCCTCCGGTTTCAAGACCGAGAACGGATCACCCAGCTGGCACGGCAGAAGAAAGAGCTGCACTGGAATGGGCACAAAATTCAAATATTTGCTGACTTTTCGCTGGAGGTTACTAACAGGCGGAAGGCCTTTACAGCAGCTCGGAGGGCATGTGCTGAACTGGATCTTGAATATTTGCTGCGATATCCGGCATCTCTCTGGATTATGATCAATGGATCACCACAGGTCTTTGATAATCCAGCATCAGCTGAGGACTTAATAGCTTCGCAGGCACCCCAAATTGAACTGGGGCAAACTGTGTGCACCCCACAGCCTAAGGGGCCTCCCTACTCAATCCGTCCCGATGGACACTAATGGACCTGCAACCCCTAATGCTGCGGCAGCTTCGTCTTCTCACCCAGCTGAAAACTTTGACTCCATTCAGTCATCTCCTCCAAAATCCTCTGGAAGTAAGAAAAAGAACAGAAGAAGGGCGAGGATTGAAGGAGGACACATAGACAAAACCACGCGGCTCCGCTCCAGAAGTAGAAGCAGGAGTTGCAGTCCAGATCCAAGTGCCTCTCGTGAATCTCTCACTCCAGATATGAGCAACAATCAATATAAAGTCCTGATGGATCTCCCTACCGAGGACATTCCCTGCAACCTTCCTCTACCACCAAGACACTCCTGCTCGGCCAGCTCGAAATCTTCAGCGGCCAAACAGCTTCTCTGGGCCGAAGATGCAGCTGATACCCCTACAGAAGATACTGGGTCCAAGGCCACCGGACCAGCTTTGGATCTAATTTCAAGCAGCATGGCTACCTCCACCCCTGCTGCCGAATCAGTTGGCTGACTCTCATTACCTTATCTCTTTTTGGGTTTAAATGCCTGGCTTGTCGGTGGGCCAACAGACACAGCCTCTGATCAGGGAGGTGTCCCCCGCATTCCAAGTTAAAGGGGACCTCCCCTTCAGAGGATAGTTATGATGGGCCCTAAGGTTCTTATCTGAGCAGCTACTTTGGCACTTGCTGCTCTCTGCAACTCGAGGTGCAGATCTGGCTCTCTTTGTGATTGCGCTGGCTGATATGCATGAATAATGGAGATAAACAGGGTGTTGCCCATGGTTTAATTTTGGGCTTTGCATACCGTAAATCAGCCTTAGATATTACCCTAAACAGAGAGACGGGCTATGCTCAGCTTTCATAATTGTCCTTCAGTATTATATCGGAGGACAGCCTTTTTGGTCGTTGTTGTTTGGATGTTTTGTTTTTTTTTTTCCCTGCCCTGTGCTGTCTCCTGCACTAGGGGTTACAAGGAGATTTTCTTTTCCCAGTTATGACAGGTTCATGGGGTCACTTACCTCCCAGCGACCTCCACTGGTGTCTGCGCTTTTTTTTATTTTTAGCCGACACGTGCAGTGGATGCTGGTCTTATGTGGGAGTACAAAGTTGCGAACAAAGGGGAAGGGGGTGGGGGATGGCTCTTGTGAATGGCAATGGGTTGAATTGCTCCCAGTTAACAGGGATAGTGCATGTTAGTATCTGTTTTTGTCAGGTTAAAATGTTGAAATGATGGTGTTGTGTTAATTCCTTTATGGCAATCTTTCTAATGGGGCCAGGTGGAGCTCTGCTAACGCTGGATGGGGAAGCAAGAAGGAGCGAGAGGGTATATTCAGGCTCACTCCTTAATGTTTCCATTCAATTACGCCTGCGGATATGTTTTACTGAAGGTCTAAATGGAGTATAAACTAATTTCATAGAATGTGAGGGGGCTTAACTCACCATTAAACGGAAGAAGGTGTTAATTCACTTAAAAATGGATGATGCTATCTCTGCCAAAAGGGTGTGGTTAGCCCTCAAGGCCCTAAAGAAAGACAAATCTCCTGGGCCGGATGGCATTCATCCTAGAGTACTATGGGAATTGGCGGACATACTGGCTGCACCCCTGGCGGAGCTTTTCAGCAGGTCACTTGAGACAGGGAGGGTACCTAGGGATTGGCGAGAGGCACATGTGGTACCAATCCATAAAGGGGGTCGAGGGAAGTACCAGGTAACTATAGACCCATCAGTTTGACCTCGGTGGTGGGAAAATTAATGGAGAGTATACTAAAGGAACGATTGGGGGTGTACTTGGAGGAGGTGGGAGGTCTGGATAGTCGGCAACATGGGTTTGTGCCATGTCAAACCAACCTTGTGGAGTTCTATGAATGGGTAACATCAGAACTGGACAGGGGGTAAGCCTGTGGATGTATTATTCTTGGACTTCAGCAAGGCGTTTGACTCTGTCCCCCCACAATGGTCTGGTGGAGAAACTGATGGGGTTAGGAGTAGGCCCTTTGATGGTCAGATGGATTGAAAACTGGCTAGCTGGACGCACTCAGACAGTAGTGGTCTGTGGGGAGCTCTCAAACCCTAGAGAGGTTGGTAGTGGAGTACCACAGGGCTCGGTCCTGGGTCCGATCCTGTTTAATGCATACATATCAGACATCAGGGAGGTACAGGGTGTGAAATGAGTCTCTTCGCGGATGACTCCAAGATGGGAGCAGTAGTTGAGGGAGAAGAGGGGAGGTTGGCCCTGCAAGGGGACCTGGACACCCTGGAAAGCTGGGCTCACACATGGAAATTAAATTTCAATATCACTAAGTGCAAGGTGTTGCATCTTGGTCGGGAAACCTAAACACAGGTACACCCTGGGAGGGGAGGCACTGGAGGCCTCAATAGGGGAAAAAGACCTGGGGTCATGGTGGATGCATGTATGAATAACTCTGAGCAGTGCAGGAGAGCAGCTAGCAAGGCAAACAGGATGTTGGGATGCATCGTAAGGGGATCACCTCTAGGAGCAAGGAAGTGATTCTGCCGCTGTACAATGGACTGGTTAGACCACACCTTGAGTACTGTGTACAGTACTGGAGACCACACTTGAAGAGGTACATACAGCTCCTGGAGAGGGTACAGAGGAGGGCAACAAAGATGATACGAGGGCTAAGGGATTTGACGTATGAGGACAGACTTGAGGAGCTCTGCCTGTTTTCATTGGAGGAGAGGAGAGACAGGGGGACATGATTGAGGTCTTCAAGTACCTCAAGGGAATAAATAGGGTAAACATGGAGGGGATCTTTAGACTAAAGCAGGGAGGTATCACCAGAGGGCATGGTTTGAAGTTGGAAGGTGGAAGGGTGAGGGGGAAAAGAGGAGGAGGTTTTTCACTGAGAGGGTGGTGTACCCTTGGAATGCACTGCCTGGTGAGCTGGTTCAGAGATCCACAGTGGAGGGCTTCAAGAGAGGGTGGGACAGACACAGAAAGTGGATGTATCAGATGATGGCCTGTCCCGGGGGTGGGGATGGATGATAGGGGTTTCTGGAGCACAAGGGATGGGAGGGTCTCGGCACCCAACTAAGGATCTAGGTTCGAGCAGACTCGACAGACCGTAAGGCCTAATCTGCTGGTAATAGTATGTTAAAACTGAAATTCTCCCGTTAAACTCCTCAACCTCTGGAGCGGATTTTATTGCCTTGGGGCTAAAATGGTCTCCTCAGGGCATCAAATACCTGGGTATTATCCTACACCCAGACCTGCTTAAAATGTTTTCGGCTAATTTCAATTCTCTGATCGACTCACTCAGGGTTGACATAGGTAGATGGAAGGCACTAAAGCTTTCATTGGCTGGGAAAATTGATTCGATCAAAATGATGGCTGCTCCCAAGATGCTTTACTTATTGGCCCATCTACCCCTGCCTATACCCCAGAAGTGGTTTCAGAAATTGGAGACCTTAATGGGCAACTTTATATGGAAGGGTGCACCCCCCCCATATAGCAAACTCAGACTTCGGCAGCACTGGAAAAGGGAGGGCTGGGGACTCCCCTGGTTACAGCGGTACCATATGGCCCTTGTGTTGGCTCAGACTCTCCAATGGTTTTCTAAAATTGGACAGGGCTCCCTGCAATGGCTCCAATTAGAAGCTTCCTTAACTCACACTGCCACTCCGCCAGCCATTCTATACAGTAGGAAGAAACTGCCCGCGGGCCTTTCTCCTCCCATGTTGCTTTCAGTTAAATACTGGAAACAAGCTATGACTCTGCTGGGCTATGACCCAGCTCCTTGGGAATTTATGCCTTTATGGAGAAATCAGGACCTGGAAGTAGGGGAATCCACCCTGCACTGGAAAGTTTGGGAGGAACAGGGTATCTCCTTAATACATGATCTTCTTCTCCTGGGGACTGCTGTTATTGATTCCTTTGAGTCTCTAAGGGCAAGATATCAGCTCCTGGCCTCTCATTTTTGGAGATACCTTCAGTTAAGAGATGCTATATCTCATCTCCCAAAATCTCCCCATAGTGTCTCATTACAACAAATGACTCACCCCATAAGTTCATGGAATAAAGCTACCAAGAACAAAGCTACTATCATATATCATGCCCTCAGAGACTCCACCCCAGACCCTACCCAGAAAGCTAGACAGCAATGGGAAAGGGAGCTGCAGATTGAGATCTCAGAACAACAATGGGAGTATGGGTGGGCACGTATCCACTTGGCTTGCCGGGATGGGCGTACAAGACTTATCATGAACAAGACCCTCCATAGATGGTATAGATACCCGGCAAAACTAGCTAAAATGGGGCTTATCCTGGCTGACATTTGCTGGAGATGTGGTAACCAGGGGGCTCATCTGTTTCATATACTCTGGGACTGCCCCAACGTTCAACAGTTCTGGCATGACATTCAGGTCATGTGTCAACAACTATTCCACGATATCGTCCCTCGCCCCGCCCTACTTCTTCTTGGATGCGGCAGCCCTGAGATATCCAAGTACAGTCCGGGGTCCCAGTGGATCACTATGGCCGGGGCACTGGCCAAAAGACTTATATTGATAAGATGGAGAACCCCCGAGACCCCCACCTTTCATCAGTTTCTTCTGGCCTTAGCCCAAGGGGCCACGTTCGAGAGGATCTCCAGCTTTGCCCAAGGCTCTCTAATTCGATATGACCAATGTTGGCAACCTTACCTAAGGTCCAATTACTGCCACAATACTTCTTCCAGCTCCACCTTTTAGACTCTTCCCCCTTACTATATAAGGTTTGGATAGTTCCTTCCTTTTGTAAGCCTCCCCCTCTCTCCCCTGCTCCATCCCGTTTTTCTATACTTCCCTTCGAAATAATAAAATAAGAAGAAAGATTGCCATAGTTGTATATAGTTGATATTATAATTTACATGGAAGTAAGACATACTTTTGGTAGAGTAACCATACGATACTGTTTTCTTTCTATTACATCCTTCTTTATGGTATTATCTTCTTTTACTGCTTTATGCTCCCCTCTATCTGGAGGGAAGTGACTCCTCATTAATTGAATTATCCTTTCGATGCCTAGTCTGTGGTATAAAGTGTATGTTAATTTACACCCTGTAAGGTTGAAGCAAACTGACAGAATTTTATGTCAATTGTTGTTATTGATCAGACTATATGTAACGTTATTTGTCGAATCTTTATGTGTAAGACTCTGCCTCGATGTATGTGTTCTGCCTTAAATCAATAATAATAAAATGTTTAACTGCAAAAATCTGTTCTTTTTTGTACTGTCCATTAAACTCATTCAGGCCTAGATATGCCTGTAGGTGGCATCTGAAAGCATAGTCACTCAGGCCAGTAACACCTGTAGATGTACTTGGCTGACTCACTCAGCCCTGGAAACATCTGAAGAAGTCAGCAGTTTTTACCTAAATATTAAACAAACCAAATTGCTTAGAATTGATTGCATAGCACTGTTAGGTAATTTAGTACTAAACAATTTTGCTGCTGATACTTTGTGTCTATCATGTATACTTTAGGAGTTATTCACATTTGTTTAAGGTATGGTGTGCATGGCTGGCATTTGTCTCTCAAGCCTCACCTAAGCACCTTGAAAAAATCTGAAAAAACCCACAGTTTGGTATTTCAGCTAGTATAAAATAAAATCCAAATTGATGACAATTGACTGCACAGCACAATTGGAAAGGTAATATTGTGCTGAACAACTTTGCCACTCGTACTTTGTGTGTAGCACTTACAGTTCAAGAGGTATTCACATTTGTTTGTAGCATGCTGATTATGGCTTGATTTTGTTTAGAAAGGTCCAGGATGCAGTGCTAAGAATATACAGGGCACAAGTGGTGAAAGTCTCGAAGAGCTCTTGTGGTGTAAAAGAGTTAATTCAATAGGTTTGCCATTGATTCCGATGGAAGGAGGTCATTTGGTGCCCTTCACAAGATGGACACTGGGTTGTGACATTCAGGGTTGCAGTGCTGACTGTAGCAAGATGGCCACCACCGGGGGGGTTAAGGGTCACTGCTTTGTTATGTAGCAACACAAGATGGAGGTAGTTTGCCATCAGTATGCTATGCTGGAAAGAAAATGGCGATTGCCAGACTGGAGACCTTCTTTCAACGGGCAGAGGAAAAATGGCAAGTGGCAAAAACTGGGGAAAATGCCTGTATTCATATGCTGCACTCCGTTTTGATTTATGGAGCTTTCATTTCTTTTATGCCGTCTGTGGTCTCCCAGGCTGGTACTGTGATTAGTAATTGTACATTTATTTGTTGTACAGCCCATTTTCTATGTTCCCTGTATTACTTTTCATATGCACACTGATTTATTTAGCTTTGTGTGTCCTCCTGTGTCTTTATTTGTTAATCTTTTGCTGTGTGACCATTTTTGTTTGAACATGGCCAATTGCAACAGAGGAATGATCCCCAAGTTGGGAGCAGCTGGCAGACATTGCAGTGTGGTACCAGAGAGTGATGCTGCGGTCTGGAAGAGGTCATCTGCATGGGCAGAGCGGAGCTGAGCTGCGGTCGATGCAGCTGTTTGAGAGGGCAGATGATCACTCCATATGGCAGCAGGAGTGAGAGAAGCTTGTGGAGCAGCATTGTAGCATGTCCCTGCCTGAGGGGAACTGCAGGAGGCAGGGCCAATTGGGAGCAGATCTCTCTGTGATGCCACTGGTGCAAGGAGGAGAGCCCCAGTAGCAGTTCAGGAGAGTAAAGCCATGGTTCTTGCAGATTTGATGGAGGGCTCAGTGTAGCTGTGTTGATTTATTTGAGTAGTGTTTATTATTTATTTATTTTTTCCATTTGTTGCAGCGATCCATTTGGAGTGGCTGGGAGAGAGATGCGTAGCTGAGAGGGAGAGCTGTAGTTTGGCAAAGAGGAGCTGTTCGGTCCTGTTGTGTGCTGTGGCAACCAGCTGGCTGTATGCTATGGAGCTGAAGTTGGGAAGAGACAGCCAAGAGGAGCTGTGGGGAGGGTTTAATGGTGGCAGCAGGGAGTCCTTTGATCCTTGGGGGTGGAATTTTGCTGCTATCCCCCCTGAGAGGGAGAGGCCATATAGAGAGCTGCTTTACAGGAGGGAGCACTTTGAACCAGGCCCTGTCACGAGGTGGGAGTTGAGGTGGCTTATAGTTCTGCTGAGTGCAAAGTCATTTATTCTCCTATGCAAGCAATGTCTCATATTGTTTGCTGTTACAGTCTCAGTACAGTAGGAGGACTGATTTGAACATTTTAGCACCCTTTTCTGTTGACTGTGCTCCACTAAGAGCTGTACAGGGAGCTGGCTGTGCACAGGCCCTGCTGGGGGAGGTGGGGGTTGTAGTTAGCAGCTCCGTGGAGTGGAGGTTTTGAAAGTTGAAGTTTCTTGTACTGCAGCAGGGAAAAGACTGGAGCAGCAATGTCCCACATTCATGTATGTTTATATTCCTAAGGCAGATGTGCAGGAGGATTAATTTAAGCAGGATACAGTACAGTTCTAGTTTTACAGTTCAGTTTAACTTCCTCTCTGCTGCCAGGGTTGAATGTTATTCAGCATGCAGACAATTTAGGCACACTTGGGAGATGACTCTAGGGTATCCAACAACTCAAGACAAGTGAGATGGGGGTCTGGGCAGAAGAAGGGCTGCATACTCCACCATGTGTGATGTTTTGGTGTTGGTCTGCCACGGGACCCTTACCTTCCTTGTATTCCGTCTTGCTCATCTGGTTCTTCTGCAATAGTTGCCTTCTGGTACTGAACGAACTGAGTCGGATGCATAAAATAATGAATAAAATTTGTTTATTCAGCAGCATAGGCAGGAGCATCTGTTCAGCACGAGGTACAACTCAGACTGACTGAAGGAACAGGAAACCAGGGTTTCCAAGTCCCTGCAGGAAATCATTAGCATAACATTCTCATACCATAGGCTCAAGTTGCACATTATTGCTGTAGTTAAAGGGGCATCAGCTATTCTTCAGCCCCATACTTAACTTGTACTCCACGGTATCATCTGCCCAACTGGTGCTGCTTTTTCATATTCATTTGAGAGCACTGATGTCAATAAGTGCCTGCATGTTTGATGCTCCTTTCCCGTACATGCTGCAAGCACCTGAGACTACACCTCCATCTATGGTCCACTAGGTGATGGAAATGCAGCAGGTTGCACAACCCTCCCCAGAGAAGGTGAACTTCCTTTGTGATGCTTTTCTCCTCCTACCCCAGCCAGGCCACCAAGAACTCTGTGCTCATTCCTGAACCAAAGTCGATACAATTGCCAGCATCCAAAGTTCCCCAGGCTCCTACTAGGGTATAGTAAACAGGAAGCTGGGAGGTGGTTTGGCCTACTGATTAGTGGGCAGATCTGTGAACCTGGAGAACAGGGTTTGAATCCCACAACTGTCACTCACTATGTAACCTACGCAAATCACTTTATCTCCCCATACTTGGTAATCGCTATCTGTGCTCTTTAAATTTCCCTGTGAGCTAAAAATGGCAGTAACATTTTCCCACCACCCTCTCCTGGACTGTAATGCACTTTGGACAAAATATTTATGAAAGGCGCTGTATAAAACCAAATTCCTTCCCTTTCTTTTACTTTTTTGCCCTAAGTAAGTTGCATCACATGATCGATTAAAAATTGAACCAGAAACTTAAAACAGGCTTTGGCTCTGCTTTGGTCAAAATGTAACTCAGGCATTTGAAGCATTTAACATGGGAAACCAAACTGTACATAACAGTAGGAATGAACTGATGGGGAAAAGTGTCAGGGCTGAGCTGTGAATAAACTGCTTTTTGGCTTTTTTTTGTAGGTGCTATCAAAAGCCTTCAATCTGACACTGGATCCCGTTTTTGGCTATGTCCTCCATGACACCCAGTAAGAAAGTCTTTGAGTTTTTAGCCACTTTGGGGTATCCTTGGGGAAAATGCCAACAACCTGGTTTCTAACAGCTGCTTTTCTTACTTAGGCCTCTTGTACCCGTAAGCGAGGTTGGCCTGTTTCAAGCCTGTACCAACCTACTGGCAGCCATGTTGAATGATAAAGCCCAAAGCCTAGGAGGACAGCTTCATATTGAAAGGCTTTTCCTTTTTTGCCTGATTTGGACAGTAGGAGGAGTGCTGCAAGGGGCTGAAAAGAAAAAGTTTAATGATATCCTTAAAGCTCACACCACAGTGTAAGTAATATCTTTTGGGGAATCAAAATGTTGGTAAAATACAGTATGTTAATTCTGGTTGTTGACAAAGGCCACAGTTGCCTAACAGAACAATCTCTTCTCACGAAAGAGAAAACCTTTACCTATGTATGAATGGAGTACACTGTATAAGAGATTTTCACACAGTTTTGGCTCACATCATTGATGCAGCAGGCCAACCGATCTGAGCTGGGTGTGGGAGAAAGTTTGATTGTTGCCATGTATAAGAAGCTAAAATATAAAATGCATTGTTTCTGTGGAAGAAGGTTTTTTTTTCTCCTCTTTAGTTTTCTTTGACAAAATAACAAATATTTGTTTACAGTATAAGTCTTCCTTGTCAATCTGTATGTCAAAAATGTATTGATTGATTGATTGGAGTCTGGTAACTGGGTAGGCTCACTGAGGTAAAGTGTCTCTTTTTCAGGAGCGACCTAGAATTAGTTACTTAAAGTATAAATTAAGAGAAAGGTCAGGGTCATGAATTCCCTCATCACTCAGACTGTTTGCCCCATGACAGTATCTGTTATAGGTTTCATTTCCCTAGTTTGCTAAGATTGGGAGTGCTCATTGCTATTATTTTATTTTAATAATATCTTTTTGAAGCATAAGAAAGAACATTTAGGTGGTGATGTTGTATTCTAACATATCCCATGTTACCCCATCCCACGACACACTTAAAAATGTCAAAAAAGCTATTCTCAACTCAGTGTGCCCAGCTAGCCACATAATTTAAATGAATGAATGCATCGATATATAGTTCTGGTGAAAAATATGGCTCCATGCAAGCACTGGAAGCCAAAAGTCATTTATTTTGCTGGCCCTGTGACGCAGAAGATTGAAGCACTAGATGCACACTTCCTATCATGCCAGCAACCCGTGTTCAGGAGCAAACTCAGGCTACTGGTGGTCAGCCTGGGAGGGAAAGGATCAAGCATCAACCTGACGGCTGTCCTCTCTCGGGGGAGGATTCACACCACTCTTGCACTGCCACCAAGTGGAGGCATGATGGTGGGGCAGTGGTTGCAGCTAGACAGAGGGTGGTTAGCAGCAGACACATGGTGCAAGCATACCCTACATGCACGCATGCCTACATCATATCACACCACCAACAGTAAGGTGTGTAAACGGAGACAGAAATTACAGTGCTGGTAGGATGACAACTGTCCCACTCTGGACCTACACCGCCACCTAGGCAAGGCCATGGACTGGATGAGGACACCATGGAGGGTGAGTATGGCCCTTCCTGTCCAGGCGCCGGCCACTATGGGAGGCAATCCATGGGGATACTACTGACTTTGTGTTCCTGATTATAAAGAAAAGTTCCCAAAACCCTGCCAAATGTGTAAAATGTAAAACAAGACTCTCTGGGTCAACATCTGAGGAAGCAGGGATGCCAGCAAAGGGTTCACTTGACTGTTTTGTCCACAAGAGTTCTGCAGTGCAGTATATGGTGACCAACCACAGCTGCTGCTGTGAGAGTGGTCTCTCCCTGACTTAAATTTAATTCATCTTCAGTGATGCTAATGCTGGAGCAGAGTTCTAATCCAAGCTAGGCCATGGCCTTTAAGCCCCTTACTTTGGAACAGGTGAATGACTCTTGCTTGGCGATGACATTAGCACTTTCACAGCTGGAAGAAAAACATGACATAAACTTGACCCATTCAGCAGCAATTGAAACTAACATAACAGAGGTCAAGAAATATAACAAAGAAATGGAACTTGCAGTTTTTGAAACTAGAAACACAGGAACATAGATAATGACAGCAGAAAAAGACTGCAAAGTTCTATCTAGTCTGCCTGGAGTTCCCTATCTGCCTCGGGACGTATTGTCCGTACAAGGTTTTATCCCTTCTGTTCCACCCCACTGCTCCTTTAGTAGGGAACCATGAGGTAGCTCAAGAAAGCAAGTGCTAGCAACTGCAGCAAAGGAATACATAAAAAAATCAAAAAACAAGCATAACAAGTCAGGACCTAGACACCAAAAATAGGTAATATATATCAAAAAGGCAATTTTATTTTTACATACTGCAACAGTACACAGAAACATAGAAAATGATGGCAGATAAGGGCCACCCAGTCTGTCCATTTTTATCATATTAATTTTTGCTGCAGACCTCATGATCTATGGTGTTGTCTGCCCCCCCCCTTTCTTATTCCAATTATTCCCCTGTGCCTATCCCAGGCATTTTTTAACCCCACCACTGTTTTTTTGGCCCCCACTACCTCCACTGGAAGGCTGTTTCAGGAATCCACTGCCCTTTCTGTGTAGAAGTACTTCCTCACATCTCTGCAGACTCTACCCCCTCCAGCTTCTTATCATGTAACCTAGTTCTAGAGAACCTTTTTCTCTGAAAAATACCCCCACCTGTACCTTATTAACCCCGTGAGGTATTTAAAGATCTCTATCATAGCACCCCTCTCCCTCCTGTCCTCCATGGTATACATTTTGAGCTCCTTTAGCCTCTCCTAGCAGGGCTTTTGGTGCAGACCCTGCACCACTTTGGTAGCCCTCTTCTGCACTGCCTCCACTCTGTCTTTCTTGAGATGTGGTATCCAGAACTGGACACAGTACTCAAAGTGGGGTCTTACCAGTGACCTATATAGGAGAAGCACCACCACCCTCTTTCTGCTGGTGTTACCTCTCCCCCAGCATCCTAATAGCCCTCCCAGCTGCCTTGTCACACCACTGACAAAGAAGGCAATGCTCATGGCTTAAACTGGGTGCTGAAAAATGAACAATGAAGTATAAGAACAGAACCAGCACTCCAAGCATCTGTAGTGAATATAGTCTTTTTACTGTGCAATTGCCACACTTACAAAACTTGTAGCACTATAAACATAGTAATATAATCATACAGAGGCTCCCACACACAAAACCAACCCCAGCCCTTCAAGGTACGATACCTCTTCATCAGGAGGCATCTAGGATTACAATAAATTTTATAAGTATGGAGATTACACAGTAAAAAGACTATATTCACTACCGATGCCTGGAGTGCTGGTTTCTTCTTATGCCTTGTCACACTGTTCGGCCACGTTTAGGATCATCCAATATGATCACCCTCGGGTCTCTTTCCTGCTTGGTTATTATCAGTTATCACGCCCCCTATTTTGTACTCCACCCCCCAAGTTTCTATAGCCCACGTGCATTATTTTGCACTTTTTTGCAATAAAACCTAGCTGACATACCTTGAGCTACTCCTTTAGTTTTTTTCAGATCCCTACCCATTCTTTACACCCCCACAAGTGGAGTGTGGGGATCCTTGCTACTGTTGCAACTTGAATAATAAAATTGCCTTTTTTTTATATCTACTATCCATTTTTGGTGTCTTGGTCCTTGCTAGTTAGACCTGCTTTTTGATTTTCCCCATTCTCCTCCCTACTGCTACTGACATGAGTAACCACCAAACCTTTCATTCTGTCCCAGTCATGCTTGAAACCATTAATAGTCTTAGCATCACCTTCACTGGTGGACTGTTCCATGGCTTTGACAAAGCAAACCAATCATGAAATGCGTCTGGTGAACACTTCAGAAGGAGCAAGGAAGATCGAGGAGGACATGGTTCGAACCTGGAAACCTTTGTTATGGAGTTTTAGTGACTGAACTGTTTCTCTTGAATGCTGTTGCCCTTGCTGACTTCTGGACTTGTTTGAACTGCTATCTGTGCTTGTATGCTTCCTGCATTATTCAGCCTACACGTTTTGAGATTTTTTTTATATATTTTTTACTCACTTGTAATAATAAAATTTGATGACTTTTGCACAAAAACTTGATGCAGTTCTAAAGATTTTGTTATGAGAAGTAACTATTTTGAGTCACTAATTACAGTGAGCCTTTTAGCTGGTGCCAGCTTGCTTTTCTTTTACACTGATATAACTTTATTCTGAGCACAGCCGATCCCAGGTGTGGTCATTCTCACTTCTCTGTAGAAGTAGTAGTAGTACCTTCTTTTTCCTTGCTGTCAATACACCTTCCGATACACCCCTGCATCCTTTCTTTTGTTTATTTATTTATTTAAAGGTTTTACCAGGAAGGCATGCTGAGCAGACTACTGCTCGATTCCAGATGCGCCCTGGGGGTAGGGGGAAAGGAGTGTATACATATTATACAGTGTCCAGAAGACAATTACAACACAGCTTATAAGATGAAGTACAGTACAGCAGGCAGTTAAACAAGGCATATGACAATAAAAAAATAGTAACAGTTCGAAGCTTATGACAATCATGTATGGTAACAGTTACATCATATATGTACAATGTTGTTCATAGATTGCCTGCTTTCAGAGGCTAGAGCTAACACTGGGTGCATGTGCAGATGGAGGAGAAATGTGCTTTGAGAAGGGAGTTAAGATGCTGACTGGGGGAGGCATGCCAAATATCAGGGGGAGAGAGTTCCATAGTTTAGGCATGCAATATGTGAATGCTGACTGGCCTGCCAAGATGGACCAGAGTGGAATGGACAGGAGACATGAGTCATTTTCCCTAAGTGTGTAACCCAGGAAGGTGGAGACTGAGGACAGAGGTGAGATATGGAGGGAGGGGCTGTGCCAAATATTTGGCCATGATGCTTGCACAGTGGGAGAGTTGCTGGTCCTGAAGTGAGGGGAGGTCAAGGGTCCAGTATAGGTCACTGTGATGAGTGGTAGGAGGACAGTCAAGGGCAAAATGGCAGAAGGAGTGGAAGAGGGAGTCCAGTCTGTCTAGGGTGGACTTTGGGTGGCACGGTATACTACGTCACCGTAGTCAAAAAAAGGGAGAATCATCTTCTGCACATTTGCACGGTGAGCCGGCAGTGAGATGCAGCCACATTTGTGGTATAAAGCTCTCAACTTGGGGTGAAGCTTTTTGTGGATGGCATCAATATGTACAAAGAAGTCTAGGTGCTGGTCAAACCAAACCCTGAGATATCTGCAGGAGGGGCAAGTCTCAAGAGAAGTCCTATCCAGGGTATGGAATGGGGGTGCAAAAGAGCCTTGAAAGTCTCTGCCTGGTGCCGAAAGTCATGGAGACAGTTTCCTTGGCATTGAGAAAGAGCTGATTTGAGTGAAACCAGCACTGAACTTCATTGAAGTCCAGCTAGAGCCGGGTCACCACATCAGAGGATGTGGGGCAGGATGTGTACAGAACTGCATCATCTGTGTACATGTGAATGGATGTGTTGGGGCAGACAGGGGGCAGTTCATTGAGGAAGGTGGAGAACAAAAGCGGGCCAAGGACTGAGCCTTGGGGTACACCAGAGGTAACAGGGAGAGAAGCAGAGGTGGAGTTACCAATTCTGACAGATTGGGATGTACCTGTCAGGTAGGAGTGAAACCAGCTGGTGACTACTCTTGAGAGCCCTGCAAGAAAGAGCATGGATAGAAGAAGGGAGTGGGAGACCGTGTTGAAGGCTTTAGCCAGGTTCACAAAAATGGTTGAGGTGATGTGGCCTCTATCCATACCAGTCAGTATGGAATCAGTGAACCATAGGAGGGAGATGGTGGTGGTGCAATGGGACTTCCTAAAACCAGACTGGTAGGGTGTGAAAAAAGAAGAGGAATCAAGATAGGAGGATCGGAGGAGATTTGTGAGATGACTAGATGTTCCTGGATTTTAGCCAGGATAGGTAGGAGGGGAAATTGGGCAGTAATTCCTAGGGGCAGAGGGGTCATCACCTTTAGGGAGGGGGATGACGGTAGCATGCTTCCACTCATTTGGGATAACAGCTAGCGAGTACGAGAGGTTATAGAGTGAAGCCAGTGGATCGGCAATGGCTGGCACTGACAAGAATAAGAATCTGGATCCTATTCAGGTGCAGCATTTGCCTTTGGAGGGATTAAGGGTGAGCAGAGCATTGTAAACTTCTGCTGGGGTAGTCAGATGGAAGGTGAAAGGGGGCCAACTGGAGAAGCTTGGTTGGGGGGGAGAGGGAGTTTGCGGGTCGAGCATGAGAGTGGCCAAAAGTGATGAGGTGCATTCTGTAAAGAAGAAATTGAATTGAGAGGCCACTTTGAGAGGGTCTGTGATCATGGAGCTGCCTACGTTTAGAGCAGGGGTGGGGGGCTGCAAGGAAGGAGAGAATAGTGATTTAACCACCTTCCAGAATTTAGATGGCTGGCTTATGTTGGTGTGGAAGGTGTTTCTGAAATAGTTGGCTTTTGCCCTAAGGGTTTGTCTTGTACAAACATTACAAAGAAGGACAGTCTTACAGGATTTAGGACACTGTCCTACATGCTGGGCCTTTGGAGATCTTAGGGCTCAGCTCCGGGCAGCATGGGCAGAGATTGCACACCTCAAATTTCATATTGAAGAGGAAATACATTATAAGAACCACCCGCCATTTCCCCAGCATCCAACAGAAAAACCTCGACCACAGAGGGTAGTTGGTCCAGGAGGTTGGCAGGTGGTTAGGAGGAGCAAATCAAGAGCCCCATCACTCTCTGCTCTCCAACACATTGCCTCCAAAAACCATATAAACACTACAAACAGGTATCTGCCTCTATCTCTGAAATCAAATAAAGAGGCAGAAGACACTGCAGAGCAGGACACTGCAGCACAGGAGCTAGCACAACAAAACTCACCCAAATCAGGAACCAAAACTAAACAAGCACTAAGGAAATCCAAAAACTTGATCATAGGAGACTCCATGATTCGGGAGTTGATGCCCATCTCCAGCCAGGGTGATGGTCAGATGTCTCCCAGGTACATCAGCATGGAGAGACACTGACCGCATTGCTAAAATTGTTCACAAAGCAGGAGAAACATTGATGTCCTAGTACACATAGGGACTAATGATCTCGCCAGCCGGTCAGTTGTGGAGACCAAGGAACACCTGACTAGGCTGGGTGACAAACTATCATCTATTTCGTCTGCATCTCCTTCTCTGAGATCCTGCCAGTCTGGGAGAGGGAGCAGATGGACGGAAGGTCAGAGAAGGGAGATAGGGAGCTAAACACGTGGCTCAAGGACTGGTGCCAGGAAAAGGACACAGATTTGTAGGAACTGGCAACAGTTCTGGGAGCGAAAGTTCTTTAAATTTGATGGACTGCATCTGACTAAACAGGAGTCAGTGCATTGGGGCAGAAGTTTGACGCCTTTTCAGAATATTTAAACTAGCAAATGGGGAGAGGGGCAGCACCCTACACGTGAATGGGAAGAACACCCCTCCCCTCAGCTAGTGGTCAAACAGGAATTCAGCATGTTTGCCGTTCATTTGCATCACCAGGTAAGAAAAAGGTTTGTCTCCCATACGATGCACAGGGTAATGCCAAACTTCACCCAACAACTAACACACCAAAATCTGGCCAATGGAAAATCATGTACAAATGCTCACAGCCTGGGAAATAAGATCCCAGACCTGCAGGCAATAATGTCAGAGGCTAAACTGGACATAGTAGCAATTAGTGAGACGTGGTTTACCAGTAACCACACTTGGGAGACTTCAGTACCTGGCTATGTATTGTTCAGAAGAGACCGAGGTGAAAAGGGGAGGAGTGGCCCTGTATGTTAATGAAAATATCAAAGCTACAGAAATTCAGAATACACATAAGGAGCCAGAAGAACTGTGGGTCACCCTGGAAACAGGAAATGGGACAGCCATAAGAACTGGGGTTGTCTACAGGCCCCCAGACCAGAGGGAGGACATAGACACATTACTGTTAGAAGATATACAAAACATGACAGCTAAAGGGGAGGTTCTGATAATGGGAGACTTCAACATGCCGGATGCAGATTGGTCAATACCAGCAGGAACATCTGCCAGAACTAGACTCATAGTGGATTCCCTGCAGGGGAAGGCCTCAAACAACTGGTACAGCAACCCACAAGAGACAGGGCTATCCTAGATCTAGTACTGACTAACAAAGAAGGATCACAGATCTCCAGGTAGAAGGTCACCTGGGGCCAGTGACCATCACATGGTATGGTTCAATTTGGCTACTACATCTAAATCATCCCATTCCAAGGCAAAAATATGGGACTTCAGAGGAGCTGACTTTGATAAGATGGCCAACAGAGTTAAGCTAGCCCTGGCAAAAAGAAACACAGGTGAGGGGGTACAGGCAAAGTGGGCAAGCATTAAGGATGCAATACTTGAAGCAACATCCCATTGTGTTAGACAGAAAAGGAAGTGCAAAAGAAGAAGGAAACCACTTTGGTTCTCAAATACAGTAGCAGTAAAGGTCAGAGCCAAAAGGCTGGCCTTCAGGAAATATAAGGGAACACAGCGGGATGAAGATAGGGAGGCATACCAAACTGCCCTAAGGGAAGCAGGGAAGGCAGTAAGGCAGGCAAAGTCCCAAACTGAGGAAACGCTAGCACTAACAGTAAAGAAGGTGACAAGACTTTCTATAGATACATTAGTGAAAGGAGAAAGTCCAGAGGGGTATTGCTGCTTTAATGGAGAAAAGGGAGCATGTGAGGAGGAGGACCCTGTAAAGGCATCTATCCTAAATAGATACTTTGCTCAGTATTTACTGAAGAGAAGGTAGGGCAGGGCCCACAGCTCAGCATCATGGACACAGGGGAGGGAGGTGAGCACTCACTCCTTCACAAAGAAAGGGTCCTACAAGAGCTTGCTAAGCTCAGGGTGGATAAGGCAATGGGACCTGACGGCATACATCCCAGGGTACTTAAGGAGCTAAAGGAGGAACTAGAGAGCCATTATCAGAATTGTTTACTGAGTCTCTGAGCACAGGAGAGGTCCCAGAAGACTGGAGAAGGGTTCATGTGATCCCGCCCACAAGAGTGGTAGCAGGGAGGAGGCAGGAACTACAGACCGGTCAGTCTTACCTCAGTAGTGGGCAAGATTATGGAGGCACTCCTTAAGAAAGGGTAGTGCAACACCTGGAATCCATAGGGCACAGGATCCAAGACAGCATGGGTTTACAAAAGGAAGGTCCTGTCAAACTAATCTCATAGATTTCTTTGACTGGGTAACCAGAGTGGTGGACCAAGGGGAGCAGTTGATGTCGCCTACCTTGACTTCAGCAAAGCTTTTGACACTGTTCCACATAGAAGATTGATAAATAAGCTGGGTAGGCTTGGGGTGGGTCAGAAGTTGGTCAACTGGGTGGCAAACTGGTTGACTGGCAGAAAACAGAGAGTGGTGGTAAATGGTACAGTCAGAAGAGATGCAAGTCACAAGTGGGGTACCTCTAGGATCAGTCCTGGGGCCAGTCCTCTTCAACATCTTCATTAGTGACCTTGCAGATGAACTAGAGGGTAAGGCTTGTCTGTTTGCAGATGACACCAAGATCTGCAACAGGGTAGATGATCCAGATGGGGTGGGCAGAATGAGAAGAGATCTGGATAAACTAGCAGAATGGTCAGAAGAGTGGCAACTGGGATTTAATGCAAAGAAGTGCAAAATCATGCACATAGGGAAGAGAAACCCTGAAGCCACTTATAGGCTGGGAGGGGAGTTGCTAGCAGTCACAAAGGAAGAAAGAGACTTGGGCATCATCATCACTGATGACCTAAAATCATCCAAGCAGACCCCAAAGCAGTAGGTAAGGCTTAGGGGGTGTTAGTGTATTAGCAGGGTATCACAAGTCGTAAGAGGGAGGTAATAATCCCTCTGTACAAGACATTGGTTAGGCCCCATCTGGAGTACTCGTGCAGTATTGGAGGCCACACCTTCACAAGGACATTAACCAAATTGAGGCAGTCCAGAGAAGGGCAACCAAAATGGTGCAGGGACTGCATCAGAAGACATATGAGGACAGATTAACGGAGCTCAATATGTATACCCTGAGCAAAGGAGGGGAGAGGTGATATGATCGAGGCATTCAAACACCTTAAGGGCATAAACAAGGTGAAAGAGTCTAACATGTTTAAATATAAGAAAAATAGCAGGACAAGAGGACACAGCATGAGATTAGAGGAGGCCGATTAAGGGGGAATGTGAGGAAATTCTTTTCACAGAAAGGGTGGTAGATGCATGGAATGGCTTACCACAAGAAGTGCTGGCTATGAATACAGTGCAGGGCTTCAAACAGGCATGGGATAGGCATAAGGGAGCAATACAAATGACTATGAATAGATAGGTCACTGACAGAGCAAAGGCCGATGGCACATTTATAAGGTAGAAAAAGAAATGGGCAGACTGGATGGGCCTTTCGGTCCTTATCTGCCGTCAACTTCTATGTTTCTATGTTTCTATGTTTCAAAGGGCCCAATACTTTTGTTGGTTTACGTGTGAGCTGGATACCTTGAAATCCTTCTAAGCATAATCCCTGGCCCTGAGGAGGGACATGATGTCCACAGAAATCCATGGCAGGTGGACACCCCTCACCCAAGCTCATCTGAGAGGGGCATGAAAGTTCCAGACTGCGATGAACCTGGACTTGAAGTACTCTAGGGTGGAGTCAATAGAAGTGGCATGGGGGATGTAGGACCAATTTGTGTTTTCCAGGTTGTTTAGGAGAGATGCAAGGTCCTGGGATTTAAAGGATCTAGATGGGATAGTTCGGGGGGGTGATTTGGGCCTGTGTATTTTCCTAACTGAGTAGAGAGGCTTGGCAGAGAACACAAGGAGGAAGGAGTGCTGTGTGACTGGACTTCTCTACTGGGACTAAAGAAGTAGAACTCTTCTACTGGGACCTTCAATTTAGGGTAAAAAAACACAAACAAAAAAAAAGTTAGTGTGTTTGTCTGAGTTAGCTGAAGTGAATGGTTATCTGAGCAGTTATCTAGGTGTAAATCTCAGGTGGCTGAAGGGGATTGTTATCTGTGCAATTTAATTACATGTAGAAAGATCTATCAAGTAGGGGGAGTGGCTTAGCTAGAAGGAAGCTAGATTTAAACACTGTCCTAGATAGATTCTACCAGAGGCATGGCAGAGAACACCAGGAGGAAGGGGTGCTGTGTGACTGGACTTCTCTACTGGGACTAAAGAAGTAGAATTCTACTGGGACCTTCAATTTAGGGTAATAAAAACCCAAACAAAAAAAAAGTTAGTGTGTTTGTCTGAGTTAGCTGAAGTGAATGGTTATCTGAGCAGTTATCTAGGTGTAAATCTCAGCTGGCTGAAGGAGATTGTTATCTGTGCAATTTAATTACATGTAGAAAGCTCTGTTAAGTAGGGGAAGTGGCTTAGCTAGAAGGAAGCTAGATTTAAACACTGCCCTAGATAGATCCTGCCAGAGACTTGGCAAGAACACCAGGAGGAAGGAGTGCTGTGTGACTGGACTTCTCTACTGGGATTATATTGCCCTCTTTCTGTCCCCTCCACCCTCCCACCCAAAGCTAGTTCTACTTTTATAGGCACAGTGTTTGACTGACAACAGGAACTTCCTGTTTGGGAGCAAGAAGTGAGTGATCACAGAGCCACCATTGACTCACCATCCTAGAAGGGCAAGAGTAGCTCTCCGGCCACCCTAGCTGCTGGAGGTCTGCCTCTGAGCAAGTAAGGGGTCTACTGAGAAATATAGGATCTTCTTGTCTCAGAACAGGATGATCAGGAGCTTAAAGGGCACAGAGGCAGTAAGTAGGGAGAGAGAAAAAACAGAGGAAAGAGTAAGGATTCCAAACAACAGTGAAGGGGCCAGAAATAAGACATGATAGGAGTGGTGCAGTGCAGTGGCTGTGGAGCAGCAGTCTTCCAGGAGGTGTTCTGGAGGATGTGGTGTTGTCCCATCTGCAGGCACCTATCTGGGCTGAGGGAGGAGGTTGCTCATCTGCAGGCTGAGTTCGCCAGGATTTTTGGGACCTCGTCTTTCATCCAGGGATCACCAGGGCCACTGCCATTGCCTCAGAGGTTGCCAAGAAAAAGGACTGGTTGGACCACAGTGGGCTCAGAGAGGCTGAGGGTGGTGGAACAGAGGCACATCCCCCCAGTTTTACCTCTCCACAATTCCTATGCTGTTCTGGCAAAGTGTGGTTCCTCTATGGAGGCACCCACAGTGGAGACCAAGGAGGATGCTGGGAACTTCCACAGGGGAGACCCACAGGAGGGTGGCATGGGACCCCACAGGAGAAGGAAACAACTCCTGGTAGGGGACTCCATTGTTAGGAAGGTAGAACTGGGGGAGGAAGGGTAGAGGGACGTAAGGTGCCTGCCTGGTGCCATGGCTTAGAGGGACAAGGAGCGAATCCTCAGGATCACCAGAGCAGTTGCACAGGGAAGGGATCTGGATGTCATTGTCCACCTAGGGACAAATGACCTGGCTAAGAAAGGGATCAGAGCAGTGCAGGAAGAGTTTGTGGAGTTGTGGAGGGGCCTTAGACAAGTGGCACACACTGTAACCTTCTTGGAGGTGCTGCATGTCTATGGTGTAGGTGAGACTAGGGTGCTCCACACCATGGTATTCAATCAGTGGTTGAAAATCTGATGCAGAGCTAAAGGATTTGGCTTCATTGGGGACTGGGGATCCACCTGGAGTGTTGCAGGCCTATACTGGCATGATGAGCTGCATCTGTCCAGGAGGGGAACCAGGATCTTAGATGATAGGTTTAAATACTTCATTGGCAAGCATTTAAACTAGCCAAGGGGGAGGCACTGGAAAGGATCAGGGAAATCCTAGCCCCCCCCAAAAAAAGTCAGGGTAGTAAGTGAAGTAAACACCAAGATAGAGATGTTGATAGGGAGCAGGGCAAGGGTAAATGGAGAAAGTGACAAAGGCAATAAGGACAGGGATGGGGCAAAAAGGAGTAAGGCCATCAGGAAATGGAGGGTAATGAGTGCCAATGCCCATAGTCTGGGCAACAAGCTCCCTGAACTGTTGGCCTTGATGGAAGAGGGATGCCTGGATATCGTAGCAGTCACAGAAACGTGGTACACAGAGAACCATGACTGGGATGTTAACATACCAGAGTACATAACCTACAGGAGAGAGGGAGGGGAGAAGAGGGGGAGGAGTAGCTCTCTATGTAAAGGAAGGGATAAAAGCAACTCAACAAAAGAGTAAACAGGGAGGAGAGGAGGCACTGTGGGTCACCTTAGAGACTGGAAATGGCACCGCAATCCGCACAGGGGTTGTATACAGACCCCCATGTCAGGGGGAGGGAATGGACAAGGATATGATAGAAGGCATTCTTAGGATGGCAGAGAAAGGGGAGATACTGTTGATGGGAGACCTGAATATGCCAGATGTTAACTGGAGCACCTTTGCTGCAGCCACATCCAAAAGCAGGGCCATTCTCAATGCCCTACAGGTGGCAGACCTCGGACAGCTAGTTTCAGAACCCACTCATGAGGGAGCAATCTTAGACCTCATACTCTCAAATGGAGACAGTGAGAGGATCTCGGATCTAGAAGTGCGTTGCCATATGGGAACAAGTGACCATCAAACAGTATGGTTCACGATAAACTCAGCTACAGAGTCAAGCCATACAAAAATGAGGGTACTGGACTTCAGGAGGGCTGACTTTGCCAAGATGGAAGAGTGCCTTAGAAAAGCACTAGCAAACAGGCTAGAAGGAGGGGTGGAGCAACAATGGGGAAACATCAAAACTGCCATCACAGAGGCAACAAGCTTTTGTGTCAAGCAAATAAATCAAAAACGAAAGAAAAAGCCACTATGGTTCTCAAAAGAGGTGGCAGGGAAAGTCAGGGAGAAAAAGATAGCATTCAGGAAGTATAAGGAAACACAGAAGGAGCAGGACAGAGAGCTGTTCCAGTTAAGGCAGAAGGAAGCAGGGAGGGAAGTCAGAATAGCAAAGGCCCAAACTGAGGAAAAGATAGCCAACTCAGTTAAGAAGGGGGATAAACTTTTTATAGGTACATCAGGGAGCGTAGAAAGACAAAGGGAGGGATAGTGAGGCTGGATAGAATGGACGGTAGGTGGGCAGAGAGGGGGCAGTGAAAAAGCAGGGATACTGAACAAATATTTCTGTTCAGTATTCACAAAAGAGGAGGAGGGGGAGGTGCCTAATCCAATTAACAGAAGCACTCTTGATAGGGGGGTTGATTCCAGTCCTTTCACAGAAGAAAGGGTTCTGTAAGAACTCCTAAAACTGAAGGTGGACAAAGCATGGAATCCACCCCAGAATTCTAAAAGAATTAAGGAGAAAACTAGTGAAACTACTGACTACCCTTTTTAACAAATCATGGGAGGATGGTGTGGTACCTGAGGATTGGAGGAAGGCAGATGTGAGTCCCCTTCACAAAAGTGGGAGCAAGACAGAAGCAGGAAACTACAGCCCTGTCAGTTTGACCTCTGTGGTAGGGAAAGAGATGGAATCACTTCTGAAAGAAAGAATTGTTGTGTACCTAGAGACGAGTGGGGCACAGGACCCAAGGTAGCACTGGTTCACAGCGGGAAAGTCATGTCAGATGAATCAAATTGATTTCTTTGACTGGGTGACCAAAGTAGTAGACCAGGGTGGGGCTGTGGACATGGCCTACCTAGACTTTAGCAAGGTATTTGACACAGTCCCACACAAAAGATTAATAGTCAGATTAACCAGCCTGGGAGTGGGTCCCAGGGTGGTAGCCTGGGTAAAACATTTTCTGGACAACAGGACACAGAAGGTAATTTTAAATGGAGTACACTCTGAAGAAAGAGGGGTTACTAATGGGGTACTGCAGGGTTCAGTACTGGGTCCAGTCCTTTTTAATGTCTCTATAAGTGACATTGCAGAGGGACTGGAAGGAAAAGTATGCCTCTTTGCAGATGGGACCAGACTGGTTTGGGGAAGTGGGATTATAAGGTGTCGGCTTAGTGTTATGTTGAGATACTGTAGGTTTAGTGCTGCCACCTGGTTACACAGCTTGGAGCTACTGCCTGAGAGCCAGTTCTGTTTGAATTCTCAGAGGATATGTAACTCACCCCCAGAAGCCAGTGACATGAGGATATTCAGGTGCTCCAAGATGGAGGATGTAGTCAGGAGAGAAATAGGATCCAGCAGTAAAAATGAGTCTAGTGTGGAGGAGGGAGAGTTTGATTAGTAAAGAGTCGATGGTGTGTGTGTGGGCATTTGCAGTGGGACTGGAGTAAACTGCAGCAATGAGCTGATGTACATGGCAAAGACACCGCCTCTTTTGTTGCCAGGTTGGTCGTGATGAATAACAGTGTAGCCAGGAATAGCGAATTCAGCATCCTGATTGTATGGTTTCAGCCAGGTCTCAGAAATAATCAGTATGTCAGGTCATAAGAAGAGAACAATAGGTTGCAGCAGGGTTTGTTTGTTTAGAAGGCTGCAGATATTTAGGTGAGTGAGTTTTAGACTTCAGAGGAGTTAGAGCGGGGCTGCGAGGTTTGGACCAAGGGGAGGAGTTGGACGAGGGTTAGGTTTGATGTCCCCAGATAGGAGTAGAAGGGTTATCAGTATTTTAGATTTGGGCACGGCCCATAGAAGTTTCTAAAAATAATTTGGTGGCTGGGAGGGAGCCGCTGAGACCGGGGTGAGTAATTTCAGGGCAACTAACCCAGCGTAAAGGTGGGTGAGAGGACAGAAGGACTAACCAACAGATTGAGTAGTAGAGCATCAGTGGACAGCACGGCAGTTGGGCAGGGGGGAGCTGGAGTGACTAAAGTATATAGTGCTGCCTGGCCAGGCTGTGCCTCAGGGTAGGAGGAGGGTGGTAGTGAAGCCAGAGAAGCTAGCAGATAAATTACAACTAGGCATAGGATCATCATTGTGGGCCTCAAGGAAGTTTAATGAGGGTTTAGGGTTGGTAGCGGCCACTAGTGGTGGATGCTGATAATCAGCAAATGGGAAAGTTGGCCAATTGTTTTTTCAGCACCACATGACCTTGGCTATAATTGGCTGTAAAAGAAATCGATGACTAAGGGTGGTGGTGGGGGCAGTGAGGCAGCCGCCGGGAAACATCGTCGGGGAACACCACACAGCATTTTCAAATTTGTCCGGTGAGCACCACAGACCACACCACAAACCTGATTTGGATTCCAGTCGGGGAGACAGCATCTGGCCCTCACGACCGCTCTCGGGGAGCTGTAGAAAGAAAGCAGTGGGACATAGGGTTTTAAGCAGGTATGATGGAGGAGGGGCTGTGCAGAACAGAGGGGCAAGAGGGCTGATTATTGGAACTCCCTGATCAGAGCAGAGTCAGGACCTGGGTGGGCTAAGGGTGGTCTAAATCCTGACAAGAGGTATCAATCTGTGGAGCACTGCTATTGTGGAGAACCACAGAGGCTAACAGAGGGAAATTTAGACAAGTTTTAAAGTATACTGTAGCTAGCAGATTTACTTATAATCATTACAAGTTGCAATGTTCTGCTATCATAGAGAAATGCAGAGACAACAGAGGTGAAATTAAACACATTTAAAGTGAAACACAGTAGCAGAGCTAGTTAAAACAGATTTAAAATGTTTCACAATTAGTAGTGCTCTGTTAACAGGAGACACCCTGAGGCTAACAGAGGGAAATCAGAACAGCAGTAAATCCTGTGCTTTAACAGTGCAATTCATGCAGGATATATTGTATTTCTTTTTGTTGGTTTTTTTTGTTTGTTTTTTGTGATAGTAATTACCAGTAGTCCAGCAGTATGAGGATTAGCTGAAAATGAACTGAAGAAATGAAACTGTGGCTGGTGGGCAAAGGTCAGTGGCATTGAGTTTCAACTGCCACACCTTAGACCACCTCTTTAGACTTTGTAGATCTCTCTGCATCTCCTTGATCCCTTTATTACTGTTTATAGTACCGCAGAGCTTTGTGTCATCTGGAAGAGACGCAACTTGCCTCGGATTCCCTCTCCAATGTTGCTAATGAATATATTGAAGAAGAGAGGTACCAGGACAGATCCCTGGGGTGCCCCACTTGTGACCTCCCTCTCTTCTTATTTGACCCCATTTACCACCACCCTCTGCTGGCTCTGCTTCAGCCAGTTTCCTGTCCATCTAACTATGACCCAAACTGTGCTCAGGTCCTCCATTTTCCTCAGCCATCTTTTGTGTGGCACTGAGTTGAAAGCCTTGCTGAAAACAAAGTAGAGTAAATCCAGAGAATGTCTCTTATCTACTACCTTTGCTACTCAGTCAGAGAAAGCTATCAGGTTGGTCTAACAAGATCTCCCTGCCACAGACCCATGCTGTTACTATCCTGTAGACCACAGCTCTCTAGCTAGTCCACAAGGCACTCTTTGATCAGTGACTCCAACAGTTTACCCACTACAGAGGTAATACTGACAGTCTATAATTCCCCTGTTGCTCCTTGCCCACTCCCCCATCTAGCAGGACTACATTTGCTACCCTCCAGTCTTTTGAAACTACCCCTGCCTGAACTGAGCTATTGAACAACCCTATTAGGGGTTCAAGCAGTTCTGCAGCCAGTTCTTCGAGCACCCTTAAGTGCATCCCATCCAACCCTAGGGCTTTATCTACCTTTAGGGTTCCCTGGTAAATACTGGCTGCCTCATTTCAGAAATGCTTCTGACTGCTGCCTTGATGGCACTTTTAGGCAGGGGCCCAATGTCTTCACTTGTCAAGGCAGAGCAAAAGTAATCATTAAGGATGGCTATTTTCTGTTCATCTTTCTCTAGTACCCTCTCCACTCTTGTAGCCTAACCATACTTCCTCCCTGATTACTTTTTTCCTTAATATATCTGAATCTGAAACTGTTTTTTTTCCCCTCCCTTGACCCCCTCCACAATATGGAGCTCTGTGACTGCATTTACCTCCCTGACTGTCTTCTTTGCTTTCCCAGTTTTTATTTGGTACTCTCACAATTCTGTCTTCCCCTGCTTTTCCTTGTACCTGCTGAAAGTCTTTTTCTTGGCCCTGACTGCTTCTCTGAGCCTTTCTGTGAACCATATTGTTCCATTGCTTGTAGACCGTGAGAGCCTTCCCCACTTTGCCTCTTCCACTACTCCTTTTTGAATCTCAATCTTATTTACTGCTACCAATCCCCAATATTAGAGAAGCATTGGCTAGGGTCCCCTCCCTCGTTTACTTTATCATGGTTCCGCTAGCCTCAGTGACCCCCACAGTGAGCTTAACTGTCTAATGTAGATGTCAAACGTCTGCCCTAGTATAGTGTTCCCCTCTCTATTGTCAGGTGAAGGCCATCATCTTTGAACAGCCTCCTGTCCCAGAAATCCACCAAGTCCCCCACAACGTTGTATCCTTTCTTCTGACACTATCCCTTTAACTACCCACTTAATTCCTCTCTTTCCTCCTTACTCTATCCCCCCAACACTCCACAGAGTGAGGAACTAGGAAAAGGCCAGGGAGGTCAAGTGTGCCTGCAGTCTGTCCCCCAGCCTCTGAAATTTCCACTTTATTTGCTCCACAGCCTGCTTCACTAGACCACTGGTACCCAGGAGTACCAGAATCCCCAGCTCCTCCCTCCATTTCTACTATCCTCTCTATTCTATCTATGTACTGGATGGCTGATGCCCCAGGAAGACACCTGACCATTCCCAACCCCTCCTGCCCCCACCGACCACCCTCTCTACTCTGCTAGTAATAGAATCCCTGATCACTAAGACTCTTCTAGCTGCCTTCTTCTTTCTATCACCCCTGACTGCCACCAAGTCTTCACTCCCATTTCTCCCAACTGACCCCGAGTTCACCCCTGGTGGAGTCAGGTACTGCAGTTTGCTCCAGGGGTGAAAAGTGATTTGTTGTTGGAATGGTGTGGGTTTGGTTGAACTCCTTGTGGCTGCCCCTGCCACCCTTTTCCTTCCCCACCACTCTCCGTCACCCTGGACCAGTGGGCCTCTGAGGGAGTAGGAGTGTGGGCTGTGGGCTGTGGGCTCCAACTGAGCTGATGCCACAGGAGAGCTATCTCTTCCCTTGCTGCTACTGGTTAAGCATAGAGCTCTGCAAAAATCCTACAGAAGAGGCAGTGACCTCCTTCTCCAGAGCATAACCCTGGAGAAGAGTGCCCCACAGTCCCTGCAACTGACTTGCTCCCCACTAAACCTCATGCGATTTAGCTGAGTCTACCTCTCTAATCTCCCTAATGCACTGTTTCTGAAAGCAGAAACAACATGATGGCCAACCCCTCCCTCTCCCATCCCCATTTAGCTGACTCAGGTGCAAAGTGGATGGGAAGGGGGTCCTTAGCTGCTTCTACCCCTCTGTTCTCCCTAATGCAGTGCTTCTAAAAGCAGAAACAAAATGGATCTGGGAAGAAAACAGAGACTGCTTTCCCATTTCACAGGCCCCTCCCCTTTAGCTGCCTCATGTGCAAAGTGGATGAGGAGAAGGAGCTGTAGCTGACTCTACCCCTCTTATCTCCTTTATGAATTGCTTCTAAAAGCAGAAACAAAATGAATCTGGGATAAACCTGAGACTGCTTTCCCAGTTTATGGATCCCTCCCTTTCAGCTGCCTCAGGTGCAAAGTGCAAGGGGGGAGCTTTAGTTGACACTATCCCTCTGCTCTCCCTAATGCGCTGCTTCTGAAAGCAGAAACAAAATGGAAATGAAGGCAAGATTGCTACCCTGGATGTTATCACCATAACACTGATGAGAGACAATGTTGCTTTTAGGAGAAAACATAAAAGCATTGAAAACTCACAGAGGTACTTGAATTTAGGTTTTTGGGCTTTCCCCTCATTGCTGGATAATTTGTATTTGACCACTCTTGAACTCATCTGAGATTTTCTAGTGACTGCTTTGCTCTCCCAGATAGCATACCTCCCATAGTTAAATATGTTCAAGTTCCTTTAAGACAAATGGAAAATGCAAATCACAACAGACACGAGAATTGCTACAGTTGATAAAAGTGGAAATCAGTCACAGCCTCCTACCTAAACACCAACTAGTATTGCGACTTTGGATTTTCGATCACAGAGAAAATATTATTAAAATGACCTGAAAAAGGGCACTAATGCATTTCAAGGTGCAGGAGTTTTTATTTAATCAGGTCCCTGTGGAGCCACTTAGTACAGAAAGTCACATTTTCTCCAGTCAATAATTAATGTTATAGGACTTGGTGGAAGATACATTTTGACTATCCCTTGCCACTATAAGAGAATATGGAAGTGGGATTCTTATACTTCTTGATGTAGATCAGTTAAGGGATTTTGTTAGAAACAAACTGGCTATAGAAACTACTTTTTTACTGATTGCATCGGAGACAGAGTCAGAGATAAAAACTGCTTCTGAGATGTCTGAGTTGTCTGACACATTTATTGTGGTCGTGGAAGAAGAACTCTAACAGTAACAGTAAATCTTAATGGATCATTGTCTCCTTGAATATAGAATTTAAAGTTTTCCTTTTCTCTTTTTCCTTCTCTTTCATAGCGCTATTGTTTCAATAATAATAATTGTATTGCTTAATATAAGCATAGACCTGTTTGGTGTACCTTTATGACAGCAAGTAAAAGACATTGAAGCCATTACAGTGACAGCTGTACAGCGAAGGGAATGGCAGTAATAGGGGTTCAGTGTTGACAGGCTGTCATAACGGTATACCATCAGGAGGTAGGGAGGTGAGGAGCTGTGCAGTGGGTGGGAGTGAGTTTTGGTGGAGCAGGCATGGGGGGGGCAGACCATGCGGAGGTGGGAGGGATGTGCAGTGGGTGAGAGTGTGTTTTTGTGGAGCGAGCATGGGGGGGCAAACAAACGGGAGGTGGGAGGGATGTGCAGTGAGAGAGATTGCATTTTAGTGGTGCAAGCATGGGGGGCAGACCATCGGGAGGTGGGTGGGATGTGCTGCTGGTGAGATTGTGTTTTTATGGAGTGAGCATGGGGGGCAAGCGATTGGGAGGTGGGTGGAATGTGCAGTGGGTGAGAATGTGTTTTTCTAATGCACACGTAGTAGTAGTAGTAGTAGTAGTTAGTTAGTTTATACATAATCAGTGAAAGGGAGTAACTCAATTGAGCAAAGTTCATTTCCAGTAAGGTCCCAAACAACATTCATACTTTTTCCATATGAATACAATAACATCATACATGATAATCACAAGTACAATACCAACAAAATAAAATACTAGTATGACATATACATAGTATTATAATATAATTCATAGGCAATCGGAAGCATAAGTAATAATCCTAGGTGTTTCCCCTTGAACAACATGATGATAATTTCTGGCCCTGTTCTATAAACCATCTTTTTAATTTATCTTTAGTAATCCTAGGGTTGACACCTCGTAATTCTACTAGCAATATATTCCATATGGTTACTCCCCTATACAGGCCTGTTGACCTCCCCACTTCAAGATTACAGTCAATAACCTGAAACACAATGCCTTGTGCAGAATATAAGCAGGACTTAAAGGATCTAATCTGATATAGTTCTAAAATGTATGTTGGTACTTGTTTCGTATAGACCATCAGAAAAAATTAAGACATATGCAAATCCCTTTGGTCTGTGGTCTGGCCCAGTTCAGCATATGAAATAGGTCACAGTGATGAGTGTTATATGGGATAGCCAAGATAAATCAAGCTAACCTATTAAATATTATGTAAATCCTATCCAAATATGATTTTACTGCTCCTGCATACAGGGTATCCCCATAGTCCAGAACAGGGACGATCAATGTGTTGACTATTCTTAGTCTTGTTTCCAGAGTCATGTAAGTCCTTATCCGATATAACACTCCGATTTTTTTGTTAATATTGTTAATAACCATATCTATATGGTCCCCCCATTTCAGTGAACTGTTCAGCCACAGACCTAAATACTTATACCGCATCACCTGCTGAATATCCACTCCATCCTTGGTTTGAACATGTATGGCATCTTTACCCCCCATGCCCATCTTTCTACTGAACAATACAGTTTTTGTTTTTTTAGCATTCAGTTTCAGTAGATGGGCCTCAAAACACCTCTCAATCCATGTAAATGCCATCTGTAACCTGTCCTGGACAAATTCAACAGAAGGCCCCTCAACATAAATCACTGTATCGTTGGCATATAAATGAAATGTAATGTCCACGTTGGTGAAACACAAGTCATTGACGTAGATATTAAAAAGCAAGGGCCCCACAATGGAGCCCTGGGGAACCCCTGATTTGATGGCAACTGGGAAAGACCTATAGAGACCTAAATCGACAAGTCGTTGATATAGGTCTTTATAAGTTGATTTAGGTCCCTATGGAGACCTAAATCGACAAGTTGTTTCCTGTCCTGTAAATAAGATGAAAACCATTTTATGGCCCTACCCATTAGAACCACTTCCCTGAGCCTGGACAGGAGGATACCATGATTCAGGGTATCAAAGGCCTTAGACAGTCTATAAAAACTGCCCTGATCATTATCATCCTGTCAATGTGATGTCTGACAACATCGGTCCCCACAGACATACTACTGCTGTTGTCTTTGCTTGCCATGCAATACAGTGAACCCTCAGGCCCAACTACCATGTATGCACTTCCAATGCTGGGGTCACATCCAACCCCCACCACCTCCATATCACTCTGTTGACCCACTTAGCCCTCGCACCCCCCCCAGCAAACCCCCACTCCTCGCTACACTCTAGACTTCCATCCTGCCAGCTCCTACACCTGGCTGTACCAGCCCTTCTCCACATGCCTATCCCCTGCTCACCCCCCCCAAGCCTATCTGCCACCGTTACCCGGCTAAAAGATGGCAATTTGTAGCCCTCCTTAGAATAATCTACCTGCTTCTACTACTAACAGGCAACATCCACCCAAATCCAGGCCCGGTAGCACATTACTAGCCGCAGTCATCCTCGGGGCTATGTATAGCCTTGATGAATATTTGCAGCTTACTTAAAAAAACAGCACATCTGCAATGCTGGCCAGTAGAGCATCAACCTGACATACTGGCTCTAACAGAAACCTGGCTCTCCAAAAAAGACTCTGGACTCCTTTGTTTCTATCTCTGGTTTCTCCCTCCTAACGGATGATCAAAAGGGAATGAGAGTCAGTGGCTGTGCCTTGTACATGAACAGTGCACTGCATTACCAAGCCCTTCCTGCACCCTCACTGGATAATGGTGACCAAGTCCTCTCAATAAAACTCACCCTGGACCCAAACTGTGCCCCTTTACTGCTCATGGTCACCTATATTCTCCCTCATAACCAGTCATCTGCATGTCAATTGCTCTGACTACCTAGTCAACCTCCCTCACAAGATGGAACAGATACTAGTTGGGCACCTCAGTATAAACTGGCTAGTGAGCTCATCAGCATATGCCAAAGATACCTTTGCAGCCTTAGATATGTCCCAACTTGTATCCCAACCCACAAGGACAAACCCTTCCAGTGAAACTCACACTGTACTAGACATTCTGCTTACAAATTGTCCCACTGTATTACTGATTTAGTGGTCCTACCTAACACCCTGAGTGACTACTCCCCAATCCTGCTCAACTGGTCCTGTCAGCTATCGAACCCCCCACCAAACGTCACCTCCCATCGCCGAGTATGGCCAGGCAGTTTCACCAAGCTTAAAGCAGCACCTGTTAAACTGTAACTGGTCCCCTGTTTCACAGGCCCTGCACATTGATGATGCCCTGAACTACTTCACTTGCACTTTCAACAATGCCTGTGACTCTTCTCCTGTGACGCTTTTGCACCCATCGTCAAACTGATCTCCAAGAAACGTAATGCTCCTTGGATTACCCCTGCGCTGTGGCAGCAATTCAAGCTAAGAGACAACCTATGGCACTGTGCCACTGTCTCTGGCTTGCAGGTGGAAAGGCAAGCTTACAACACCGCCTGCAATAAGTGCACCTGGGGAATACGCTATGCCAAAGCATACCACTATAGAACCACCCTGACCGTCTTCTGGGGAAGTTCTCGAAAGTTCTGGGATAACATTAAGGACCTTAATGGGAAATCTTGCACCCCACCACCTTTCCAGCTTAGCTTTAATGGCACAACCCCCACTGACCCACTATGCATTGTTAACTGCCTCAACTCCACCTTCTCCGACCTCAGCTCAGTTCTCCCAAGTAACATTTTTGACCCGATACAGCCCATCCTAGTGCCAAACCTCCAGCACCCCCCCTTCTATCTCAAAGTCATTACCCTGTCTGAAGGCAAAGCCTATCTGTCCAAAGCCCTCAGTGGCTCCAATTACTGTAAAGACGCTTTCGATATGTGATTCTTATACCTTGTACTTGACTCTGTCCGCTCTCCACTCACAGACCTACTAAACCAGTCCCTGTGTCTGGGCCAGTTCCCAACTTCATGGAAAACAGAAATTATAACCCCTATACTAAAATGCGGGGACTGCTCCTCTCCAAACAATTACAAGCCCATCTCATTTCTTCCCCAACTCTCTAAAGCCCTTGAAAAAATCCTGGCTGACCAGCTCACTGAATGCCTTCTCACTCACAGCCTATTATGCAGGGAGCAGCATGGTTTTATAGCAGGTCACAGCACTACTACTACTGCCCTTACAGAATTCTCTAACTCACTACACTCTACACTGGACAAAGGACACCTTGCTGGGGCTGTGTTCATAGACATCTCAAAGGCCTTTGACATGGTCTCCAACCCCCTCCTACTGAACACTCTACAACACTTTGGGGTCTCCCAGGGCCCCCTCTTCTGGTTCTCCAGCTACCTTTCTACCAGAACTCAGCATGTTAAAATTAACAATACCCTATCCACCACACTACCAGTGCGCTCAGGTGTCCCTTAGGAATCCATACTGGGTCCCCTGCTCTTTAGCATATATCTTAATGCACTGCCTAAATGCTGCTCTGGGGACATTCTACTCTATGCAGATGATGCAGTTCTTTATGCTTCCTATTCTGACCCTTCTTCCCTTCAACTCTCTCTGCAAGACTCCTTCAAACAGATAGAAAACTGGTTTGCTGAACACAGACTAGTTGTCAACATTAAAAAGACCAAAACTATGCTCTTTGCCCACTGCCAAAACTGGGCAAAGGATTATCACCTGAATATCCTCTCGAATTCACTCCTCTCCCTGGAGCAGGTCCAAACCTAGAAGTACTTGGGCGTCACCTGTGACACCACTCTCTCATTCCATGGGCACATCAAAGTACTCTCCTCAGCTACTAATACCTGTATTGGTCTCCTATACAGGCACAAAAACTACCTACTGCCAGAAGCACTTCACCTGGCTATAATGTCCTCAGTCCTGTCACTAGTGGACTACAGACTCACAATCTATGCTACCGCTGACCCAACTGTGCTCCACCAAATCTAACTAGTTATTAATAAGGCATGCACCCTCTGTGCACTCACCAATGTTCTCACACTAGAGGAAAGGCTGCTGTATCAAACCTATCTCCTCACTAAGAAAATTCACCTGGGCTTAACCCTAGCAGGTGTTACGGCCTCCCTTCAGTCAGCCACCCTCTCCATGGCCACTCACACAGCCACCAAAACTATCTGGAAGGTACCCAGGGTCAGGACCACCTTAGCCCAAAGATCCTTCCCTTTCAGAGCCCCGTCATGGTATAATGCCCTCCCCCCTGCTAGCACCACAATCTCCAAACCAGGTCCATTTAAGGCAGCTCTGAAAACCCATATTTTATCATCATGTAACTGCCAGTGTGATGGCTAACCTCACCCTGGGCCCTGCTGTATCACTACAGGTCATACTTGGCCCTTGACAATGTCTCGAATGAGGCAGCATGCATTTCTCTGCCTCTGAGGTCCATGTGCCCTAGGCCTAACTTAACTAACTCTTAGTTCATACCTTTGTTAGGAACTTGAGAATGCCTCCCTGGATGCAGCAACCTGCAAAGCATCCCTGGAGGCAGCACCTTGAAATCTTACTGTAACCTGCAATGCTGCCGCTGTTAGTTACCTCTTGTATAGGCAGTTACATTATGTATGTACATTGCACATTTGTATTCTCTGCATGCATGTAATGCTGCCTCTGCTTAGTTACTGCTTGTGTAGGAAATTACCCTATGTGTGTTTAATACACACTCTTATTATCTGTTTGCACATTCATGCTTGTATGTCTCTTCACCATTGTTAAATTGTAATCACCTGTTGTTGTCTTTTGTAATGCTCTGTATTTGACGTGGAGCCTTTAGAAATGAGTCTATGACTCAAAGTGTTGTAATTCCTATGCTATAAATAAATAAATAAATAAATAAATAAATAGGCCCAGTTGCAGGTCACTCACTACCTTTATCAATGCAGTCTGGGTACTGTGTTTTGAACAGAATCCAGATTGAAATTTATTTATCCTATTTCCGTTTTCCAAATATTCATTAAGTTGGTTTGAGATCAACTTTTCTAAGATTTTGGACACCAAGGGGGACCTGTCTATCTGCAAGATCTTCTTGCCCCCTACCGTCTGCTCTAGGCACTCTGTTTGGCGGGGGAGGACTCCTTGGAGTTCCCAGAGTGAGGTTGTGGCATTCTGGGGATGGGGCATTTTTGGTGCTAGCACCCACTCTGTGGAACTCCCTTCCTGGTTATTTAAGGGAGGCTTCCTCAGTAGAGCCTTCAAAAGAGCATTAAAAACATATATGTTCCAGCAGGCTTTTAATGATTGATTTTGGTTTTAATGGGATGGATAGAATTTTAAGTTTGTGTTAATCTGCTGCCTATACGGTTTTTGGTATTGAATTGTTTTGAACAGCGGCTAGAGTCCATGGAAATGGGCACTTTATAAATGAAATTATCTATCTATCTATCTATCTATCTATCTATCTATCTATCTATCTATCTAACGGCAACAAAGCAATGGGTCTGTAGTTTCCTATATCTTCTTTTGCTCCTACTTTAAATATTGGTATTGTTTCAGCAGTTTCCCAATCTGTTGGATACTCTCCAGTTTGTAAAGAAAAGTTGAAAATATATGATAGAGGATAAGAAATACATGGAGCAGCGTAGTTTAGCAAGTTTGTATGTATCTTATCTAGACCCATTGCTTTAGTTGTCTCTAATTTTAACAATTTATTTCTAACTTCTGCTTCTGAAACATTATGAAATTATTATTTTTTTTTTAACCAGGCGAGACGCACTAAGCTGAAAGCTTGTTTACAGTTGCGACCTGGGAGCACAAGGAAATTAAGAGACTTGCTCAGGGTCACACAGTATGCAAGTGAGGGCTGTGGGATTCATACCCAGGTATCCAGGTTTGCAGCTCAGAGCCTTAAACCACTGTACTATACTGCCTCCAAGATATTTTTTAGTCTGTCTTAAATCTTGCTCAGTTATTTCCTCCCTGTATTTCCTAACTGTTGGTTCAGTGGAATCTGATCCTGGATTACCTGACTCTATAAAGTAATCATTAGACGCACTAGCCGCCTCATCACACAATGGTTCCTGTTGTCCATTTATCAAACAAGTGTTCTTCTGGGCAATTTTATTCCTTCCCATTAAGCTTAACATGGTTTTCCAGAAAGATCTATGGTTACTATTTTCTTTGTCTTTTAAAATAGTTTTGTTTAGTTTTCCTTATTATCTTTGTGTATCTGTTTCATACTTGTCTGTATGAGTCCCAGTCCTCCTTAATTCTTGTATGTTTAGCCCTATGCCACCTTCTATCTCTCTCCTTCCTTAATTTGTGTAGATCTGCACTGTACCACTTTAATCCTGTATTTTTAACTTTTCTCTTCTTCATAGGTGCATGCAAGTCACAAACCTTCATAAATTACTGCTGGAAATAAATCCAGGCATCAGTAACGGAAGGGATTAATTCTAACCTATCCCAATCTATTTTTTCTAAATCCAGCATAAAAACTGTTTTGTCAAAGTTTTAAAAATTTCTCCAATGTATCATAAATGGTTCTTCAATATTTTTACAGGCCTTATTTTGTATAGTATATATGAACTGATGATCTGAAAATGTGTCAAGTAAAACTTCACTTTGTAAATATTGTTCCAGGTAATTAGTGAAAATGAGATCATGTAATGTTGCTCTACTATCGTCTTTATTATTAATTCTAGTTGGATCTTTGATTAATTGTATCAACCCTAGATTTATTTGCTATTCCACTAAGCTATGAGTTGTCTCAATTTTGGACCAGTTAACATTAAGGTCACCTGTGATGATTATCTCATGTGTACTTCTGTACCCACACAGACAGTCCAACAGGACATCAAAGGCACTATCTTTAGTTTTGGGAGGCTTGTAGATCCCTGCTAGGAGCAATCGTTTATTAAAGGGCATTTTAATTTCAATTGTCACCATTTCCAGTCCATTCTCTTGTAAATCATTCTGTTTTCCATGTGAAATAAACTTAGAATTAACATAAATCAATATTCCCCACCCCTTTTGTTTCTAAATACTTTGTAATTATCCAATTCTATTGAGGTATTTGAGATTTTTTTTATGCAACCACGTTTCAGTTATGACAATTATTTCTGGGTGATATTCAAGCACCCAGTCTTGTATTTGATCACATTTTTTCGAAAGCACTTTGTGAATTGAAGTGTACAATTCCCAAATTATTTTGTTTTAGTACTTCCGCATTGATTAATCCTCCTTCTGATGGTCCTGGGTTTGGATGTATATCCCCACACAGCAACAGGAATACTATACCATAATACATTAGTAAATTTTGAAAGTCACATTTTTTGTTCCCCCAGTTCCCTATTAAATTCAAGAAATTCATAATTTAAATTTTTACTGTATATACGTTGAAAACTCCAAGGTTTTTCCCCCAAGTACTTGCATTAACTTAACTAAGTCCCTGTAATATCCTTCAATAATCAGTCCTGATAACATTTTATAACTGATCAGTCCTTGCTTAACATAATAAAAACTATGTGTTCCTGTATTTACCTCAGGTACTGAATCATTTTCAAGAGTGTAACATATCCTGCTAGTTCTGTCCGACTTAACATTAGTTCTGCATAGATTAACCAAAATAAAAAAAACAATCCATTGGAAACCCATTTTGAATTACTCCCCAAGTTTTAAAATTTGCAAGCTAATAGATACATACTATCCACAATTAGTATACCACTGCAAATTTTTAAAATTCCTATCAGACTAATAGTAAGAAATATTATATTGCACATTCTAAGGCTTTGTCTTTCCTTATATAAAAGGCCCGCAACTACCATTTAATTGCATGTACCTAAAATCATAGAATTGCCATCTGTGATGCACTGAATATATTTATGCTCATCACACAATTGCTCAGATTTCTTTTCTAAACCTTAGTGCACACTGATCATTATGATAGCACACGACTATGTTAATACTCACTAGCTGTAAATTTATTAACTTCAGAGCTGCAGTTCAGTCCCCAACTCAACTCCTGCTTCCTTAAATACTAAAATATTTCTGCTGAGTGACGCTTGTGCCTCTCACGCTCACACACCACATTCGCACTGTGTTGCAGCGTGGCTTTTTAAAACCTTGTAGCCCCCTCCTCCACACACCTGAACCACGTACTCACTGGCTCACCGCCAAGCCCTCTCACAATGCGGTCAGGTGGTCACAGGACAATGGGACAGGGGTACAGGACAGCTGAATAATCTGGATGAAATGTGCAGCAGTAACAGTTCATTCACAGCTTCAGTAAAGTCATGCAAAATCAGCAGGAAATACACATCGGCAGTCTCTATTTAAATTTGGTTCATTCACAGCTCCAGTAAAGTCGTACAAAATCAACAGGAAATACACATCAGCAGTCTATATTCAAGTTCATTTAAAGCAGTTTGTTCCCAGCAGCAGTCAAATTGCCCACATAAATAGTGTCACTGAACCATACTATTACTTCTTGAAATGAAGCATAGCATGCTGCACACCTTTCTCTTGCTGATGGAATTGTTTTGCAGGCAAGGTAGATCTAACTTCTGTGGGGCAGCATGGCTTTTTAAAATCCTGTAGCCCCTCTTCCACACAACTGAACTGCATTCTCACTGGCTCGCTGCTGAGCCCCCTCACAATGCAGTCAGATGGTGGTATGTGGTTCTCCAAGACAGTCTGACAACAGTTCCACCGACATCCTCCACTGCCATTGTCAGGTGTCTGTGTGGATGGAGGAACTGCCCTTTTCTCCACTGTCTGTGTGATGAGGAGTTAGTTATCTATAGTTCAGGGTGGGTGGTGCAGCCCCCCACATTGCACCCACATTGCACATTGTATTGTAGTGTCAGTTGTAGTCGTCTGTTGTTTTATTTTTGTGCTGCTGTGGGGATTGTCAGTGTAGGGGTGTTGATGCAATGGATGTCAGTGTATTTTTTGTCAATGCGGCTTGGTGGAATTGAAATGTTTCAGACTAACACACCTCCAAGATTATTTATCACCACTGTATTTTTATGCACATTTGGCTTAAAACGAAATATTAAATTATACTTGATTTAACAACAAAGAAAATTTGATGATAATATCTACAGTATTTTTCACTTCCTTAGGAAGCATTGTGTGAGAGTAATGCTTATTAAATTGTTTTCCTTTTTGTTATAATGCTTCATGGCCTCTCTTGGCCAGAAAGCAACTGAGCCAGGTTTTCTATTGTGTGCTGCCAATGGAAGAATCATGTGCGGGGGGGGGCATCTGTTTTAAATCCATGTTGAATTTCACCATACACCCAGTGGGAATGACTTTGTCATTTAATTGTGTGGCTGTGCATGGGGGTCCAGGTGCAGGGTTCAGGATCCTTCTCATTTACTGGCCCATGGGGATGGGAGGGCTTTTGCAGACCTCATTGCTGGTTTGGTGTTGGAGTTGCTCAGGTGGTTAATTCTGGGCAACTTCAGTGCCTAGATCAACGATGAGGGGGTCAAAATTTGGTCAGAAAATCCTCCAGTAAATGGATTCTCTGGATCTTGCACAGGTGATTACCTGTGTGACTCATCAACACAGTCACGCCTTTGACCTAGTGTTCTGATGGGGACTTGAGGTTAGCAACTTCAAGACTGATCCAGTTAGTTGGTCTTATCATTGTATGGTGAGCTTCTCCCCCCACCACCCAATGTCCATCCCCTATGGAGCTGGTTCACTATCACCTTTTAAAGGGGTTGTCGCAGGAGGACTCCAGGTGGTGGTGGATCTCTTGAGCACGTGGGCTACTTGTGCTATTGGATTGGAGGAGGCAGCAGTGACCTAAAATCAGGCCATCACCTTGGCCTTTAATACAATCACACCAATCTGTATACAACCCCTGACTGAGTGCTTTAGATCCCCATGGTTTGAGGGGGAGTTCAGGGAGCTTATGTTAAAGGGTCAGAAATCTGTGCCTTGTTGGAGAAGATCCAGGTCTGATGAGGACAAGCTGACTGAGGACTCACTGCAGTAAGTATCAAGGGGTGATTTCCCAAAAGAAGGCAGCATTCTTGTCCAGGGAGATTGCTGCAGGGAGAAACTGACCAATGCAGCTCTTCCAGGTGGTAGACAGACTTTTAAATTCAGTCTGTCTGCAACTGGTAAGAGCTAATTCATCCACTCATTGTGAAGAGTTTGCCAGTTTTTCTCTGACAGCATGTCATCAGTTTAGTCAGGTATATCTTCAGCTGAATCATCTAGATCCAGCAGTATCAGGTGGGTAACAGAGGGATGCCATCTGCTGGTTTGGAGCAAGTTAAGACCAGTATTGATGGAGGAGATCTGTGGGTGGCTTCAGAGCTGCAACCCACCTACTGTAAACTGGATCAAGGTTCAACTCACCTAAAAAATGATTGTATGGGGTTTCTGGGTCTGGTGTTCGCAGAACTGATCCAGCGCTTCCTTTCTGAGGGGATATTTGCTGTGGCATTAAGAGTAACTCTGGTGAGACCTCTTCTGAAAAAAAAAATCTTAGGACCAGCAATATCTGGGGAATTATAGACCCATCTCTAACCTCCCCTTTTTTGAGTAAGGTTATAGAGAGGGTGGTGGCTCTGCAGCTTGAGAAGCACTTCACAACCTTTGACATCTATGAACCTCTCCAGTCTGGATGTATGTCTAGGCAAAGTACCAAGATGTCATTGGTCAGGGTGCAGAATGATCTGCTCAGGGCTAGAGACTGAGGGGAGTGGTCAGTTCTCACTCTTCTTGATCTCACTTCTGCTTGTGACACTGCTGACCATGAATTGTTGTTGGATCAGCTCAGGGAGTATTGTGGACTCATTTGCACTGTCATCTACTGGTTTTAGTCCACCTTGGAGATATCATGCAGAGGGTGATGATGGGGAGTGTCTCCTTGCTCCCAGTACCCCTGCTTTGTGGCATGCCCTAGGGATTGATCCTCTCACCTATGTTGTTTCAGTGTATATGCTGCCCTTGGGTAGGCTCATTAGACAATATGGGATGAATTGTCACTGCTACGGTATGTGGACGATACTCAGCAGTATCTGTGTTTTGTACCCAGGATGTCTGGTGCTGTTGAGGTAATAAATTCATGACTGGCTGAGCTCTAGTATTGGATGTTGTCTAGCTGGTTACTACTCAACATTGACAAGATGGAGGTACTGTTGATTGAGCTTGGTCAGAAAGGGAGTGTGGGGGACATTAATAGGAAGATCGGTTTATGGCTGGGCTCTTTCTAGTTCATGGCCTCTGCTAAGGTTAATAATCTCGGGAAAATTCCGGATGAAAGGCTGGCATCTGAGTCTCAGGTACTGGCTGTGGTCTGGAATGGCTTTTATCGTCTGAGGAATATTGCCCAGATTGGAACCTTGATTCCTGTTGAAGACCTGCCCTCACTGGTACATGTATTTATTACCTCTCTACTTGATTACTGCAATGCTATATACCTTAAGGTAAGTGGAGGTGTCATATGACATTTGCAGCTAGTACAGAACACAGTGGCCTGGTTGTTGACAGGCCTTCTCAGGACATGTCATGTAACCCTGGTCCTATAGGAACTACACTGGCCACCAGTGCAGTGGCATATGACCTTCAGGGTCAGTTTTCTGACCTATAAAGCCTGTGCAGTTAGTGACTTGGCTACCTGTGTGACCCATCGGTTCCTCACCAGACATTTTATCCCCTGCTCCTCTGAAGTGGGCCTCTTAGCTGTTCCAAGGGTAAGGCTGAAATATTCCAGTGAGAGGGCCTTTTCTTCTGCTGGTCCTGTCCTTTAGAACAGGCTCCCCAGGGCCTTGAGAGATGCACCTTTACTGGAAGCTTTTAAGAGAGCCCTGAAATCCCTTTTCTTTTAGGAGGCTTGTTGCACTTTGTAATATTCTGGCATTTATTGATCCTGCTAGAAATTCGTCTGCTGACTAACTTTGCACTAGTATTTTAAATATTTGATTATATGTAATTATTTATTTGTGATTTTAATTGTGATTGTTTTATAATGCATCTTTATTGCCATGTTAAATGATTGTTTATCCTTTGTTCAGCACTCAGAGACCCTGAGATTAGGCGCTATATAAATAAAGTTAGCTACTACTGCTAACTTACATTATATTTTTATCTCTTTTATTTACTTTTGAGTGTATTAGGTTTTAATATATACAATTGCATTTTATTGCTTGATGGAGTTTCTTAAATACTATAGTTGCAAGCTAACTAGAGCAAATAATGCTAACATTGAATTATGGTGTGAGCAAGTGGCTTGCCCGATATACAAGATTCTATGTTTGTCTCTCAATCCCTTTCTCTTACCAACTTTGCTTAATTAACTTGTTCTAAATTAAATGAACAGTAATTCAATTTGTTGAAAATGTGTTCACTGTGCTCAGGTTGTTTAAACCTCATATAAACATGTTTTTTACCCTTTATTCCCAACAATCTAAAAGAACCCTGTTCATCCTCTCTCATGGTGGAGGTTCCAGTTTTACACTTTAACTGAAATATTCATGAGACCTATGAAGGAAATCATGTACAGATCAAAACAAGGGTTAGAGATACTGCCAGAGCAAAAGATCTGGAAAGTATCTCCACACTTAAAAATGACATACGGTTCAAGGTACATAGATACAAAGATACATAGACAGTGTCAGCAGATAAGGGCCTATGGACCACCCAGTCTGCCCATTTGAGCTTGTAAGTTCACTTTATGTTTTCTTAGAAGTCTGTTGCCCCTTACCCCTGACCTACAGAATTCCTTTATGTCTATCCCATACATTCTTAAATCCCGTGATTGTTTCAGCCCCCACCACTTCCTCTGGTAGGGTGTTCCACTTGTCCGCCACCTGTTCTGTGACAAAATTCTTCCTCACGTTTCCTCTGAATTGTCCTCCCTCCAACTTCATCCCAGGCCCTCTAGTCCTGGAACATCTTTTTCACTTAAAAATAGTGTATTCCTGCACCCTGTTTCTCCCTGTAAGATACTTGTATGTCTCTATCATATCCCCTCTCTCCCTCCTCTCCTCCAAGGAGTACATATTCAGTTCCTTCAACCTGTCCTCATAGGACTTGTGATGCAATCCATGTACCATCTTTGTTGCCCTCTTCTGAACCTTCTCTACCCTGTCTATGTCCTTACATAGGTAAGGTCTCCAAAACTGCACACTGTACTCCAGGTGGGGCCTCACTAGTGTCTTGTATAGCGGAATTATGACCTCCCTTTTCCTGCTGGTGATGCCCCTGCCTATGCATACTAACATACTAAAATGCCAGCAGAATAAGCCTAACGGTCTTTCGTGTCTGCTCGTTTGGTCAGCCCCCACCCTGGGTGCTGACCTTGCTGTCCCCCTCGCCTTCTCTGGTTTCTCCCTTCCCAGTTCCGGATATTCCTGCTGCATTGGATTTTGCATCCTGAACCCTTCCCCTGTACCTGTCCCACCCCCTCTTGAACCCCTCCACTGTCTCTGCCTCCACCAGCCCCCTAGGTAGGCATTCCATGGCTCCACCACCCTCTCAGTGAAGTAGCACCTCCTCCTTTCTCCCTGAATCTTCCCCTCCAGCTTCCACCCATGCCCTCTAGTGGCCCCTTCCTCCTTCCTTGAAGCACCCTGACTGTTCCTCCCTATTTACCCTCTTCATGTACCTGAAGACCTCTATCATTCCCCCGGTCCCTTCTCTCTTCCAATGTGTACATATTTAGCTCTTGAGCCTCTCCTCATAGGTTCTGTCCCCAAGCCCCAAATCATTTTGGTTGCCTCCTCTGGACCCTCTCCAGGAGGTTAATGTCCCTCTTTAGTGTGGCCTCCAAAACTGCACGCAGTACTCAGGTGCGGCCTCACCAAGCAGTTATACAGAGGAGTATCACTTCCTCCTTCTGGAGGTGATCCCCTAGTGATGCATCCCAGCATCCTGTTGGCCTTGGCTGCTGCCTTCCTACAAGTCTCAGAGTTGTTCATTTTGACATCCACCACCACCCCAGGTCCCTCTCAGCCATTGAGACTTGTAGTATTTCCCCAGGGTGTACACTTGGCCTGGGTTTCTGGCCCCAGGTGGAGTACCTTGCATTTCCCTGCATTGAACCTCAGCTCCACTTTCTAGACCATCTTTCCAGAGCCTCCAGGTCCCCTGCAGGCCACCCTCCCTCCTCCCCATCCACCACCACCCCCAGTTTCAAGTCATCTGCAAAGAGACTCATCTCCTCCTGATTCCTGTCCTTATGTCAGATACATAGGCATTGAACAGAAGGGCCCAGGACTGATCCTGTGGGACCCACTAATGACCCTCCTGGGGATGAGACTATCCCACTCAACCAGACCCTCTGGGTCCGGTCCTGGAGCCAATTGCCTATCCATCTGATCATCTGTTTCCCACCCCATTTCTCCTAGCTTATCCAACAGGCCCACGTGAGGAACAGAGTCAAATGCCTTGCTGAAGTCTAGAAAGAGGACATCCACTGGTCTACCCAGGTCCAGGCACTTGTCACCCAGTCATAGAACTCCACAAGGTTTGTCTGACACGATTTCCGGGATGAATCCATGCTGTCTATCGTCCAGGCACCCTGACTTATCCAGGTCCCCCAGCCTCTCCTTGACAATGCCCTCCATCACCTTGCCCACCACCGATGTCAGGCTGACAGGCCTGTAGATCCTGCCAGCTCTCTTGATCCCCTTGTGGATAGGCACTACATGCGCCACCTTCCAGTCTTGGGCACCCACCCTGTCCTCAGAGATGGTGAAAGCTCTGCCAGGGGTTTCGCCAGGACATCTGCAAGTTCCTTCAGCACTCTAGGATGTAATTTATCTGGCCCCGGTGCTTTCTTCGTTCTCTAAGGGAGCTGAGGGCTTCCCTCACTCTCTCTGCTGTGATTTCCACTTCTGGTACCTCTTCTCCCTGCTTAGGCCTCCCCACCTGCCAGTGATGCCTCCCCCTCTCCCCAGACCTGCCGATCGGTAAGAGTCCCCCCTCCTCATTATCTCTGTCTCCTCCCATGTATGATGCAGCATCCCCATTTTCCCTGGTGAAAACTGAGGTGAAGTACTCATTTAGTACCTCAGCCTGCTCCCTCGGGTCTTGTGCCCATCTCTCCCCTGATTTAATCCTGCTAATCTGCCCCTTCACCCTTCGTCTTTCCCCAATGTATCTAAGAACCCTTTTCCCTCTCCTAATTTCCCTGGCCAGGTTCTGCTCCTTCCTTGCCTTAGCCGCCCTCACCACTCTAGTGGCCCTTCTAGCCATCAGCTCGTACTCCCTCGATCCCTTTCACTCCTTGAGCACTTGAATTTCTTATAGGCTGCTTTCTTTCCCCACCACCTCCTGGACCTCCTGGTCCACCAACAGGAGTTTTAGGCCCTACCGCATTTTCGTCTTACTCTTGCACAGGTGCTGGTAGCATCCTGCACCCCTCTCCTGATGATTTCCACCTACTATCAGCGTCCATGTCTGACCCAATCCCATCCAAATGCTCATAAGGATCCTTCCCATTTCTTAAAATCCACCCACCATGAAGTCGGTTACTTCCGTCTTTGTGCAGCCTTCTACCCTCCTAGGTCCAGGCAGAACCAGACCGTGGCATGGTCACTCCCGCCAATGGGTCCCTTACCTCCAGGCCCCAATCTGGTCACTGTCTGCCAGGACCACACTCCAGTACCCGTGCCTCCTGGTCGGGTTCCTCACCTGCTGAGTTAGGAGCGGCCTTGAAGACATCCAACAACCTCTGTTCCTGGTCACAGAGGATGTCATAGTCTCCCAGTCTGTTCCTGGCATGTTTAAGTCCCCCAACACCACCACCGTTCCTCTGCCCAGTCTGCAGTGTCTCCTAACATCTGCCACCAGACTGTCCTCCAGCTCCTCCGCCAGAGCAGGGGGTCTATACACCACTCCTATTTTTACTCTCTTGCCCCCCTTGTTATCAAGGTGACCCAAATTGCCTCCACGGTTCCCTCCGCCTCCTCTACTCCCCCTATGCCAATGCAGTTTTTGACTATCATTGCTACCCCTCCTCCCCTTCCCTCCCCCCTGTCCTTCCTGAACATAGTGTAACCCTCCAGGTTCAGGTCCCAGTCATGTCTTGCAGTGGCCCAAGTCTCAGTGACCGCTGCCACATCCACTGCTCCTCAGTTAACATCGCCTGGAGCTCAGGCATTTTATTGCCAAGCTCCTGGCATTTAGCAGGACTACCTTCCACCCTTTCCCTATAGTTCCATTTCCCCTGCTCGTGTTCCCATGGGGATTCTGTTTTCTCCTAGTCTGCACTTTGCCAGTTGGCCTTTTCCTGCAATCCTCCTGGTCCCCAGAGGGGTGGAGACAGAGTCCCTCCTTTATCGGCAACCCCTTGACAGCCTTTTCTCCCATCCCACCCCTCTTCACAAGTTTAAACCCCACTTTTCACCAATGAACTCCTCTATTTTCAACTTAAGGATTCCCTTCCCCTCCAAATTGAGATGTAGTCTATCTCTAGCATACAGCTCCTTATCCTCCCAGGTCTCCCCCCAATCCCCCATCAACCCATACCCTCTGGCCTCTCACCACTCCCTGAGCCACTGGTTTATCTCCTAATTTTCCTTTTGTGTTCCCCTCAGCCCTGGCACTGGCAGGATTTCTGAGAAGGAAACTGCATCCTATGTCATGACAGACCCTGGCTAGCCCTGAATCTTGCCTGTATCTCTAGCTCGCTATTTCCCTCAATGTCATTTGTACCCAGGTGGACCAGTATGTCTGGGGAACCCCCACAGTCCTTTGCTGCTGATATACCTCGTGCTAGCCCTGTGCACCGTTAGTCCAGGAAGCATCTTGTTCTAACTGGCCAGGCTTCTCCTCCCTATCCCATTTGATACCCCTGATCATAGAATCCCCCAGCAGGAGCACTCTGACCACTCCTTTTCCTCCATTCCCCTTCCATGTCCTCATCCTTTCTACCGGCCCCTCCACCCAGCTGGCTCCTTGTTCCTCCTCATCTGGGTGCCACATGCCACCCCTCCTTATTTACCATGGCCACCCCTCCTCCAATCCTATGCTCTCCTCCTCCTGAGTATCCTTCTGTACCTTGCTAATCCCCCCACTGCTCGCAACTGGTCCTTTCCCCATCTGCAAACTAGCCTGGCTCATCCTCCCTTCCTTCCTGTCTCCATTTAGTTCCTCCTTGCTCGTCGTGCTCCCCTGGCCTAAACCCTCAGCTCCCTTTACTGAATCCTCCTTGTACTTCTGGTCCTTCTCCTTTACCTGTCCTCCCAACTGGTCCTTCTCCTTGCGCTTTCCTCCCTCTTCCCCCTGCCCCTCCTGCTCTGATTCACTGCTCCCCCCATTCTCCTGCATTCCAGGTCCCCCCCTGTTCTTCCTGCTATCTTGCCCCTGCCTCCTGCCTCCCACTCCCACACCCTTTCCGTCTCTAACCACCTCTGTCGTGGCTACATCACCCCCTCATCCTTGAGCAGAAGAAGAGAATTGAAGCGTTACTGAGTATAAGGTCTGATCCACCTCCCTTGCTTCCTTCTGTCCAGCCTGGCCATCTGCCTACTTCCTGAGAATGTTGTCCCTCCGTCCCCCCTTTGTGAGGGTCCCCAGTTACCTGCCTGCTTCCTTGGTAGTGTCCTTTTGACCCCTCTGCCAGGGTCCCTATGTGACCCCTGAGTATTCTCCTGCACTCCTTTCCTATACCCCACCCCAGTGCTTGGTGCAACCCTGTGAGAGATTTCCAGCCCCTTCCCCAACCATACCACCCCCTTCCCCCAGCTTTCTCCTCATCCCTGCAACCTCCTCCTAAGCTGTGCTAGCTGGTAGCATACTGGGCAACCACCAAACTTCCAAGCCCAGTCCAGTATCATGGCTGCTCCACACCCTGTGCACCCACCACCTCCCAAAGATGCCGGCCCCTAATGATGTGTGGTTCCATCCCTTCCAAATAGGTCTCCTTGGGTGAGTCACCAGGTTCCCCTAGTCCAAGATACCCCTACTGCCTAATCAGGTCACCCACTAATCTTAGAGACAGTCCCACTGTACACCAGTAACTCTGTTACTAGGTGCAGTACAAACACATTAAACTTATAAGGAAATCAACAACTCCCAAGCTCCTCTCCCAGCCTTTAAATCCACCCCAGTGGCTAGAACTACATGAGCTGCACCAGCTGCCTTTTCCTCAATTGCAGGGCAGGTGTTCCCCATAAATTTGCAGACTTCTGGGGAGGGAGGGTGGGGAGGGCGGGTATTGGGCAGACACCTGACAAGAGAGAGTGTATCAGCCCTGTGACTCCCCTCCAAGCCCTGCAACTAAAGAACCAGGCCCAAGCAAATCCCACCAAATAGGTTTGAAATCCCAGCATCCTATTTGCTTTACCTGCTGCCTTGTCACACTGTTTGCCTACCTTGAGGTCATCAGAGATGATAACCCCAAGATCCCTTTCCTGCTTGGTGCATGCTATATCCTCACCCCCCAACTGATATATTGTGCCAGGGTTTTTGTGCCCCATATGCATTATCTTGCACTTCTTTGCATTGAATTTCAACTGCCAAACCTCTGACCATTCTTCAAGTTTCTACAGGTCCCTTCTCATTCTGTTCACACCCTCTGGTGTCTGTTCTGTTACAGAGCTTTGTGTCATCAGCGAACAGTGAAATTCTGCCTTCTAGGCCCCTTGCAATGTCACTGATGAAGATGTTGAATAGGACCGGTCCCAGCACTGGATCCCTGTGGTACCTCACTGGTCACTCTTCCCTCTGTGGAGTTACAGCCATCTACCACCACCCTCTGTGTCCTGCTGCCCAGCCAGTTACCTACCCACCACACTACTGTCCTGCCCACACCCATGTTTCCCAGTTTGTGTAATAGTCTTCTATGTGGCACAGTGTCAAAGGCCTTGCTGAAGTCCAGATAGGCCATGTCCACTGCCCTCCCCTGATCCACCTCCCTAGTCACCCAGTCAAAAAATTAAACAAGGTTGGTCTGACATGACCTCACCCTGGTGAAACCATGTTGCCTTGGGTCCTGTAGTCCATTGACAACCAGATGTTCCACCAATCTCTCCTTCAATAGTGCTTCCATGATCTTCCCCACTACTGAGGTGAGGCTGACTGGTCTGTACTTCCCCTCTTCCTCTTTGTTCCAACTTTTGTATAAGGGGACTACATCTACTGTCCTCTAGTCTTTGGGTACCCCCCTGTTTCCAGTGATCGGCTAAACAGGATAGCCAGAGGTTCAGCCACCACCTCTCTTAGTTCTTTAAGGACCCTGGGGTGCACCCCATCTGGTCCCATTGCTTTATCAGCTCTTATTACTTCCAGTTCTTCAGGACCCTTTCTCGTGTAAAGGGACTTGTGTCCATTTCTGCACCATTCTCACCCTTGTACTCCCTTCAGACCCATTACCTCCTCTTCCTCAGTAAAGACTGGCAGAAATACCTGTTCAGTATGTCAGCTTTACTGTTGTCATCCTCCACATGGTCCCCATCCTCCCCTTCAGTCTCACTATCTTTCCCTTTGCCTTAATTTTTTTTCACTTATGTAGCTGTAAAAGGTTTTGTCCCCTCTACCCACTGATTTTACAAGTGTTCTTCTGTCTGAGCTTTGGCTTCCCTTACTGACCTCCCTGCCTCCCTTTGATTCTCCTGGTACTTCTCCCTATCCCCTTCTGCCTGTGTCTTTTTGTATTGCCTGAAAGTAATCTTTTTGGCTTTCACTTTCTTTGCTACCTCTTTGGAAAACCATAATGGTCTCCTCTTTCTTTTCCTTTTGCTAACCTGCTTAATGCATAATTCTATTGCTCTTGTAATCCCCATTTTAAATACCGCCCACTGTTCCTCAACCTCTGATTCCTGCTCCATTCCCCTTAATGCCTCTTTCAAGTATCTCCCTATTTTCCCAAAGTCTGCCCCCCTAAAATCCAGAATACATGTTTTTGTGTGGTTTGGTTCTGCTCTTTCAGTGATTTCAAACCACAATGACTGGTGGTCACTGTTCTCCAGGTGCTCCCCCACTGTTACCCCCATCACACTGTCCCTGTTTGAGCACAAGGTCCAGTATTGCCTTGTGCCGAGTTGGTTCCATGACCAGTTGCTTGAGGAAGGCACCCTGAAGGGAGTCCAGGATAAATCTGCTCCGAGTTGATGCTGCTGCTGGGATGCTCCAGTCCACATCTGGAATATTGAAGTCTCCAACCAGTACTACCTCACCCTTGTCTGCCATCCTTTGGATGGCTAGCATCAGCTCCCTATCTGTTTCTTCCTCCTGGGCTGGTGATCTATAGACCACACCTGTGCAGATGGCTGGCTCCATTTTCCTTTCCAGCTTAACCCACAGTATCTCTCCTCCATTTTGTTCCTCCTGGATCTCTGTGGCCCTTATGTCATTTTTCACATACAGTGCCACTCCTCCTCCCTTCCTACCTGCCCTGTCTCTTCTGAATATGTTGTAGCCAGGTATGGCCATCTCCCAGTCGTGGTTATCATTACACCAGGTTTCAGTGATGGCCACAATGTCCAGGTCTGACTGCACCATGACAGCCTCCAGATCTTCCATCTTGTTGCTAAGTCTTCTGGCATTGCTTTTGGCTTTCATGATTGATCTCCTAGACTGTTTCACTGTTCTACTCAGCCCCTTCCTTGGTTGACCTTTATCCCTGGTTCTCTTGCTGTCTGCCCTTCTGCTGAATTTTGCCCCTTTTCTGCCTATCCACCTCTTAGGGTACTAATCTCCATCTTTTTGCACACTGCTTTATAGAGCTAGCCACTCCTCCGGTTCACTGGTTCCACTGCTAGCTGTGGGGGGTGAGCAGAGTACCCTCCTTGCTGGCCTGCCACCCCCCTTTGCTAGTTTAAATGCTTGTCAATGTAGCATTTAAACTTATCACTGAGTGCTTGGATTCCCCTCCAGGATGGATGCAAGCCATCAGGCTTGAACAAACCTCCATCTCTCCAGGTGGGTCCCCAGTCACCAATGAATCCAAACCCTTGCTCACAGCAGCAGTTCTTCAACCATAAGTTAAAGTTCCTGATGCATGCACCCCTATGTTCTCCCTTGCCTCTCACAGGTAGTACTTCTGAAAAAGTGACAGAAGTAGCTACTTGCTTGAGACCCCTCCCCAATTTCCTAAACTCTTCCTGAACTTCCTCTGGCTCCCCATTTGCCAGGTCATTAGTACCTAGGTGGATAATGACATCCAGCTCACCCTCCTGTCTTGCCTTCCCAGTGATCCCCAGGATCTTCCTTCCATCCCTCCATGTCGTGGCACCTGGTAGGCACCTCACCTCCCTGTCCTCCCCCTCCTGTGTTCCTAGCTGGATCCCTCTTATGATGGAGTCCCCCACCAGGATTCGCTTCCTCTTCCTCTGGGGTCCACTGCTCTCCCCGCTGAGGTCACCTCCTTGGCTAACCTCCACATCCTTTCCTTCCACTTCTCTGGGTACCTCTATTTGGTTGTCCCCATTTGCCAGTGTGGCATATGAGTTCTTGAGTGGAATATGATCTGGGATGTGCCTCTGCCTGATTGCTCTAACCCTCCCTGAGCCCACTGTCACCCAAGTGCTCCTCTTTCTCAGCATCCTTTGAGGCAGTTGCATTGGACTGGGTGGTCTCTGGATAGGGGTGATGGTACTCCTGACCCTGTTTACTTCCACTCTGAGTCTGGCTACCTCATCCCACAGTCCAGAGAGATGCCTGCAGATAGGGCAGCACCTTGGTGTCCAGAAGGTCTGCCTGAATATGGCTGCCCCACAGCCACTACATTGCACCACTCCCCACATTATACTGCAATTATCCTGCTATTCCACTACTTGTCTGTTACTGAAGCTCTCCTAGCTCCCTTTTTATTAATTTACTGTCCTAAAAATCCTGCCACTGATCCTCAGATACTTTTCTTTTTAAAAAAAAGAAAATAAACCAATAAATAAATGAGTCAAAACACTTGTCGTGCTGAGGGTGGGCTTCTTCCCCCTTATGCCCCTCCTACTCCACACCCCTTACTATCACCTGTGTTTAGCTTCTGTCAATCAGATTTAACAGGGCATGTAATTAAGAGTTGGGGGAAGGGGAGGAAGGGGGGCAAAATTTTGCGGCAATTAAAGACAGCAAAGAAATACACCACCACTATGTTTTAAATTTTCAACAGCCCAAAAACAATTCTAAGTAAAGACAGCAAATAAATTACAGTGTCACTAAAAGCCCACAATCTAAGTTTAACAGAAAAATATCAATTACCAGTTACTGTAAAGCACTGAATTGAATGTTTCCTTCCCCCTCTGGCTTCTTCTGAGAAAACAAACCTCACTTGCTACCTCAACTCTGACTAAGCCCCACCTCCAGTTATCACACAGCTGAGGTCAGAGGCCAGACAATTAACACCCCTCACCCAAACTACAGGGCAAGTCAGACAAGCCAAGACTAAATTTGCAGCAATTAAAGACAGCAAAGAAATACATCACCACTATATTTTAAATTTTCAACAGCCCAAAAACAATTCTAAGTAAAGACAGCAAATAAATTACAGTGTCACTAAAAGCCCACAATCTAAGTTTAAAAGAAAAGCAGCAATTGCCAGTTACTGTAAAGCACTGAATTGAATATGTTTCCTTCCCCTTCTGGCTTCTTCTGAGAAAACAAAACTCACTTGCTACCTCAACCATAGTTTGGATTACTGTTTGCTAAATTTACCAATCCACAGCACCGGCGTATCTTTTCAAGATATAGGATGGAGCTATACAAGGCCAATTATAGATACCACAGAAAGAAAAGAAAAGATGTGAAAACACCTTTCTGCCAATGTGAGAACCAAGTGGAAGATGATTTGAAACACACAGTGCTGCTCTGCCCATTGTAGGAAACCCAAAGAAGGAGATGGTTAGGAGAAATCCTGCGTAGCACCAACCTCCTCCCGACCTGCTTATCCCTTACCTGTTTAACAATACAAACATGCTGATTCTGTGAAAATTATTGAAATTTGTATCTGCTTTATATTTATAGATTGATACTGGAATTAATAATAGACTTAATTCAGAACATGATATGATACAGTATATGGAACCATTTATTGCCTATATTGTTATTTCTTGTTTGCGAACATTTTTACCTGTTTTGGATATGTGTGTTTTACCATTTTTATAGCATATCTTGTAAAAGCCTGTGTTGATCAATACAATTTATGATGATGATGAGGTTCCAGTTGTACTCAACTGCTACATGAAAGTCTTTATTTATAGTATTAACTTGTAAAGTTTGATCAGGAAAGTCCCATTAAGCGGTGACAGCTTCTTTCCAAGCACATGGTGAATGGGATACAAGGACTTGTTGATTTGACAGGGGGAACATTGGCAATGACATCAGTGAAAAGCTCTTACTCTAATAATATGTGCTATGGGATATTTAACTTAAAAATGGACAGCTACCAGAGATTGGCAGAAGGAACCTTGAATTAATGTTTCATCTGAAGGATGGCACCTCACCAGTGCGACACTGTCTAGTGTTCCACTACAGTACCAGTACTGGATACCAAGTTCCTGGTGTGGGACTAGTCAATCAATCAAAATTTTTATTTTACCTGGCGAACATCATTGAGCAACGCTCATTTTCAAGATGGACCTGGGCAGACCGTAAAGACATAATATACATTGGCTACAGGCAATAAGTAAAATAGTATAGGATTTCAGAGACTAAATGATACAGTCACCAGGAGTAGACAAGATATTTACAGCATATGAACATTTCATTGGTCAATGCCAGGCTGAATGGTGCAATCAGCAGGACTAGCCATAAGATTTACAGTGCATAAACATTACATTGGTCGGTGCTAGACTAGGTGATACATTCAGCAGGACTAGATGTAATATTTACTGTGTATAAGCATTATAATGGTCGATGCTAGACTAGATGAAACATTCAGCGGGGCTAGACATAACGATTACAGTGTATGGACATTTCAGAGTCAGTGTGCTGGTTTAGATAGCTATGCACCAGCATATGCATGCAACCCTAAAGCTAACAAAGGAGGGAGGAGGAGAAAAGCTGGTTCAACACTGGATGATGGGATAGTGACTGGTGGAGGTGGCCACTAGGACTTCTTTTTAGAGAAAGAGCTAGGAAGGAGTACCCAATGGGAGAGGAATATGTGAAGCCTAAAGTGCTTGTTCAGAAATCAGGTTTACTGAGCAAATAACTGATAAGTAATTGGGGTGAGGGGCCAGGCAGTACTATGGTCATGGGGAGAGATTTGGTGCTAGTACATAGGCCAAGTTAGGATCGGGATCAAACACTGGGTGGATAAAGAATACTGGTAAGTGCTACGGGTGTGGGAGAGGAAGATAAAAAGAACGTATAACAAGCATTTTGACCCCAATTCATCATAGCAGGAGCAGGAATATCGGTTCAGTGATAACAACTACAGGAGTCAATGAAGAAGAAGTCATAACTAGTTTTGAAAGCAGCCACTGACAGAGGACGGACCAGTTTCAAGGATTTTTGTATTATATTCCATAGTAGGGGGAGCATATAACTTATTGAAGCCCTACTGAAAGGAGATCTCACTTTGGGTACAAATAATGAAATATAGGAAGTGCTTCTTAATGAGTACTTGCCTACTGTACAAAAAGGTAAGCAATCTGATATATATTGGGGCAGCCTACTGGAAATGACTTTGAACTCACAAATGGCTGTATTTCTATGCCGTCTGTACTTAAGCAAAGGCCATTCCACTGATGTATACAAAGAACAGTGATGGGTCGAGTAGGGTAGACCAGTGATAAATCTTAGGGCTCTGTGGTAAAGGGGATCTAGTTTTGCGAGTATAGCAGTCTGTCCCTGATTGTACAAAAAGTCAGCATAATCGAGAAGGGAAAGAAAAGTGGACTGAACCAGTTTCATCTTGGCCTCTCTTGTCAGGAACTGTTTAATTCTATAAAAGAGACCGAGTCTCTGCCTGAGTTTTTTAGCAGTTCATCTATGTGGTCATTAAAGGACAGCCTTTAATCAATCCAGACACCCAGGCATTTGAACTTAGTTACGTATTCCAAGGGTTCTCCCAGAAGTGTAGTGATGTGATGGGGATGATATAGGTGTGGCATCATATGCTCAAGGTGAGAATAGCATTGCTTTGGTCTTTTTTGCATTTAGTGATAGTTTCTGGTTTAACAGTTGCAATTGCAGCAGGTTAAAGTCATGTTGCAGGTCAACACATGTGGCAGTGGGAGAGGGACCTTCAGAGTAGAGCACTGTGTTGTCAGCAAAGAGGTGAATGTTGGCAGCTTTGATGTTGTCATTGATTCTATTAATATAAATTGTGAATAGTAGAGGACCCAAAATGGAGCCCTGGGGAACTCCTCTCAATAGAGGTTTTAGGGGAGAAAATTCCCCTTCCTTCTTGACCTGCTGGTACCGGCCTGTAAGGTAATTAGAGAACCACTTTTGGGAGTGTTGGTCCAGACCAATGTTCCTGAGTGAAGTGAGAAGCAGACTGTGGTCTACAGTATCAAAGGCCTTGCTCAGGTCCAAAATACAGCACAAATGAAGTTTTTAGTATCCAGACTATGTAGCCAGTCATTGGTCACCTTAGCGAGAGCAGTGACAGTACTATGTCATGCCCTAAAACCGGATTGTAAAGGGTTAATTAGATTTTCAGCTTCTATATATTTTTTGAGCCGGTTACTCACAATCTTTTCCAGGAGTTTGGATTAAATCAGAAGTAAGGAAATGGGCCTGTAATTATTAAGGTCTGCAGGATCTTCAGATTTATATAGGCAGATGACATGAACTGTCTTCCATATTGGTGGCAAGGCAGCCTGGGAGAGTGATAGGTTAAAGAGGTGAGTAAGTGGGACAGCTAGGACCTGGTAACCAATTTTCAGGTGGTAGGGGTCAAAAAAATCGTCTCCAGCACTTTTTTTGACATCCAATTGTAACAAAAGTTCTTTAACCTCCTTCAACAAGACTGGCTGCAGGGAGAATGAGGAGTTAGAGACCAGAATTACTTGTTCCTGGACACCAAGTTGGGATCGTAGGTTATTGGAAGGAGAGGTGTCGAAGACTAGTCCTGCAGTGGCAAAATGATTGTTGAGGTGTTCAAGGATGGAGGGCTTATCAGAGATAGAGGTGCCACCAACTAGGATTTTAGCGGGTAGGGAGTTACCAGGAGTGTGTCCTTCTAAGTCTTTTAGGGTTTTCCAGAATTTGTTGGGGCAGTTCAAAGATGTTTTGAGTTCCTTACAATAAAAAATGGCCTTTGATTCCCTGACCAGTTTGGTGTAGAGATTTCTCGCCCTTCTAAACAAAGTCCAATCAGTTGGGAGCTTAGATTTCTGCGCCATTTTCCAAAGCGCATCTCTTTTTTGTAGGGCAGACTTTAGCTCTGGAGTAAACCAATGGCAGGATTTCACCTTATTACGGACTTTAATCAGCAGAGCAAGGTTATCCAGGGCTCCTGTTATTAGTTCATGAAAGATGTTGTAATCTGCATCCACAGATTTTGATCAGTAAAAGTCCTGCCAGCGTAATGAATTTCTTAGTTGGACATTAAATGTAAGGGGGTTGAAGTTGCGGCGGCTTCTTTTTGTGGTAAATTTTGAGGCTGATGTGGCATTTTTTGATGCTCTTACACAGGCAATGTAACAATGGTCACTTGTATCTGTGAAAAATACACCAGCATGAGTAAATAGATAAGGTTTACTTACTAAAACAAGATCCAGAGGAGGTCACGTGATGACAGCTTGCTGAATGGCAGCAGGGGCTTAGAGCTCTCTCCTCCTGCCGACTTATCTGCCATAATCCGCGATCCTCTGCACCGCTAATCTAATAATTTTACCAGCACCGGATCACCTACACTCCGCCTGTTGGCCCTAGGGTGTACATTTTGCTCGTCTCCTTCGTTTTGCAGGCAGATGAAGGCGGAGAAAAAACAGGCCATGATCAGACACACGCCGCCTGTGACTCCTGAAAAACTACCTAAAAAGCCAAGGAATCAAGCGGGTACAGTGTCGGAGAGAATGGGTGACAAGACCCAGCCGCCTAGCCTCCTTACGGAAGACAAATTTATGCAAGAACTGGCCCCATTAAAAGGCATTCTCCAGAGTATCACTGCTGACCTAAAATCTATACGGGCGACCCTCTTCCCTTACCACGAGAGTAACGGATTCGGAGGCCAGGATCTTTTCGCTTGAGCAGTGGAAGACGAATGCGGAATCCAAGCTGTCTGGGCTGGCTCAACAGGTCAAGAAGCTCCAACTAAAAACCAAAGATTTGGAAGGCCTCAATCGAAGGAATAATCTCCTTATCCTGGGTTTGCCGGAATTTGAAGAAGGGCCAGACCTGATAGCCTTCCTGCAAAAATTCCTCTCCAAAACAGTGGGTCCCTCACCTCTCAATACACATTACCACCTGGAGAGAGCGCATAGATCATTGAGGCCCAGACCTCCATCGGCTCCCCACGCCTATAATTATGAAATTTCAAGCTACATCGAGAGGCAGCATGTATTCAATAAGTCTTGTGAACTGCAATCACTTAGGGGGTCACTAAACTATGCTTCGCTTCAGATCTCCCCAAGGAAACAAGAATGAAGAGAGCGCATTCCATCCCATAGTCCAGAAGCTGATAGCGGCGGCTATCCCTTTGAGGATGGTGTATCCTGCCACCCTCAAGATCACTATCGCTATACCACCCACAGCTTTGATTCCCGGACATGGCTCACAAGGATCTTGTTACCAGACTTCCTAATCTGTTTGTTGAATGGCTGATTTACTGTCATTAGATATCGTGGCTCATGATGTGTACCTGATTTGCTCTGTTGTTGAGGGGTTTCGCCTCTTTTTGCTGTGTAGTCTAGCTCCTTTGTCAGCCCTTCCCTTGTTCCCTGGTGTGTCCTACCTGCTTTGGCCAATCCTGGGATCATTGCGCTTGAGCGAGGATCCTGGATGGTCGGGCGGAGTTCGAGCTAGGTCACATGGGGCTTCTCTCCCTGTCCTTCCGAACTAATTTTGAGAGGTTGCGATACTCAGAGTACTGAGTCTGGTGGGACCCTTTGGTCCTACTCATTAAATAACACCCCCAGAAACAAATTTGTCTGACAGAGACAATGCTTTCACCTGTGCCTACTCTCCCAATTCTGAGCCCCTCCTCTTCACCTGTTCCAGAGGGTGAGTAGAATTTCTCCTTAGTTTTCGCTCTTCCCTTTTCCAGATAATAGGAAATTTATACCTGAATGGATCGCTACTTTTTACGATCTGCTCATAGGACAGGCAGTCTGTTGGTGGGGTGGCCTCGAGCCCTGTGCCTGGTGGTAGCTGCATCGCAGTTTATGGAAGGGGGCTTGCTAATCCAGCCTCTTCTACAGGGTTCCCCCACCCCTTTGGTCTGGATTGGAATGGATTTTTCTCATGTTTGTTGGTGTTCTGGTCATTCCCTTTCTGGAAGGTCCCTGTGGGTTGGGGTTTTTGGATTCACATCTGGGATTTGGTTTCCAGGACTCTCATGCCCCATTTCTGTTCTGACATTCTCCAGACCTGGTACCATGCTGACATATGTTGGTATGTTTTATTTAGGGGGTATTTGGGGTGGGGGTGGGAGGAACTAGCCTGCCTGCTTTACTACCTCCATGGTTTCACTCCAGTCACAGTTAACCTTTCCAAATTACCAATATCTTTAGTTAACTCTTGTTGGAAGGTTATAGGAGGATGGGATTTTGGGTTTCGAGTGTGCCTTCTTTTTGGTTTTATATCTGGTTATTCTGGTACCTACCTTCCTCTCACCTTGTATTTAAAATGGCTATAAATACTCTTAAAATGGTGTCATGGAATGTACGTGGGCTCAGGGAGAAGGTCAAGAGGACTCAGATTTTTAATCACTGTACTCTATCTCAAAAAGACATCCTATTCCTACAGGAAACCCATCTAAACAATTCTGAGGTTAAGTGGTTGTCTCGATCCAGCTTTTCGCAAGTTTATGTTGCAAGTGGATCCAACTCTAGCAGAGGGGTAGCCATACTTATCAAAAAATATATTCTGTTCCTGATTGACACAGTAGTAGCGGACCCAGAAGGGAGGTTTGTATTGGCTAAAGGCTCCCTCAATGGGAGCACTATAGTTTTAGGCTCAGCCTATGGCCCTATTGGGGGTAGCCCTGAGTTTTTTATGACCCTTGCAGATAAAATCAGCGACCTGCTTCCCTCGCAACTCATCCTGGGGGGGGATTGGAATGTTTCGCCTTCCCACTTTTGGGATAAAGATCCCCAGGTTAATCGGCCGCTCACTTCGACGCAAGGGGCTTTGCACAATTTCTTGCATATATTAGGGCTATGTGATCCCTGGCGGCTCTCCAATCCCTCTATCCGGGCCTATTCGCTCTTTTCCCAACCCCATGGATCCTGGTCTAGGATAGACTATATCCTGATTAGTAAGACCTTCTTCCAGGCCTCTCCAGTCCGGCATCGAGCTGATTATTCTTTCTGACCATGCAATTGTTTGGATTAAAATCTCTCCGGATCCTAAATTTCAACGGGACACTACCTGGAGGCTTAATACCCAATTACTTAAAAGATCCCAATACGGTGACTCATATCAGATCCCTAATTTCTCTCTTTTCTGTTGGATAACCTTGATCTAACTCCAGATTTGATATCATCTGGTGTTCCCTAAAATGCTATCTTAGGGGGAATTAATTAAACTTGCCTCAACATGAAAAGAGCCCCGCTAGGCGCGGCACTCTCTTAATGAATAAAATCAAGGAACTGGAAAGCGCCACCTTCCTCCTCTCCGCTGTCTTCCTGGAAGCCCTCTTGGGAGCTAAAAATGAATACATTGACCTCCTTAAGGAAAAGGCCGAGTATTGTCTCGTTAAAACTCAGGCTAAGTACATCAATCATGGGGAAAAAGCTGGGAAGCTTTTGGCCCTAAGACTGCGCACATTACAGAGCTCCAGAATAATCCCGGCTTTGCAAACACCCACCAGCTCCATTAAAACTTCTCCCAGGGAAATTGCACAGATTTTTGAAAATTACTATAAAAATCTTTATAGTGTTCCCCATCCCACGCCTCTCCTCAGACATCTTAGCATACTTAGCCGATATTGACATCCCCAGCTTCTGCCACCATAAGGAGATCCTGACTACTTCTATCTCTTCTGAGATAGAGAGTGTCATTGCTTCTATGACTCCTGATAAAGCACCCGGTCCAGATGGATTCTGCAAATTTTACAAGGTTTATTCTAAAGAGCTAGCTCCTATACTTTAAACTCTACGACTATCTTTTTCTTCTCCCATCATAGATCCTACTTTTCGAAGCCACCATTATTCTAATTCTCAAACCAGGCAAAACTCCTACTGATCCGCGAGCTACCGACCCATATCTCTCCAAAATTATGATATGAAAATCCTTTCTAAGATCTTGGCCGAACGGATTAAGAAAATCTGGACCCATCTTCTTAGCCCAGAACAGGTTGGTTTTGTGCACTCTCGTTCCCCATCGGACCACCTTAGAACTGTCTCTCACATTTCTCATCATGCTCGTACATCTCAGCTTCCTATGGCCCTAATCTCGTTAGACGCAGAGAAGGCATTCGACCGTGTGGATTGGTCGTTTCTCTGGGCTACGATGACTAGGATGGGCTTTCTGAATTCCTTTCTCAAATGGATCCAGATTTTCTACAACTCTCCTTCGGCCAAGATATACTGTAACGGAATTTTCTCCTCGCTGTTCCAGCTTTATACTGGTACCAGACAAGGCTGCCCTCTCTCACCTTTCTTGTTTAATTTATACCTAGAACCCCTTCTTATCAAACTCAAGTCTTCTCCACTTATTAAAGGCTGTCTGGTGCGTCAGCAGGAGCTGGTTCTTTCTACCTACGCAGATGATATACTTCTGCACGTTACGCATCCTGCTGATTCCCTAAAACATGCACTGGACTTTATCAGGCAATACGGTACCTTCTCTCAATACAAACTGAATATTTCTAAATCTGAAGTTTTCCCATTAAACACTCACACTTATAAGCAGGACCTCACCAACTTTGGTATGCGATGGTCCCCCAAATCGATTAAATACTTAGGGATCCATTTTTCAACAGACTCCTCCCTACTTAGAAGACTTAATTTGGATGACCTTAAAAACCTCATCCAACAAGATTTACTGCGATGGTCCACCCTTCCTATCTCCCTCTGGGGTCGGATTAATATTATTAAAATGAACGTCCTCCCCCGCATCTTTTACCCCCTCAACTTATTAAGTCTTTGGCTGCCCATTTCTTACTTGCAACAGTTTCATGTGATGTTATAAAATTCATCTGAGAGGAAAGGAGTTCGGCTCTCATTTCTCAAACTATCCCTTCCTAAAGATAAAGGTGGCCTCCGTCTTCCCAACCTTTTGTTGTATCACTGGGCGGCTCACCTTGCCAAATTAAGGAGGTGGTTCCCTGCCAACCCTGACCCCTCTTCCCCGATCTGGCTTCAAATCGAGAAGTCGATCCTTTAGGAGTCTAGAATAGATCCCTATGCTATTTTCTACACTCCCGCCTCCGACTTTCGCAGTGGATAACTGACCATACAGTTCTCACATCCCTTAAGTCCCTTTTCCAGTGTCTACACTTTATAAGAATTTTTCCAAAGAAGGACCTAGGTCAACCGGTCACCCTCAATCCCAATATTAAGCTGGGCAACTTGATGATTACTCCCGAGTGGCTTCCACAAATTAAAGAAACCAATTTGGAACACTTTTATGGCCAAGGATCCCTCCTTCTCTCCGTGGACATCCTTGATAAACATGCTATTCCTAACACTAAGATTTTGAAAGTGTATCAGCTGAGGCACCTTATTGCAGAAAAGTTCGGCATTCAGTTCAGAGAGCCTGTAGTTCACCCCTTCCTTTCTCAAATTTTAATCCTTGCTTCTAAACCACATTCCATCTCCTTATATACTCTTTCCTCTTAAATTACAAATTCCCGGAGCCTGTTGCGGGCTCTAGTATTTGGTCCTCTTGCTCCCTGGTTCCACCCTAAATTGGCCTCACATCTGGAGGGACCTACACAGATATCACACTCAGGATAGATTTAGACTTACCCAATACTTTTTCATGAATAACATGTACTATACCCTTATGAAACTTTTCAAGCTCCAAAAGCTTCCCCTTCCCCTTTGCTCCAGAGGTTCAAATAGTGAAGAGGACTCTCTACATATTTTCTGGTATTGTAATAAGGTTGCCCCTCTGTGGTCTTCTATTCAGGATAATTTGGATCCCTTACTAGGCCTCTCAAATTTTTTCACTCCTGAAATTTGCATTCTAGGTGACTATGCTAACATAAATAGTGTTGAACACCGGTATCACATTACTTTGGTGTCTATTGCGGTTAAGAAACTGGTTCTTAGGCATTGGACTGACCAATTGACCCTGTCCTATGTTGAATGGTTGATTGAGCTCTCTGCCTACCTTAATGCTGGAAAGATTGGTAGTTAGCCTCAGCATCGCATGGATCTATTTCATAAAAATGGGGTAAATTATTTGAGCTATACTTGCACCAATGATCTCCTGGCCTCCTCCCTGATGCCCACAATAGTTTGCCCTGTTCCTCTTATTCTTGTTACCTACACTCCTTGTTTTGGAAGGTAAGACCATCCTTTGAATTGCAGTTACATTTAATAACCAGCTTAGATACATGGTTTGTTCAGCACACTCTGTTGGGTGAGTGGTGGGGGTGGGAGGGCTGGGATTTGGTTGGGGGATAGGGAGGTGGGTGAGAGAGGCGGGGGTGGGGAGAGCATGGGAGGGTGGGTTTGGGGGAGTGGGTAGTTTGTTGGAGGGTGGGGGTTTCTCCTCCCTTTTTTTTTTTTTTTTTGTTGTTATACCATGTACGGATCACTGATTTATTGTGGATCTTGACTTTGTTATGTTTGATGTTTTCTTTTCTCTTTTGTAAAATCAATAAACTTGAATTTCAAAAAAAAAAAATAAGATCCAGAAGGGAGCTATTGTTTGGGTTCTTTCGATTTGGTCTTGTGGGTTCATCGATAAGTTGTGTCAGCCCAAGGGAGTCACAAATGGCTTTGAGGGGTGCAGAGGCAGTGGTAAGCCAATTCAAGTTGAAATCTCCTAAGGTTATGACTTCTAAGGATAATGATCCCAGAGTCTTGTTTAAGTGATGCAGCAACTGCAATCCAGCAGACAGAGGCCTGTAGCATCCGGCTATACATAGTGAGGCCATAGGTGAAATCGTAACCTTCAGGGATATGCATTCAAATTCATTTTGAATGGAGGTCGAATCAATAACGGAGGCTTGGAATTTATCTTTGACGTATATGGCTACTCCACCTCCTCTAGTCTGTCTATTAGTCCTATAGAGAAGGTACGATGGAATATTCACCTCATGGTCCACCGTTCCAGGTCTTAGCCATGTTTCAGTGATGACTAAAATGTCAGAAGCAGTATGGTATACCCAAGCCTGGATGGAGGTAAGCTTCTTTAGAAGCCTACACACATTTACGTGCATAAAACTTATCCCTTTGAGACTGAGTAGGTGAGAAGAGGAAGAAATAGTATCTGAAGGTCCTGGGTTGAGCTCCACATTACCCGAGCAGAGCAACAAAAGGAGTAATAACTTTCTAACTGCCCCCAAGAGAAATCGAAATGCCTTTACTCTTTCTCGTTTAGACAGGTATTTAGTGGTCACAACTGGCATACTAAAGCTATTACTTAGCTGTCCTAGTACAGCAAAGATCAGTGTTCTAACTGTAAGGTACTTGGGATAATGCAGCACAACCGTAGTGGGTGGGGGTTCCCCTCCATGACTCTAGCTACAACTGTTCCCCCATTCCAGAGTAACTGCTGGGCCTGTTCCAGTTTGGGGGACAGAAGGGGGAAGAGTAAGAATTCAGGTGCTCAGCTGGGCATTGGGACGCCACAGCATGCCTAATTGTAGAGGCATTACTGGGTGGCATATCAGTAATCCTAAGCAGGAGACAAAAGCAGTTCAGAAGAAGGGGCATACAGGGGAATGGCAGTATAACCTGCATTGTGACCTACCCTACTAACCCCTACAGCTTAGATATATTTGAGTCTGAAAATCAGAACAATAAGAATTTTCTTCTAGGGTTTAACAGTTGTCCTAAAGACAGAGAGCTTGATTTAAATCCAGCCTAAATATGCCAGGCTAGTGTCTCACCTAATTACTTTTAAGGAGCAGGCAGGGTCTGAAAGAGTTACTCCAGTTATATGAATGGTATCTCTTTAAGACTGAGCTATGGGATGCTTGTGGGCTTAATTGCTGATTGAGGTCCAAACCTGAGAAACAGGGGAAGAGCACATAGGTACACAAGGCCAGACCCTCTCCCTAAATTCCTCAGTCTCTCCCCTAGTATCTTTGAGGGACAAGCAATGCCTACAGTAAATTGCCACAGATAAGAGTGCAATATCCCTTTAAGGGCTGAGCAACAAGATAGTTTCAGTCCTATCTGCCAATGGAAATGAATGTAAAAGATGGTGGGTGGAATCAGAGTGCATTTAAGGTTGGCCTGGGAGGGGTGCGAAAAATTGAGTTCCAGCACTTGCACTCGCTAGTGAGGGAGCGCTCCAAGTTGACAGATCAGCTTTTTCTGCACTCAGGAAGCTGTCCACTTAAGGGAGCTGTAACGCAGCAACCCCAGCACAGCACCAGAATCCCCGCTGTGCCAAGTGTAGGTTGCTTCAATTTGAACCTGGCGCTGAAATGCAGGGTTCTGCATCTGTACCTGGACTGTGTGGAGGGCGGGTGGTTGCAGGCTCCTCACGCCGAGGAGGTGCTGGCTTCCTTAGCTAGCCCACAGGCTAGGGGCAACTGAAGGGAGAGGAACAAAAGAGTCACTAGATATACTCTGCAAAGGAGGGAGGGTACGAATTTAGTTACAAAGGCTAATGTAATGGAGGTTGCAATCAAACAAAGGGGGCAGGTCCCAGACTTTCAGCAAGGCGGCAGCTGTGTCTATGATCCGAGGAGAAAGGACAAAGGAGGGGAACGATGTGGGAATGGGGCAGGGTAGTTGCCGGCTGAAACAGCTTACAATTTTAGAGTAGACAGAGGCAAGGGAGAACAGTCTAAAATTTAACAAAGGGGCAGGGGGGAAAGAAAAAATAGCATACAACAAATGCAGGACAGATTAATGGCCATAAAGGAAGTAACAAAAAACATTAGATCATTTACAAGTTCTAGAGTCAGATGAAGGGAATTTACTTCAACTAGGCTGTTTATCAGACTTCCTTCTATCAGACTTCTAGCTAACAAATTTATGCACCATCAGAAATTAGCCCCAAATCCTTCTCAATTCCTACATTTAGACTGTAACAGCAATAGACCCTTGTATTCTAACAGCTACTATGCACAGTGATAAGGTTCCTGTTATAATACAAGCGCCTACACCATCCGGAAAAGGAAAGAGACAAAAAAACAAACAAAAAAATTCAGTTCCAGCACTTGCACTCGTTAGTGAGGGGAGCGCTTCGAGTTGGCAGATCAGCTGTTTCCGCACTCAGGAAGCTGTCCGCTTAAGGGAGCTGTAACACAGCAACCCCAGCACAGCACCAGAATCCCCATTGTGCCAAGTGTAGGTTGCTCCAATTTGAACTTGGCGCTGAAATGCAGGGTTCTGTATCCGTACCTGGATTGTGTGGAGGGTGGGTGACTGCAGGCTCCTCGTGCCGAGGAAGCGCTGGCTTCCTTAGATAGCCCACGGGCTAGGGGCACCTGGATTGTGTGGAGGGTGGGTGGCTGCAGGCTCCTCACGCCGAGGAGGCGCTGGCTTCCTTAGATAGCCCACGGGCTAGGGGCAATTCTATATATTTTGTACCCACAACCTTCAGATCTTCTCACCTCAGAGGTGAGTGGTCAACCTGCTGAGCCACTGCTAGGAATTATTAATTAATTTTATTTATTGAAAAATGGTCACCAGGAAAGGCACACTGTGCCAAGGCTCAGTTCAAGGTGCGACCTGGAGGAAGGGAACTATGGAGACAAAATATACAATGTATAATCAAAATATACAAAGTATACGTGGTAGAAAAGTGCAAGATACAGTAAAAAATACAGTAATTAAACAATAAATGCAATACAGTAAACAACGTTCTGGCTAGCATATAAAACTAAAGCACTGGTCCAGGTACACTACTGCTAAGTTTAGGAAAGTATCATGACAGAATTTTATTTCTTTATTTATTTGAAAGTTTGTGACCGGGAAGAGGCACACTGAGTCACGGCTCATTTCCAGGTACAACCTAGGGGCAAGGGAAGGGAAATATGTGTTTAGTGAAGCCCACCATGATGAAGTCCAACTCTGCAGAATTCTGCAGTAGAGTTGCTGCAGCAAACAATGCAATTTCAATGGGAGTTAATCCCTTTTGTCATGCAGGAAACCTGTGACACTGCACTTCATCCTGGCGGGCTTCACTGTAGAGATGTAAACTGACTTACAGAACCAGATTAAGCTGTTTGTGATATGTTTTTTTGGTGAATGGGGGGAATTTGGCCAGGACACTGGGTAAATTCCCCTAATATTGGTAGGGGGCGCTGTTGGCTCCCCGTCCAAGATGGGGGATCCATGTGTGGGAGACTATGAAGGTGGAGGCTGTGATGGAGTCCTCACACCCTGCCCAGACACAGCCAGAGGATGAAGAAATGTTTGAAGATTTACTTGTGGTGAATAATGAGCAACAAGTCCGTGAGAGAGCAGAACTTCAGGAGGAAAACATGACCGTGAGCATTGACTAGCCAGGTCTAAATGTGTCACCAAAGGAAATAAGGGATCATTCAACTGTGACAATATCAGAAAAAGTGACTACAGAAGCACTGAATGGACATCCTGCCTCGGCTACAGTAGAGCAGGTACAGGAGATGGCTGTTTGTGACAAACAGCTGACGGGAGACTGCAGAGGAGGGTCATTGAAATCTGATCCCATTTCTGTCAATCAGCAACTCAGGCTGCAGTTTCATTTGCCTAACAATGACAATGAGCAACAGGATGAACCTTGTTCATCAGACAAAGCATAACAAAACACCGGATGGACTCAGAATGGAATGGGGCAGTGGATCCCAGACCCGACGTGAGACACATCAACAAATTTACCAGAGGCTTTACTGGCAATCAGTCCTGCAGTGGACACACTGGCAGAACACTTGGAAACCCAAGAAGGGAGCTTTGAAAATACGGGGCAGTATCCAGCACAAGTACTGCAACAAAACAGATTATCTAGGGCCCCACAACAATCAGCATTACAAAATAGCAATAGACAATCAATAGATAATGAAATGCCAAGCACTACGGTTGATAGACTTCCACCAGATAGTCATGGCAACTCAGGAACGCACTCTATGAAAGTCTCAAATGAAACTGATACTGACAATAAAATTCCAAATGCAAGAAGTGCTTTTGGGAGTGCTAGTGGGAGTATGAGGGGAATGACCTGGGGGTAGTCATATCAGATGACCTAAAGGTGGGCAAGCAATGTGAGAGGGCAGCAAGGAGGGCTGGGAGGATACTGGGATGCATAGGGAGGGGCATCACCAGTAGAAAACAAGAAGTTATTATCCCTCTGTACAGACAGCTGGTGAGACCCCATCTGGAGTACTGCGTGCAGTTCTGGAGACCCAATCTCCAAGAAAGACATAGACAGGATGGAAGCTGTCCAGAGGAGGGCAACTAAAATGGTGCAGGGTCTGCACCGGAAGACATATGAAGAGAGACTTAAGGAGCTAATATGTATAGACTTGAGGAAAGGAGGAGAGGGGGACATGATAGAAACTTTCAAGTACCTCAAGGGAATCAGCAAAGTCCAAGAGGGTAGCATCTTTCAAAAAGAATGTGCAAGAACAAGGGGCACAATTTAAAGATGGGGTGGCTCAGAGGTAATTTAAGGAAGTATTTTTCACAGAGAGGGTTGTGGATGCATGGAACGGCCTTCCAGAGGAGGTTGTGGAGTCAAAAACTGGTGGAATTCAAGCATGCATGAGACAGTCATAAGGCAATTCTAGGGGGTGGGGGTAGGAAGAAGTAGGCTGCTGGTTAACTAGGATCTGCAGCTTATCCATTAGGTAGGGAAATGGGCAGACTGGGTGGGCCAAGCGGTCCTTATCTGCCGTCAAATTCTATGTTTCTATGTTTACCCTTTCAGACTTGTATAAAAATAAATTAGAACAGGCTTCTAGGAAAAATGCAGTCAGGTTAAGGTACAGAGGAGGCCAACCGGAACAGCCAGATAAGGGTATATATGGCTAGGCATTTACTAAAAGAATCTTTGCAATTTGTACCAGCCAAAATGTATGCATTAATCCATGCATCTGGTGAGGATACTTTGATATAAGCTTTAAAACTAATGTAGGGCTGGAAAGGTTTTAGTGGAAATGTAACTCTTTAAAACAAACTCTTCTGTGGACCCCATTTTATGTAATCCCATTGACTAAGCCTCAGATAAAAATGGTCACTATTAAGTTCAGGAATGAAAGGGAAAATGTGAGCAATACCTATCAATCAATCAATCAATCAAAACTTTATTTGTAAAAGGCGCCTTTCCAGAACCAAGGCACCTGTACATCACATAATAAAAACAATATTACTAAAACAATAAAATTAATCCAAACCTAATAACAGTTAAAAATCATTATACGCATGTTTAAAAAGATGTGTTTTAAGTGCCCCCTTAAAAGTTTGGGCAGTCGGGCAATCTCGTAGCTGATGAGGTAGAGAATTCCACAGGGTTGGGGCCATAAAGCTAAAAGATCTGGCCCCAGAGGTCTTCAATCGAACCCTGGGAATCTCTAGCAATCCCTCATCGGTGAATCGGAGAGAGTGGGAAGGACAGTAGGGACGAAGGAGATCTTTCAGGTAGCCAGGTCCCTGATCATGTAGGGCCTTATAGGTCAGCAAACTGACCTTGAAGGTGATACGCCAGCATATTGGCAGCCAATGCAGTCCACGGTGCACAGGCGCTATATGACTGGACCTAGAGGAACCAGTCAATAGCCTGGCTGCCACATTCTGCACTAGCTGCAAGCGGCGAATATCAATCCCCGGTAGCCCAAGATAAAGGGAATTGCAGTAGTCAAGGCAGGAGGTAATGAAGGCGAGGACCAAAGTAGGAAGATCATCAGGAGGAACCAGGTACTTCACCCGGGCGATGTTCCTCAGGTGGTAAAAAGAGGCTTTGACAACTGCCAACACCTGTGATTTAAGTGTCAAGCAGTTATCAAATACAATGCCCAGATTCCACACCCGGTCTGAGGTAGTTAGCTGGACACCCCCAAGCCATAAGCCAGAGGGAGATCCCGCAAACAAACCCGCCTCCCAGTGACCTGGGTCCACGACCAACACCTCAGTTTTTTCTGGATTCAACCGCAGCCAACTCACATTCATCCAGTCCTGGATTTCGGCAAGACAGTTGTTAAAGACCGAAAAGGCAGCATCTTGGCCAGGTACAAAGGACATGTACAGTTGAGTATCATCTGCATAGCAGTAAAAACTCAAACCATACTTCCTAATGATCACTTTCAATGGCAGCATGTACACCGCAAACAACATGGGTGCCAAAATGGAGCCCTGTGGCACTCCACAGGATAGGGGGAATGATGTTGAGGAAAAAATCCCAGACACCGCCCTTTGGGACTTACCCTTGAGGAAGGATCGAAACCAACTGAGGACTGTACCAGACAGCCCACAGATAAACCGCAGGCACTCCAATAGCACACCATGGTCCACGGTGTCAAATGCAGCAGAGAGATCAAGAAGGACCAAGATAGAACAGGTCCTTCAATCTCTCGCTATTAGGAGGTCATTTAGTACCCAGACCAGAGCTGTTTCGGTACTGTGTCTCTTCCTAAATCCGGACTGGAGAGAATCATAGACATCGTGGCTGGTTAAATGATCATCCAACTGTGATGCAACCACCTTCTCAATAACCTTTCCCACAAAGGGTAAGTTAGAGACGGGTCTGTAGTTAGCCAGACAGTCCAGGTCCAAGGAGGGCTTCTTAAGTAGGGGCTGAACCATAGCCTCCTTCAGAGGATTTGGAAAATTCCCCCTCTCCAAAGACCTCCAGACTATCTCAGCCAGAACCGGGCCAATTTTATCTACACAGCCCACTAGGAGATGTGTAGGGCCCAGGTCCAAACCACAGTTGGTCGGATGCAATAGTCGGATGACCATCACAATGTCATTGATTGTGGGAAGGCTGAAGTCAGACCGCACAAAACGGATGTCCGACATCTCCTGTCGACCATCACAACTCCCACTAGGGAGGGTTGAGCGGACATCGGACCTAATTGTGGCAACCTTATCTGAAAAGAATTGAGCAAGCTCCTCACACCATTCTTGAGAAAAAGCTCTTCTGGGCTGAAGACAGATTGGATTGCACAATCTGTCCACAGTCTGGAAGAGATGAGCTGGTCTATTCTGTGCAGCAGCAATCTCTCTGGACAGGAATTCTGCCTTCTTACGAGAGATTGCTGATTGATAGACCACATAATGGTCCATCAAACTAAGTCTGTCACAAGCCAGGCCTGATCTCCGCCAACACCTCTCTAATTTTCATCCAACTCTCCTCAATTCCCTTAGAGTTACAGAATAGGTGTGACATCTTGGGACCCCCTGAAGCAATTATTGACTCAGAAGGGATGTGGACAGGAGTATGGAAATGTAAAGATAAATTATTTCAGGTTAATTCTGAAGTTATCCACCTGCCTAATAGCTTCTTCCTGGGAAAATATAGAAGTGTGTGCTTCTATGCACGGCAGCCAAGAGCACGCTACAAGTCTGGGGCTAAAACTCATCTAAGCAGCACATGTGATATGCTAAAATGTGCATTGTGTGGGGGCTTTGGACATGCTAGTGAATTATTTGAGAATATCTTTCATTGCAATTTATGTGATGATAAAGGCCATGCCTTTCATCAATGCCCATGGGCCAGACATAAAAGGAACAAAGGGTATGATCAAGATAATCTTGTGCAACGTGCTCAGGATAAAAGAAGGGGCCCTGCATCTACCCCTGCCTCCCCCAACAGACACAACCCTCAAACAGGGGACCCACACAGTGGCACAGGAAGAAGGCAGACTACCAGAATCTGGTATTAGAGAGGAGGGAGAATAGAATGCCCCAACTACTGACCCCACTCCCCCGCCTGGGGAACAGAGTGAAGACAATTCACAGCAGAAACTGGATAGACAACAGGATCAGGATACCCAGGGATTAGCTGGTAAAGAACAGGAAATGCCTCCCCCCTGAAAAAAACTGCACAGGCAAGCCATAGACTCACTAGAACAATGTCCAAACAACTACCAGCACGATTCTCTCTACCCCGACAGAATGTCTGTACCCCACTGTACTAAGACAGGCAGGGGGATCAGGACAGGAACCTGATGTTTCCACTAGGTCTGAGATACTCTCAGAGATAAATGAGGAAGAACAGCAGCCATTAGAGATAACTAAAAGGAAAAGAGGGAAATAAGGAAAAACAAGCATTTGTCAATGCCGAATGTTGCTTGCTTCTATGTGCTGGTTAGGTATTTGGAAGTCATTGGAGTGTAAATATTGAAAATTTGCAGACTTACGAGCATGCATAGGAACTGCGCAACGAACGCTCGTAAAACAGTCATTTTTAGGATTTTTTTCACCAAATTTTCAACATAGCCATTTTAAGACCTCTGGTCATGAACAGTGTCACTGTGATTTTGTTAATGTGTCCCATACATTGAGTTTGCAAACCGACTGCGCCATTGTGCGCTACATGGGCGGAAACACGTTTTGGGTGAGATGTTAAAAATGACAGCTGTACTACTCATAAGAAGGTGTGGAAAAATGGCAATGTTGAAAATCTGGAGTGGAAATATTGAAAATTCGCAAACCTACAAGCGTGCGTAGGAACTGCGCAACACACACTCGTAAAACAGTCATTTTTAGAATTTTCTTCACCAAATTTTCAACATAGCCATTCTAAGACCTCTGCTCATGAACAGTGTCACTGTGATTTTCTTAATTTGTCTTGTACATTGATTTCACACCGACTGCGCCATTCTGCGCTACATGGGTGGAAACACATTTTGGGTGAGATATGAAAAATGACAGCTGTACTACTCATAAGAAGGTGTGGTAAAATGGCAATGTTGAAAATCTGGAGTGAAAATATTGAAATTTTGCGAACTTACGAACCTGCGTAGGAACTGCGCAACGCACGCTCGTAAAACAGTCATTTTTGGAATTTTGGCACCAAATTTTCAACATGGGGGTTTTGGGCCCCCTTCTCATGAATGATGTCACTGTCATGGCAGTATTCAGGCCTGAAGGGTGATTTCGCAGTCACTGCACAGTCACTGCGAAATCACCCTTCGGGCCCGAATAACGCCATGACAGTGATATCATTCATGAGAAGGGGTCCCAAAAACCCCATGTTGAAAATTTGGTGCAAAAATTCCCAAAATGGCTGGAGATATGCACAAAGTTGAAACCCCTATCTAGCCCATTATACAGCTTACCGGCATTTCCTCAGTTCGCGGTCGGCTTTGAAGAGTGCAGACGTGTTCCCGGTCCACCGAAGATCGTCGCGCGAGTCCGGAGGTAAGTATGGGGTGAGGGGGGTGTGGGGAGGCTGGGTGCGCAGTGGGTGGGTGCGGGTTGTGGAGGGGGGTCAGACGACTGCAGGACCGCTTTTGTCTTGCAGGTAAAAAAAAGACATAGTGGGATCATTTGCCACGCTGGGTGGGCTCCCAGTGTGGCACAAGATGTTGGGGGGCATTCAGCCGATGGGGATTAGGCACCCCGTCGGTAAAAGGACTGATTGCCCGCGCTGGTGAGCTCCCAGCTGGCACCAACTACTGGGAGACGACGCAGCTCAGTTGACGGGGATTGGGCACCCTATCGCTATACAGTGCGCAAGGGACACACACGCCTGCGGGGGATCGCGCATGAGCAGCTTCTTATCGCTGCTCACTCAAGCGTAGCTCCCCCTTTCAACTGTATGCCACTGCATTTTGGAGCGTGTCATAGACAGCTCCAAAATGGATTGGCTTACAGGGGCCACGCCTGCCAGCACACTGCCTGAATTGGAGGAGGAGGTGACACACCTCCGAAATCTCCGATGATGGCACTAAGTTTCTTGCACATGCGTGCAAGCAACATAATGAAAGGCTCACAAAATGATAAAGACTGATCCTAATAAGTACCTTGTTAATAAATGATTACCTCACTCCTAGCATCATTCAATGTGTATAGTCTTAAAAACTACAAGAAGAGAATTTCAGTTTTGTCCTACCTTGAGCATTTAGCAAATGTTATTGTTTGCTTACAAGAAACAAGACTGAATTCTCTGTTTCAGGTGGAACAACTGAGGAGAAGCTATGGTTGGGGGCCTTCCTTTTGGACATTTGGGACAGAGGTAGCGGATGGGATAGGAATTTTATTTAGGGGGCCTCAATTTACAGTCACTAGAGTGGTAGATATATTACCTGATAGGGCACTACTATTAGATTGCAAATACAGGAATTTTTTATTTAGGCTGATAAATACATGTGCATCTCAAACCAAGGCAACCAGGATTGAGCTCTTTGAAACTGTCAAACCATATTTATACTCCAGGAAACATGTTATATGGGGAGGGAGATTTAAATTGCAGACAGTCTAGATTCCAAATCATCAGGTGAGACTTTTTGGAAAACTTATTGCGACACACATGCACTAAAACAGATATTGATAGGGACTAACTTGCAGGATGCCTTTAGATGAACCAGAAAAGACACGGGGTTCTCATACTACAGGCATACATATGCTACACAAGTTGACTACTTTTTTATCTCTAAATTTGTAACACCCATTAAAATGACTATAAAACCTACAGAATTCTCTGACCATCACATTTTACAAGGTGATTTTAGTTTAGCAACTGCACCACCTAGGCTTTTTTCCCAGTCTCACAGATGGAAACTGAATTCTTCTCTATTAGAGCAGATGGACTTAAAAAACAGGTAGAACAACTTTTAGAAGCTAGACATTCCACTATGTGTATTTATGATGATTTATGGGAATAGTGGCAAGACTCAAAAAAAGACTTAAAACAACTCTTCATAACAATGGAATGCCAAAATTCTAATACAGTGTATCTAAAGTACTTAGGGTTTTGAAATTAACTCTATAGGTTCATGTCTTTGTCACCTAAGGATCAGGCCAGATATAAGACACAGGTTGCAGAAGTTAAAAAACAAATGTTTGCCTACCATTATGTTAGGGCAAGGACTCTGGAAGCAGAAATGAGATTTGGGACAGTTGAACAACCAGCCTCTGATGCATGCACAGCGTGCAAACAAAGATTGGATATTACCATTATGACAAGTCTGTATACACAGTCAGGCACATTAGTAAATATCGATACAGAAATGTTAACTGTAGTACAAAATTCATTATGAACTGCTTTCACTAATGACACTCCCACACAAGATAATCTATTTAATTTCCTAACTGCACCAGTACCTCACCTTGCAGCAGAATCTCAGGTTATTTTAGAGAAACCTATCACACAAGAAGAAGTATATGCGGTAATAATGTCTTTAAAGACTGGAACTTCTCTGGGACTAGATGGTCTAAAGAGTGAACTATACAATGTCTTTGCAAGTGAACTGAGTAATTTACTGGTCCCTGTGTTTCATTATGTTTTAAAACACAATAAGGATTAGCCAGACTTTGCAAAAGCCATTATTAGCTAAATTTTAAACAAACGCTAGCCAGAGCTGATACAATTGCGGTGAGCTTGTTCGAGCGCTGTGGAACGAGCATTACTGAATGCCATCAGCATAATGGTGGCAGCAATAGAAATGAGCATGCATGGCACTCACACATTGCACAGTTTATTGAATGGAAAAATGCCATTCCCATGATGGTGGCACCGACAGAACTGAGCATGCGTGATATTCGCACATGCACAGTTCAGTTACGATGCGGAGGTGGCAGACAGCAAAACAAATAGTGCGGTCCTGCCGAATGCATTGTGGTCGGTGTCATGGACTGTTTTCATTGTTTTAGAGTATTGGAATGCTACACTTCCAACACTCCAAAATGGAAGCATGCCACGGTAGACCGTTTTTAGAGCCACCAATGGCAAAATGGCTGCAGGCTCCACCCACGCAGCCGTAAAAAGGAGACGAACATAATATTTACAACTGAAGACCTATAAGTATTCTTAATACAGATTATAAAATTCTGTCTAAACTAATTTGTCAGAGACGACAGCAGGTAAAAGAGACTCTTATTGACACACCCCAAACGTGCGATCCCCCATAGAAAAATACAACATAATCTTTACTTATTAAGGGAACTGTTTGAAAAAAATAGGAATCATGATATATCTGGTTATGTGATGGCCTTGGATCAACCGAAGGCATTTGTCTGTGTAGGACATCAACATCTTATGCAAGCATTATTGACATGTGTAATAACAAAAAAAATGATCAGTTGGAGTAAGGGATTATATAAAGGAGCCTGTTTTGTGCCTTCTATTAATGGGTATTTAGGGGAAATCTTAGCCTTAAGGAGAGGAGTGCATCAAGGATGTCCTCTAAGTCACCGACTATACTCTTTCACATTAGAGCACATCATTAGACAAATTAAATGAAATAATCTAATCATGGGCATAGACCCACATCTCAATGTATGCTCAGAAAAGATATCTGCATATGCAAATGATATGTGTGTTTTTATAAAAGACATTTCCTCAGGCGAACGAGTAGTGCAAACATTTCAGGCTTTCACCTCAGTTTCAGGGGCATTGCTAAATCTAGAAAAAAATGTGAGCCTGCCAATAGGAAACTGCCTAGAAGGTATAATTGAAATTACAGGGGTTAAACTTGTCAGTACTCCACAAAAAATACTTGGTATATTGTTTGGGAAGGGAGATTCAGCTACTCTAAACTGGGAAAAACATTTGGAAATTTGTGAAGCCAAAGTAAGGATATGAAAGAGCTGGAAATCGAGGGGAAAAATATAGAATTATGATAATAAAGACATTTTTATTGCCCACCTTTACATAACTGAGTTACATGTATGCACCACTGACACATTTGGAAACCAGAATACTTAGTAACCTTTTGTGGATGCTCTGGGGAAGCCGTCTTAATCTGGATAAGAGAGATTTTATGTATTTACCACACAGAGACAGTGCATTAAACATGATAAACCCTCTAGGATTTTACCATTCCTTCTTTATTAAACATTCTATTATGTAGCGCTGGAACTCCCCTCAATATACTTGGCAGACATGGATATACCACTCCTTACAAACATATATGTCAAAATGGGAACAAGGAGCACCATAGATTCTTATGAATTATTAAATACCTGATTATTCTGTTGCATCCCTTAAAACAATGAAAACTAGAGAAAAAGACCATAGTGCCATTGGGACAGAAACAACTATTTATTTATTATTTATTTATTGAATTTTGATGACTGGGTAAGCCCACTGGGCCCCAAAGGTCCCTTTTTCAGGGACGACACGGGAATAACATTAAGAGATAACATACAGTAGAAAAACATATGGAGTACAGGTTAACATGGGTATACAGTATTCAGCTGTTTACACATAGCAGACATGACATTGGTTTGGTATATCTGATTGGTCAGTGTTCTTCATTACATTATCCATTGACAGAGACATTATTGAGACAGTACTGTAGATTCCCTAGGTAACCTAGTTCAGGAGTGTTAATAGGTTCAGATTGGGGGAGGAAAGAGATAGTGCAAACATTGTTAGGGGCTAACACTTATAGTTAGGTGAACAGTCTGCAGAGGTCACTGCAATAGTGTCAGGTGCGGAGGCAATGGCATATGCTTGTTGATAGAAAATGGGCCTTGAGTCTTGTGCGGAAGCACGGCAGAGATGGGGTGTCTCGTATCTCCACAGGGAGATTATTCCACAAGGAAGGGGCAGTACGAGAGAATGATTTTTGTCCTGCCTTAGTCCTGACCTTGGGGACCTCCAGTAGCATGTGGCCCAAGGATCTAAGGCTGCGCTGGTTTATTTTTGCTGTGAGGAGTCCCCCAAGACTCGGGGGAGGCAAAGGGCTAATTATCTTCTTCGCTAGGTAGAGTACAGAGTAACTGAGGCGAGATTCGAAAGTTGGCCAATTAAGCTTTGCCAACGCCCCGCAGTGGTGACTCCTGGTGTGGGATGAGGTGGCAAAGCTGGCCACCTTTTTGTATAGGGTCTGTAGTCTTACGAACTCAAGCTTTGCGATACCCTGAATGACCGGGGCAGCATATGTTAGAGTTGGAAGTAGGACACTAGTTGCTATAGCAGTCCTAGCTTCTGGGGTCAGCGATTCCTTGAGCCGATACAGTAATCCAAGTTTTGTATGGATTGCTCTCGTGACTTGGTCCACATGTTGTTTGAACGTAAGACCTTGGTCAATAGTAAGGCCAAGGTACTTAGTCGAGGAGACCATTTTGAGCTTGTTACCCTCAAGGGACAAGAGTTGGAGTAGATGTGTTCTATCTAGTCCAAGGGCTCTTGGTCCTAACAGCATGGCTTTGGTTTTGCCGGTGTTAAGGACCATTTTATTCTTGATGAGCCACTTCTCCAACTAAATAATCATATTGTATTTGAGGTACACAAAGTCATATTAATATTTCCAGAATGTACACCCTCTAAGATGCCACAGGCCATAGCAGTCCTGAATGAGAAGAGCATATCCCAAAACACCTGGGACATTACCCGGCTGTGTAGCCAGGGAAAGTTGGGGTCTGGGGAAATTTTAAGCTTAAGGCCATTCAGGAAAGGTAGTGCCACAGATCTTTATCCATTAATGTTGAAGAAACAATATACCACTTTTATATGACCTGCTCAAACAGTATTCAGTTTATAGCAGATTTGGCAAAAAGATGGCAATGGCCTTTCTTAACTAGAATCTCTTACAATACACTTGTATTGGGGGATTATTCCAGGATTTGGAGAATTTTTCACATCAGTACATGAAATGTTATCTTCACAATCATGAAGTATTATCTCTGGCAAAGTAGATGTCAATATTTATTACAACAGATACAAGAGACAGCACTATTGAAAGTAAAAGAAAGGGATAAACAGAAATATGTTCCAAAGCAGTTCAATCCCTTATGGAAGAACTTAGAGAGTTTGTTTTGAAAAAAAAACTATGCTGGGGAAATATAAGGTGAATAGTACAATTTTTTTCATTTGGATATCTTGAGGGTAAAACAAGGATTATAAAAAATTGATGACTATAGGTTAAATGTATAGGAATTTCATTTGTATGTATATATATTGGACATTTACTGTTTTTTTGTTTGGCATGATGTAATGTTTATTTGTTTAATAAAATTCCCCTACTCTTATTGAGAAGTGCCATGGGATCTTTAACATCCATCTGAACAACCACCAGAATAGGCAGACAGGACCTCGATTTAACGTCTCATCCGAAAGACGGCACCTCAGGAATGCAGTACCCCCCTCTTGATGCACTACAGTGTCAGTATTGGGATTTATCCCATGTTTCTGGTGTGGAGCTAGAATCCACCACCTTCTGATCTTCCAGCCTCAGAAGCAAGTGTGCTACCTGCTGAGCCACTGACACTACAACTATTACTGTGGCTAGGGCATTTCTTCTAGTACTCTTAAAATAATTGGAATAGTGTGGCAGGGGAGGCATAGCTGACCAAATGAGACTATAACGGCAAAAATGAAGTGTGATTGGGGGGAGACAACAGGACAGAAAGAAGGAGGAATAGAAAAGAGGAGAGAATGGGAGGGAGTGGTTAGTTGCAGGAAATTTTGAAAGAGTATTAGTTCTTTTGAAGTGCCGGTAGCAGCAATTGTTTTCATACCACTGCTGTCATCAGTGTGGTGAATTCCCTTTTAAAGTTGACTGGACTCACCTTAGAAAAGATTTGCACACCACATATACTTTTCATTTTTGTCTAAGGCTTTTAGCCCATGCAGCAAGGTTTGGACTACCACCAACCTCAGTTTCTAGCCAGGAAAAATGATAAAATTGTATGCGAGTAAAAAAACGTAAGCGGTCACTGTCACCTCTGAAGTGTAGCTACCAATGGTTAAATTGGAAATGTTTAAGTGGTGGTAGGTGGTGGAACTGTAATGTTTTAGATGGTGGAGCTCTCTGTAGTCAAAGGAGAAAGATGGCAGAGGTGGTGGAACTGTCATACAATTTTTTAAGAGGTGGTGGAACCGAATTCCTGTGGGCTTCTGCTCAATTTAACCCTTGGTAGCTTCTGTGGTTTGGGTAGACATCTGTTTAGTTGTGGTGCATCTCTCCAACCCATAAGCATTCTCTAAAGCTTCAGTTTCAGTGCAAGGCATCATGGGCATGAGAATCCTTGTGCACGTCAGGCTTCTGAGGCTGAACCAGAACAGAGACTTCTACATCTGATCAAGTATCGACTCTCCTGCAGTCAGAGTTGCACAAGGATTGGCATTCCTATGATGCCTTTCACTGAACCTGAGAAAACAAACAGTCTGGATAGTTCCTCTCTCCTTGCATCCCTTTATGGAGCTGATGCATAGTACTACTCTTCCTGCAAACTACTTCTTTAGCATGCTACTCTTAGTGTTCTAAACTTCTCTTCCTTGGGTAGGTTTGTGTCATGTACACTAAGTAGGCAAGTCAAACATATTGTTATCAGGTTTAGGAGAAATGGGGGCCTAGCTGAGCCAGCCATTCAGGGAGCTGCATTTGGGGGCATGACCATCCTCAGCCAGTCAGCTTGGGGATAGTCAGGTGTGCAGCTTTATTACTACTAGTCACACATGCCATCCAGCTTGTAATCAGAGATGCCTACAGTTACATGGTTCTATAGGCAGGCGCCTGTGATTGACTACCAAAGAGTCATTATCTTGTAGATTCAACTAGGGTATAAAAAGGATGCTGGTGATTCTTTACATGACTGCCAGAACTCAGAGCTACTATAAGTAGCATGAGTTGAAAAGTATTAGCCAATTGGCTTTTAGTCTCCTTAAATGGTATCAAAATCCATGTTTGGTAGAAACTCAAGGCTTGATCTTTCAGTGTGTTCACAAAGTTTATATTTTTGTACACTGTTTCACAGATTACCCGACTATGAACATGAAATTTCTCTGTTTGACTACTACGTGGATGAATCAGGGGAATGGGACAGCTGGCAATCTCGTCTGCCACAGATGACCTATGTGGGGAGCACAGACATCCTGGGAGAAGTCTTTGCGGAGACCATAGACACAGTAAGTGAAATGGGGCCTGCTGCTCATGAGAAAGAGGAAATCATAGCTGTTTTGGGGAAATCTGTAGTATGAAATAGTAGCCAAGTCAGAAGGATCTAAATTAGAGTTCTCTTCTCTCTTTTTGTACCCCTTTACTTCTTTAATAACACTTGATTTTCAAGCACTGCTAGGTATGAAGGCATGGGCTGGTATATGCCAAACCTTGTTTATTGAACTTCTGGGGCCAGATATTCAAAGGGCTGCACCAGCCATAAACCGTTTGCACCAGATTTGCACAGCATTTGCACCCGGCTGCAATATACAAAAGCGCAAGTAGCACCGGCACAACATGATAGTGCCGATGCTAAACGATAATGAATGCAAGGGCCAGCATAAGGGGAGGGGCCATGAATACCGGCACAGTGGCATATTTAAAAGTGTAGCACCATGCTACAGTGGTTAGTATAACCTGTAGCACAGTGCACATTACCACCACTGAAAAGCAGGCAGAAATGCAGGGCAAACAAGGTTAGGCAGAGTGCCTGACCCCTGACACATGCCCCATGTATTAGGAACACAAGCCCTGGTAGTCTAGCCCCCCCCCCCGTACATGATCCCTGACACAAGCGTACATAAATTCATCCCAGTCCCTGGTAGTCTGGTGTCCCCCAAGCACAATCCCGAACCCAAGTAAAAACACATTATCCCTGTCCTTGGTGTTCTAGTGCCCCCCACACACACATACACGATCCCCAAACCCAGATCACTGACACAGTTTGCACCAGATACCCCACAATATACAACGCTGGCGTCTCCCACCCCAGCTCTGATATCACAAACAATGTATATATCCCTGGTAGGCCAGTGGACTGCAGCAGCACCAGTCCCTCATATAGTGCAACCCCTCCACATACCTAGTGGTCTAGTTGACCCCCCACCCCACAGTGCCTACGATGCCGCTCCCCGCCATTCTGGAACTGAGCTGACAACTGTCTCAGCCCACTGCTCACCTCTGTGGCCAGCCACCAACTGAGTTCTGAATTAGCTTGTATGTAGTACGCACTCATTCACAACTCAGTCAGCAGCTGGCCGCAGAGATGAGGCAGGGCTGAGCCAGTCACTGCCCAGTCCTGGGATTGGGGAGGAGGGTAGGGCACTGTAGGGTGGGGTCCCTCAGACCACCAGGTATGTGGGGAGTTGCACTGCATGTGGTATCGGGGTTGCTGCAGTTCACTGGGCCATCAGGGATATATACATTGTTGTGATATCAGGGCTGGGGTGGGAGACACCAATGTTATATATTGTGGGGCACCTGGTGCAACTTGTGTTTGTGATAAGTGTTTTGGGATCGTGTGGGGGGCACTAGACCACCAGGAATAGGATAATGTGTTTTAACCTAGGTCAAGGATCAAGCTGGGGGGGGCACTGGACTACCAGGGTGAACGTTGTCATATATAATATATATATATACATATATACATAATTATACATACCTCTACAGTGTCCATCATTATGGGGAACATCCCTCATTGTACCCCTCAACATAGCCCTGACCTGCATTCATCCCTCATGGGAACAGGAGTCCACACACAGTGAATGTGCTGGACATCAAAACCTGACAGCAGGCATATATATTCTATGGTGCTAAAGAAACATTACCCTTTGTACCTATTAAGGTGATGGATTCCATGGAGTTCTGCATTTGTGTCTCCATGTTTGAGGATGTGTCCCTCATTTTGAGGATCAGTGTCCCTCAGTCCAAGCATCTGTGTCCCTCATTACAATATTAAATGGTTGGGAGGTATGTATTGTGTATGCCTGCAGCTACCAAGCTGTTCTCAGGTCTGGCATACAGGTGGAGCTGTGTGAACCACCCAGGCTGTGGTTTTTGACCTGTAGTTCCAGTCTGATCTACAGGTGGAGCTGTGGGCTCCATCCAATAGCACCAGGCAACTACATGGGAGTGTGTGCAAAGCAGGTCATAATGAGATGCGAATAAGGCTGTTTGCCCACAGGTTGCCTGAGTAGGCTCATTTGCATAGGGGCTTTGAATATAGCAACCTTTTTCCCCGGCAAATGTGTTTGCACCGTGCTAATGTGTTAGGCCTGTGCAAACAAGTTAACCCCGGGCAAATCTTTCAGATATATAGCACAGTTCTGAAGTGTGTGGCCTGCAATGTTGTTTGCAGTTGTTGTGCACCACTTCAGTACTCACACTCACACTGGCTACCTGCTGCAACACTGCCCCACTCCACCTCTGTGTGCAATGGCCTGCTATGTAAGCTTTAGCCACCAACAGAGGAGGGCTCTACCATTGGATTAATGCCCGGGTGGGGAGGGGTTAGTGCATAAGGCTGCAGGCCAAGTGCTTCCAACCACCCACCAGGCATTAATCCACAGGTAGAGCCTGACGCTGGAGGTGATTAATGCACTTGTAACATGGCAAGTGGCAAGGAAGTACTGTAACACTGATATCACATACACATTCAGTTACACTTTGTAGCCATCGCTGATTGCTGGAGAAAAAATGCTGCTGCCGTTTCCTGATTTACTAACAGTTACGATGCAACGGCGTGCGCTTGCATGTTGCAGGGCTCACATACAATCAGCTACTGGGGGACACATTTCTGTAAGCTGCTGAGATAACATTGCGGTATAAAACACGATCAACTTGACCTTTCCTGTTAGATTCTACCCGGCACTTTGTATGCTTTGCCCCTCGTTCTTACGTCGCCGAGATACATCGCACTAGTGCACTATGGGACTGCATGTTTGTTAACATAGAAACATAGACTTTGACGGCAGATAAGGACCACTAGGCCCACCTAGTCTGCCCATTTCCCTACCTAGAGGATAAGCTGCAGATCCTATTTAACCAACAGTCTATTTTTTCCTACTCCCTCAAAAATTGCCTTATGTCTGTCCCATGCATTCTTGAATTCTCCCACAGTTTTAGACCCCACAACCTCCTCAGGGAGGCTGTTCCATGCATCCACCACTCCCTATGTGAAAAAATACTTCCTCACATTGCCCCTGAGCCGTCCCCCCTCCATCTTCAAATTGTGTCCCCTAGTTCTTGCACATCTCTTTTTCTGAAAGATGCTACCCTCTTGGACTTTGTTGATTCCACTGAGGTACTTAAATGTTTCTATCATGTCCCCTCTCCCTCCTTTCCTCAAGGGTATACATATTAAGCTCCTTTAGTCTCTCCTCATATGGCTTCTCTTGCAGACCCTGCACCATTTTAGTTGCCCTTCTCTGAACTGCCTCCATCCTGTCTATGTCCTTGCAGAGATGGGGTCTCCAGAACTGGACGCAGTACTCCAGATGGGGTCTCACCAACTGTCTGTACAGGGGGATAACAACTTCCTGTTTTCTGCTGGCGATACTCTCCCTATACATCCCAGTATACCCCAGCCCTCCTACCGCTTTCTCGTGATTGTTCCAACCTTAAGGTTATCTGATATGGTTACCCCAGGTCTCTTTCCATTTTGTTGTTGTTACTACCTCCCCCCCATTGTGTAATCTTCCCCTGGGTTTTTGTTTCCCAGGTGCATTATTTTGCACTTCTTTGCATTGAATCCAAGCTGCCATACTTCTGACCATTCCTCCAACCTTGCCATGTCCCTTCTCATCCTTTCCACGCCTCCTTGTGCATCAACCCTGTTGCATATATTTGTGTAATCTGCAAAGAGGCATACTTTTCCTTCCAGTCCCTCTGCAATGTCACTTATAAAGACATTAAAAAGGACTGGACCCAATACTGAACCTTGCGGTACCCCACTAGTAACCCCTCTTTCTTCAGAGTGGACTCAGTTTACAATTACCTTCTGTGTCCTGTTGTTCAGCCAATGTTTCACCCAGGCTACCACCTTGGGACCCACTCCCAGGCTGGTTAATTTGACTACTAATCTTTTGTGTGGGACTGTGTCAAATGCCTTGCTAAAGTCTAGGTAGGCCATGTCCACAGCCCCTCCCTGGTCTACTACTTTGGTCACCCAGTCAAAGAAATCAATTAGATTCATCTGACATGGTCTTCCTGCTGTGAACCCATGCTGCCTTGGGTCCTGTGCCCCACTGGCCTCTAGGTACTCAATAATTCTTTCCTTCAGAAGTGATTCCATCACTTTCCCTACAACAGAGGTCAAACTGACAGGTCTGTAGTTTACTGCCTCCGTCTTGGTCCCACTTTTGTGAAGGGGAATCACATCCGCCTTCTTCCAGTCCTCAGGTACCACACCATCCTCCCATGATTTGTTAAAAGGCTTAGTCAGTGGTGTCACTAGTCCTCTGCTTAATTCTTTTAGAATTCTGGGGTGAATTCCATCTGGCCCCATTGCTTTATCCACCTTCAGTTTTAGGAGTTCTTTCAGAACCTTTTCTTCAGTGAAAGGACTGGGATCAACCCCCCTCTCCAGAGTGCTTCTGTTAATTGGATTAGGCACCTCCCCCACTTCCTCTTTCATGAATACTGAACAGAAGTATTCATTCAGTATCCCTGCTTTATCACTGTCATTCTCTGCCCACCCACCATCCATTCTATTCAGCCTCACTATCCCTCCCTTTGTCTTTCTACACTCCCTGATATACCTATAAAAGGTTTTATGCCCCTTCTTAACTGAGTTGGCTATCTCTTCCTCAGTTTGTGCCTTAGCTACCCTCCCTGCTTCCTTCTGCCTTAACTGGTACAATTCTCTGTCCTGCTCCTTCTGTGTTTCCTTATACTTCCTAAACGCTATCTTTTTGTCCCTAACCTTCACCGCCACCTCTTTTGAGAACCATAGTGGCTTTTTCTTTCATTTTGATTTGTTTATTTGCTTCACAAAAAGGCTTGTTGCTTCTGTGATGGCAGTTTTGATATTTGCCCATTGTTGCTCCACCCCTCCTTCTAGCCTGTTTGCTAGTGCTTTTCTAAGGCACTCTCCCATCTTGCCAAAGTCAGCCCTCCTGAAGTCCAGAACACTCACTTTTGTATGGCTTGGCTCTGTAGCAGAGTTTATCATGAACCATGCTGTTTGGTGGTCACTTGTTCCCAAATGGCTACCCACTTCTAGATCTGAGATCCTCTCACTGTCCCCATTTGAGAGTATGAGGTCTAAGATTGCTCCCTCATGAGTGGGTTCCAAAACTAGATGTTTGAGGCATGCCACCTGAAAGGCCTCAAGAATAGCCCTGCTTTTGGATGTGGCTGCAGCAAAGGTGCTCCAGTTAACATCTGGCATGTTAAGGTCCCCCATCAACAGTATCTCCCCTTTCTCTGCCATCCTAAATATGCCTTCTGTCATATCCTTGTCCATTCCTTCCCCCTGACATGGGGGTCTATATACAACCCCTGTGCGGATTGTGGTGCCATTTCCAGTCTCTAAGGTGACCCACAGTGCCTCCTCTCATCCCTGTTTACCCATTTGTTCAGTTGCTTTTATCCCTTCCCTTACATAGAGAGCTACTCCCACCCTTCTGCCCTCCCTGTCTCTCCTGTAGGTTGTGTACCCTGGTATGTTAACATCCCAGTCATGATTCTCTGTGTACCATGTTTCTGTGACTGCTACAATATCCAGGCATCCCTCTTCCATCAAGGCCACCAGTTCAGGGAGCTTGTTGCCCAGACTACGGGCATTGGTACTCATTACCCTCCATTTCTTGATGGCCTTACCCCTTTTTGCCCCATCCCTGTCCTTATTGCATTTGTCACATTCTCCATTTACCCCAGCGCTTCTCCCTATTGGCATCTCTATGTTGGTGTCTACCTCACTTAGTACCCTGATATTTTAGGGGGGCTAGGATTTCCTTGCTCCTTTCCAGTGCCTCCCCCCTTGGCTAGTTTAAATACTTGTCAGTGAAGTATTTAAACTTATCACCTAGGATCCTGGTTCCCCTCTTGGACAGATAAAGATCATCATGCCAGTATAGGCCTGCATCCTTCCAGGTGGACCCCCAGTCTCCAATGAAGCCAAATTCCTGAGCTCTGCACCAGTTTTTCAACCACTGATTGAATCCCATGGTGTGGAGCACCCTAGCCTCACCCATGCCATAGACAGGCATCAACACCAAGAAGGTTACCGTGTGTGCTATTTGTCTAAGGCCCCTCCCCATCTCCACAAATGCTTCTTGCTCTGCTCTGATCCCTTTCTTAGCCAGGTCATTTGTCCCTAGGTGGAAAATGACATCCAGCTCCCTCCCCTGTGCAGCTGCTCCTGCGATCCTGAGGATTCGCTCACTGTCTCTCCAAGCCATGGCACCAGGCAGGCACCTTACCTCCCTCTCCCCCAGTTCTACTTTCTAACAATGGAGTCCCCCACCAGGAGTTGTTTCCTTCCCCTGCAGGGTCCCATTCCACCCTCCTTTGGGTCTCCTTTGTCGCGGTTCCCAGCATCCTCCTTGGTCTCCACTGTGGGTGCCTCCATAGAGGAATCACACTTTTCCAGAATGGCATAGAAATTGTGGAGAGGTACAACTGGAGGGATGAGCCTCTGTTCCACCACTCTCACCCTCCCTGAGCCCACTGTGGTCCAACCACTCCTCTTTCTTGGCAACCTCTTAGGCAATAGCAGTGACCCTGGTGGTCCCTGGGTTCCGCAGTCGATCTGCCAATACTGTGTTTTTTTTTTAACATCTCCAACACATTTGATGCTGCTCATTTTCTTTAACTCACTCTCCTAGGTACGTGCCTCACAACTTGCTACCACAATGACTTTGCTTTGGTTTACTTACATCTAGTGTGCCTCCAAGACACTTCTTGGTCCTGCCGACTGCTCTCCGTACTTCCCGAGCCTTCCCACCACTGGTTGCCCACGCCCACCGCTGACCCTGGATATTTTATGATGCGCGTTCCCGACATCACCTCTCTTCTACTTGCTGTCTACTACTTGCTGTCTATTTTCAGTAGCTACAGTAGCCAGCGGCCTCCTGGACAACTGCTGTCTCCTACTGGATTTGAAGTTGTAGTGCAGTACTGGGCATTATTGAGCACCGCGCGCACGGCTACCGACATATCTCTGTCTCTGGAAGTGGTCACCAGGGCTTGTGCTTGCTGGTGACCCTGTGTTGTGTCTCGCAGCTGCTACTTTTTTTTTTTATTTTTATTGTTTAACCAGGTATAGCACACTAAGCTGAAAGCTTTTTTACAGGAGCAACCTGGGAGCACAAGGAGGTTAAGTGACTTGCTCAGGGTCACATAGTATGCAAGTGGAAGCTGTGGGATTCAAACCCAGGTCTGGTCTGCTGGATGTCACCAAATTTGCAGCTCAGAGCCTTAGACTACTGCGCTATACTGCCTCCTTGGCATCTCAGTGCTGCACCATGTGGCTAGTTCTGATACGGTGCTAGCGGGCTCTACTGGTGGATTAATCACCGCTGGATTTCAGTCAGCTGGTATGTTTCCACCAGTGCCTTGTCTCTGTTTCACTCCTAGCTTTGGACCCATGTTACAATGCAATTTAGCCTTCCCAGTTGCTATATTCAGAGCTGTCTTTTTGGCCGGTCTGTTTTTTTCACTGTACTCTCAGCCCTATGGCATAGCTTCATTTGCATGCTATATTCAGCTGCTTTAGTCCCAGGGCTATTCCTTTGACTGTTGTGTTCAATTGGTTCCTGGCTAATTTCACACGCTGTGCAGTGCTAATTTTGCCCCAGGGCTAAGTTTTGAATATCTGGCCCCTGTTACCTCTAGCGGAACTTTAAGAAACATAAAATTTAGACACCCTTTAGCTTACATTTTACATTTGTCTACATTTCCACTGCCCTTTATTATAGGAAGACTGGGGGTTACAATACTGAAAATGATGATTTTATGTAACATGATTAGATCGATTAGAAATAATTTATCATGCCCAAATCTATACTCCATTGCTATTTACATTTCATGCATCAAACTGTGATGTTTACATTGATGTGTTCTATTGGTACAGTAATGTACTTGGCATGTTGATGTAATCACTTAATGCATGTTTTATACATGGAACTATGAATGCCAATATCACTGCAACCATGCATGCTAGAAAACTATGCTGTATTCTTTTGAATAGGAGAGTGTGAGATCTTCCCAACAGCATATAGCAAGTTCTAGTGTTCATCGTTCAAAAGAGATTGGCTTGTAATGTTGCATGACATTATCAAGATAAAGGTGATGCATCAATGTAAATTAAAGTGTTTTATTTGCATTAATGCTAGAATCAACTTGCCACAGCAATGTTGGCCTGACTCCAAACCTTCATTTTAAAAACATTAAGTTCCTTGCAAGCCCTAACCGTTCCAAAGTTAGCCCTTTCTAAAGATTATTTCTCAACTTATCAATGTCATTCATGGTTCTGTCTCCCCCCACCCCCACCCCCGATCCTACTTTGGAATTTACTACTACTTGTTAGGGGATACAGCGTGAAGTTTTGGTGGGGAACACCGAAATAGGACTCCAGCAAAAACATTATAGCACATAATCTCTCTACTTCTGGCCACAGTTGTGGGGTAGTAGCTCTTCCCTCTCTGCATAGAAGGCTGGAAGAAATAATTCTGGCCTTTTGGGGTTCATGGCACAATTCTTATCCAGGCCCGACACAAATCTCATATCCCTGCACCCTCACACCCTCACAGGCAGTTAGCTGTGTGACCCCATCTCCCTCTTGAAGTACCTTTGCGTGGACACTGCTTCCAGCTGATATCTCCCCTTCGTACTGGCTCACACATTAACATCCCCTAAGTATCAAGTCCCTGATCGTCTCACCCATGTAGCCTAGCAGGTAGGCAAATGATTAGACCTAGGCAGTTAAGAACTCTGAATGGACACCAGCTCCCAGTGCCAAACAACAATGTTGGTGCAGCCAGTTTATGTCCAGAATCTTAACTATTGTACTAGGGGAGAGCATTTTACCTTAATCTCCGACATGTCCCAAGAACTGACTGAAGCCACTGGCCTTTAGTGCTGTGGAATCAGTGTCAGGACGTGGTGTAGCCATACAAATGGACCCCTTGAGAGGGAATCTGAGTCCCTAGAGGTCATAAGGTGGTTCTGATCTAAACAAGACTCTTGTACTGTTTCTGCCAAGGGCTTTTACAGCTCCCAGAAGGCACCATGTCAGGGCTGGGTTTTGCCACAGTGAGAAACAGAGGGATGATAACGATAGCCTCACATTTTGAAGATAGGTTACATTTCATTAAAAATAATTACGTTTCTGACCTTAATGGTTCCAAAGTTAGACTTTCTAAGCTAATTTCTTTGACAAGGAATAACATAGGACCGTTAGAGCTAGGAACTTTACTTATTTTTTTTATTTACTTATTTATTTATTAAAAATTTTAGAGATTACCTTTAACCACAAGTGCTCATGTACAAAGGTTCCTTGTCAAAGACATAGTCACAAAAAACATTACAAGTACAATAAGCAGTTCCAGAGGAAATGCAGCCAAGTCAGACTCAAAGCACTTAAGACAGACCAATTACAAACTGTTTTTAAAAAAATCTGCACAGATTGTGTAAAAAGTCATAGGTGATATGCAGAGAGAAAATGAATAAAGCAGTTTAAGGGTTACAGTTGCATTGGACGGCAAAGGCAGTCTGCAGAGAGCTCTTAAACTGATTAAACTTGGGGAGAGTCAGCAGTGTAGCAGGCAATTCATTTAACCAGGTAGCAGCTACCCCCTAACAGGAAATGACCACTTGCCCAGCTGAGTACTCTGGGAAGGAGACTTAAGGGCATTCCTGGTCCTGTTCCTGGTGTTGTATTGATTGGAAGTTTCAATTATTTTAACATGAAAACGTAAAAACTTTGAGACCTGTCCACAGAAACAAAAATAATTTGTTACAGACAGTTCACAAACTGTACAACAGTGAATATCCAGGAATTTCCCGCTATGATCTATGTATCATAAGTTAGTACATTTTAAGATGTAGCAGTGCACTTTAAAATGTATTAGTTTATTTTTAATTTACATTTTTATTTCCATTTACTGAGGGTGAGATGTTGGCGGGGTCTAGGAATAGAATGTGGGATTGGGGGCCGGCCATAATTAGTGGCATGACATGGCAATTTTTGTCCCTCATTCCCTCCCTCTATCTCCTCGATGCAACCGTGTGATGCATCCAGCCACGTCACCTACTCCTGTGGGGTGGCTGATGCTGCGTGTTCACCTGCAATGCAAAGACTACCCCACTGGTCACAGGAGGCACTCATGCAGTGGGCTAAATCTCTTTCTCTCCCTGGAGCTTAAGAGCACTGCCTCCACAGTGTTCTCACATCTGCTGTAGCCCAAGCATGTGCATGGATTAATGCACTGAACTTGGCTCACCAATCTGGGAGCACAATGCCCTCTGTTTTCACCCTTGGCCTGGACATGCATTCCTATTTAAAAGGTGTGTCTGCATTGTAAAATGTATTGTAAAAACTAATATCGGTTTGTTCCATGGAGGTGGACAATGCCTGATACTGGGTATTGGCCACTGCATCAGAAGACACTAGAAGCATTCCATGAAGGAGAGCCATAGACTTTTTTCTAGTTTTTCATACATATTAGTATTATTATTATTAATAACAATAATAATGAAAACTGGATTTTCCAACTCTTAAGGTTCATCTGCGTCTGTTGTTTATTTCCCCACCTGAGATCGCAGTCCTCTGCTTGTAACATCATAATCATTTCCACAGCAACAGATTGTGATGTCTCAAGCAGATGTGAGGGTTATGACTTCAATTGAGGAATAATAACCAGAGCAGGTAAACGTTTTCAGTAATTAAAAACAAGAAAAAGAAAAAAGAAAGAACAAGACTCTAGAAAGTAAGAGAAAATAATGGAGAAAAGTCTAAATTTGTTTATCAGTATTTTTCCAAAATGCCAACTACTGTTTAAATCCCTAACTCTAGTTCGGCCAGGTGGCACAGAGGGTTGAGGTGCTGGACACCACACCTCGTGCCACACTGGCGACCCATGTTCAGGAATGACCTTGGGTCATTGGGGTGCTGGCTTGGGGGGGGGAGTGGAGCAGGATTGAGCATGCTGATGGACAGCTCTCTTCCCCCGAGGGTGGTGAGGGTGGGTTGGTGCCCCCTCCCGTAGTTCCACTCACACCTGGTGGAGATGCAGTGGGTAGCATAGGAGGAGAGGGGGCAGCAAAAAAATGTTATGGGAGGTGGAAGGGGCTGAACTGGTGCCATGGGGTGTGTGCATGCCTCCACACACTCGCACAGTCATGTGCCGGGGCCTTGAAGGGGGGCAAGGGGAGAAAATCTTCAGAATACCTATGTGTCCCCATCACCAAGTTGGCAGGAGGAGACGGGGACCAAACAGTTAAATGTAAAAAAATCTCTAACTCTCACTAATTACAAGGGATACTGCATTATAAATTCTGTCTGTTTCTTTAGCAAGTTGCTGTCCTCACTGACTATACTGTATAAGGCTTTCCTTTCTTTCTTTCTTTCTTTCTTTCTTTCTTTCTTTCTTTCTTTCTTTCTTTCGAATTTGTGGGTAGTAGCAGGAGTGTTCAGGGATAATATTCAGCACACTGCCCTCATCCCCATTATTCTAAACTATCCCTTCACTCTTCACAAAAGCCTCCAGCATGTTTACCATATTTAAAAATCCTTCTCTTTAAATATTTTAGTTAATAGTACTACATACCCTCCTCACATCCATACCGGGGGGGAGCTTTATCAATTGACATATAGCATTGTAGTCCACGAAGGGCAGGCCCTTCACCGTGCTTTATTTTTTTAAGTAAAAAATTGATCCTGTTCTTTGAGAGGGGCACACCAGTATATATGCTGGTGCCCCAGGCTGTGCTTCCCTCCCATTGGTAAAGTATGTGCCAGGAGGCAGGAGAGGCTCTTAAGGTTGCAGTTGAATCGCATAAGCTTTGTGGCCTGCCATTTGAGAGATAGAAACAGAGTTAGGTTAGGGCAGGGATGGTGTTTAACTAAGGACATTCTTTGCAGTTGTATGCCATTAGGTAAACCCCAGCCAAGCCTCCCTCACTGTTGACCTCCTGGATGGCTTACTACGTTGACCATGCACTTGCACTGGGCCCACTGTCTGTATGTGCCTCTCCCATCTCATGGTCCCTGTTTTTCTAATGAAGCACTCTGTGTACAGCTGAACACTAGAGACACATTTGTTAAAATAAAACAGGATGTGGCTGGGGCCATCCATCTTTGGACTGCATCACTGGATGTCAGTTTGACCCCCCCCCATGCAAATGCTAGGGAGGCACTCAGAGGCAGAGTGAATGGGGCTGCACATAATGCTGTTCCCCAGATATGTCAGGTAGAGCACTTAGAATAAGGTATCAGGGCAGGCCCTGATCCTTCCCTTTCAGCACAGAGTCAGGGAACCCGAGGAGGGAGGAGATGGTCATGTGCTTTTTCTAGAGGCTTGAATGGAAAGAGCTGAGGAAGGAGGAGGAGTCAATGAAAGAGAAGAGTTGGGGAGCACTAGTTTATCCTTAACCTTGGCCAGTGTGTAGGGGTGAGGAACATGAGATAGTAGTTTCTATGTGAGGAATGGACACCACCTTTGTATGGTGGGTGTACCTTGGCACTTTTCTTGATGCTTGGGATCTTATCAGTGAGAAATTAAAGGTTATGGAATGGGGAGACAGGGGCAAAAGTAGAGGGTGCAGAAAACCAGAGGAACTTCATAAAAGTCATTGGGATTGTTGCTCATGGTGGGGCTGAGTGACAGCAGAGTTTTAGAGAAGCAGCATGGAAGAAAGATGAGATGAAGAGGAAGTGGTCAGAGGGGTGGTCAGGGAAGCAGAAGCTGGAAAATAGAGGGGCAAAAGTAAAGAGACAGAAATGGTAAGACAAACTCAGTGATTCAGGAGACAATTTGAAAGGGGTCAGAGATGAGGAGAGGAAGCTGCCTTGTTTAAGGATTCAAGTGGCTGACTCTCCCAGTTAGTCATTACAGTCTTCAAACAAAGTAGTTCCACCATCTCTGACCACTTGGAAATTGCCTTCTCAAAGAGTGAATTACCTTCCAGAATTTGGAGGGGATAGTTAAGTTATTCTGGAGGTTGGTAGTAAGGTGGTCTGCCTATGTGAGCCTTATAGCCTTGGTGCAAGTTTCATGGACCCGCTTGTACCCTAATAGGTTCTCCGTATAGCAGAGGGTTTACAAAGGTGCCAAACAGCATCTCAGGCTCAGGTGCTAGCAGTTTGTACAGTTAACACCCAGGGAGGTGGGAGCCTTTTGCACATATCCTCCTTGGAAGGAGGGCTTGTTTATCTCAGACTGCAGTGAATTCAGAATAAAAGCAGTGAAGGGGACCATCAACATCTGTAGATGTTGAACTGGGAGACCAAGTGGTGTCATTAAAGTCAGTCAACAGGGAGGACAGTTCAAGGACTCTGAGAACATCGGGAGCCAGATAATGTCGGGGGGTCAGGATGCAGAGCTTTGTATATACACACAGTAGGACATGTGGTGATCACTGAATGCCTGAGATAGGGTACCAGCTTCCATAATGTGATGGAACTGAGAGGAGATGACCCAGTCAGTAAGGTTTGTAGAGCAGGGGGCAGCTCCAGTTGCTGCAGAGGCCAGTCCCAAGACAAGGAATTCCCTTGAGGTGGCAGCTAAGGAGGGGAGAGTGGAAAGGATATCAAGGAGTGTCTGACCTGGAACCAGTAGAGCAGGGAGCACCAACAATAAAGACTGGGAGGATTTTTTATAAATAGAAATAAAAAATATCATTAAAATAGAAACTTACTAATGCAAAAAAAAAATTGCAGAACTTAATCCCTGAAATCTGAGGATCAAGAATCATTCCAATTTCTGTGGAACAGTTATATCTGTATTTCTAACTACTGTATACAGTACATCAAAAATCAGAACACTGAATATATACTCTAGTAGAAAGACAAAGTGGATAGGCCTCTGTTGGAAACTGTGGAAAGATCAGCATGCAGATTTATGTTGCCCTTCCTAATAGATAATTTCAGTATCTAGGGATGCTCTTTTATCCATGACAGTGATAGATTGGTATGTGCTAGTAATGGTGTCTCTGTATTAATTATGTTCTTCAGATGATTGTTCGCTCACTCATGGAGTATGCAAGCATGGGTTCCCAGAATGTGCTGCTAATTGGGCCTCCAGGCTCTGGGAAAACTGCTATGATTAATGACTTCATCAATACACAAGGTATTAGGAGTACACTTTTGAGAAGTAATTTTCCTGTGTGCATGATTCTTGCAGAAACTTAAAACTGTTGTAATAGAAAATAATAACTCAAACGTTGATCGCTTGCAGACAAGTCACGCACATTAGTCAAGAGAATGGTGTTCTCAAGATCTACAAAGGCTGCCAGCTTACAACAAATTATAGCACAGAATACTGTTCATCGACAGGGTGAGGACTATCTTATTGAAACTTAATTACTTTGTTTTGATATTAATCATTCATAACCATAACAAACAGTTTCACTTTGTCAGTGAAGTTTCTCACTGGTGTATTATTTATTTATTTACTGTAAGTAAAATGGTTGCAAAGAATCCTGCAGTCTGATTGGTTAAGAACAATTGATAAATAGATGCTATTCATTAAAAATTCCATGCTATGCTTGGTGCCCTTTATAGGAACAAAATCGGTATCCCTGTACCTTGCTTGCTGGTAAATAATTTTAAAGATGATACTTCCCAGCTTTGATTATGGTGACATAGTCTACGGTGCTGCACCCAAGTCCACTTTGGCCAGATTGGATCCCCTCTTCCACTCCTTCTGCCGGTTTGCATTGTCCTGTCCTTCCCATACTCACCACTGTTCTCTGCACTCTGATCTCTCCCTCCCCTGCATGGTAGATCGCCACCTAACCCACGGTGCCTCCTTCATCTCTAAATTCTGGCTGTCCTCCCTCCCTATTATCTTAGTTCTCTTCTCTTCCCTATGCCTCCTTCTTATTACTCTCTCCATAACTCAAGCTATCGATCCCTAATGAACCCTTCTTGTAAATCCCTTGCAGAACAGAATGCCTTCTCTTACCGCTTTCCTAAAATCTGGAACTCTCTTTCCCTTACAATATGCTCTGCCTCCTCCAAATGCACATTCTCCTTGTTACTCCAAGCCCATACATCTCTCACCAACAGTGGCCCTTAGTCTAATGTCTTGCCCCCTTTCTCTTTCCCCATCCACTGTCAGTCCCCAAGCTTCTATACTACTACTGCAAAATGTTTCAACCTCCACACTCTTCCTCTTCCCTTTTTTCCCCTCCTTTTCAAACAACATGAAGTCTTGCTGTATTCTGGACAATATGCAGTTAGCCCTTCCAGTTAAACTGCCCTGGAGATGAAAGAGTTAACTCTATGCCATAGCATAGAACATTGAGCTCGAGCTCGGTTTTCAAACCACCGTCCCTGGTACGTTCTATGTAACATCAGATTCTTTACTCTGCCTGCCTGTGAAGTCGTTCCGGAGAATTCTCCTAGCTCGCTTCAGTTCAGAGTGGTGTTTTTGTCGGTTGTTTCAACCACGTTTTGTTTTTCGGTTCTTCAAACCTCTGTCTATGGTACAGGTCAGACTAGATTAGATTGAATCCTATTTGGTAAATCTCCGGTTCTTCTTTCAGTCCATGTAACCGGGAGGAGACCGATTGAATGTTCCCTTGAGGTAAAGTTATTTTAAGTTTAAGTTCTTTTTGGGATCTGGTGGTTTTTGGTTTAAAAAAATTAAATTTTTATTGTTTATTTTTCCATCGACCCTTGCACCGGTCATTAACCGAAAACTTATGTAGTTACTCAGGCCTGACCGCCACCCAAAGGGTAACTTTTGGCTTTAAGTGCATTATGTCTGAGAAACCCAAGAAAAAAAAAAAAACAGTCTCACTGGGTTTCAGCACTGCACAGAGTGTGGGGAGGTGTTTGCTAAAGCAGATCCCCACCTTATGTGCGTTTATTGTCTGGGGTTTGACCACTTGAAAACAGACTGCCAAATTTGTGAAAACTTTCCTAAGGCCATGCTGGATAAGCGTTTAGCCCGGCTAAAGGAAAGAATGGCTGAAAAATCTGCTGACCTGGATGGCCGGTCCAGTTCAGCTCTTGAGGGTGCCATGGAACCAGAGGAGGTGCCTTCTGACCAGGGCGAAACCTCCTCAACCAAAAAGGAGGCAGATACCGGGGAGCTGGTATCTGCAAAATGGAAAAGAAAATCTGCCAGTTTGGAGCCTATGCTTCCAGCTCCAAGCATGGATGAGACTGGGAAAGCTATTAGGATTGTACAATCATAAGACAGAACCAAGCGAACTAAGACTGAGTATGAACATGGATACCTCAGTTCAGTCATCTGCGGTTTGTTTCCCACAGATTCATATGATCCAGAGACTTATTATGAACTCGAGTGGGAGGAAGTGGAAGAAGAGGAAGGCTTAGGGGATCCCATTGAACCTAACATCTCCCCAGATAGACTAGATTCTGTCACCCCTCCCAGGCAACCTGGGGAGTCCTCCTCCCATTGTTCGTTCTATAAAAAAGTTGCTGAGATCCTGCAGCTCCCTACTCTGGAGGCAGCTGAGGAGGAGGAGGAGCCAGATTTAATCTAAATGATGGATGTCCCTGAATCCAAGAAACTTTCTATGCCCCTCCATAAGTCTCTGAAAAAGCAGACATACAAAATTTTGCAGATGCCTACTTCCATTCCCCCAGTTGACAAAAGAATGGATAGGAGATATATGCTTTCTGACAGTGGTACAGAATTCCTCTATAACAACTGTAGCCTTGTAGGAGTTGTCCAGGCTGCTGCCTTGACAAGACTGGCATTTCCCTGACCTCTCATCCCTCTGAGAAGGATTCTCGGAAGATTGATACCATGGCCAAGAAGCAATACTTGGTTTCTTCTTTGGGGATTAGGCAAGCCAGTTACCAAAAGTCCAGATGGGAATCTGTCCTGGAGTTGGCAAAGACTGCTCCACCCCAACTAGCCAAGGACCTGGAGCAGATAGTCAAGGATGGCACTGAGGCATCCAAAGTACAATTTCATGCTGCAGTGGACACTAATGATGTGTCATCTAGAGTCATGGCTACTGTGGTTTCCCTGAAGAGATTCTCCTGGCTCAGGTGTACCAACCTCTCTCAGGATACCCAGTCAAAGGCCATGGATTTTCCTGTCACACATAATTCTCTGTTTGAGGAACAAACCAAGATAAACATGAAGAAAATGGATGAGTATAGGACCACTTACAAGAGTGCAGCCACAAAAGAAAAGGCTGCAACCCCACAGAGGCAGCAGTCTAGGCCAGGCAGAGGTAGGCCTTATCAAAGGCCTTTCTACCAGGCACAAGCATTCCCTGTTTACCAGCAGCAGAGAGGATTTTCCAGGGGCAGGAGAGGTGTGAGCAGGGCTGCATCCACCTCCCAGACGAAAACTCCAGACAAGCAGACACCCTGATGTGTCAGCCAGGGCCACCTACCCTCTGCCAGCTGAAGGCAGGTTGGCTCACTACTTCCAGACCTGGAAATCCATTACCACAGACAAGTGGGTCCTGGAAGTAGTGAGCCAGCTTGCTTTGAATTTCAAACTGTTCCCAAGAACCAGAGCAAAGTCTTTTAAACCTGCCAGCACTTCAGAGGCAATTCTGTTGGAGGCAGAGGTTTCCACAGTCTTAGAGCAGAAAGCAGTGGAACCTGTTCCCATCATTTACAAAGGAAAAGGGTTGTACTCAAGATACTTCCTTACCCTAAAGAAGACTGGGTAGAGGAAGCCCATCCTAGGTTTGAGGTATCTCAACAAGCGCCTGACAAAATCCAAATTCAAGATGATGACTTTAACCAAAATCCTTCCCATTCTTAGGCAAGGAGATTGGTTAGCTTCCTTGGATTTCAAGGAGGCTTATTTCCACATACATATCAGACACTCCCACACAATGTATCTAAGGTTCGAATTGCCCTCAGGCCAATATTAGTTCAGCAAAATGACCTTTGGCCTGACCTCTGCCCCAGAACAGTTGCAAAGTTCCTGGCAGTGGTCGTGGCCTACCTAAAAAGGCAGAGAGTGTCAGTTTTTCCCTACTTGGATGACTGGCTGATCATGGGACAGTCCTCTCAGCAGGTGAGGGAAGCCTTGGCTCTGGTGCAGGATACTCTTGTGTCTTTAGGATTTCTGATAAACCTAAGAAAATCTGTGCTGGAACCTGTCCAGATCCTAGTGTTCATAGGAGTGGAGCTGGATACGGTTCAGGCAAAGGCTCTCCTGCCAGTAGAAAGGGTGGACAACCTCATCCATCTGGCAAGTTTTTTTCACTTGCAGGTGTCTGGGCCGGTAAGACATTTTCTTCAGCTTTTGAGACACATGGCAGCCTCCACAGCAGTGGTCCCAGGAGCCAGGTTTCAGATCAGGGACATTCAGTTTCATCTCAGATTCTTTTGGTCCCAGAAAAGAGATCCCCTATCCAAGCTGATTCCAGTGACAACCACCTTACTACAGGCACTGCAGTGGTAGAAGGACAAGGACAATCTCAGGGAGAGTGTTCCTTTCCTCCAACAGTCTCCTACAGTAGCTCTGACCATGGATGCTTCACTCCTGGGATGGGGGATCACCTAGGGGACCACACTGCTCATGGCACATGGTCCCATCAGGAGTCTTTGCTCCATATTAACCTGTTAGAGCTCAGAGCAGTGTTCCTAGCTCTCCCGTCATTCTCAGATAGGGTACAAGGGAAAGTGGTTTAGGTACGAACAGACAACACCACCGTGTACTACATCAACAAGCAGGGCAGGACAATGTCCTCTGCCCTGTGCATGGAGGCAATGAAGATCTGGTCTCTGACACACTCTGTTCAGACCTCCCTCTCAGCTGTGCACTTGCCAGGCAAGGACAATGTACTGGCAGATGCTCTCAGCAGAATACAATCAGAGTCACCACGAATGGTCTCCAAACAGGGGCATACTGCAAGCAGTATTCAGGAGATGGGGCACACCAGAGATAGATCTGTTTGCAGCCCCAGACAATCACCAGCTGCCCCAGTTCTGTTGTAGACCTCCAGTTCTGGGTCCTGTGCCTCTGGATGCACTGATTTTGGATTGGACAGCCAAATTCCTGTATGCCTTTCCCCCATTCCCTCTGAGCTTCAGAGCGCTGGTCAAACTCAGGAGCCAGCCATCAACTATGATTCTGATTGCTCTGGATTGAGCCAGACAGCCATGGTACCCCATGCTACTGTCTCTGACAATGACCAGTCCAATTTGCCTCCCCAGAGGCACAATCTCCTGTCCTCCTCTCAAGGGAGGATCCTGTACCTCAACCTCAAGTCCCTCAGGCTCAAGGCCTGGCTCTTGAAGACCTAGAGTATGCAAGCCTGCATCTCTCTCTCAAGGGGTCCTGGATATTCTGAAGGTTTCCAGAAAACCTGCCATGAGAAAGACTTATACTTCCAAGTGGAACAGATTTACCATCTGGTGTGCACAGAGGGAAATAAACCCGCAAGCAGCAGGATTGGCAACCATGTTGGACTATTTGGTCCATCAGCACTCCTTAGGCCTTTGGCCTTCTACCCTGAAGGTACATCTAGCAGCTGTGTCTGCTTATCTCTCTGCAGGGAAAGGACCTTCCCTGGCATCCCATTCAGTCTTCAAGAATTTTTTTAAAGGGTTGTTCCACTTACATCCCCCACACAGGGAGTCTACCCCATCTTGGGATCTGAATATCTGCATAGCTCAGTTAATGCAGCCCCCTTTTGAACTCATGTCTTTGGCTGAGCTTAAGTATTTGACATGGAAAACTGCCTTTCTGGTTGCAGACCTTGTCAGTGGAACCTGATTACATAGCACTCCATAGGGATAAGGTCATCCTTAGGACTAACAGGAAATTTCTCCCAAAAGTAGTCTCAGATTTCCATTTGAACCAGTCTATGACATTACCTGTCTTCTTTACTGAGCACTCCTGCTCAGGGGAATGAAGACTGCATAGCCTGAATATAAAAAGGGCTATTAGCTACTACATAGCTCAGACAAAGGCCCATAGGAATGATTGTAACCAGCTGTTCCTCACTTATGGAGAATTGAGTAAGGGCAAGCCAGCCACCAAGAGGACCATTGCTCAGTGGATCGTGTCTTGCATCCAGTTCTGCTATGGCAAACTGGGGAAAGAGCCACCTGTGGGCCACAGGGCCCACTCTACCAGGGGAACAGTTACCTCCACTGCAGCTGCCAGATACATTCCCCTGCTCACAATTTGCTGAGCAGCTACCTGGAAAATTGTTCACACATTTACTAAGCACTACTGCCTGGACACCCAGGCCATGAGTGATGCCAGGTTTGGCACAGCAGTACTGCATAGCCTATTTCTTAAGTAGGTTCTATGCCCACCTCCATGGGGCACTGCTTGGTAGTCTGCATATAGTCAGAATACAGCAAGACTTCATGTTGTTTGAAGAAAAAATTACCATAGTAATCTTGTTTCTTCTAACGAAGTCTTGCTGTATTCTGACCTCCTTCCCTACCTCACTTGACAGAACCTAAAAGGGCAAGTCCTGCTTATCAGTGAAAATTTAAGTGCTGCACCTCTGGGGTGCAATGGTTTTTCTTGGGCCCTTAGTCTGGTTATTAGTCATGTGTGGGTTATTTATTACTTTAGATAGATAGGCTTAGTAGTAACTACTTTAGTGCTCGTAAGAATCTGACAGTTACATAGAATGTACCAGAGACAGTGGTTTGAAAACTGAGCTCAAGCTCAATGTTCTATATTATGGCATAGAGTTAACTCTTTCATCTCCGGGGCAGTTGAACTTGAAGGGCTAATTGCATATAGTCAGAATACAGCAAGACTCCATTAGAAGAAACAAGATTGGTGTGGTAAATGATTTTTTCTTCCTTCCCCCTCCTTCCACTACCTTCCTCCCTTCAACCCTTTTCCTCCCTAACTCCCCCATCCCCTTCACTACTATCTCCAATCTATTTACATTCTCTTTCATCCTCTCCCTCCTCCCCTTCTCCCTACCCCTACTTTTTTCTCCTCCTTTCCTATCTATCTTTCTTGTTTAGCAATTTGCCATTTACATTACTGTATATACTGTACATAGCTGTGCATTTTGCTTATCAGATTACTGTGCTTTGCTTATACTATGTGTTTATTCCTACACTCATTCCCCCAGGAGGCAATGAGCTTTATGACTCAGTATGTATTTCCTGGTAAATCTCTTTCAACAAATACATAAATACACTATGAGCCACAATATGGTACTTCTTGTGACAGCCAATCCAATGTACCACAGAAAATTCAAACACCTTCAAACATCACCACCCAGCTGAAAAGTAACCTCCCTCTGTGCTAGATATCAGTTTTGTAGAATCTGGTCATGTCTTAACTTTTTTAAACAAATATTTCCAGTACCACATGCTAGAGTTGAAAAGCCGCTCACTCCTGTGAAAATTTCTATAGTCAGTGGCTCAGCAAGGTCACCAGATGTCTGCATAAGCATGACCAAAGTAACTTCTTGCACATGTCCTTGCAGCCTCGTTGCACCACTGACTGACAGAAAACATTGTATGAGTCAGCAGTTCAGCAACTTTAGCATGCAGTACTGAAAATCTTCATTTTCAAAAGTAAAAGCAAGATATGAACAAGTTTATCTTACAAAACTGACATTTAGCACACAGGGAGGGGTTTTGACAAATGGGTGTTGCACATACAGTATCACAGCACCACTTTATTCCTTTGCTGCATGGACACAAATAATAACTAGGTGGAAGACTAGGTTTGTTGGCAAAGGCACCTAGCTTCACCTGAGCACTTTTCTTCTAGGTTTGCTTGTAAGGACAGAGAAAGGAACAATTATCAGAGCAAGGAAAAAGATCAAGGCTTCTTTTGGCTAGGCAGATGTACTGTGTGTTACTATTTTCTTTTGTGCTCACAGGTTTTGTTACTGTTTTTTGCTTAGATTTTACGGCTTTATTGTTCTCTAACTCAAATTGCTGTTGCAGGGTATACTTTCTGCTGCATTATTACAGGGTGTGCCTACAGACTTGTTACTGTTTTGTGCTTACAGATTACTGCTGTAATCTTCTCTGATTCAAATTGTTTTTTGCATGGTATAGTTTCTATTACTGCTTTATTTTTCTCTGTAGAAAAAGTGTTTTTTGTGCAGGGTATATCTTCTGTAAAATTGTTACAGGTGGTGCTTACAGGTTTTCCAGTTTTATTTATCATTAGGCTAAGCTTTCAGAACTACTGCATTTGTTGTTGGTTGATTGTTTCTGCTCCTACCTCCTTGTTTCTTTCATCTGTAGTTCTTATTTTTCTGCAGGGTAAGGGCCCAACCAACCACCCCCATCCCCAACCATCCCATGCTACACTCCTTTTATAGTGTAGCACAGTCATGTCATTTCCTATAGCAAAGCAGGAAAAGGAGGATCAAAGGAGTATCCACACAGTGATATCACTTACAGGGGCACAACTAACTTGTTATAAAACAAAAAAAAATATTAAAAAAAAATCTTTTGCTTTCATTTTCCTTCTAATTACTCGGGCCAGGTTATAAACTTAGCAGCTCAACTGGAATGGATCTATTAACTGCAAGTACTGCGGGACACTTTTCAAAAGGGCAGTTATGCAGGATTTAGGACACTGTCCTATATGCTGGACCATCAGAGATCTAAGGGCTCAGCTCCAGGCAGCATGGGCAGAGATTACGTACCTCAAATCGCATATTTAGGAGGAAATATATTACAAGAACTGCCCGCCACTTCCCCAACATCCAACTGAAACACCTCAATCGCAGAGGGTAGTTGGTCCGGGAGGCTGGCAGGTGGTCTGGAGCGGCAAATCAGGTGGCCCATCACTCAGTGCTCACCAACATATCACCTCCACAAACCATATAATAACTACAAACAGGTATCTGCCTCTATCTCCAAAATCAAAGGAGCAGGGGACACTGCAGAGCAGGACACTGCAGCACAGGAGCTAGCACTACGGAACTCGCCCAAAACAGGGACCAAAACAAAAAAAGCAAAAAGGAAATCCAAAACACTTCTGATCATAGGAGACTGCATGATTCGAGGAGTTGAATCCTACCTCGGGCCAAGGGTAATGGTCAGATGTCTCCCAGGTACAACAGCATGGAGAGACACTGACCACATTGCTAAATTTTGCAGGAAGCAGGAGAAAACATCGACATGCTGGTACACATAGGGACTAACGATCTCATCAGCCGGTCAGTTGTGGAGACCAAGGAGCACCTGACCAGGCTGGGAGACAAACTGTCATCTGTTTCATCTGGCATCTCCTTCTCTGAGATCTTGCCGGTCTGATAGAGGGGGGCAGATGGACGGAAGGTCAGAGAAGGGGAGATGGGGGAGTTAAACATTTGGCTTAAGGGCTGGTGCTAGGAAAAAGGACACAAATTTGCAGGTAACTGGCAACAATTTAGGGAAACATAGAAACATAGAATTTGACAGCAGATAAGGACCGCTTGGCCCACTCAGTCTGCCCATTTCCCTGTCTACTGGATAAGCTGCAGATCCTAGTTAACCAGCAGCCTACTTCTTTCTACCCCAACCCCCTAGAATTGCCTTATGACTGTCCCATGCATGCTTGAATTCCACCATTGTTTTTGACTCCACGACCTCCTCCGGAAGGCCGTTCCATGCATCCACAACCCTCTCTGTGAAAAAATACTTCCTTAAATTACCTCTGAGCTGCCCCCTCTATCTTCAAATTGTGCCCTCTTGTTATTGCACACTTCTTTTTTTGAAAGATGCTACCCTCTTGGACTTTGTTGATTCCCTTGAGGTACTTGAAAGTTTCTATCATGTCCCCCCTCTCCCTCCTTTCCTTGAGGCTATACATATTAAGTCTCTCTTCATATGTCTTCCGGTGCAGACCCTGCACCATTTTAGTTGCCCTCCTCTGGACAGCTTCCATCCTGTCTATGTCTTTGCGAGACTGGGTCTCCAGAACTGCACACAGTACTCCAGATAGGGTCTGACCAGCTGTCTGTACAGAGGGATAATAACTTCCTGTTTTCTACTGGTGATGCCTCTCCCTATGCATCCCAGTATCCTCCCAGCCCTCCTTGCTGCCCTCTCACATTGCTTTCCTACCTTTAGGTCATCTGATATGACTACCCCCAGGTCCCTTTCCATTTTTGTTGTTGTTAGTATCTCACCCTCCATTGTGTACTCTTCCCCTGGGTTTTTGTTTCCCAGGTGCATTACCTTGCACTTCTTAGCATTGAATCTAAGCTGCCATACATTTGACCATTCCTCTAACCTTGCCAAGTCCCTTTTCATCCTTTCTACCCCACCTTGTGCATCAACTCTGTTGCAGATCTTTGTGTCATCTGCAAAGAGACATACTTTTCCTTCCAGTCCCTCTGCAATGTCGCTTATAAAGACATTGAAGAGGACCGGTCCTAATACTGAACCCTGTGGTACCCCACTAGTAACCCCCCTTTCTTCAGAGTGGACTCCATTTACTATTACTTTCTGTGTCCTATTCTCCAGCCAATTTTTACCCAGGCTGTCATCTTGGGACCCACTCCCAGGCTAGCTAACTTGTATATTAATCTTTTGTGTGGGACTGTGTCAAATGCCTTGCTAAAGTCTAGGTAGGCCATGTCCACAGCCCTTCCCTGATCTACTACTTTGGTCACCCAGTCAAAGAAATCTATCAGATTCATTTGGCATGACCTTCCCGCTGTGATTCCATGCTGCCTTGGGTCCTGTGCCCCTCTGGCCTCTAGATATTCGACAATTCTTTCCTTCAGAAGTGATTCCATCATTTTCCCTACCACTGAGGTTAAACTAACAGGTCTGTAGTTTCCTGCTTCTGCCTTGCTCCACTTTTTGTGAAGGAATCACATCTGCCCTCCTCCAGTCCTCGGTACCACCCCATCCTCCCATGATTTGTTAAACAGGGTAGTCAGTGGTGTCACTAATTCCACCCTAGTTCTTTTAGAATTCTGGGATGAACTCATCAGGCCCCATTGCTTTGTCCATCTTCAGTTTTAAGAGTTCTTTCAGAACCCTTTCTTCTATAAATGGGCTGGTATCAACTTCTGTATCCAGAGTGTTTCTACTGTTTTGTTTAGGTACCTCCCCTCTTCCTTTGTAAATACTGAACAAAAATATTTGTTTAGTATCTCTGCCTTTCTACAGTCACCCTCTGCCCACCCTGCCCCTTTATTAAGCCTCACTATCCCTCCCTTGGTCTTCCTTCGCTCCTGATGTACCTATAAAGGTTTTATCCCCCTTCTTAACTGAGTTGGATATCTTTTCCTCAGTTTGGGCCTTTGCTGTTCTGACTGCCTTCCCAGCTTCCTTTTGCTTTTAACTGATACAGTTCTCTGTCCTGCTCCTTCTGTGATTCCTTGTTACTTCCTGAAAGCTTTCTTTTCTCTTGAACCTTCACTGCCACTTCCTTTGAGAACCATAGTGGTTTCTCACATCGTTTAGTTTTGTTTATTTGCTTCACACAAAGGCTTGTTACCTCTGTGATGGCAGTTTTTATTATTCCCCATTGTTCTTCCACCCCTCCTTCCTGCCCATTTGCTAGTGCATTCCTTAGGCACTCACCCATTTTGGCAAAGTCAGCCCTCCTAAAGTCCAGTACCTTTGCCTTTGTATGGCTTGACTCTATTGCTGTGTTTATTGTGAACCATACCTATTCGATGGTCGCTAGTTACCAGATGGCTACCCACTTCTACATCTGTGATCCTCTCTTCATCTCCATTTGAGAGAACCAAGTCTAAGATTGCTCCCTCTCAAGTGGGCTCCAATACTAGTTGTCTAAGGCATTCCCCCCTGTAGGGCATCTAGAATAACACCACTCTTCGAAGTGGCTGCTGCAACTGCACTCCAGTTAACATCTGGCATATTCAGATCGCCCATCAGCAATATCTCCCCTTTTTCTGCCTTACTAAGTATACTTTCTATCATTTCCTTGTCCATTTCCTCCCCCTGAGAAGGGGGTCTGTATACAACCCCCTGTGCGGATTGTGGTGCCATTGACGGTCTCCAAATTTACCCACAGTGCTTCTTCTCCTCCCTGTTTTCCCTTTTGTTCTGCTGCTTTGATTCCTTCCCTTATGTAAAGAGCTACTCCTCCTCCTCTATTACCCTCTCTGTCCCTCCTGTGATAGTGTATCCTGTATGTTTTACGTCCCAGTCATGGTTTTGTGTGAACCATGTTTCTGTGACTGCCATGATATCCAGATGTTCCTCCTCCATCAGGGCCACTAATTCAGGAAGCTTGTTACTCAGACTACAGGCATTGGTACTCATTGCTTTCCATTTTTTGATGGCTTTACCTTCAGTTGCAGCATCCCCCACTGACCTTTCTACCTTGGTCTTTTTCTCATTTAGTACCCTGTTTTGTAGGGAGGGGCTGGGATTTTCCTGCTGCTTATCAGTGCCTCCCCCCTTGTCTAGTTTAAAAGCTTGCCAATGAAGCATTTAAACCGATTGCTCAAAAGACTTGTTCACTTCCTGGACAGATGCAGACCATCCTGCCAGTATAGGCTGGTGTCCCTCCAGGTGGAACCCCAGTCACCAATGAAGCCAAACCCCTGTGCTCCACACCATTTTTTCAACCATTCATTAAACTGCATGGTGCAAAGTACCCTCGCCTCACTCATGCCATTGACAGGCAGCACCTCTGAGAAGGATACTGTGTGTGTTACTTGTCTTAGGCCCTCCCCAGTTCTACAAAGTCCTTCTGCACTGCTCTAATCTCATGTTGAGCCAAGTCATTTGTCCCTAGGTGGACAATGACGCCCAGCTCAGACTCCGTGCAGCTGTTCTCATGATCCTGAGGGATGCGCTTCCTGTCCCTCCAAGCCATGGCACCAGGCAGGCACCTTACTTCAGTTTCCTGCTCCCCCCAGTTCTATCCCCCTAATAATTGAGTCCCCCACCAGTAGCTGCTTCCTTTCCTTGTGGTGTCCTCTGCCTCCTTCCTGTGGGCCTCCCTTGTGACAGGTGTCCTCAGCCTCCTTAATCTCTTCTGTGGGTGCATCCATAGGGGAGCTGTGCTCCCCCAGAATGGTGTATGGATTGTGGAGTGGAACAACTGACTGGGTGTGCCTCTGTTCCACCATCCTCACCCTCCCTGAGCCCACTGTGGTCCAACTACTGTGCTTTCTTTGCAACCTCTGAGGCAGTGGTGGTGGCTCTTGTGCTCCCTGGATGGGGGATGTTCCCTTCTTACCATCCAGTCTGGCCTGGGGGAAGGTAGTGAACATTCTTTAAATTCTCTAAATTCAATGGACTGCATTTGACTAAGGATGGAGTCTGTATTAGGGCAGAAGTTTGCTGTCTTTGCAAAATAGTTAAACTAGCAAATGGGGAGATGAGTGCAGCACCCGATATATCGAATGGGAAGAACACCCTTTCCCCCTCAGCTAGTGATTAAACAGGAGTTCAGCATGTTTGTAATTAATTTGCATCACCAGATAAGGAAAAAGGTCCGGCTCACTATATGACACGCAGGAGAAACACTGGACCTTGCCCAACAACAAACACACCAAAATCTGGCCAATGAAAAATCAGGTACACAAATGCCCACAGTCTGGGAAACAAGTTCCCAGACCTGGAGGCAACAATGACAGAAGCTAAACTGGACATAGTAGCCATTAGTGAGACATGGTTCACCAGTACCCATACTTGGGAGACTTCAGTACCCGGCTACAGTATGTACTGTTCAGAAGAGACCAAGGTGCAGAAAGGGGGAGGGGAGCGGCCCTTTATGTCAATGAAAATATCAAAGCTACAGAAATTCAGAATACACATAAGGAGTCAGAAGAACTCTGGGTCACCCTGGAAACAGAAAATGGGACAGCCATAAGAACTGGGGTTGTCTACAGGCCTCCAGACCAGGGGGAGGACATAGACACATTACTGTTAGAAGATATACAAAACATGACAGCTAAAGGGGATGTTCTGATAATAGAAGACTTCAACATGCCAGATACAGATTGGTCAATACCAGCAGGGGCATCCACCAGAACTAGATACATAGTGGATTCCCTCCAGGAGGAGGGCCTGAAACAACTGATACAACAACCCACAAGAGGCAAGGCTATCCTAGACCTAGTACTGACTAACGGAGAAAGGATCACAGATCTCCAGGTAGAAGGTCACTTGGGGGCCAGTGACCATCACATAGTGTGGTTCAATTTGGACACTAGAACTAAATCATCCCATTCCAAAGCAAAAATATGGGACTTCAGAGGTGCTGACATTGATGAGATGGCCAACAGAGTTAAGCTAGTACAAGCAAGAAGAAATACAGGTGCGCGGGTACAGGCAAAGTGGGTAAGCATTAAGGATGCAATACTTGAAGTAACAACCCATTGTGTTAGGGAGAAAAGCAAGAGCAAAAGAAGAAGGAAACCACTTTGGTTCTCAAAAACAGTAGCAGAAAAGATCAGAGCCAAAAGGCTGGCCTTCAGGAACTATAAGGGAACACAGCGGGATGAAGATAGGGAGGCATACCAAACTTCCCTAAGGGAAGCAGGGAAGGCAGTAAGGCAGGCAAAGGCCTAAACTGAGGAAACACTAGCACAACCAGTAAAAGAAGGGGAAAAGACTTTCTGTAGATACATTAGTGAAAGGAGAAAGTCCAGAGGGGGATATTGCTAAGATCAAAGGGGATAAGGGAGAGTGTGTGGAGGCGGACCAAGGAAAAACGTCTATCTTAAATAGATGCCTCTGCTAAGTATTTACTGAGGAGAAGGTAGGGCAGGGCCCACAGCTCAGCACCATGGACACGATGGGGGGGGGCGTGCACAAGCCCCTTCACAAAAGAAAGGGTCCTGCAAGAGCTCGCTAAGCTCAGGGTGGGCAAGGCAATAGGACCTGATGGCACACATCCCAGGGTACTAGAGGAGCTAAGGGTGGAACTAGCAGAGCTATTAACAGAACTTATTAGTGAGTCTCTGAGCACAGGGGAGATCCCAGAAGACTGAGGAAGGGCTCATGTGATCCCACTCCACAAGAGTGGCAGCAGGGAGGAGGCAGGGACCTACAGACTAATCAGTCTTACCTCAGTAGTGGGCAAGATTATGGAGGCACTCCTTAAGGAAAGGATAATGCAACACCTGGAATCCATAGAAGCACGGGATCCAAGACAGCATGGGTTTACAACAGGAAGGTTCTGTCAAACTAATCTCATAGATTTCTTTGACTTGGTAACCAGAGTGGTGCACCAAGGGGGTGAAGTCGATGTCGCCTACCTTGACTTCAGCAAAGCTTTCGATACTGCTCCACATAGTAGATTGATTAATAAGCTGGGTAGGCTTGGGGTGGGTCAGAGGTTGGTCAACTGGGTGGCAAACTGGTTGATGGGCAGAAAACAGAGAGTGGTGGTAACTGGTATACAGAAAGAAGAGATGCAAGTCACAAGTGGGGTACCTCAGGGTTCAGTCCTGGGGCCAGTCCTCTTCAGTACCTTCATTAGTGACATTGCAGATGGACTGGAGGGTAAGGTTTGTCTGTTTGCAGATGACACAAAGATCTGCAACAGACTAGATGATCCAGCTGGGGTGGGCAGAATGAGAAGAGATCTGGATAAACTGGCAAAATGGTCGGAAGAGTGACAACTGGGGTTTAACACAAATAAATGCAAGATCATGCACATAGGGAAGAGAAACCATGAAGCTACCTATAGGTTGGGAGGGGAGTTGCTGACAATCACAAGAGAAGAAAGAGACTTGGGCATCATCATCATAGATGACCTGAAATCATCCAAGCAGACCACTAAAGTAGTAGATAAGGCTAGAGGGATGTTGAGGTGTATTAGTAGAGGTATCACAAGTTGTAAGAGAGAGGTAATAATCCCTCTTTACAAGACAAGGGTTAGGCCCTGTCTGGAGTACTGCGTGCAGAACTGGAGGCCGCACCTGCACAAGAACATTAACAAAATGGAGGCAGTCTGGAGAAGGGCCACCTAAATGGTGCAGGGACTGCATCAGAAAACATAGGAGGACATTTTAACAGAGCTCAATATGTATGCCCTAGAGCAAAGGAGGGAGAGAGGTGATATGATTGAAGCATTCAAGCATCTTAAGGGCATTAACAAGGTGAAAGAGTCTAACGTGTTTCAATATAAGAAAAATAGCAGGACAAGAGGACACAGCATGAGATTACAAGAAGGCCAATTAAGGGGTAATGTGAGGAAGTTCTTTTTCACAGAAAGGGTGGTGGATGTATGGAACAGCCTACCTCAGGAAGTGGCGGATATGAATATGGTGCAGAGCTTCAAACAGGTGTGGGATAGGCATAAGAGAGCAATACAAATGAGTATGAATAGATAGGCCATTGACAGAGTAAAGGCCAATGGCACATTCATAAGGTAGAAAAAATGAGCAGACTGAATAGGCCTTGCCGTCCTTATCTGCCATCAACTTCTACAGTATGTTTCTATGTAACTACAACACTTTGTCATGTAGGTTTTTATCCTTATTTCTACTTTTCTACATTTCCTCGAGTTTCATTTTATACATGCAACAGCACACTGCAGGGTCCAGGGTTTGTGGTTTGTGCTGGAATAAATCAGGTTTTGGTGCCTGAAAACACTCATCTTCACCTCATGGCTCCAGTACCCATAACCATGGTTTTTTGCAGCACAAACTACACCGTCTTGTTGTTGTTACTTACATAAGTTCTGACTAGGAATGGCGTATTGAGCTGTCACTACTCATTCCCTGTATGTCATGGGGATATGGAGTTACATGGACCAGTTTTATTGAAGAGAAAATGTGTACTGTGACACAGGGGAAACTCTTCTATTCTTCTTTGATAAGTGCCATGTCATCTTTAACTCCCATCAGTACAGTGACCAGGGATGGGCAGAAGGGACCTCGGTTTAATGTCTTATCCAAAGGACAGCACCTCAACAGTATAGCCCCCCCCCCTTCGTATTGCACTACAGTGCCATTTATGGGTATTACCCCAAGTACCTGGTGTGGGGCTACCCAAAACCTTATGAACCTCCTGTTCCAGAGGTGAACATACAGAGTACTGAAACACTGACTCAATTAGCATATTGGCATCTTTATCCCAAGGATTGGCAGAATCCGTTCTAAAACAGAACCTCTTAAAATCTGGCTAGTTCTAAAATTTATAGCCAAAAAGAACTTCACTAGCTCAATTGGCTTATAATACAAATGAATAATTATAATTAGGGTTTCTGATTTTAGGTGTTTATTTTTTTAGAAAAACTGTGTTTATTTTAAACCTTTTCTCGTACATTTTCAAAGTCATATAAATAAGTGTTTTCAGGTGTAACTAAAGCAAAAGACACAACATTTCAGTATTTGTCAGTGTTTATTCTGAAAATTAAAAAAAAGTTTAAAAATGCACTATGCACCATGTTCCAATAGATATTGCAGCTGTTAGTAACCCCCCACCTCCAGTATAACAGCCCTGACATACTCACCCAGCTGTCAGAAGCTCCTATCCCCTGCCTGCAGAAGGCTTGTTTGCTGTTGCTCTATCCCTGTGCTGGTGAACTGTTTATTCCACATTTGGGAGGAAGGAAGTATTGTAGGAATGTATTACGTCCCAGTGACCCTTTCACTTTGATGTGCAGGATGGGCTCTTAGTTTACTTAGTTTCTTTGAACAAAAGTAGGCTGACAGCCCATCGAGACTGTCCCCCACACTATGTGGTTAAGTGGCCTAGGCCAATGAGCATCTGAACCAAATGTCCAGCCCTTTTTACAGCTGTGGTCGGAGCCTACAGTCATTTTGCGAATCATCTGTTGCTCCTAAAATAGCCGATTGTGGCACCTTCCATTGGACATTTGGAAATATCCTTCCAAAAGTCCAATGGAGCTTGTACCACTCAACCACAAGCAGCTGCTATGGAGTAACAGCCACACTATTTCAACTGCTATTTCCATGTTCCTGGCACTGCCATCTTGTGAACCGCAACTATGCATGCGCGAATGCTGTGCATGCGTAGTTGTGTCACCTCTGCCATCTTGTGGATGGCATTCCTCCTGCACCCTCCCACTGCTCCTGTCCTCCCCACTCCCTCCCTGCACCGGTAGATAAGAAAACCATCCTGCTCCCTCCTACTGCTGCAGTAACCCAGTTCCCTCTATTTCCCACTCCCACGCCGACATTGGGGTGCCCAATCCTGATGTCAGCATCATGTGAACCCCCCACCAACTCATGTGGCACAGTGGGAGCCCACCCCAGTGTGTCCAAATTTAGTTTTTTTTTTTCTATCCTGTGCTGACATCAGGGTGCCCAATCCCTATGTCAGCATCATGTACACTCTCCTAAGTCATGTAGCACACTGGGAGCCCACCCCAGTGTGCCCAATTTGTTTTATTCATCCCTTCCCCTCACCGACATCAGGGTGCCAGATCCCTATGTCGGCATCATGTCCATCTTCTCCACTCAGGTGGCACACTGGGAGCCCACCCTGGTGGTCCCAAATTAGTTTTTTTCCCTGTAAATAAAGAAAACAGTCCTTCAACATCTTTTTTACCTATAAAAAGAAAAAGGCCCCTCGTCATCTCCCCAGTCTCCTCCCCATCCCCACCCTCCCACTGAACACCCACCTCCCTGTAGCCCCCCTTATCCCATAAATTCCTCTGGAGGTCAGCGCTGTCATCTTTTCCGGACCAGGACATGTCTGCACTCTTCAAAGCCGAACCACAAACTGAAGAATCAAAGGTAAGCACCGTATAATGGCACTCAATAGGGTTTTTGGCTTATCTTGATATATCAGCAATTTTTAGGAATTTTGGCTCCACATTTTCAACATGTTCTTGGAACCCCACCTAGTGAACACTTTCACTGTGATTTCGAAACTCGGTCTCGTCAAGTGATTTCATGGTTGCGGCGCGGAATCACCTTTTGGGACTGATTCAGGAAACAACAGTGCCAGTGTTCATGAGGTGGGGTCCCAAAAAGCCCATGTTGCAAATTTGGTGACAAAATTCCCAACAGTGACTGTGTTATGAGCATGCATTGTGCAGTTTCTACGCACGCACCTATCTTTGCCAATTTTTAATATTTTCACTCCAGATTTTCAGCATTGCCATTTTTGCACACCTCATTAACAGTACAGCTGTCAATTTTCACATCCTGCCCAAAATGTGTTTTCACACCTGTAGTGCAGAACAGTGCGGTCACTCTGCAAAATCACCTTTCAGGACAAGTGACCAAAATGACAGTGGCACTTTTCATGAGATGGGGTCCCAAAAAGGCCATGTTGAAAATTTGGTGAAAAAACTCCAACAAATGGTCAAGTTACACCCAGTCGTTCCAAATTTTTTATGCACATGTGCAACTTTGGTCATTTGGCAGCACACCACAGCCGTATTGGCTCTAGCTAGAAATTATTTAAATAGGTTAAAGCTGTTCATGTCTGCAAGTTCCTGTGGAAGTGAATCCAAGACTTTTGGAGCTCTTACATTAAAAAAGTTCTCTCTCTTAGTTGTGTTAGTCCAATTAACCACCAGCTGCTTTTTCCCTGTTGGGAGGGCTGGATGATTGCTTCCCTTTCCCATATCTCCCAGAAGCTCTGGACAGATGGAGCAGGGAGCAAACAGATGGCATACTCTCTCTAACTCACCACTAACTCTGGCTGTCCCAGTGTCAGTCTCTTATGTGTGCAGCACATACCTGACGTCTCCTTGTCAGTAGCCCTAACCATCAATAACATCAATCCAACTCCCCTCAAAGCTGTCAGTAACCCTCAAGCAACAGGCAACCACAAAGAAAAAGAAAACACAAAAGTGGCACTCCAACAGCCCGAGTTCCATAGCTCTGCCCCAGGTAAGATCTCCTAAGATGACACTTTCTCCAGCATAGCCAATTGAATGATGGCATGCATCTGCCCTCGAGCTTCATATATTGCTGAGCTTGATGATTGCGCTGACAGAGCCTAAGTGCTCAGTACGCAGAATGTGAAGTGCCCCCACCCCGAGGTAGCGTGAGCTGGGAGAGAGACTGGGCATGGCGGATGCATAAGGAACACCCATCACTGCACACATGGAAATTTGGTGCTTATTGGTTTTAACCGAAATCGTGAAAAAACACCTCTGGGATGTTTTATCGGTGATTATCGGTTAAACCCAAAAACCAGGTACCCTAATTATAATGTGGTTTGCATGTAATATACAAAAGTATGCTTATTGCTTTGTTCATAAGATGACTTAGAAAAAAGAACCATTTAGAACATTCTTGGCCTCTAATTAGATCTGGGTAAGGTTTTCTCATGTCTACACCTTTTCTGCAACTGTGTGTTGCCTTCCCCACATCACCCTAATAGTAAAACCTCAAACCCAGTAGTGTTAGCTTGTAGAGTCACAGCCAGCTAAGGTAAGACTGTGTTTGCAATAGTACCATAGCCCGTGTTCTTTACTCCTCAAGGTTCCCTTATGCATTGGTAACAATATAAGGGGGTATTTAATATACTGGAGGTTAGAGGGATTGGATGAAAGAAAAAGTTCTCTGTATGCTTATGTTTTGGTCCCCCTCTTCCATTCAAGTACTTGTGCTATGAAGAAACTGATTATTTTTAATTTATATGATATGAACTTTATTCTTTGGTTCCCATCTTCAATAGCACATGTGGCATCATATAATAAATTGTATCAGTAGCCTCTTTCTGAAAGGATGCAGATTTCACACAAAAAAAATAATGAACATTCCCGTTTACTAGTTTTTGGCCTCAAGGTGTAAATGCAGACTCCTGTTTACAGGTTTTAATTATGGAGCAAGAGATGGAAAAACATTCCAGCTGTTCCTGGATAACATCAACCTCCCTCAGTCAAATGAGCGTGGTGTGCAGCACTGTCATGAGGTATGTAACGTTACTACTATAAGGGCCAATGATACAGCCAACAGGAAGTGCTGTGTGAGTAATAAATATTATGTCCATGTGAAAAAAAACACCAGTGCAACTAGCATTAATTAACATACTTGCATAATGGCTTCTTTCTGATTTTATTTTTGATTTGAACTTAACACGACTCAGGTTCTCAAGTACTCTGCGTTCCTGGACTTGGTGTATATTGTTTGGCACTGAGCACCCACTTTTGAGCCCTGCAGCACATGGCTGTGTGTTTTGTTAACATCCCTTTTGCAGTCTCACATGAGGAGCTAGAGATTGAATGTTAATGGAAACAGAAGTCCCATTTCACTGACTAGAGATTTGAAGCACACTGGCAGGGTAGTACTGTAGGAATGCTTGCTCCACTGGCAGGGTAGTAGTGTAACAACACTTGCACTACTGGAAGGGTAGTAGTGTAGGAATGCGTGCACCAGTAGCAGGGTAGTAGTGCAGGAACACTTGCACCAATTGCAAGGTAGTAGTGTAGGAATGATTGCACCACTGGCAGGGTAATAGTACAGGAATGCTTGTACCACTGGTAGAGTAGTAGTGTAGGAACCCTTGCACCACTGGCAGGGTAATAGTGCAGGAACGCTTGTACCACTGGAAGTATAGTAGTGTAGGAATGCTTGCACCACTGGCAGTGTAGTAGTGTAGGAATGCCTGTACCACTGGCAGGGTAGTACTGTAGGAACATTTACATCACTGACAGGGTAATAGTGTAGGAACACTAGCACTACTGGCAGTGTAGTAGTGTAAGAACACTTGCACCATTGGCAGGTTAGAAGTGTAGGAACACTTACACCACTGGCAGGGTAATAGTGTAGGAAAGCTTGCACCACTGGAAGGGTAGTAGTGTAGGAGCATTTGCACCACTGAAAGAATAGTAGTGTAGGAATGCTTGCACCACTGGAAGGGTAGTAATGTAGGAACACTTGCCCCACTGGAGGGTAGTAGTGTAGGAGTGCTTGCACTACTGGCAGGGTAGTAGTGTAGGAACACTTGCATCCCTGGTAGGGTAGTAATGTAGGAATGCTTGAAGCACTGGCATAGGAGTCATGTAGGAATGCTTGCACCACTGACAGAGTAGCCTTGTAGGACCTTACTGGCAGGGTAGTAGTGTAGGAAGACTTGCACTACTGGAAGAGTAGCAGTGTAGGAATGATTGCACCATTGGCAGAGTAGTAGTGTAGGATTATTTGCACTACTGACAGAGTAACAGTGTAACAATACTTGTACCACTGGCAGGGTAGTAGTATAGGAACTCACTAGTGTTGTAGTAGCGTAGGAATGCTTTCACTACTGGCTCTGTAGCAGTATAGAAACATGTGCATGATTGATAGGACTGTAGTGTAGGAACACTTTTACTACTGGAAGAGTAGCAGTATAGGCATGCTTGCACCACTGGAAGGGTAGTAGTATAGGAACACATGCACCACTGGTAGGGCGATAGTGTAGGAACACTTGCCCCACTGGAAGAGCAGTAATGTAGGAACACTTGTACCACTGGAGGGTAGTAGTGTATGAGCACTTGCACTATAGGCAGAGTAGTAGTGTAGAAGTGCTTACATCATTGGGGTAGTAGTGTAGGAACACTTGCATATCTGGCAGGGTAGTAATGTAGGAATGCTTGAAGCACTGGAATAGGATTTGTGTAGGAATGCTTGCACCACTGGCAGAGTAGCCTTGTAGGAACTCACTGGCAGGGTAGCAGTGTAGGAGCACTTGCACCACTGGCAGGGTAGTAGTGTAGGAGCACTTGCATCCTTAGCAGGGTAATAAAGTAGGAATTCTTGAAGCACTGGAATAGGAATTGTGCAGGAATACTTGCCTTTACTGGCAGAGCAACCTTGTAGGAACTCACTGGCAGAGTAGTAGTGTAGGAAGGCTTGCACTACTGGCAGAGTAGCACTGTAGGAATGATTGCACCATTGGCAGAGTAGCAGAGTATGATTGTTTGCACTATTGGCAGAGTAACAGTGCAGCAATGCTTGTACCACTGGTAGGGTAGTAGTGTAGGAACTCACTGATGTAGTAGTAGTGTAGGAACACTTCCACTACTGGGTCTGTAGCAGTATAGAAACGCTTGTACGATTGACAGGACTGAAGTGTAGAAATGTTTTTACTACTAGGAGAGTAGTAGTGTAGGAATGCTTGCACCACTGGCAGGGTAGTAGTGCAGAATTGCTTGCACCACTGGCAGGGTAATAGCGTAGGAATGCTTGCAACCACTGGTAGGATAGCAGTGTAGGCATGCTTGCTCCACTGGCAGGGTAAACACTTGCACTACTGGCAGAGTAGCAGTGTAGGAATGCTTTCACCACTGGTAGGGTAGTAGTGCAGAAACACTTGCACCACTGGCAGGGTAGTAGTGTAGAAACACTTGCACCACTGGCAGGGTATTAGTATAGTAATGCTTGCACTGTGACTCTTTGCACTACACTGTATCTGTCTTGTGAATAAACAGAGCACTTGTCTTAAGCATCCAGCCAGTGCTGTTAATCAGCCACTTTTCATGGACACACAATTCCCTACAAAACATACCATAGTTTGTAAAAATAATTTGTTTATTGCACCATACTTTTGAACACACAGCAGTTGTGAACACTGAGCCTAAACTTTGTAAAAAAAAAATAGTGGACACATTATGTAATCCAAGGAACTCTCTGTACATAGAGCCCTACTTTACAAGACGTAACTGTGCATCACATTCTCATGAGCTTAGCACTCACATTTATTGCATTTCAGGCAGTCAGCTGCCAGCACAAGAAATGTCTGCCTGGGTGCTGGCCTCGACCTTTTCTGTCAGTGTCTCCAATTTGCTGACCTGGATTTTTATATATGAGACTACAGGGTTGGTGCTTCTTTTAGATTCTCCTTTAGCACTTCCAGATAAACCAGTAATTCTCCTTTATCTGTCACTGAAACATTCTGGTGGTATCTCTTGTCTACATGTAACATTATACCAGCACTTTCTTTGGATGCCTTTGTAAGTTAGCCTTACCCAAGGGCTTTCTGATTCTCTCTAAATAAACTTAATGAATAAATGTGTGGCCAGAAAGAAGGACCACATTTCTCAACTGCAAGGGACTGGCAGTAAATCACACTGCACCACTATTTACCACCATTTCCTTGGCTATGACTCCCCTCCCCTCCCCCTGAGCTATGCTCAAAGGACATCACACAACTCTTCTGTGCCAATACAAATAAAAGGGTGATGGTGTGCAAACAGGGGCCGGTTCACCATGCTGATGGCAGGCAGTGCTTGGTGACAGCTGGCACAGCAACAGTCGAACATCCCCTGCCCCAGCAGTTTTCAGATTACGTGGTATGGGGGTCCGATCCCTGTGGAGAGGGGTCCACTGGACTAACAGGGTCTGTTTGTGGGTGGAGTTTAAGAGGCAGATCCACTGGACTATGAGGGTCTGTTTATAGGCTGCAATTTGGGATTGGGATCCACTGGACTAGTAGGGGCTGTCTATGGGCTGCAGTTTGGGAGGGGAATCCACTGGACTACTTGGGACAGTTTGCAGGTGGAGTTTGGGAAGGGGATCTACTGGATTATCCGGGGCTGTTTATGGGCAGAGTTTTGGAGGGGGGCCACTGTACTACTACTAGGGACTGTCTACTGGCAAAGTTTAAGAATGGGATCCACTGGATTATCAGGGGCTGCTTACAGGTTGGAGTATGGGAGGGGGATCTACTGGACTAGCTGTGACTGTGTATGGGTGGAGTTTGGATGGGGGATCCACTGGACTACCAGGGACTGTTTATGGGCTGGAGTTTGAGAGGGGGATCCACTGGACTAGTAGAGACTGTTCACTGGCAGACTTTGGTAGGGAGATCCACTGAACTACCAGGGACTGTTTACAGGCAGAGTTTGTGAGGACACTGGACTACAAGGGAAGAGGATGAGGGACTGAATGGCAGACATCTCACCTGTGTTCACAAGGGGGACTGAGGTACAGGGTGAGTGGATAGGGGGGGTGTCTGTACCCAGTTCATAGTACCATGTATGTCTGTGCATGGCAGTGCACCACGCAATTTGTAATGTGCACTGTTACTGTGTCAAAACTCAGTTAGCATGGATATGCGCACAATAACAGTAGGTATGCCTCATGCATACTTAGAAAATTAGTTTTATTGCTGTATTGGTCCTTATGACAAAAGATCCAGAAAAAAAGAGATGATCTGATACCTTTTATTGGACCAACATCATAGATGTTACAAAAGAAAATAGGTGCTTGAGCTTTCGGATTACATAGAATCCTTCATCAGAAAACAATGACAGTTGTATGGATGAATACACTTTCTTAAAGTCCAGATCATACATAAAAAAACAGATACAAAATTGTTAAAAGTCCCATTGGCCAAAACTGCTTTTTAAAAATCAGCACAGGACCATATAAAGACAACAGAGTTCCATCAAAAGAAAGGTCAAACATCCAGTAAAATTGGTTCAATAAAAGGTATCAAATCATCTCTTTTTTTCTGGATCATCTATCATGCATACTTATAATGCTAGGTACAGCAATTTCATAGGTAGACACAATGGAGCACCCTTTACCCCCGGTTTCCAGCCTGCAAACATGTGGCTGAGAATTAGGCTCAGAATCTACTGAAACCATGCATTTCTGCAGTTTGCCATTTACAAGGTTTGGAAGTCTAGCCCTGTGTTTCTTTATGTACTGTACATGCCTCTTTTGTAGAGAATGTGTTAGAAATGCATAGCCCATGCCAGGTTTTCCACTAATTTATCTGTTTTCGTATAGCTGTTAAGGCAGTTAATGGATGATAAAGTTCTGCTGAAGCTCAATAAACCCTTTGAGTGGCAGTCATTACAAGGACTGGTGGTGCAGGCTGCCATGTCAGTAACAGGATATCCCAGCAGCCTCCACAGGGCACTATCCCAAAGACTTCTGGTAAGTAACACCATTTCAGTTGATCAAAATGTTTATCTTTTACTCATTCAGATATACTTCATTAATCTTTACCTCATGTGTGCTGGAACTTGGAGAAAACTGTAAGGGGGGAGGAGTTGTAGGAATTACAAAAAAGACCATGATTGTTTCCCTTCTGACCTTGCATGCATTAGAGAAGCACTTTGAATGCTCATGGGCAAAAGTCGCACCTCTCCTCACCTACTGTATAGGTTCCAGTACCTATGGTTTGACTAGTCTCATGGGCAACGATTCCCAGGAGTCACTCAGCTGGTATGGTCAACACCTTCCTCTCCTCTAGTCAAAGCCTTACAAATGGTGTACATTGGCCTGCTGAGGATATCCATACATAACAAAACAAGCATTTGTCAATGCCGAATGTTTGCTTGCTGGCATTGGCAGTGGTAATGTAGAAGTTACAGAGCTGCGTAATAGGAATGGCAGTGAAGTACTGAACTGAAGCCAACCCCACCACCACCCTGCAGAGAGTGACAGGCATTGGGGTGTGCATTTGGGTCGTCAGGCATAACGGCCATGCCATTTCACCACACTCCACCCTACAGACACTGACAAGTGTCACGGTGTTCCTTGGGGTCTTTGACCCTTATGTGTACCCCATTTCATTAGGAAATGCGGTGAGATGGGTGCGATATAGGAGAATGGGGTGAACTTTGGGGCTGAAGAGTCCAAGGCATACCTCGATGCCTCTCACTGGCTGCAGGGTGTGGAATGGTATGAGCATTACAGGCAAGAATCCCAAGTCACACCCTGATGCCTGTCATTCTCTACAGGGTTGGGCGTTATGGTTGGAAACCCTAATACCTCAGGCATTCATTGGTATTTTCACTCCAAATTTTCAACATGTTTTTTTTTGTGACCCCACCTCATGAACAGGGGGAATATCAGTTTGTTAGCCGAAAGCTGCTTATGCACAGCAAGTACGACATTTAGCACCACAGGTGCAAAAACATTCCGAACAGGATGTAAAAAATGACAGCTGTACTGTATATGGGGAAGTGTAAAAAATGGCAATGTTGCAAATCTGCAGTAGAAATATTTGAAAAAATGGTGAAGTCATGAGCGTACATAAAAACTGTGCAACGCACACCCGTAATATAATTAGGCTGGGGATATTTTACAGCAGATTGTCAACTCAGGCATTTTGGTGCCTCCGATCATGAACAGTGTCACTGTGATTTTCTTTATCTGTGCTGAACAATGATTTCCCACAGCGACCATGCATCTCAGCGCTGAAAGTGTGAAAACACTCTTCAGCCATGTTGTGAAAAATGACAGCTGTACTGTTCATAAGGAAATGTGAAAAAATGCCACTGGTGAAAATCTGGACTGAAAATATTACAAAGTCATGAATTTAAGAGGGTGCGTGGAAACTGCACATTGCTCACTCGTAACACAGTCATTTTATGGACTTTTGTCACCAAATTTTCAACATAGCCATTTTAAGCCCTCTGCTCATGAACAGTGTAACTGTGATTTTCTTAATCTGTCCTAAACATTGCTTTCGCACACCAACAGCACCATTTATTAAGCTACATGTCTGAAAACACATTTAGGCGACATATGAAAAATGGCAGCTGTACTGTTCATAAGGAAGTGTAATAAATGGCAATGTTGAAAATCTGGAGTGAAAATATTAAATTTGGAAACTTACGAGCATGCATAGGAACTGCGCAACGACACTGTAAAGAGTCATTTTAGGAATTTTTCACCAAATTTTCAACATAGCAATTTTAAGACCTCTGCTCATGAACAGTGTAACTGTGATGTTCTTAATGTGTCCCATACATTGATTTTGCACATACTACGCCATTGTGCACTACATGGGTGGAAACACATTTTGGGCAAGATGTGAAAAATGACAGCTATACTGCTCATAAGGAGGTGTGGTAAAATGGCAATGTTGAAAACTGAGTGAAAAATATTGAAAATTTCAGCGAACTTGACATGAAAAGTAGAACTGAATGCACCCTCGTGAAACAGTCATTTTAGAATTTTTTCACCAAATTTTCAACATAGCCATTTTAAGACCTTTGCTCATGAACAGTGTCACTGTGACTTTCTTAATTTGTCCCGTACATTGATTTCGCACACCGACTGTGCCATTGTGTGCTACATGGGCAGAAACATGCTTTGGGTGACATGTGAAAAATGACAGCTGTACTGCTCATAAGAAGGTGTGATAAAATGGCAATATTGGAAATCTGGAGTGAAAATATTGAAAATTATGCACTCTTACGAAAAGCGTGAGAACCGCGCATGCAACCTCGTAAACAGTCATTTTAGAATTTTTCACCAATTTTTCAACATAGCTATTTTAAGACCTCTGCTCATGAACAGTGTCATTGTGATTTTCTTAATTTGTCCCATACATTGATTTCAATACCGACACGCGCCATTCTGGCGCTACATGGGTGGAAACACATTTTGGGTGAGATGTGAAAAATAACAGCTGTACTACTCATAAGAAGGTGTGGTAAAATGGAAATGTTGAAAATCTGGAGTGAAAATATTGAAATTCACGAACTTACGAGCTCTGCGTCGGAACTGTGCAACGCACCCTCGTAAAACAGTATTTTTGAATTTGGCACCAAATTTTCAACATGGCTGTTGGGACCCCTTCTCATGAATGATGTCACTGTCATGGCGGTATTCAGGCCTGAAGGGTGATTTCGCAGTCAATGCGTGAAATCACCCTTCGGGCCCGAATAACGCCATGACAGTGACATAATTCATGAGAAGGGGTCCCAAAAACCCCATGTTGAAAATTTGGTGCAAAATTCCCAAAACGCCTGAGATATGCAATAATAAAGTTGAAACTCTATGTAACCCATTATACAGCTTACCGCATTTCCTCAGTTCGCGGTCGGCTTTGAAGAGTGCAGACGTTTCCCGGTCCACCGAAGATCGTCCGGAGTCCAGAGGTAAGTATGGGGTGTGGGGTGGGGAGGCTGCGCGCATTGGTGGGTGCGGTTGTGGAGGGGGTTTGGAGACGCTCTGGACAGTTTTATTTTACAGGTTTAAAAACATAAAATGACGTTGGGGACATTTGCCATGCTGGGGTGGGCTCCCAGTGTGGCACAAGGACTTGGGGCGTTCAGCCGACGGGGATTGGGCACCCTGCCGTCCAAAGGACTACAGTGCTTGCCACGCTGGGGTGGGCTCCAGCATGGCACCTACAACGGGGGTGGGGGCGCATGCTCAGCCGACGGGATGGGGCACCCGTCGGCTATACAGTATGGGGGCGCGGACGCCTGTTCAGGTGATGGGAGCTGCGCGTGAGCAGCCGATATCTTATCGGTGCTCACCAAGCGTAGCTCCCTCTTTCAACTGTATGCCACTGCATTTTGGAGCATGTCATAGACAGCTCCAAAATGTATTGGCTTACAGGGGCCGTGCCTGCCAGCCCACTGACTGAATTGGAGGAGGAGGTGACACACCTCCGAAATCTCCGATGAAGGCACTATGTTTCTTGCACATGCGTGCAAGCAAACATAAAAATTGATTCAATGCTGGTTACCCTTAATCCCCTGAGAGACAAAGAGGCCAGGCCCATTTTCCACAGCTGTTTCTGCAACCAGTCATATTTGGCCAAGGTATTCAGAACCCCATGACCTTTGGGATAAGAATACAATGGTTGAACCTTAGCAGGGAACATTATAATAAGGTAACAATAAGTCATGACTGCATTTGATTACAGTCATATAATTGCACCCCGGGTGTGTTATTAGGCATGTGGTGCAGTAAAATGCCTTTAAATGCACCCACAAAGAACGACTAGTGGCCACATCCCTGAAGTCTTACTGCACTTATAAGGTCTGACATATAGTGAGATAATTACATAGGATGGAATGCTTATTAGCCAGTCGAATTCTTTTGTATGTATCAGCCATTTTATAACTCTGCTTAACAGACTTTTAGTGTAGTATGAAATGGTTAAAACCGATTGCTTTGTTGACTGTCTTCTGATGCTTTTGCAGGCTTTGCCTGGGAAATTAAACAAGAGAACGGTGTGTGTAACATTAGAGGCATCAGATATTGCAGTACTGTTAGAAATTAGCTAAAACATCAATAAATATGCCAAAAGAACCACAGATCTATGGAAGTACATCAAGTGTGTTTTGTATCTTTTAAATTTGTCTAAATTTAACATTGATACTGTACAATATGCACACTGATCATTGCATTAAAAATATTATTACATTGCTGGAGCAATGGCACAGCAATTTGGGAACCACTTACCATGCTTGAGACTGGGGTTCATGCCCCAAGCTGGGGTCATCACTGTGGGCTAGCGGGCGACTGGCGAGACTTCTCCCAGACTTCAGAAAAGGAGGGAGAGCCATGCTACCTGCTCCTTGGCTGCTCCCTGGTGACAACAGGAAGTCAACATAAGCAAGTTGAACAAGAATGCAAGGACACCATCGCTCCTACATCATGTGTGCTTGCTTTGGAGCCCTTTCTAACACCGTCCCAGGAAGGAGTGAACCAGGAAAAGAGTTTCCACCAGGATGAAGACTCTAGCATGCTTGAGCCTCATGCCCACCATATTGCCATCACGCCTGATCGTGCAGTGACAGGAAAGGTGGGGACGCTTCATCTCTACAAGCCCTGGCTATGAGGAGGGAGCCATGGAGAACCTCTGGGGTGGTGGCAGTGGGTGACAGGACTGGGCAGTCGCCAGTGGAGCCTGAGGGGAAAGCATGCATCACAGGAGAAAAAACACAGGATGGGGAAAAAATGCATGACATTATTTTACGTTGATGTATTTTTTTAACATATTAGCTGTGACTCCTCATAACTACTAACGTTAAAGACAAATGCTTTGCACCACTGGAAAGATATGACTCTCAGTTTATCAATGATACAAAGCATATGGGCATGATTTTAAAACCTGATCAGCAGCCATATTTTCAAAGTGGATTTCTGTTCACATTGTTAGTACATTATAATCACAATAAGATACTCCATGGAGTGCACTGTGTGGGAAAACAGCTTTTCTCTGGTGGTGGAAGCACTTGGCATTCAAACCTTACTTCAGCACACCCAAGGCATGCTGTTATTCCACTACAGTGCACTCCCTGTCATGCCTACAGTGGCTTAAATGTAAGTAATTAATAATGCATTTCTTGGGTCTAAGATGCCAGAACATATTTTAAGAGACAGCCCATTCCTATTTATTATAGACACTTTCTTACAGTGTTATAACCCCAGTAACAAATATATTGATTTTTGTTAAATACATTAGTAAAGTGGACATCTTTCATTTCTTCATAGTTTACTAAGCAAAATACCTGTCAGATGTTTCACATCATGAGAAATATCCCTCATTTTACCACTGGGCAGCCCTCTGTGTCATGTAAAGAAGGTGCTGTCTTACATTGTACAATGAGACTTGAAAGCAGTACAATAAATTTCTATTAATCCTTCTTACTCAACAGCATACTGTACTTCATGACCATAAAAGCATGAACTTCCATTATGTACAGAGGTTTTAGCTGTATGATCTCATGCAATGTCCAGCATTTGGTCTCCTGCAACACACCCTCATAAGATATTATGCGGGAAAGTGTACTATGTTTGTGTGATGAGCAGTTGTGAATATTTATTTATTAATGATGTAGTCAGTAACTAAGCATTGCTGGCATGAATACAATAAAGGACCAACAATACACTTTGCTTTCTTGAATTTTAAAGTACAAAACATAATGCTATGATACTAACTTATTTCTCTGTTTCCCTGTAGCGTCACTTTACTGTATTAAATCTCCCAGCTCCAGAAGGGCCTACGCTTCAACAGGTTGTATTTTCGGTTCTTGAGGTGAGGATCAGATGAATGCAATGCACTGGATCCAGATAGCAAATAAATCAATGGGCCTGATCCACAAAGTCCTAGGCACTGCCTACATGAGTGTGTATGGAGGTTCGGAACATGTGGTGATCTCCCTGCATCCACGTTTGGCACAATAGCTGTGGAGAGTAGCCTCACTTCAATCTACAGATTTTCCCAGAGCTACATGGGCAGAAAGGCCACTGTACACAAGGGATTGTGCCAACCACAAGGGTGTAATTGCTCTGTGAGGAGTACCCAGCAGTAAGCTTTACTGGTCCCCCAGGACAGTTGCCCCAACCTGTTTTGTGGCCGAATGGCCCACTTTTGCCTCCAGCTCTCTGATATGGCATAGAGCACTGGCGGCTGAGCTGTTGCTTTGTTTTAAATCAAGTTTAGTTTTCACTGTGGAGATACTGTAGTCCAGGTGGACTGCCATATTCTACAATCCCCTGCCCCATGTGTGACGGGATTCACTATCCAGCCAAAGCAGACATCCAATTGAATGCTGGTGTCTGGCCCAGTTCCACCCCCAGAATGCCCCCTTCCCCTGTACAGACGTCTGTGCTTTCATATTGGGGCATCTGAAGATTGTGGATTCCCCCAGTTGTGGCATCAGATTGGATGGCACAGCTCTGCAGGCCCGCAATGCCAAATTACACATATGCCGCCCCTCACTGTGGATCAGGCCATAAAGGGGTTTGTGAGATGACTAGTCTGTATAAGACATTAGCATTCTTCGAAGACAGAGCAAGACTGAAATGGATGACATTGAAACCAGTGAAGATTTGCTATTTTCATTTTATTGAGAATGCCATTTGATAGATTTCTGAAGGGGACCTGAAAAGCTATTAATCCGTAGCCACAGAGGCTACATGCAGACACTCATGACAGAGCTAACAAATAATCAGTCAGTGTATGTAGAACTACAAGTTGCAGTACACGTGGGAGGGTGGATGAGTGGGACAGAACAAATTACCAGCTAAGTGACCTCAGCAAAAATAGAAAGCTTTAAGGGCAGTTATAAAACGAGAAGGGAAAGATTTTGATTGGCTAGCATGTCTGCGCTGGGATAGTACAGCCAATGGCAAAAACGAGTCCTGTCAACCAGGACATACAACATAGTAAAAATCTTTGTGCCAAGACCTTGGGGTTTTTCAAATTTGAAGTGCCCATCATGGTTTTCTCTTCTATGCTATGAAGGCTGTACGAAGGCTATGCTGTTTGGGTCTAAACCTTACCTAGCCAACATCCAGAAAGCAAACTCCTCTCTTCACATCCTCCTGCTCGATGGTTCTCCCATGGAAGTGATCCCTTCCTTCAAGTACCTGGGAGTCACACTTGATCCCACCCTCTGTTTCACTGACCACATTAATCTCATAGTCTGGAGGATAAATCAGAAACTCAGTGCTGCCTATCGTGTTAAACCCTACATGACTGCTGAGGCTCGCCTGGCCATAGCTCTTGGCATCCTGCTCCCTATCCTAGATTACTGCTCTCCTATCTACTCCCATGCATCCTCTGTACTCTGGGCCAGACTCTCGGCCATCTACAACAGTGTATGATGCTTTGCCCTGTCTGCCCCCTATTCCACGCACCACTGCAACATATACAGCTCCCTAGGCTGGCTTCCTCTGCAAGGCTGGTTTGATTTTATCCTCGGTTGCCTCACTGACACTATCATCCATAGTGGCCCCAGTTCCCTTTTTCCCTTTTGTGAGCACCACACCACCCTGAAGTATCTTTGGTCCTCTGCTGTCCCACCCTTGGTGATTCCAAGAACCTCCACCAAATTGGGTGCCAATGACCTTTCTGTTGTGGCCCTCTCACTATGGAATGCATTTCCCACACCCCTTAGCTCGACCAATACACATCATACTTTTAAGATGAACCTGAAATCCTGGCTCCTTGCCCATGACACCTGTACTAGCTTCCATCGATAGCACCCTCCCCCCTTTTTCTGTTCTAGCCTCTTACCTTTCCCCTCACCCTCCTCCTCCTCCTCCTGTCCGTTTCCTTCATTTGGTCTCCGGGCTTGTCGGGGCTCATCTCCAGGTCGGGGAGGATCTTGGGGCTTGGGGTTTGTGATACCCTAGTTTTCCTCAAGATGTTCAACTTACTCCTGCCTGCAGTTATTGTTATTTGCATGCCCTACCAGTAGCTATTCAGTTACTTCCTTTCTTCTGTTTACCGTACCTGCTTTGATCTCATTGTATTATTAATGCTGTATGTTACTGCTGTGTTATTTGCACTGTACTATGCCTGTACCCGCACTGTGTATATTGACCTTACTGTCTTATTATTATGTTTGATATTGCTGTTTCATTGCACTGTATTCTGCCTGTACCTACACTGTGATTCTTGTCTGTATTTGTGCATTCTAGCCTGGGTTGTGCCTGGAAATGATCCTTCAGACCAGTGCACCTACCCGGTTAACGAAGTCATAAATAAATAACTTCCACAACACCACAAAACAACCCAACACCACCAGTTAGCCACCTAGTATTGCAGATGGTCTCTTGTTTTTCTTTTCTTCTCTTTTATGTTGTTATTTTCATTTCAACAGAGTTTTGTTTATAATTCTGTTGACTGTGGTGGTCCAGTACTCCTGCCTGCCTGCTTACTAGATTCCTCCCAACTGCTGGCTCACTCCATTACTTCTGCCTGTTCCTGCCAACTCGCTTGATTTAACTGTCACCAAGAAAGCAAAAATGACTGTGGTTTTTAATAGCCACTGTCTCCTTCACATTGCTTATACTCACTACAAGCTCCTGCCAGCCTGTTAACTGGCTTCATTCCTTTGCCCACTCACCCCATCTCTCTTGGCCACTCACTTTATCCATCACTCACCAGAAAATAAAAACACTTTTTCACGCATGTCCCATATCAGTAAAACATGCCACCAACAAGTAGAAAGGAAGGAAAGTGAGAGAGATAGAGATGAAGAAGAAAAAAAACAGCCATTATTTAAAACATTTGTAATGCATTGTTCAATGCAAATGACCCAATGACTACACTGAGTGTCTTTCAGACAGAGCAACTGAGACCACATTGGCACCCCTTGTGGCGCCAACCTACGAAGGGACTGTTTGACTGCATTTTAAAATTATTTTTATTTTGTATACTTTTGTTGAATGAAAAACAAAATGTTCACATTTTACTGAAATCCCATTTTATAAAAATGATAACACATTCTAGGGTGCTGGCCTTACTGGGTTTACCACACTTTCAGAGAGTGAAGGCACTCAGACAAAGATGCCCCTGGGCATGCAGTAAACCCAGCATAAACCTATGCCCTGTCTGTCCTATTGATTACTTTTATCTAAGGTAAGAGAGGTAAGAGCTAGGGTGATACCATCAGCTTTATTTTGGCTTAAAGAGCATTTTTCAACTGGAAAAGAAATTTGAATTAAATAAGATGTAGCTAGATACACAGACAGATAGATAGATAGATAGATAGATAGATAGATAGATAGATAGATAGATAGATAGATAGATAGATAGATAGATAGATATAGAGTGTCATGGTACAAGAACATTAGACCACTAGTTTAATCAGCCAGAATGGAACAGTTGTGATCAATACCCTTCTTTAAACCAAAGATGTGAACATACTGTAGTATGCCGGTGTAACCCCCCTGCAAATGGGGGTTCCCAAAAGACTTCCAGGAGCTTGCTTGAATGCTCCAAGCCTGAATGGTGTTTGGCATTTAAGCCATTTATCAGTGAGTGTTTTTAGAGCCTCTGGTACTGTCTCTTTAAGAGCTGTCTGCTTGCAGACATAATTAGTTTGTATGGGGGGACTGTGTGCTTCTCTGAGTACCACTCGAGCTGCTGCCAATTCACTTCATTTTGCAGTCACTAGGAGTGCAAAGGAACCTATCTGAAAGATGTAACTGTTTGCCAGAAATTATTTAGAGTAATAATAAAATTACAGTTTGTCTAACCTGCTTTCTTTGCAGTCAGAACTGTGTCTGCTAGTTCCCCATTCTAGTTTTGAACTGCTGAACTGGACCAATCAGTGTGGGGTAAGCTAGCTCTAAAATGGTGCCTTGGACGAATCAGAACTTGGACTCATAATCTGAGCCAGCCACAAGAGGATTGTATGGGCAGTGACTCTGGGAGATGTAGTTTAGACTTCAGTGCCTTTTTGGACCAACAGCAGCAGTCTATTGTGAGTGACAGCCAATCCAGTCAAGAACTGGGAGGAACTCAAAGGAAGAGCCCGGTTTTGTGGTTGGAGTTTCAGTTGAGCTTTGGCAGTGAAGAAGGAAGGAGCCCTGTGCTTTTTCAGTGTGCAGTTTTAGTCAAAAAGTGTGTAAGGCCCAGAGTTCCGGTCTGCAGCTTGTTAGGACTGAATCCATCCTGTGAAAAGAATCAAAGGATCTCTGAAGAGTAGAAACCAGGCTCACCCTGTAGAAGACTGGAAGAATTGCTGAAAATTGCACTCGGTCTGTCAGGAACTGAATCTGCTGTGTGTTCTCCGGGTATTGTGCAGTAATTGCGATCGGGATACAGATGCAGCCTGCCTGGTATAGTGCTTCTTTCATATAAATGTGTGAAGAGGTTTGTGTACCTCAAGTGAGCCCTGCTGACATTGAAGGACCCTATCTTATTTGGAGGTCGTGAGTACTAATTCAGGGTCGCTCCTGTTGAATTGCCACATTAAATCCAAATGGAATTACTGTACTGCTGACTGTTTAATTTTCCTTTTCTCTGTGTGAAAGGGCCCCTACCAGCTGCCACGGTTTGGACTAGCAACTAGGGCTTGGGTACCCAGGGACAGTAACTGATAGGGATAGGCCTGTGCGCAGAGCCATAGGTAGATTATTAGAGTGATAAGCTAATTAACCTGATTTCCCCCTGTCCTTGTTATATCCCCCTAAATAAATCAGAGCTGCTTGTTTCAGCAAAGTTATACTGCCTGAGGTATTTGTCTATGTTAAAGTACTGTACTGTGATTGTTGCACTGTATCTCATTTCTCAGGAGGTCCCAGTGCGGAACCAGTCCTGGGGGTAAGTGTATACTGTGAAGGTAATTCTGATATATTGTGTGGGCCACTAGTGGGAAGAAAGGGGGGTTGCAGTGTCCCAGAGGGCTGTGACCAAGTTAGTTTAACTATTGCAAACCCTGACCTCTGGGTGGAGGCACCCGCCATTGGATCCAGGCCCCTCAACCTGTTAGTGGCAAATCAGGCAGGGGTAGTAGCCCCTGGGATAGCGCCATCTAGGGGTTACACCTATTCATAAACACACCAGAAAGAACCATGCACTCTGAACCCCCCAATAGATGATGCTGGTTGCTAACTTTGTGAGAACATGTGCAATTAAAAGAGAAGGCTCACTCACCAGACAGCTAGTGAAGAATTCATCTATATTGCCTCTCTACTCTTTCCCCTTCTGAACCTCTTCTTATCCCTCAGTGCTGTCCCTCAGGCCTGGAAGGTTGCAAAGGTTCTGCCTCTGCACACAGAGGGTGACCCATCCTCCCCTGGCAACGTCCGTCTGATTTCTCTCCTTCCCTGTCTTGCAAAGCTGCAGGAAACTGTTGTCTACTCCTGGCTTGTTGGATGGATCAGGGATATACTGTATCACTGCAACAATATTCATCGCTCTGGCGAAAGCTTTTGACTCGGTGTCCCTCCCCCCACCTCTTCCTCAACAAACTGAGCTGGTCCAGTCTCTCAGCGCTTGCTGCTCAATCCATACCAAACCTCACACTAGACTTGGTGCCCTGTACTGCAATAAGGACTGCCTCTCCCTCCAGGCCCACCGTGAGCTGGTGACTAAAATAGTTCTCCTGGTCTTTGACTACATGGATGTGGTAAACGGCACCGCTCCTCCTTCCTGCCTTTTCAGACTGGATACCCTGGGTAATGCCTTCTGTCAATTTGCCACCAACTCCCCCTCTCTGCACTCATCATTGCTCCCTCTACTCCTCCCTCTGCAACTTCCCTCTACCAGTTCATCACCTGGCCCACTGTGCTTCCCTCATTGCCAAATACTGGTTTGGGTCCCTTCCCTCCTACTTTTCCTCACTCATCTCTCCTACCCACCATCTTTTTAACCTCTCTGCTCCAGAGATTCCCGTACCTTACCTTTCTTCCACCTTCACTCCTCTGCAGGTCAAGCTGCTTTCTCCTACTGACTCCCTTCCCTCTGGAACCACTGCCCCTCTCCCCTATGCCTCTCACCCTCGCTTCCTGCTTTTAGACACCAATTAAGATATCTTTCTGCTCCCCCGTTCCTGTCAGCCCCCATCTCTGACTCTTCAGCCTCTCCCCTGTCTCCTCCTCTTGCTCAGTCCCCCTATTGCTGTTGCTACTGTGACTCTAGCCTCGGTCTCTCTTCAGATGCTGCTAACACTGTCATCTACTCAATCAGGCACTGAGCATTTTTACTGACTCTCTCATGAGTGTCTATTTATTATTAAATTACATAATACTGCTGTTTTTACATGTGGTATCCACTTGATCCTACATCTATAATGCTACCCATGTAAACACCGTTTGTTTTATTGTAATTCTTATAAGCTCTGTATTCCCCTTCCCCCTCCCTTGGGTTGCACCTGAAAACCAGCCTTGGCTCAGTGTGCCTTTCCTGGTTACTAATTTTTACATACATACATACATACATACATAAACTCATGTAAAAATGCTCAAACTAATGCCTGAAGACAAGCAACCCCTACACATTGCCTTGCAATCAAGGTTTTATCGGGGGTGAAATTTGATGAAGACTTGATTACAGGGCAATACATAGACATGGCTTGATTCTTAGGCATAAGATTGAGTGTTTCTACATGCATCTACAATAACTTAAAATCTTCACCTGCAGCCCAGTCAGTGCATCTTCTTTTTAATTTTTTGATAGTATGCTTAGAGCAGAGAAGGTCTTTAATAGATTTAACATATTACAATTTTTATTTAAATAGCAAAGCTTAAACTCACAGTCTTCATACTCACTACATACTCATTGGCTAGGAAACATAGAAACATAGAATTTGATGGCAGATAAGGACCGCGCGGCCCATCCAGTCTGCCCTTTTTTCCCCATCTATATTGTTACCACAGACTGTACTTGATCTACTGCTCTTTCTCCCTCTCTTCCTTTCCACTGTGATTCCCTTGTGTCTATCCCATGCATTTTTGAACCCCACTACCACCTCCGCTGGAAGATTGTTCCAGGAATCCACCACTCTTTCTGTGAAGAAGTGCTTCCTAACATCAATCCTGAATCTACCCCCTTCAGCTTCATAGCATGTCCCCTTGTTCTTGAGCATCTTTTCTTCTGAAAAATGCTTCCTTCCTGTACTTCATTTACCCCTGTGAGGTATTTAAACGTCTCTATCATATCCCTCCTCTCTCACATCTCTTCCAGGGTGTACATACTGAGGTCCTTTAGTCTTTCCTAGTAGGGCTTTTGATGCAGACCCTGCATCATTTTAGTTGTCCTCATCTGGACAGCCTCCACTCTGTCTATGTCCTTCCAGAGATGTGGTCTCCAGAACTGCACACGGTACTCTATATAGGTCTCTGGTAAGACCCCACCTAGAGGTAATACCACCACCATCTTTCTGCTGGAGATACCCCTCCCTATGCACCCCAGCATCCCACTAACTCTCCCAACTGCTTTGTCACACGGTCTGGCACCTTTAGGTCAACTGATATTATTACCCCCTAGTCTCTTTCCTGCTTAGTGGTTACCAAGACTATTCCACCCATTTTGTACTCTGCCTCTGGCTTTCTGTGCCATAAGTGCATTATTTTGCACTTTTTCACATTGAAACCCTGCTGCCATACCCTTGACCACTCCTCTAGTTTTCTCAGGTCTCTGCTCATCCTTTCCACTCCCCTTGGAATGTCCACCCTATTGCAGATTTTGGTGCCATCTACAAAAAGGTAGACCTTCCCTTCCAACTCCTCTACAATGTCACTTATATAAAGACATTAAAGAGAGCCAGTCCCAACACTGATCCCTGAGGCATCCCTCTGGTCACTCTCCCTTCCATGGAGTAAACTCCATTTACCACCACCCTCTGTTACCTATCCTCTAATCAATTTCTTAACCTAAGCTACCCAGAGTTAAGACATTGTTTATGGTGTTTACTAGTAAAATGGATTCAGTCCAGGGAAGAAATTGGTCCAAATCAACAGAACAATGGAACACCTCTATGTCTATCACAATGGTAAATACATATAATACTGGCCAAAAAATCCAAAATTTTATGTTTTAAAAAATAGCTTTTTACATTTACAAACAATATAAAGCAGTGCATTGGCTCATGGGAGCAAGAGTTACATTATTGGCAAGACATGCATGCCTCTGACCCTTCTCCAAAGCATGGTGCAGCCAGCACACCTGGGGTTGATTTCAGCTACCTCCACTTACGTACTATGTGACCCAGAGCAAGGCCAGGATGCACCTGGAAATTATCTTTGTCTCAGTGTGTCTTTTATGGACAAAAAATTCTAAAATAATAACTAAAAATAAATATATGAGTTGTGGTGGAGTTCCAGAAGACAGTATTTTTTCTGCAATGTTGGCATTGCTCCAATGAGTATATGTGAGTTTGCAAAATTACTTTTGAAATAGCTACTGCACTAAAATGGTTGTGGTATATTAACTTTAAAGTCACTTGATAAGACACGGTGAAGACTATATTCATGAACATTAGAGGGGACAGAAAATTTGTGCCAAGTGGTATCAGTTATACTGTTCCTATTTACAGAACTGAAATTCATACCTCCAAATGATCCACATTTAACTATATCTGAATAAATATATGAAAAACTGTGAGTTCAGGTGCTTCCTTTTTATGGACAAGATTCTGCACAGTTCTCGTCATACAGTGAGTTTCTGCTACATCACGGTTTGTGTACAGGATGCTAAGCAAGAGCTGCTAACCTAGCACCACCATTCTCAGAGAGTTGTACACGAACCCTGACATCGTTAAAACTCCAGATCACTGGTTCCATGAAGAGAACTGTGACAGAATAATAAAACAATGCAAAATATTTTTTCATATCACTTTTTATCCAGGTGCAGTTGAATGTGGATCATTTAGGGGTATGATTGTCATTTCTTTTTTTTCTTATAACTCAAGTTTTTTGGCAATATCAGCATTACATACTGTCTGAGAATGGATTCACATACATAACAAGTATCCCCTACAACCGATAAGTAACATTGGAATCAATAAGGGCTAACATATGCCCAAACTTATAAGTCGTAAGTTATAAATAGTGCAGCAGTGTGAAATATCCAAAGATAGAAATATGGAAAGGAGCATTTTTAGGGTCCATTCAACAGGCAACTGTCATTACTCGGCTTGTCACAGAATAAGTTCATACAGGTGTGGAAGGCAAGCAGTAATTAAATGTACAGAACCATGTCAATGGTCTAATAATTTCCTGGTAGCAATGAATAGATCCAAAGGTTGCCAAGTTGTTAAGAACAAATCTCTGTGCAGCTACAAGTTAGCTGTGATTTGCTCCATGCGATGTATTTGATCTATTTTCTTGGGCCACATTGAGAACTGTAGAGCCACATCTGAGAGGTATTTCATCATTATAAATTTTAAAGCCCTCACAATTAGGATTTGGAAAAGCTTTCGTAGGTGTTTATCTTGAACTGAATTTGGGAGAATCCCCAAAACTAGGACTTGAAAGCTGTAAGGAAACATCTTACCCACGTTCCTCTGTGTTGCTTCTTGGATTTCCCCCCAGAATGATTGCAATCTTGGGCACTCCCAAAATATGTAGTAGTGGGATCCTCTAAGCATACAAAACCTCCAACACTGGTTAGTATTAGTCTATTGTATATGCCTAGTGATTGTGGGGGTGTTAAAAGATTGAAGACAGACTTTCCACTTGAACTCTCTCCAGGTGGGTGAAGGTTTGACTTTCCATCCTGGGGCAAGGCATTTCTGAATGTCTCAGCAGTGAGAGCCATTCCATTTTTCCTCTCCCACATTTCTCTGATGCTATCTGTAGGGTAGTTATCACATGTCATAGCATTTGGTATAGCTATGAGATATATCAGAATTTGGTTTTATGTGTACTCCCTAGTAAAAGAAGTCCTCTAAGGTATTTGGGTCCCTTGTAAGGTGCTATAAATTGTCTCCCTGCTGAATGAAATGTCTAATTTGAAGGAATCTGAAGAATTCTGAATGGGGTAACTTAAATTGGTGTGCTAGATGATAAATGGACCTTGTTTTCCCTCCTGAAATGTACTGTGAGAATCTGGCAATGTCTTGGCTTTCCCCAGGGGTATATCCTATATCTTGTGTTGCTGGAGGAAAGGTTTGCATATATCTGATCAGTGATAAAGAGCCTACCCCTGTGTCAATGACATGTGTTTTCTGACAGAGTCCAGGAACTGCATGGAGTGCCTTACCCACAGATTAGTGATCAGTCTTCTGTTAGCTGGGTGAAAGCAGATTTGTAGAAAGGGTAAATAATGGAGTGGAGATCCCTTGTCTATCTTCCATATCATACCACCTGAACTTATGTCTTTGTTTTGACCATGTGACCCACTTAGCCGTTTGAGCTGCTAGGTAGAAAAGTTTTAGATCCAGCATGACCAGGACTCTTTTTTTCCCTTGACATTGTTAGTATGGCTCTCCTGACCCTTTGCTTGTGACCTGCCCAAATAAATTTAATGATGTCTCTTGTAACCTTAGACCAGAATGTCATTGGGATAGGTACAGTATGGGGAGTGTTTGGAATAAAATTAAAAAGCTAGAAAGAAGGTTTATCTTTCTTGTATTGATTTGGCCTAATAAGTATAATGGTAACAACTTCCAGTGGATCATATCTACCTGCATATTGCTATAGAGTGGGGCATAACTGATACGGAACAGTGTTGAGGTTTGGGGTGTTACTGCAACCTCCAGATATCTTATCTGGTTGTTTTTTGCCCAGGTAAAATAAAATGGTCTTTTGAATTCTGGAGAGCATCTATGACTGATCAGTAAGGTCTCAGATTTGGTGTAGTTTACTTTTTATTTATTTTTTATTTTATTTAAAAGTTGGTAACCAGGAGAATCACACTGAGCCAAGGCTCATTTCCAGGTGCAGCCCTGGGGAGGGGTAAGAGGAGACAAAACAAACATACAACAGCAACCTCTCTATGTATCTTGTACGTATGTTTGTTTTTCTCTTCTTACCCTTCCCATTGCAGAACTGAAGCCCCCATAATATATAAATGATAAGATTAGAGACTGTTTCAGGAGAATTTTCTTGCAAATGGGCAGCCATTCATTTGACATATTTAGTGCATATATATTAAGCAACATTCAGGATATGTCCCTATACAGACAGTCTAATCTCAGGAGCCTCCCCTCTTTGTCCTGTGTGCATTGTTGGACTTCTAGGGGTAAATCTTTACAAATCAGGATTGCCATTCCTCTTTTGTGTGGGTGTTGCTGAAAGGTGTAAACTTCTCCGACCCATTGTCTCCTCATTTTCTGGTGTTCTGCCTGTGTCTGGCGAGGTTCTTGGATAAAAGCTACTTGTATCCATTCTCTTTTAAGGTCTTTTGAGCAGCCTCTTGAAGGGGTTATTGACGCTTCTTATGTTATATGTGGCTATCTTAAGATCCCTCACTGTTGTGATTTATTCAGGTGTGTGTGCCCATTCACCATCATGGAGAGGACATGTCCTCCCCCGCCTTCCATGACTCTCCAGCAGGCCTCCCTCACACCTCATAATAACATTTGTAAAAATAGGTTGACACTACCAAAGAACAGCTTAAGCTCCTGCAACCAGCTAGGAGGAGCAGACCCAATTAACATATATATAACAATTTAATAACCAACCACATGCAGTTTATAAACTGCTTTGCTTCAAAGTGTGCTGATGGCAGCAGCAAAGGTTTATTTATTTATTTATTTATTTATTAAGCATCAGTTTACAACCTTTGAGCCAGAGGCTCATTTACAAAGGTACTTCGTCACAGAGAAGACAATACAGTGATAACAACTTAGTACAGAGAAACAGTATACAGTTTCTTTTTTTAGGATACAGGAGGACAAATGAGATCAACAGTTTACCACATACAGGGTTGGTGAAGTTAACATTGTTCAGGAAAATAACTAGAACATCAGAAAAACATAGGATATCAATACAGTGTGTTTTAGTGGAGTCAACAGAGAGGTAACAGGAACCAAGGGTAGAGAGGGTAGAGGATTTGAGCAGCCAACAGGGGGCTTTGTCAGAGAGTGAGCAAGATAACTTAGAAACAGCAACAGCTGCGAGTGGTGAAAAGGTGGTTCCGGAGGGTAGTTTTAAAGCAAGAGATTGTGGGGGTGTCTGAGATACTGGCAGGGAGGGAATTGTACCAAGAAGGGGCACGGTAGTGGAAAGCCCGTTGTCCATGAGAGGTCCTTGCCCTAGGTACCTTCAACTTGGTTTTACAGGAGGACCGTGTTGAAGCTAAGGAGTTAACACAGTGGATAACGGCAGTCAAACCAGGAGGAGAGAGCCCAAGGAGAGTTTTTTTGTAAGGATGCAGGTTTGATACCTAAGACATTCGTCAAAATTGAGCAGATTAGCCTGGGAGTAAAGATGGCAGGTATGTGTAAGTCTAAGTGTAAGGTTCTGCTAGATGGCACCCTGGCCTCCGAGAGCTTCTCCATGGGAAAACCTCAGGGGATGAATTATCATCATAGAAATAATGGGGTTTATCTATGGCATCTGCCTTGACAATACCCAGGAAATGCTATGTAGGCTTAGTATAGTCAGCCTTGCTCCCTTACATGTCTATGACATTATAGAGTAGAGGCTGTTAGCAGGAGAGAAAGGGAAGAGTAATCCCCTCCCCCAGTTTTATTTTCAGCTTTGTGCCCCCTCACCCCAACATGTGGGCAGAGACCTTTATCAAGGTGTGCCAGTGGTGGTCACCCCCGGAGAAGAGCAAACCATGGGCCACACATACTGGGTGTCCCCCTAGGTGATGGTAAAAAAGAGATTTTACTTATTCCATGTTGTACAAACACCCTTCTAAGAAAAGTCAGTGGGCAAGTAGTGTTAGTATCTTCAGAGTCCTAATGCTTTATAAAGCAATTGAGTGACAGCGTGGGACTGCACGGTAAAGGGGAAAGCCCAGCTATGCCACCCCGTGTATGTCTCTGTTCTGCAGAGTTGCAAGAAAGGTTTCTGACACTGGCCTATCCATAGCTGGTAGGACACCAGGAACAAAGAGATACAGCTGAGGCCCCCATTCAAATCAAAATGCCCTTCCTTGGGGAGGCTGAGGGATAACACTGTAAGTGTCAGTTACCTACACTGTAACGGCATTACAACTGCAGTATAGTTGCATACAACAAACATATAACTACAGTGTAACCTCTTACAAGTAATTAATGATTAGTTACCTTGAAATTGACACTTAAAGCATAGCTGGTTGAGATCTAACCAGCCCCTTCCCTAAGCACCTTGGGGGTATGTTCAAAGTGCAAAATGCTAGCACTGGTCATCTCACTTAATGATCCTGAGACCTGCTTAGTAGCGTAAATGATGAGAGCCAGTCACAGGGATTTTCTTTTTCCAGGTGTCTACAGGGCTCAAAGCTTAGCAAGCTCTTTCCCAGAAAATACTTTAGTATCCACATCATACAGGTTGTTTTTCTGGAGTTAAGAGGAAATGGCTGGACTGCCACTTAGCGCCCCCCACATTCACCAACATTTTTCCAAAGTGGCTCTGTGTTACTTGTCTGTAAACAGGCACTCAGTAACGGTTCCTGCTATTTTATTATGCCCTCTCTTAGTAGGGTACAAGTGGTCCAACTGAAGTAGATAAGGCTAATGTCCTATTACCTGGAAGCAAAGCTCGCCCATGACAGCATTCAGTCACACAATCCAACCCAGGAGGAGCCCCCTGCTGACACACCACAGCATATAAAGAAGTAGTTGGTTCATCAACCAGCTTGGTGAACATGAAGAGAGAAATGGAATAAAATGCCCCTATACCAAGGGGAGCTGTACTGCAAAATACCAGGGTGACTGTCATGTCAAACCTCCCCTGAAATCCACAGTCCCCCAGAGCAACACTAATCTAACTTTTTATGTAGAGAACATAATAAAAAAGTCATCTAGATAGCCAGTTTATGACTTCATTTAACCATAACATTTTTCATAATAATTGTTCAGTCTATCATTTAGTCATGTGGCAGAAGAGAATACAGTGTTAAAACACTCACACCGGACAACTGTGAGATAGTAATGTCCTGTGTGAGTCCCTTCATGTCTGTTCTCATGGCTAGGAGTTTGGGCACGGGTCAGCTTGCTGGTCATTCACTGTTTGTGTCCCTGTCACCTATCATTGAGCTTTCAGATAGGCCCAAGTAGATTTGGTGATCTGGGTACTTGGTCTGCCTTAAACTGAAGACCATCTCTGTTGTTCCAAAGCCGTCAGCTTCTGGAGATGTGCTGCATCATCAACCTTGTTGCCATGTTTCTACAGTGTGGGAGCAGTGTCTGATAGAGCTTCGTAGTCCTTGGAGCTGATTTCAGAGATTTGGAGCTACGTTGGGTACTCTCACTTGGCCTTTATTCCCTTGTTCTTGAGCTCTCATTGTACTGTGAATACACTGCATCATCTCCGCATCATGGCCTGGGTGAAGTCATGCTAGAAATGGAGGTTAGAGTCTCCATGTAGCTCCTCTTTTTCTTCCCCCCAAGAACTATGTAAAACCTGCATTTTTGTGCAGTAATCCAAGAAAGCAACTATGGAGGACCTCAGGCTGGCTGTTTTTTTATTTATTTATTTTGAAATCTTGGATAGCACCAGTGAACAGATGCTTGTTAATTGGTTCCACGTCAGTTAACAAGTACAGAGTGATACATAATATACAGAGTGGTTTGGTAGTAAATATACAAACACATGCTATGGTACAGCAGTACAGATAAAGTTCACGGTTACACTGTACTGAGGCATTGTACAATGTATGCCCATGTCAAGGGGAGACAAAAATCAGTAGAGTAGACAGAGGGAGGAGAAGATGTAGTGGTAATGGTAGGAGGAAGGTGTGGGTGGGGGTAGGAGGTAGAGGGGTAGGGAAGAGAGGTGGGGTGTGTGGCAGTGCCATGGGAGAGGATGGTGGGTCAGTGAAGTGCACGGTCAGGGCTATCCAGTGGAACAGTGACAGGGTTAAGAAGTGCTTGAGATTAAATACAGACTATGGCAATAGGATTACTGACTTGAGGTGAGATTTAGTGGGGGCAGGCACAGGTACCAATGGTGAGAAGTTGTTGGCACAGTATGTGTTTAAAAGAGCCAATCGTTGTTGCATCACAGATGTCCTGAGGTAGCACATTGTCCAGAGGGTGGCCCAGTATGAGAAACCTCGCTGAGCCAAGGCAGTGTGGCACCTTGGCATATGGAATACCTAAGAGGCAGCGCTTCTGGTTTGCTTTGTGCTCCTGGAAGGGGTCAGTAGGGTCCATACTCCAGGTGGTAGAAGGTTTAAGGAGGCTTTTTTGCCAAGGAGGCAGGTTTGATACTTGATTCTTCCACTGAGCTGTAGCCAGCCAGCCATGGCATAGAGATCCCAGGTGTGTGTGGTCTAGCAGCACCTGTGAGGAGACAGCAGGCTTCATTGCTTTTGAGATGCAGTGGAGGGCTGTGTCGGTTGCAGATCTGTAGATCACCAGCCCATAATCGATGAGTGAGATGACTGAGCTACTGATGGCAGTGCTCAGGGCTTCATGTGTGAGACAGTGCCTGTGCCGATACAGGATCCTGATTCTGGTATTGATGGCCCTTGCAGTAATGTCGATGTGCTTGACATATGATAGGGTGGAATCGCTAGTGATGCCTAGGTATTTGAAGTGCCGAACAAGTTCGAGAGTGGCACTCCCAACATTCATAATTGCAAGTAGGAGGGCTCTGTGTTTGCTTTGTGGGGTGGAGAACATCATGGTCCTGGTCTTTTTATAATTCAAGACCTGCCTATGGTCCTTAAACCACTGCTCCGAGGATGAAAAGCCACTTTGTAGATCCACCTCCAGATGTTCAGGGTGTTGGCTGCCAGTGAATAAAACCACATCATCTGTGTAAAGGAGCATTTGACATGAGCTAGAGGTTGGGAGGTTATTTAAGAATAAGCTGAACAGCAGTTGTTCTAATATGGATCCTTGCAGTACACCAGATCTGACAGGTCTGCTGTCAGAGATCACATCCCCAATCCTAACCTGCTGATAGCGGTTGCTCAGGTAACTAGTGAATCAGCCCAAAGTTTCAGAGGAAAGCCCAATGTCAGCTAGTTGTTTGAGGAGGAGCCCATGATGCACCGTATGAAATGCCTTTGATAGATCAGTGAATGTGGCTCCTACCAGGAGGCCTTGGTCTAATCAATGCATGGTGGATGTATCCCGTAGATTCTGGCAAGGCTGTGATGGTGCTGTGGCCACCCCTGAACTCGTGCTGTTCAGGACACAGTAGTTGATAGTGGTTGAGGTACTCCACAAGTTGATCAGTCACGATCCGCTCTAGGGCTTTGGAGAGTGGGGGGAGTATCGAGATTGGTCTATAGTTATTGTGCAGAATCTGATCACCACTTTTGTGCACCGGGGTAACTGTCGCAGATTTCCATTGTGGATGGAATTGTGAGTGACAGAGCGAGAAGTTTATAATTTGCATCAATGGGCTAAGAACTTCCTCAAGCGCCAGGCTAACAAATTTTAGGTCTAGGGAGTCCCTACTGGGTCTTGACTTCCCTAGTACCTTTTCTAGGTATTTTCTGGCATCGGATTTAGAGACTACTTTGAAGTGAAATAGTGGTTGGTCATGGGGAGGCAATTGTTTCCCTTGTGGGTCATTTGTGGTGAGGGGATTGAAGACGTTAGCAGGGAGCACACTGCTTAGGTCCATTTAGAAATGATTCAGGGAGTTGGCAATGAGAAGAAGGTCTAAGGATGGCACCCCATCGATTGTGAGCACAGCTGGAGCATTTTTGGGGTCTTTCCCAGTGATGTCATTGAGGTTGTCCCAAAAGGATTTGCTGCTATTCCATGAACTGGTGAGGGTTTCTTTGTAGTAGGTGCTTTTTGCATGACAGCTAGCTTTTGTGCAGTCATTTCATGCTTGTTTGTACCATTGAATGTTTGCTGCTGAGCCATGCACTCATGTTACTTGCCAGAGACGATCTCTTGAGGGGAGCTGCTCTAGCAGATCCAGAGTAATCCAGGGGTTGTAGTGTCCTTTGACCGATCTTGTTTTTATCGGGGCATGCTTGTCACAGACAAAACTGAATTTGTTTATAAAGAAGTCAAGGGCTACATCCATGTTCTTGGTTTCATACAGGTCAGACCAGTCTTGGTACTTAAGGTCTGTTTTGAGTTGCTATAGATGGCCTTTTAGGAGGACACAGCTTGATATATTTCTGGCAGGAGGTTTGCTGTAGTTGTTTATCCAGGTGCTTGTGACAGGGGAGTGGTCACTCAGAGAGCCTGGGAGTACAGTAATATTGTAGATATGTGCAGGACGGTTAGTGAGTATGCAATCCAGCAGGGTGCTAGTGCCAGTTTTGTAATTGACTCTTGTTGGAGATGCTATCATTTGGGAGAAATGGATGGCAGACAAGGTGTCCTTGACACTGGCAGATGATGGGGAGAGCCAGTTGATGTTGATGTCACCTGGAAGTATAATTTCTGTGTTGAGGCTAAGGATACTGATATAGTCCATGAGGTTTCTGGTGCCAGCTGTGGTCTCTTTAGGTGGGATGTATACTGAGAGCAGGGTGAGCACTCTATTGTGTGCACCTAGGATCAGTTTAATGGCCAGCGCTTGTAGGTTGTCACACATGCGGAGGGGGGACAGGCCATGCCCCTGCAGATAGTGTTTGGTGTATATGACACAGCCACCGCCTCTTTGAGAGGCAGTCCTGCCTAAACAGGGTATAGCCAGGTAGTGCGATGGCTATATCTAGTATCTTAGGGGAAAGCCAGGATTCCACTACAAACAGCACATCCGGCACTACAGACAGCACCTTCAGATTGTCCATCTTGAGAAGAATGCTACAGATGTTTATTGAGGCCAACCTAAGCCCAGGTGATTTTAATGACTGTGCACTCGAGCCATGGGTAGGACCAGGGTTCGGTTGTATATTGCTCGATAGTAGCAGTAGGAAAAGAAGCAGTCAAGTGAGATGGTCCAGAAGAAGTTTGTTAGTTTGGGACCATGATCTCTTGCTTGGTGGTCTTGATAATGTGGATCCAAAGTGAGTAACATATCCATGAAGGAAAGGAACTATAGGAGAGTCAGTGACTTGCTGTGATCGCTCCCAGGGCATGGAGGATTTTTGCTGACTATAGCTGATCTCCATGTGATAGGGTGAGGTCATGGATCCAGAGGCATGTAGCACTACCCTTGGGTGGTAGAAATTACCATTTTGATTGGATGCAGTATACAGGTGTCCCAGGAGGCAAATATGATAGAGCAGGATAACACCCTGTACGATCCTGATGGCTGGAGGCGGCATTGTCGGGTACTTTGCTTGGCAAGATAATGCACTTGGTAGGGGTAAGATAGCAGTTACTGCTTGGATTAACAGGGTTATTTTCAGAGATTATGGGTCTAGGCCACTGATACAAGTAGGGGCAGGATAATCTTGAATGGATCCAGTTAACAGAACAGTAGTTGAGGTAGTTATGTGCCCCTTGTGGCTGGTAGTAAAGTATAATCAGCAAGTGGGGAAAAAAATGACACTTAGTCACATGCTCCCCAGAAACTACAAGAGACAGACAATCCAAGGGTTTAAGATGTAGCCCTCTAGTGGCAAGAAGCTATTAGCTGCAAATGGAAAAGTAAAAAAAAAAAATTCAAGATTCAAATTCCAGTACAAGAGCAATTAAAATCTTATAAGGTAACGGGTGACAAGAAAGAACAGGCAGCAGAGCAATTCAAATTCAAGCTCAGAAAAAGTGTTCAAAAGACAGGGAGCATTGTCCAAAGTGAACTAAGGAGGCTATTGGAGGCACTGGGCCTATACGGTGCAGTCAAAAATGGTGCAGGCAAAAGCAGCACCGTGTGGGTTCCTACAAAACGGCACAGTGCAGAACGGCACTAGATTAAGTAAACTCAGAAACCGTGCATGCCAGTATGCCCGTGTGGTTTTTGACCACGTGTACAGTATGTGCGGTCATTCTTTTGACCGGACATCGTTGTTGGATCTATTGGTGGGGCTAGCAAGGCATGGTGTGCCTGTATGATACTTAAGGTCATGCCAGTGTCTAGTCCCAAAATTTCTTTTATTAGCCCTTTGATATAAATTTTCATATCTCTCGATTCTGCTTTTTCGGGTATATCATGAATTCTGAAATTATTATACCGATGCCAATTCTCTAGGTCTTCAACCTTTCATTCCAATTCAAGCTCCATCCTGTGGAGTGATAATATGGCCTCTGTAAATCTATGGTGCTTGAATACTCAGTAAGGCAGGCCTCTACTGCTGTTGTTCTTTTTTCCAGGATGCGGATATCTCAGCCCCCATCTGCCACCATAGATTGAAATTTGAATAGTCCTGCCCTGCACTTTTAATGGAAAGTGGTCCTTACCAGTACACTCCCACCCTGCCTGAAAAATTTTTTTTTTTACATATTTTCACTTCTGTAAAAGTCCAGGATTCGCAAACATGGTGGACACCACGCGGTTCCACTTCATTCAAAAGTGCAGCACTGCACTGCTCACCTCAATACAAAAGTATTGAAGTGAGTGGTGCAGCACCGCACTTTCAGATAAAATAGAACCACATGGCATCCACCATGTTTGCGAATCCCGGACTTTTACAAAAGTAAAAAAAAGTGAGTAAAAACATGTAAAAAAAATTTTCCAGGTGAAACCCCTAATCGGGGAGTAAAGTTTTGGGGGTGAGGACTTACTGCTCATGACCACTTTCCTTTAAGTTCTGAGCAGAGATGCTAGACATGATAGTGGCTCTTCACCATCCTCTCGATCACTGTCAGGGGTAGACAACATGGCCACCGGGAGTAGGAGCGGCTGTTGCTTCTTCCCTGTTCCATTTTTGTGTGACTTCACAGTTTAGCCAGATCTCTTAGCTGCTGCCTCATTGCCATTAAGTACTCAGTAATTATGTTTTTTAGACAGGTTTGCATGTTGGATTGCAAGGATGGAGGAGGATAATCAGGTAGACAGAATGGAGCCACGTGTTCAAGCTGCCATTAGTTTTGTAACATCACTGGAAGTCCTGATTATCATTTCTTTTTTTTTTTTTTTTTTACGGGACTCCTACCACCAGGTATCCACCCTGGTCACGGCCCCCGGTCTTCCACCTACTGTCTGCTGTGATCCCCCGGTCACCGTTGGCTTTCCCCCCAGAGGGTGGGGCCTCGGAACTGGTGCCCCTTTATCCAGTCCACAGAACCATTATCTGGTTGGGGGATCTGGTGACAGAGGTCAAGGAAGCCCGGGGAGGGCTTCATAGAGGTGGAGGTTCCCTGATTTTTCTTGTATTTTTACCCACTGGAGAGCCAGACGTGCAATGACGTCAGCGCACCAACGTGCAGACGTCCGCCGGCTCTCCCCCCCCATCAGCTGCACCTGCTACTGTCAGACACCCAGCCTCCGCTGAGTGTCACTGTAGCACCGCATGCGTCCCAGACCCACCCCGAAGGAAGGAGAGCTGTCGTGGGACGCTCAATCCTTCCTTCCCCTGCCAGCCCCCGGCGGCTCGAGTCCGTTCGAACCCGGTCGCCGTGTGGTGCGAGGTGTGGCGTTCAGCGCCTCAACCCTCAGCGTCACTGGGCCAGCCTGATTATCATTTCTGAAAATAGGATCAATATAAGCAGCTGTCAATTAGAAATGATTTCCTGTCCTCTTTAATTCTAGTGTTAACCCATTTCAGCAGTGTGTCAGCTGAATTAGGTTAGTGCAGACAGAGTACTGGAAGGTGATGTTGACATGGGAATTATGGTCACAGAGACCAAAATATTTACTCATTTAGATGTCTGCAAGCCAGTTGCACATCTGTTGGATTTTAATCAGGTGAGTGCAGGTTTACTATAGATGTCATCTGGACTCATGGTACCTGCTAATGCATGCTCTAAAACATACTTCTATGTTTTTCTCTTTTTGCTGTTTTTGGATGGGAAGATAGCTTATAAAACAAAATCTGTCCCAGTATTTTTTGTATGCTGGCAACAAGCTTTTTTCAAGCCAAGAAAATAGCGAATCAGTGTTTTTTTCAGTTATTACATTTTTCTGAGAATAAGGACAAACAGGTCAGAGGGAATCAGAATCCCTCTGTGGCAGAACACACTGGTTCTGCATAGTTGCCCATCCAGTATTCTCTATAAGGATCACCAGCTTCTCATCCACAACAATCCACTGTAGATGATAGTGCCAGCCTGTCCAATATGGTTTTAATGAAGATATAAACTCTTGTTCTGCTATCTTGTCAGGTTGGGACACAGCTATGGCACTGTCTTTAGATCACTGGATATTTTTGACTAATGGGTTTGAAATAAATAGTGGGTATTCCATGGGTTTATCACAAATGACATATTTCTTCGATTAGAAGCGGTGGCTTCGACTTGCTTTCAGGAGTTTGATCTGTGAATTCTAACTAAGGGCAACTTGCAACTACAATGTTATTCACAGCACCTCCCCATCATGGCTAGATCAAGCATAATAAAATAAGGTAACATTTCCTGGTGAATATAGTGCTGCAAGTAAACAATAAACATAATGAAAAGTTCAATACCAAGTCTGTGCTGAATGCCGTATGTGCTGTAGCAGGTACTATATCTTCAGGATGCCACAATTTTATCTTTAATCACCCAACCTGACCAAGACAGACATATTGATATGCCATCAAGACTTCCAATACCTTATTAAATACAAAATGCTGGTACTGAAATACAGTCCTCCTTTTCTACCTTTCCCAAAATGAGTTGGTTAGTGATTACAGTAGCACCAGTCACTCTACAACCCTTGTGGCTCCACATTACCTTCAAAGGACTTCAGAGGACAATACACTATTATAGTATATGGGTGCTGCCTACTCTCAATGGATTTCAGCAACTGCTGAAATCTTGTTGTAGTACAGTTCAGAGGTCAAAAAAGTTGTTGTACTATCACTCTGACATCACATCGATAGTACAACAACTTTTTACCCTTGACCTGCCACCTGATTGGCCAGACGAGGCTCTCTAAAAAAACATGGCGCTGATTAGCGAAATTAACAGTTTCAGCCAGCTTAATTTAGAAGTCGGAATCGGGACACGGAGAGCCATACATGGCTCCCTTTCTCAAAAAGACAATTTCTTTTTTTTTTCTCACCGATTTTAAAATGAGTGATGTGCAGGGGAGAAACTGTATGCAGCTTAAGCGGGAACGGGCACGAGCAGAATCACCAGACAGAACGAGACCAGCGCCTACATGAAGTAACGGTAAAAAACAAAATTTAAACAAAAACCCCATATACTATACAAAACAGTGGATGGGTGAACATCCACAACTAAGGCTGCGTTCCCATCTCGGGCAGTTGATGACATCAATGAGACCTCTCGAGCTTCGCTCTCGAGGTCTCTGTGATGTCATCAACTCCCTCGATGGAAACACAGCCTTGTTGTGGATGTTCACCCATCCACTATTCTATATATAGTGTATAGTGCAGTGTTGTTCTGTATATAATTCCATCCCTTTCAAAATGCTGTTCTACCACAGTTCCAATGTCATGGAATGCTGTTCTGCCCTACTGTGGTTGAACAGCATTCTAGAACCTCTAGAGACTGCATAAGTCAGTTTCATTTTGAAAGCAAAAGAACTCACAAAACACATTTTTCCCACAGTACTATACACTATAAAAATACAGGATGAGCAACTCTATGCACAATCAGTATGTTCTGCAACCTCGGGATTCAGATTCCCATGGACCTCGAGAGCGAAGGGAATCAGAATTCCTCTGTGGCAGAACACACTGGTTCTGCATAGTTGCCCATCCAGTATTCTCTATAAGGATCACCAGCTTCTCATGCAGCTTTCTGACAATGTTGTTGTGGGGATAGTGAAGGGTCTCCCTTCCTTTGTGCTCAAAAGCACCATGGCCAAAGCAGGATACCATGGCATTAGTTAGCAGCTGCCCTCAATTAGAAGCTGCAGTTTATAATTGAGGCTGGTTTTAATTAACAAATTAATTCTGAGACACATCTACTCTTGATCACAAATACATTTTTATTTACTCTGGAATGCTGCAAACAACGTAGCCTGGTAATGAGTGATGAAACCACAGGTATCAGACTGCACTGTTACTATCATGAAAGAGTGAATAAAAAGCTTATTTGTGATCAGTTCATGGGATGGCCTATGTATACCATGGGCAGGTAGGTTATATTGATAGTCTTTTCACTGCTCAGTACATTAAAAAGATGTTATTTTGTGTGTTTAATTTTTAAATCACTGTACGGTCCATTTCAGTTTTTAGAAGAGGCCTCCCCGAGCACCACAGACACTTGATGATCACCATAGTAACCAGAATTAACATGGGAATCTTATCCCTATCAGTGGGTTGTGGGGGCAGGGTGATTTATCCTGCCATTCTTAGATTATGGCAATGTGTATTTTATTGGTTCTGATTAGCTGAGGAATGTTCATTACTACAAAAGCCCTTGCTGCTCAGGAAGACACTAGCCAGCATATCTCCAGCAGAATGCCAAGCCAGGATGACTTCTCACAGAGATTGCTGCTGTTTTACCTGGTAACATCATTTGCAGTTATTGTTCTGCTTCAGTATCAGCCTTATACTTTGAACTCTGTGCTTTGCGGCAGGCAGGGGGCTCGGGGGCAAGCCGGCAGTCAACAGCTAATCTGGGGGTGGGGTTCATTACTGCAAAAGCCCATGCTGCTGGGGAAGACAATAGCCAGCATACCTCCAGCGGAATGCCAAGCCAGGATGACGTCTTACAGAGATTGCTGCTCTTTTACCTGGCAACATCATTTGCAGGTATTGTCCTGCTTCAGCATCAACCTTAGATTGTGAATGCTGTGTTCTGTCTCAGGCAGGGGGCTCGGGGGTTAGCCAGTGGCTGGGAGTTAGTCTGGGGGCGGAGCTCATTACTACAAAAGCTTGTATCGCTCAGACACAAAAAAAACTGCATTAGAGGGAAGTGGCTTATGGTTGGTAGCTGTGTGGAATGCATTACCAGTGGAAGTGGTATCCAGTAGAATAGTGGGCTGCTTCAAAAGGGCTGGGACAGGGCAAGGGAGAGGGTCAAGGGGAGGGAGGGTGGAGGATGGGCAGCTGCAGAATAAGGGGTGCTAGCTGCACATTTGAACAGACTTGATAGACCACTAGGCCTTTATCTGCTGGCAAATTTCATATGTTCATATTTAATAACCTACTGCATGTTTACATTTTAGTTAGTTACAAATATCAGAAGTGCATTGACTTTAAGCTATTTTATTCCAGTTAAATTTTAATCTCTTGTGAAGGCTGTAACTATTATAGTTAAAAGGGTGTTAGGTTTATGTTATCTGGGATGTTTTCTACTGGAAGGGTGGAAGGTATCAAGGAATTGTGTTTTTCTGGTTGTTTCTTTGGTTAATTAAGTTAGTTTAAATTTTAAAAATGTTTTTTTTTTATGTTATCATTTTAGTTTGTTAGTAAAACATCACAATTAAAAAAACAGGGATAGTTTCAAGAGAAGACTTCCCATCTGTCTAGGATGGGCAGGGAACTGGCAATTGAGAGGGTTTTTTTTTGTTTTTTTTTAATGTCTGAGCCAGAGACCATTGGAAAGTAATTCTTCATTACTTAATGTATTATGGTAGAATAAGACAATAAGACACTGAGAGGGCATATCATTCGTTTTGCAAATTTTGGAAATTACCATACACATAAAAGCAATTATATTGCCAAGTTAAACACAAAAAGAGAAAGGAGCAACTTTAACAAAGTTATGCTTAGAAAACTTGTTGTCTTGCTATTACTAATATCAGGATCAGTTCATTCCCATCAGAGCACTCTGTACTGGAATATCGAAGATATTGATTCTGGATCTCATGAGGTGAATGGAATGGCAACAAGGGCTCCTGCTTTAAAATGTATTCATTTAAATATACAAAGTCTACCATCAAAATTGAGTCAATTTGAGGCATGAGTGAAATTACATAAATGTGATATTATAACTTTATCAGAAACATGGCTCAATGGTAAAATCAATAATTCTGAAATGTCCTTAATGGGATATAATATGTAGAGACTACATAGGATAGGGAAGAGAGGAGGGGTCACAATAATATATGTGAAAACAAAATTTAAAACCACAGAATTGGATAGCCCATCCGAAACACAGGCTATAATTTGATTATGGTAGATTTACTTTTAGGTTCCGATAAATACACAGTATATAATAACTGTTAGCACCATATATATTCCTCTGGATTGATAGAAAAGGAAATATTGTTGGTAACTGCAGTGAAAAGAAGTCTGCCATTAAATAGGGAATGGATATTGATGGGGGACTTTAATTGTAACTGGATATAGGTCAAAAAATGATGTTCGGGAGTTATGAGTTGGGTGTTAAGTAGATAATTAGTGACATTAGAAACATAGACTTTGATGGCAGATAAGACCTGCTTGGCCCAACCAGTCTACCCATTTCTTTACCTATTGGGTAATCTGCAGATCCTGGTTTACCAACAACCTACATTACAAGACTTAATTATAGAACATGCAGATGCTCCACATTGAACTGGATAGTAGTCTCTCACCCCAACAAGATTAAGTCAGGGGTATTAAATAAAGGAAACTGGATAAATAAAGGAATTCTGGAGGTCAGGGGTAAGGGGCAACAGACTTCCTGGAAAACATAAACTGAACTTACAAACTTAAATGGGCAGACTGGGTGGGCCATAGGCCCTTATCTGCCGACACTGTCTATGTATCTATGTATCTATGTATCTATGTATTAACTGATGGCATTAGTGACCACTGCCCAGTCTTTTTTTTTTTTTGTTAATATAATGTTTATTGTTCTTTTCATACAGTACGGGGGGGGCAGTCACACAATTCATCTTAAGTACATTCTGTTTGCAGAGGTAATACAAATCAGGCTTTTAACACATAGCACACAATATATAATATATACAGGGTGGGATATTCAAAAGGGTTGCGCCATGCGCAATAGGGTTGTGCATGCGCAAGTCCGAAATTGCACCATTCTGCGATATTCAGCAGGAGGCAGTTGCGCCACTGAAAACAGGCTGAGCAACAGCGCAATGCAAATGAATGCATGCTCAACTGGAAAGGGAGGAACCATGCATAAACTGCACAGCCCGATATTCAGCCAGGCTGTGCAGAGTTGTGCAGGCGCAACCCCCAACCTGCGCCTGCAGGACTTTGAGGCAAAAAAAAAAGGCTTAAGTCGAGGGCCACCCACAGGTGAGCTGCTGTATTGCAGGGTGCAACACAGCAGCTGTCACCTGTGGCTGGCCCCCAACCCAGTCCCTGTGCCCCCCGCAGCCCGATCACGGGCATAGTGTACTCCCCACCAGCCCGATCGCGGGGCAGCAATGTAGCTCCCCTCCTCCCGAATGTATCCTGGTGGTCCAGTGGACGGAAATGCCCGATCGCAGGCGGTATGTGTAATAAACCCCCAAACATAGCCCTGGTGGCTGATGTCCCCCCACCCCACCCACCCAGCACTGCCGCTCCCCCGCGAGCCGGTGGGCGGCAGCATCCCTGCCCCAGCCGCCGATTGACTGCCTGTCAGCTGCACGCTCATTGGTGCAGAGCAAGAGCCAATGGGCGGCAGCCCATACCGCATATGACAGTCCAGATTTGTGAATGAATGTTCATGCTCTTGCTATGCACCAATGGGAGTGCAGCCTACCGGCAGTCAGTCGGCGGGGCGTGGGCGGCAGGCGGTGGATGCTGCCGCCAACTGCCGCCGGGGAGCGGGGTGGGTGGGGCTGTGGGTGGGGTGGGGTGGGGGACACTAGCCACCTGGGCTATGTTCGGGGTGGGTTTTTATTACACATACCACCAAGGACATGCATTTCGGGTCCACTGGACCACCAGGGATATGTACGGTAGGGGTTTACTACACATACCGCTCATGATCGGGTATTTCGCCCAATGGACCACTAGGGATATGTACGGGGAGCTACTGCTGCCCATGATCGGGCTGGTGGGGAGCACTATGCCCGCATCGGGCTGCAGGGGCGCCGTCCTCAACGGCTGCCGCTCGGCAGGGTGCCAGCGCAAGTCCTCGGGATCGCCCACCTACATGCTAATGGAATGCAAATGGAGACATAATCACATGCAAATGGCCCCCGTGCCTTGCATGAATTATAGCCCATTTGCATGTCACCTGAATATCATGATTTTGGCGATGGCGAATGGTACTAGCACACCGCAAGTTGAATGCTCCACTCTGTCAACTTGCGGTGGTGCAAGTTCCACTGCGCCATGCACAGTGGCTGTGGCTGGGGGTGATATTCAAAGGAGTTGCTCAATCAGCAACTCCTTTGAATACCCCACACACCCCGGGCAACTATTTTGCGCAGCTCAAGGGCTTGCCCCTATGAATGGCGCAGTTTGAATATCCCACCCACAGTATATATATGTTTATGTATATATATAGTGTCCAGTTGATCATTTTTCCATTTTCCCTTGGGTTTTTCTAACTAAATACCAGCCGACTACCTCAGGAATTAGTATCTCCCCCATTTCATTCCTAATGGAGTCAACCACTTAAATTCCCTCCACCCTTCCAGCCCAGGTCCCAACATGTTTTCATTTGATTAGATGGTGTTTCCCTTAAGGGATAAAATTTGGGTCCTTTGTCATTATATATATAATACCCATTTGGCCCATTTCGTCAAGCCCTGATCTATGGAGTCATTCAGGTAAAATGAAATCTTTTCTGATCTGTATATTTGTGTTACTATTTCCCTCCATTCAAGTATTGTTGGGATCTGGGGTGTATACCAATGTCTGGTTAGAGCTTTTTTAGTGGCAAGAAGGGCTATTCCCAGTAGGTAATGTGTATGAGTGTCTCTTAGTTCTTGAGGGAAGGCCTGTAGTATAAATACTTCAGGTGTTAGGGTAGTTGCGCTTCCTATTAGTTCCGCCAGCTCTACCTGGAGAGAGACCAGGAAGGGCTGTATGGGGGGGCAAGTCCAGAAGATATGGGTGTGATGTGCTTGTGGTTCCCCACATAGGCGCCAGCATTCAGATGCCCCTGTCACTGAGTAGTGACTGGTTATTGTGGGAGTTCGAAAGTATCTCATTAGCAGTTGCCATGAGAAGAGCCGCCAACTATGTGAGTACATAAGTTTAGAGGTTAGAAAACAGCCTCTTTCCCACTGTTGTAGGGTAATCTCCAGTCCCATTTCCCGGTTCCATTTCCTCAATGTCTCCAATGTGTTTGCCCCCGGGGATTCATTGAGTATCTAGTACGTTTTGGAGATAATGTGTGAGGTTTCCATAATCGTTATGGAATTCAGTAAAAATGGTATTAAAAGAGGAAGGTTTTCTGAACTTTGCACTTTCAGTGGGTGGGAGTAGAAAAAGTGTCTTAGTTGCAAATACCTAAAAAAGTCCTCCCTCCTTAGGCTATATTTCCGCCTTGCTTCTTGGAAGGTAATAAAATCATTCCCATTTAGTAGCTGTGATATATGAGTAAGGTGAAACTGGTCCCAACATTTGTATGTATGATCCATCTGTGCTGGGGGGAAGTGTTCCAACAGATATAGCGGGCATAGGTAGAACAAGTAGGGTGTTAAAGCTAGCTGCTTATATATCGTTTTCCAGGCTTTGATCTGGTGTGAGATCCATGGGCCTGGATTCGATTGCGGGTCGGCATTATGTGTCTGGTGTAAGGCAGTTCTGCACCAGTCATTGAATGGGAGTAGCCCATCCTCAATCTCCCTCCAGATGGCTGGACTAGTGCGTTGAAGGTGCACTATTATAAATTAAAGGTGTGAGGCCCAAATATATAATTTAAGGTTTGGGAAGGCTAGGCCTCCCTTCTGTCTGGGGATGAAAAGGGTTGATGCCTTTATCCTAGGGCATTTACCGGCCCAAATAAAGCCCATTATAGCTTTATTCCAAGTTCTTATTGTTTTAGTTGAAATGTATATGGGGATATTTTTAAATAAATATAATGCTCGTGGAAGAACCACCGTTCGGATAACTTCCACCCTCTGAAGTAAATTGAGTGGAAGGACACTCCATCTGGCCAGGTCTGCCTGAAGTTGGGAGTAGAATGGGGTATAATTGTTTGGTGCTGCTTTCCATGCATCATGTGATAGGTATATGCCCAGGTATTTAACTTTTCCAGGCCCCATCGAAAGGGATAGGACTGTTTGAACTGAGGGGACGGGATGTAATTAAATGATAGCGCCTCAGTTTTAGAGGTATTTAGTTTATACCCCGAACACTGTCCATATATCTCTAATATTTGAAAAATGGCTGGTATTGAATGTGTAGGGTCTGATAGGAAGAGCAGAACGTCATCTGCGTAGAGAGCTATTCGGTGTTCTCTGCCCCCCAATCAGACTCCCTTGACATCGGTGGATTGCCTAATTGCCTGGGCCAGGGGTTCAATGAATATGGCAAAAAGTCCTGGTGAAAGAGGACAACCCTGACGGGTGCCCCTGTGTAGGGGAAAGTAGGCCGAATGATGGCCTGAGACCTTAACACAGGCCTGTGGTGAGGAATACAGAGTCTTTATTAGAGAAACTAAGAGGGTAGGGAACCCCATCGCTGCCATGGTGGCAAACAAGAAAGGCCAGGAGACCCTATCGAAGGCCTTCTCTGCATCTAGGCTAAGAAGGACCGAGGGGGCAGTGGATGATTGCATTCTTTGGACCATATGCAAGGCCCGCCTAGTATTGTCTGTAGTGGATCTTGAGCTAACAAAACCCGTCTGGTCTAGTCTTATCAGGAAGGGAAGGACCGCATCCATTCTTTTCGCTATTATGGACATGAAGATTTTATAGTCCACATTTAGCACAGATATGGGACTGTAGGAGGGGCATAACTGAGGGTCTTTATCTGGTTTAGGAATGACTGAGATTACTGCGTATGACCAGCTTGGGGGGTGATCCAGGCCTCGGAGTATCCTCTCACAGACCTTCTCTAGCAGCGGACTGAGCAGGGGCTCTGCAAGTTTGTAGAATTCCATGCCATAGCCATCTGGGCCTGGGGCCTTCATTGTTTTTAACTGTGAGATAGCCGTTCGCAGTTCCAGCTGGGTTATAGGGCGGGTCAATTCCGCCTGCTGGTCCTTATTAAGCTTAGGGAGGTCTAGCGAGGTCAGGAGGGTCCCAATGTTATTATATTCTGATGGGAGGTCAGGAGTGTGCAGCTTCCTGTAATAGTCACAGAAGTTTTGTGTAATATCTTTCACTTTAGTAAGTTGGACATTTGTCACTGGGTCCCTGACACTGGCTATCGTAGCAATCCGTTTCTGCTTGCAGAGCCTAAAGGCCAGCAGGCGTGAAGCCCTAGGGCCTATCTCTCCATACCGCTGCCTCAGGAATGCCAGAGCCATTTCTGTTTGCTGTAAGCACAACTCATTCAGCTCTTGTTTAGTCTGCCTAAGCTGTGTTAGTACAGACAGGTCCCCCTGTTGGTGGGCCATTTGAAGGAAGCCGAGGGTCGCTCCAGGTGCAGTTGCTTATCTCTGCGTTGTCTGGTGAGGTGTGTGGTATGCTGTATGAGGTGGCCCCTGAGTACCGCTTTTAGCATGTCCCACCTATTCGCTGGGGATGTCTCCCCTCCGGGGTTGTTCCCTAGGATGTCTTGTATCTTATCATGTAGGAATTCCCTAAACGACTCACTTTTAAGGTGAGTTGGGTTAAGTCTCCATAGGGTTTCCCGTCTCTCAAGTCCTATATCCCATGATGTAGTTACAGGGGCATGGTCAGAGTGTGCAGTTTCTCCCATAGATACATCTCGGAGAGGCCCTAGACTTTCCTTTTGAGTGTAGCAGTGATCTATCCTAGTATATGTCCCATGGACTGCAGAGTAAAATGAGTACTTCCTGTCTCTGGGGTGGAGGGTGCGCCATACATCGAGTCAACCAACTTCTTGTATGAATCGTTTAAAGAACTTATGTGGGGCTGGTTGTTTACCCCCAGCAGCTCTCGTGGAGTCTAGGTGGGGGCTCGGGGTAATATTAAAATCTCCAGCAAGTATCAGGGTCCCCTTAGTCAATTCCAATACCCTCCGCAGCAGATATCTGATAGTCTGCGTTGTTGACCCAGGAGGGAAGTAGGCATTAGCTAAGGTAACCTCATTGTCCTGTAGTAAATCCTGGACAATCACAAGCCGGCCCTCTGCATCCGCCCACGCCATCGTGGCTCTGAAGGGGGTTTGACCCGTGACCAGTATGGCAACCCCTCTCTTCCTACCTCCAGCATATGAAGATGAGAAAACCTGAGCAACCCCCCTCCCCATCAGCTTTTTATGTTCTTTTGCATTCATGTGTGTCTCCTGAACATAAATAATCCCTGCCTTGCTTCTTTTAAACAATGTAAGCATTCTCGAGCATTTGACTGGACTGCCAAGGCCATTAACATTTAATGACAGTATCTGCAAATGTGTTCCAGCCATTTAAATCCCCTCGTTATAAAAGAGTTGTGACTGAACCCTCCTGCCAGACCTAAAGCTTATAGATTTATTGTGTTCTATGTCTGCATTGAAGGTTAGTGACTGCCTGTGGGGGGGGGTGAGGGGGGTAAACCACCCTTTAACTTCAAACTCCAAAAAGACTTGTTTGAAATAACAACTTGAAAAAACAACTGTGGACAGTAGCATGCCAACTGGACTTGCCCTGTCGAACTATTAACCACTTCCATGGGAACTGAGAGCTATTTGCGCCCAAATTCCCTTTGTGCCAAGTATGGCTTGGTCCTATATATCTTAGGACCAGACGTACAATGTCACAGAGGGGGTGAAGGGGGGGTAATAGTCATGCCAGGTCATCCCCGGGATTAATTAAGTTCTGCTTAGGATATTATGAGGAATTTCTCAGATAAGTTCAGCTTGTCCCAGTGAGATACCAAGGCAAGGGCCAATTTTCATCTCACATCCCTGGGGAGGGGGACTCGTCCTAAGACTATGCTCGAAGTGTGAGCTCAGTTCGTCCCTTCAGAGGATTTGGCCTGTGGGTGGCTCTCCCCATACATAGACCAGAGGGCTTTCAAGAAACAGTGAGGCGACATTTCCTCGCTTGACCGCATGGCCTCAGCCCCACATTTAGATTCCCCCCTGTAGTTCCTCAAGGTAACCAGTCGACTCAGAGTCCATACTAGCATCAGCTTTATAGTCCAATTGTCCAAATATAATGTTTGGATGTCTCTAATTTGTGAGATTCTAGGATTTTGCCTCCAATCTGGCCCTTAAGATTGTCGGGTGGCAGGCCTGTCTCCCCTCCCATGTCCCCGCCGCCAGCCCATGCCTCCCCCCCACCCCATCCCCTTTCTCTCCACTCTTCGTGTGGGTATCTCCGTGAGGGAGCTTATGCGGCTTTAACCCCCGGGCTTAGTAATTGAGGAGGCCTCAATACGGTGACTTCCCTTGGTGAAGCTGCTGGATATGATCACGCCAAGTGGAGATACTCAGGGAGAAGGGCGGCGAGGCGAGCGATAACTGGCAAGGGAAACCTACGGGCGAGAAGAGAGGAGAGAGCTAGGCCCACCTACCTGTTGGCCAATAGAAGTAATACTGCCAGTCCTCTTCATGTAGGTTTCTGTCTGGATTCTTTATTTTCGGACTCAGTTGTAGCCTGTCTTCTCAGGCTTGCAGCGATCTGCTGTATTGAAGCTTCTCCCTCTTTGCGGCGCTGGTCCCGCGAGGCACTTCGGTTCCATACCTTTTGTGCTAATTTAGCTGCCAGCGACAGATTAGGGACATTCTGGGATGTGGAGACAATGATCCCCAATTTGGTTAATTCTCAAGTTGCTTCTTCCACTGAGTCGAAGCTTTTGGGGCCCTCGGTCAGGTGCACGACCAGCATCGCGGGGTATGGTGTGCGAAACTTTATCCCTAGCTCTTTCAACTTCCTCAGAATTGGACCATAGGCTCTGTGATTTGTTGCTATAGTTGCCGGGTAATCATTATCCACATAGACTCTATGGTCTTGGTAGCTTAAGTGACTTTTCTGCCATGATCTGTGTAATATCATCTCCTTTTTCTGATATCTCAAGCGCTCTAGGATTGCATGAGGGCGGTTAGGCATTTGAGGTCCTAATGTTCGGTGAGCATGATCTATCTCCAGGGAGCAGACCTCTGGTAGGGTCAGCTGTGACTTGAAGTACTGCTGTATAAAGGATAATGGATCCTTCCCCTCCACTCCCTCGGGGAATCCAGTGATTCTGAGATTGTTTCTCCTGCTACGTGCCTCAGCATTGTCAGCTTGTTCTTTTAGGTTTTTCACCGCCTGATGTAGTTGTACAATCGCCCTTTCGGTTTGGTCTATCCTTGAGTCAGTAGATGTAGCCTGCTCTTCCAGGCCCTCGAGCCTTTTTTCAATTTTGTTCACATCCGTGCGCAGTGCCGCAAATGTTGTTTTGGTTTCCTTACGGAAATCCCTTAGTTCTCTGAGCACCATGTCCATTTGCCTAGCAATATTATTATTAAGGCTGGGGGCTTCAGGCCCGAAGGAATCACCGTGGCCTGACCTTTGAGAGCTTTCGCTGTCGGAGTGTAATCCTTCTGGATCAGAGAGGTCTGGTGCTGATTTTTGGTTTTCTGGTTTTCGTTTTGGCATCCTTCCATTGTTTGTATTATTTTGCCCAGTATTTTCTTGTTTAATAGCTGGGAAATTGAATTTTTTGTCCCGGGGAGGATGGAGCTACGTGCCTAGGCTGCAGCTGGTGGCATGACGTCACCGGAAGTCTCACTGCCCAGTCTTTTGTGAGTGGACGGCCAGATTAAGGAACTCTAACATTCCAAAATGTGTCAGGCGGGTGCAGCCTAAATAAAACTTACATCTACAACGTCAGAGCTTGGTGTATATCATTTATGGTGGTGAGTGCTCAACTTGTTTGAGTGATGGTAAAAAAAAAAGAACTTTGTATATTGAACCCAGGAATCTGAAAAGAGTGAATACTGAGATTATGAATGAAGCCTGTAGTGAGGTTGCTGCTTGGAATCAATTGAAGTATTAATAAATTATTGGAAACATTTGGTAGTTTATTTAATCAGACTACTGACAGAGTTGCTCCACAAAAAATGAGGATTAGGGCCAATAAAAACAAATGGGTAACCCAGGATTTATTAGAACTAATCAAACAAAGAGATAAAATGTGGAAAAAGTATAAAGTAAACACGGATACCAAAATATTACAGAATCATAAAACTCTTTGTAATAAATGTAAAGCCAAAATTAGAAAGGCCAACATGCATTTATTAAGACAGAACAGAATAACTCTTTAGGAAATTCTAAAAATATTTGCCAAACAATAAATAGTATATTTGGTAGGGGAACTTAAGATGGTGTTATAGATGAAGATCAGTTGATTAGTGAACCAGTTAAAGTAGGCAAGATGTTTAAGAATTATTTTGATGACCTAGAAAATTTAAATTAAATTCCAATATCGCTGATCCTGTTACTGATTTACAAATGGCAAACATCCCAGGGTCCTAAAGGAACTGAGGATTGAACTGGCAGTCCCTCTGGCAGCCCTGTTTAGTGAGTCCTTAGACACTGGAGTGGTCCCAGAGGATTGGAAAAGGGCAAATGTTGTCCCTCTTCACAAGAGCGATAGTAAAGAAGAAGTGGGGAACTACAAGCCAGTTAGTCTAACCTCTGTAATTGGAAAGATAATGGAGGAACTCCTTATGGAAAGAATAGTGGAACACCTAGAAGCCAGTGGACTGGTGGATCCCAGGCAACATGGGTTCTCTGCAGGATGATCCTGTCAAACTAATCAGATAGATTTCTTTGGCTGGGTGATAAAGGCAGTAGATTGGGGGTGGGGTGGTAGATATTGCCTGCCTCGATTTCAGCAAAGCCTTTATTACAGTCCCACATAAGAGACTGGTCAACAAGCTAGGCAGCCTGGGTTTGGGATGCAAAGTGGTGAACTGGATTGGAAATTGGCTAAGGGACAGAAAACAGAGGGTAGTGATGAATGGAACCCAATCAGATGAAAATGAGATGACCAGTGGGGTACCTCAGGGATCAGTTCTGGGCCCAGTCCTCTTCAATGTCTTCATCAGTGACATTGCAGATGAGCTGGAGGGAAAGGTTTGCCTGTTTGTGGATGACATTTATTTGATAAAGACATGTTTGGGAAACCTTTTCTCCTGCTATTGTCTGCTCCCCACACCATTCACTTACCCTCTCTGTTCTGGACTTTTTCCCTATTTGTTTCTCCTAGTCTGGCATGACCTCTTTCTTGTAATAATAATGTGATTATTGATATCTCATGTCCTTTTACACAAGTGATTTGATATGTATTTGTATATGTTTTCTTGCTCTTGACACAACACAAATTGTTGTGTTATCTATGTAACCTTTTGTACTGTACCTAATTGATGTGGAACCTTTATAAAAGAGCCTCTGGCTCAAAGGTAGTAATTCCTAGAACAATAAACTAACTAACCAAGATCTGCAACAGGGTGGATACTCCACTGGGGGTGGAAAGGATGATAAATGACCTGGAACTGCTGGAGAGATGGTCAAGGGAATGGCGGGTAAGGTTTATTGCATAGAAGTACAAAATCAGAAGCCTTACAAGGAGAGTGTGAGGGATCTCAATTTGTACATGCTGGAACAAAGGAGGGAGATAGGTGACATGATAGAAACATTCAAGTACCTCAAGGGCATTAACAAGGCGAAAGGGGACAACGTAGTCCAGATTAATAGTAGTGCCAGGACAAGAGGACACAATGAGACTGAGGGGTGGCCACATAAGGGGAAATGACAGGAAGTTCTTTTTTATGGAAAGAGTGGTGGATGCATGGAATAGCCTGCCCCAGAAGGTGGGGGCAGCCCATATATTGGCGGGCTTCAAACATGTATGGGACAGAAACAAAGGAATAATAGAGATAGGAAGAAAAAACTGAAGTCAATGACCAGAGAGGGTCACTGGACACTGATGCTTCGTTAGGCAGCTTAAATGGGCAGACTGGATGGGTCTAGCAGTCCTTAACTGCTGACAGCATCTATGTATCTATGTAAATGGATAGAATGATAATCATCCAAAAGTTTATTTTCAAAATGTTACACCAGAGCAACTGAAGGGTTATGTATTAAAGTATGACTCTATACATATATATATATATATATATGCCAAGATGAAATGGATTTTAGATGTATTAAGCATGGGATCAATACACAGCCAATCCTTTAGCAACTCTGTTTAATTATTTTTAGTGCTATGGAGTGTTTCCTAAGCAATGGAAAATGGCAATCATAAAACCAATATTTAAATCTGGTAGCAGTGTTTCTATCAACCAATTTCATTACTAGCACCATTATCAAAGACCCTTGAAATGATCATTTTTGATCAAATAAGGAATCATTGGGAAAAAATATAGTCTGTTAACCAATACATAGCATGGATTTAGAACAAAACATGATATGAAATCAGCCTTGGTGGGGTTCACAAGCTGCGTATAGGGTACCCTTGGCAAAGGGCACTCTGTTGCAGCAGTATTTGTGGACCTCACCAAGGCCTTTGATCTTGTGGATCACAGACTGTTGCAGGATTCCCTTCTGGATTTACATTTTTCTAAAGATGTGATAACTTGGTTTGTCAGTTATTTGAATAATAGGAAGCATAGAACCAGAATACATGGAAATATTTCTGATCCCCAGTTGATTAAATGCAGGGTACCACAGGGTTCAATTTTGGGCTCTCTTTTATTTTCTTTGTTTAAGAATTCTACCCCAGATTCTTGTCAAAATTCTCAAATAACTTTATATGCAGATGATGCAATAATGTTTAGTACCAGGGTTCAACCCAATGATGCCGTGAGGGCTGTACAAAAAGATTTTGATCAATTAAAAAAGATGGTTATTAGCCAGACGCATGGTGTTAAATACCAAAAAAAACAAAAAACAAAAGCTATGATCTTCACTGGACAAAGAAAAAAAAGAGAATTCAAAGTCCCAAGTCACCAAAGAAGGTTGTACAAGTGCCCTAAATAAACAAATAAACAATAGAGGACTTAAATGGTGAAATAACTGAAATGGTTGATCACTTTAGATATTTAGGGAAAACTCTGGATTCTAGTTTTTCTTTTGAGATTCATGTCAATAATATAAAAACTGTACATCAGAGATTGGGGTTACTATTTAGAGCCAGGTCATATTTAATACCAGAATCCAGAAAATTACTGACATATAGTTTCCTTTTCAGTCTATTTGATTATGGGATAATTGTATACATGACTGCTAATGAGAGAATTTTAGTTAAGTTAAAGGTTTTGTAACAGTGCCCTTCATTTTATGACAAATCTACCAGTTAGAACACATCACTGTAATTTGTTAAAAATGTCAAACTTTCTTTGGAGAATAGAATTAATTTAAGGATGGGTACCTTGCTTTTTAAAGGAAGAATAGGCTTTTTACCACAAATAGTTCAGGTACTATTCCCCAGATGGATAAATACATAGGGGACCATGTTTTGAAATAAGTATGTCTTTAGAATACCTCTATTTAAAAAGGCAAGTGGTCAAAAATCATTGTTATATGGGGCATCTGCTTTGTATAACTCCATTCCGGATGAAATCTCTAGGAGTACAACTGTTAGATCATTTAAAACTACATTGAAACAGTGGCTTGATACAACCAATGAATGCACTTGTAATTTAACATAACATTTGTGTTATTGTATGTTGATATTTGTAACATTGTATATTAGCAATTTTGCATGCATTGTGTTGTATTAATACAGAATGTTTTAAAATGTGTTGCTTGTGGAAGGCAGTTTTGCTTATCAGCCAACAAGTATCAAAAACAAAAATGAAATAGAAAAATATCTATGTTAGTGACATGGCAGAGGGACTGAGAGGGAGGGTATGCCTGTTTGCAGATAACACAAAGATCTGCAACATGGTGGATGCATGGGGGGGTGGGTAGAAAGGATGAGGGAGGACCTAGAAAAGTTAGAACAGAGGTCAAGAAAGTGGCAGCTAAAATTCAATGCAAATAAGTGCAAGGTTATGCGCTTGGGGCACAAAAACCCAGGGACAGAGTACATACTTGGGGGAGAGGTACTAGAGATCACAAGACAAGAGAGAGACCTGTGGTTATCATTACTGATGACCTAAAAATGGTGAAGCAGTGTGGAAAGGTAGTGGGAAAGGCAAACCAAATGCTTGGATGCATAGGGAGGGGTATCACCAGCAGAAGGAGGAAGGTAATACTTCCCCTGTATTCTTTGTTTGTGAGGCTGCACCTTGAGCACTGTGTGCAATTCTAAAGGCCCCATCTTCATAAGGACAGAGAATGGATGGAGACAGTGCAGAGGAGAATAACCACAATGGTGCAGGGCCTGCATTGGAAGACCTATGAAGAGAAGCTTAAGGAATTAAACTTGTACTCCCTGGAGAACAAGAGAAGGGGGTATAATATAGACATTCAAATATCTCAAGGGAATAGACAAGGTAAAGGAAGAGAGTATTTTCCAGTGAAAAGGATGTTCTAAGACTTGGGGTCACAAAATGAAGTTGGAGAGTGGTAGTATCAGGGGTGACATGAGGAAGTTCTTCACAGAAAAGGTGGTGGACAACTGGAACAGTCTGCCAATGAGATGGTGGGGGCAAATGCAGTCACAGGTTTCAAGTGTGCATGGGGTAAACACATGGGTATCTTGGATAATGGGGGGATGGGTGGTATCCCCCAGTAGTGACTTGGGTAGCACTATTAGGGAGGATTTTATGGGCAGACTGGTTAGACCAAGCAGTCCTTATCTGCCAGCAGAATCTATGAATCGCTGTATTGTATTGTATTTGTTTTACCAGGAAAAAGGCTCCACTGAGCAATTCTCATTTTCAAGGAGGTCCTGGTTATGACAGCAAAAAGTAAACACATCAGATACATATATTGCATACACTATACATACTGTAGACTGGAGTGTAACAATACAGTGAAAATAAATAGTAATACCTCAGATATAAATAGGACATACTGTATACAAAGAGCCATTATTGACCAGTATATTAAAAAGGAGTTATGCAATAGGTGTGGACAATATATCCATTACATAAATTCTGATATTTGAGCTGCTGTGTACATAAACTTCATTTATGTACATAGTTACTATGTCATCACTCATTTATGTACATAGTTTGTATGTCAGCACTCATTTATGTACATAGTTACTATGTCATTACTCATTTATGTACACAATTGCTATGTCATCAGCTGATTTAGAATGTTCAGCCTCAGTAGCAGTACTAATCACATTTAAATGTGAATTACTTTAAAACAAAAAAATGATAGCATGGTACTGTGAGCACAGAAGTTGTCCAGCACAAAATATCTACAAAATGAGCTTTGTTCCAATTATAGATAACTTTTAGTTTTTTATAATTGGCAAAAAACAGCAGAAAATTAAGGTGTTTTTGCACTTTTTTGACAAACAAATATAAATAACTTTAAAATGAAAATTGATAGCATTGCACTTTGAGCACAAAGGTTGTTCAGCACATAAATATCTACAAAATGAGAGGTGTTTCATTTATAGATACCTTTTAGATTTTTTATAATCAGCAAAAAATGGCAGAAAATTCACTTTTTAGACAAACAAATCCCCCCATGTAAAAACAAAAGAATTGTGCATCAAACTTTTTCATTATGTACTATCCATAATGTAAAGTTGGAGCATCCATAGCAACTGCTTAGCAACCTCTATGCTAAGTGGAGCTACCCTGGTAAAAGCACAAATGGTCCATGTACGTTAACATTAAAAATTAAATTAATAATTTAAAACAAAACTCCCTGCATGATCCTAAAGGATCCATATTGCATAAATGAAATACATAATAGGTACCTTGTGGAATTCATTATTTATTTTCACTCGAGCTGTTTGACCTTGGGCACAGCATTCATGGCTTATGCCACTGGTGATGTTACCCAAGGTCAAACAGCTCTTGTGAAAATAAATCATGTATTCTACAGGTCCCTGTTATGTATCCCTTATTTATCCACACAGTTGTTGTGTCTGTAGTTCCAGCACAAGCACTCAGAGTCAGAACTCATTTAGAATGTTCAGCCTCTGTTGCAGTACTAACCATATTCAAATGTGAAAAACTTAAAAATGAAAAATGATAGTATAGTACTGTGAGCATGAAAGTTGTTCAGCACAATAATATCTACAAAATGAGTGGTGCTTCATTTATAGATACCTTTTAGTTTTTTTCATAATTAGCACAAAAAAGCAGAAAATTCAATTTTTATTTTCATTTTTTCGACAAACAAATGTGAAAAACTTCAAAATGAAAAATGATACGATGGTACTGTGAGCACAAAGTTCATCCAGCACAAAAATATCTACAAAATGAGTGGTGTTTCATTTATAGATACCGTTTAGTTTTTTTTATAATTAGCACAAAAAAGCAGAAAATTCAATTTGTTTGCACTTTTTTGACAAACAAATGCAAATAACTTTAAAACAGAAAATGACAGCAAGGTACTTTCAGCAAAAAAGTTGTTCAGCACAAAAATATCTACAAAATGAGAGTTGTTTCATTTATAGATACCTTTTAAATTTTTTATAATCAGCTGCAAATGGCAGAAAAGTCTATTTTTATTCACTTTTTTGACAATCAAATCACTTCCCCCAAGAAAGCAAAACCAAAATAATTGTGCATCAGACTTTTTCATTATTTACTGTCCATGATGTAAAGTTGGAGTGTTCATAGCAACCTCTTAACAACTACTATGCTAAGCGGAGCTACTGTACACTGGGAAAAACTTATAAGAAATAAAACTACACTAAGCATAAATAAAAAAGCATTTAAAAAAACTCCTATCCTATTGCATAAATCGAATATGTAATGGAAAACTGGTGGAATAAATGATTTATCTGGAGTCAAGCAGTTGGACCTTGGAAACCTCACTTGTGGCTTACGCCACTCATGAGGATACCTGAGGTCAAACTGCTCTTGTGAAAATAAATCATTTATTCCACTTGTTTTCATTGCATATCCCTTATATACAATAATGATACATACAGCAGTAGTGGACCATCAGGGAATGACTGAATGAGGAATTTGAGGCTGTGAACGGCATTGGAAGGAGGTGGGAGGATTATTATTCAAATGAATCAGTGGAGGAATAAAAAGCATTTAAAAAACACAGTGAAGTGAGGCAGTAAACTTATGGTTAACAAGTGTGTGATATTAGTTCCCTTTTAAAATCATGGCTTCCTGACCTCATAAGAGCTTGTTAAATTTTATTAGTTTGTCTGTTTATTATGAGTCACAAGGCAGCCCTTTTAGACTACAGAGCTTGATTGGGGAAATTTCCTTTTAAATTGATCAACGTTTTGTTCATGTAAATTTTTCTAGGCAAATGTAGGAAACACAGATGGAGAACCCCTGGCCCAAGAGCTTCGAGATGCTCTTGTCTTGGCTTCATGCACCCTGCTGGAAGCTGTGAAGAAGGTCCTGCTCCCTTCTCCTACACCAGGACGACAGCACTACCTATTTTCCTTGACAGATATCACAAAGGCATTCCAGGTAGGAATTTTTGTTCCTCATCATTGTACATGGCGCATGTGGCAATCCTTTTTATAAAGTAGAAGTTGGCTCTCAAAATGAGCAAAGCCCAGGCAAGTAACCATGAGCAAGAACTCAAAAAGCTGCAGTTTGCATACTTGAAAGTGTTTTTGTGACTTAGTTCCCCCATTCTAAAATCTGTATTAGTAATCAAGGGGAGAGGAACAACACACATTTGAACGTTGTGATAGAACTGGTAGCAGGAAACTCATTGGAATATTGAAGCAAAACAATTTACTGGCAGAAAAAGATCTGTGGTCCATCCAGTCTGCCTGAGGATCCTGACTAATAGGAATGACTTGCCCATCTACAGTAAGTAAAGCAACCTAAGTATACTTCCATCAGAGATTTATGTTCCTTCTACATGCCCCCCTCCTCTCCTGCCACCACTGCCTGCCCCTTGAATTTATCCCATCCAGTCTTGTATCCAGCTACAGTTTTAGTGGTGACCACACTGCTAGGCAAACTGTTCTATTTGGTCACCACCTGCTCAGTGAAGAAGTACTTTCTCATGTCATTCTTGAAACTGCCCACACTGACTCGTAAACATTCCCCCTGGTGTCTGATCTCTCAAGAAAGTTAAAAAAGCAGGATGAACTCCACTGTTGTTATAACTTCAATGTATTTTATTAGTATTCCAACACCCAGTTGGCGACAGTTTCATGGCATCACCACTTTATCAGGTCAAAAACTGAGTTGTTCTGTTTAAAAATATAAACAATTTACTTTAGAAAATCATAATATACTTTATCACATCACTTCATCACAGTAATCCCTTTCACTTCATTTTGCCTATTCAAGATGTTTAAATATTACAAATCTGTGTCCTCACACTATATTTACATTACTATCAATGTGTATTTTAGCATATAACATGTGCAGTCTCACCTAATAATGCATTTTGCTTCATTTACTTGTTCTGTGTTTTCCTTTATCACGTTGCAAGTTGTGAATTCTGAAGAGAAGATATTTCATCATACATTGTAATGCTTTTACCTAAAATCCCCATTCTAGATAATGCTCTAGACCTAATGTAGCCTCACTTATTGTTATACAGTATAACAAGTAACATTTATATAACAATTTAAATATTAATGCAAATGTAGTATGAGGACACATGGATTGGTAATATTTAAAACAACAGGAATTGTCTGGTCACTGAAAGAGAGAAGATTAAGCTCATGGGCTTTTTTTCAGTTGAAATGTGAAATCACTAATTTACAATGTACAGAATTCTTGGAACAATAATTAATGTTATAACTATGTTAGGGCATTCATTGACTCCAGTTGCTGCTTTGCTAGTAGGAATTAAAGTACATCTTGAGGAATTAGCACCAAGGGTGCTGGGGAATGGTGAAGAAACTCCTAGAATATGCAAAATGAGGTGAAGGGGATTACTGTGGTGAAGTGATGTGATAAAGTATGATATGATTTTCTAAAGTATGTCGTTTATATTTTTAAACAGAAAAACTCAGTTTTGGGCCTGATGGGATGTATGCATACCAGGATACACAATCTACAGGAGGGACAGGGAGGGTAAAAGAGGAGGAGGAGTAGCTCGCTATGTAAAGGAAGGGATCAAAGCAACAGAACTAAAGAGTAAACAGGGAGCAGATGAGGCACTCTGGGTCACCCTGGAGACTGGAAATGGCACCACAGTCTGCATGGGGGTTGTATACAGACCCCATCTCAGAGGAAGGGAATGGACAAGGAAATGATAGAAGGCATCCTTAGAATGGCAGAAAAAGGGGAGATATTGTTGATGGGGGACCTGAATATGCCAGATGTTAACTGGAGTGCCTTTGCTGCAGGCACATCCAAGAAGAGGGTCATTCTTGATGCCCTACAAGGGGCATGTCTCAGACAGCTAGTATTGGAACCCACTCAGGAGGGAGCAATCTTAGACCTGGTACTCTCAAATGGGGACAGAGAAAGAATCTCAGATTTAGAAGTGGATAGCCATCTGAGAACAAGCGACCACCAAACAGTGTGATTCACGATAAACACAGCCATGCAGTCAAGCCATACAAAAGCAAGAGTATTGGACTTTAGGAGGGCTGACTTTAGGAAAATGAGAGAGTGCCTCAGAAAAGCACTAGCAAACAGGCAAGAAGGAGGGGTGGAGGAACAATGGGGGAGTAATCAAAACAGCCATCACAGAGGTAACAAGCCTTTGTGTAAAGCAAATCAACACAACACAATGAAGGAAAAACACTATGGTTCTCAAAAGAGGTGGCAGGGAAGGTTAAGGAGAAAAGGATAGCATTCACGAAATATAAGGAAACACAGAAGGAGCAGGACAGAGAACTTTATTAGTTAAAGCAGAAAAAGGCTGGGTAGGCAATCAGAATAGCAATGGCCCAAACTGAGGAAATGATAGCCAACTCTGTTAAGAAGGGGGATAAGACCTTTTATAGGTACATTAGGGAGCGAAGGAAGACCAAAGGAGGGATACTGAGCTTAATAAAGGGAAGGGAATGTGGGTAGAGGGTGACAGTGAAAAAGCAGGGATACTGAAAGAATATTTCTGCTCAGTATTCACAAAGGAAGAGGAGGGAGAGGTACCTAAACAAAACAAGAGAAACAGTCTGAAGACGTGGGTCGATACCAGTCCATTTACAGAAGAAAGGGTTCTGAAAGAATTAATAAAACTGAAGGTGGACAAAGCAATGGGGCCTGATGGGATTCACCCAAGAATTCTAAAAGAACTAAGGGTAGAACTGGTGACACCACTGTCTACTCTCTTTAACAAATCATGGGAGCATGGAGTGGTATCAGAGGACTGGAGGAGGGCGGATGTGATTCCTCTTCACAAAAGTGAGAGCAGGGCAGAGGCAGGAAACTACAGATCAGTTAGTTTGACCTCAGTGGTAGGGAAAATGATGGAATCACTTCTGAAGGAAAGAACTGTTGAGCACTTAGAGGCCAGTGGAGCACAGGACCCAAGGCAGCATGGATTCATGATGGGAAGGTCAGGTCAGATGAATCTAATAGATTTCTTTGAGTGGGTGACCAAAGTAGTAGACCAGGGCTGTGGACATGGCCTACCTAGATTTTAGCAAGGCATTTGACACAGTCCCACACAAAAAAGATTAATATACAAGTTAGCCAGCCTTGGAGTGGGTCCCAAGATTGTTGTCTGGGTAAAAAATTGGCTAGTCAATAGGATGCAAAGGGTAGTAATAAATGGAGTCCACAGTGAAGAAAGGAGGGTTACTAGTGGGGTACCACAGGGTTCAGTACTGGGACCGGTCCTTTTTACTGTCTTTATAAGTGACATTGCAGAGGAACTGGAAGGAAAAGTATGACTCTTTGCAGACGACACAAAGATCTGCAACAGGGTTGATACACAAGATGGAGTCGAAAGGATGAGAAGGGACTTGGCAAGGTTGGAGGAATGGTCAAATGGATGGCAGCTCAGATTCAATGCAAAGAAGTGGAAGGTATTGCACCTGGGAAACAAAAACCCAGGAGAAGAGTACACAATGGGGGGGTGAGATACTGACAACAATAAAAATGAAAAGGGACCTGGGGGTAATTATATAAGATGACCTAAAGGTGGGCAAGCAATGTGAGAAGGCAGTAAGGAAGGCTGGGGGGATACTGGGATGCATAGGGAGAGGCATCAATAGTAGAAAACAGGAAGTTGTTATCCCTCTGTACAGACAGTTGGTGAGACCCCATCTGGAGTACTGCGTGCAGTTCTGGAGACCCCATCTCAGCAAAGACATAGACAGAGTGGAGGTTGTCCAGAGCAGGGCAACCAAAATGTTGCAGGGTCTGAACCAGAAGACATACGAAGAAAGACTAAAGGAGCTTAATATGTATACCCTTAAGGAAAGTAGGGAGAGAGGGGATATGATAGAAACTTTCAAGTACCGCAAGGGAATCAACAAAGTCCAAGAGGGTAGCATCTTTCAGAAAAAGAGATGTACAAGAACAAGGGGGCACAACTTGGAGATGGAGGGTGGACGGCTCAGAGGAAATGTAAGGAAGTATTTTTTCATGGAGAGGGTTGTGGATGCATGGAATAGCCTCCCTGGGGAGGTCGTGGAGTCAAGAACAGTTGGGGAATTCAATAATGCATGGGACAGACATGAGGCAGTGCTAGTGGGGGGGGTAGGAGGAAGTAAGCTGTTGGTTAACTAGGATCTGCAGCTTATCTTTTAGGTAGAAAAATAGGCAGACTAGGTGGGCCAAGTGGTCCTTATCTGCCATCAAATTCTATGTTTCTATGTTTCTATGAAGTGGCTACCATGAAACTGTTGCCTCGAAGGTACTGGAATACTAATAAAAGACATTGAAGTTATAATAACAGTGAAGTTCATCCTCCTTTTTTAATGTTCCCAACTGGTCTTTGTTTCGATTACCCAAGATTATTAAAATTATTCCCATGATTTAGGGAACGAGCAACCTGGACCTATATTATAAAACTGGACACCCCTGGTGTCTGATCTCTCATATCATTTAAACTTTTCTGAGGAGTCCACCCAGTTGATCCCATAAAAAAGTATAAAGGTTTCTATCATATCCCCCTTCCCTTCTGGCCTCCAAGGAATGCATTTTCAGGTTTCTCATCCATTTTTATATGAACTTCATGGCTGGCCCTGTATCGTTTTAGTCACCCTAAATTTGGACTGTTTCTACAAGTCCTGGTTCTTCCTTAGATGTGGACTCCAAAACTGCATACAGTACTCCAGGTGCGTCCTCACTAGGGACATGTGCATAGATACATAGATACATAGACAGTGTCAGCAGATAAGGGCCTATGGCCCACCTAGTCTGCCCATTTGAGCTTGTAAGTTCAGTCTGTTTTCCTAGAAGCCTGTTTCCCCTTACCCCTGCCCTCTAGAATTCCTTTATGTCTATCCCATGCATTCTTAAATCCCGTGATTGTTTCAGCCCCCACTTCCTCTGGCAGGGTGTTCCTTGTCCACCACCGTTCTGTGAAGAAATTCTTTCTCATGTTTCCTCTAGATAGTCCTCCCTCCAACTTCATCCCATGCCCTCTAGTCCTGAAACATCTTTTCGCTTAAAAATAGTGTTTTCCTGCACCTATTCCTCCCTGTAAGATACTTGTATGTCTCTATCATATCCCCTCTCTCCCTTCTCTCCTCCAGGGAGTACATGTTCAGTTCCTTCAACCTGTCTTCATAGGACTTGTGATGCAACCCATGCACCATCTTTGTTGCCCTCAGCAGAAGGATCTCCTCCTTTTCCCTGCTGGTAAAAGCACTACCTATACACCCACAGTATTTTGCTGGCTTTTTCATAAGTCTTACTACATTGTGAGGTAAATGTTAGGGTATCATTAATGATAACCCCCACGTCCCTTTCTTCTATAGTTTGTACCATCCTCACTCTATAAGTCAAGTACACAGTCTTAGGATTCTTTTCTTCTCTGTGTATTACTTTACACTTCAAGGCATTTGACTTCCACTGCCAGAGACATAACCATATTTCCAATCTTTCCATATCCTTAAGCATATCGGTAATCCCTTCCAAAGTAGCCAACCCCACCCTACACACACACACACACACACACACACACACACACACACACACACACAGTTTAATATAATCTACAAAGAGGCACATCTTCCTCTTTACTCCTTCCTTTATATCAGTGATGTACCAATTGAAGAGTGTGGATCCCAGGACTGAGCCCTTAGTGACCCCACTCATGACATCCCTGACTAGAAAATTTGCAATTTGGAATCACCCTCAGAGTCTTCACACATAGCCAGTTACCTATCCACCTTGTCAGGTACTCCCTATCCCCAGGTCCCCCACCTTCTTGATTAGTCTACCATGCAGCACAGAGTTAAAGGTCTTACTGAAATCCAAATAAAGGATATCAGTCACCTGGCCCCTGCCTGCTGATTTTGTTACAGCAATGAGGGCATTTATCAGATTTGTTTGACACAATAGTACAAAATGAGCACTGTGACTTTTAAAATGCTGTGTGTAAAGAGACCTAGCTGACATATTTTTGCTGGATTCATTTTTAAGGCTAACTGGTATAGCCAAGGAGACTTTATGTTACTCATATAGTTGGGAAGGGTGTGGACAAAACCAGAAGAAGCACCTCACCCAGTTGTTGAGTCTATGGGGTGAAAATATGATGAGATATCAAAAGCAGAACTGTAGTTGTAATTCAATGACATAGATCATGAAGGGATTGGTAGCATTGCATAATAGCATGGCTTCACTCAGCAGGACCAACAGCAGCAGCTTCAAGCCATGCAGGAGCCCAGTTACCGGCCAGAGACAGAAAACCCCAAATTATCACCAGAGGTCCCTACTCCTCCTCCTCCTTCATGTAGATCCACACTGCAGCCAGAACCCTGTACAGACTTCAGCCATCTGTTTTTTCATGGCAGGGATAGTAGACTTAAGAGCCCCAAATTACAGTAGCGTGCCTGCTTCACTCAGCAGGAACAACTGCAGCTCTGATCCATGCAACCAGCAGGAACCCAACCACCAGTAAGATATGCAACAGCCCCCAATCAAAATAGCATTTATGTGTGTTCCTTATCTCTGCTCCAGCATGTAAAGAGTTAACAGTTTTCAGTCAGAAAAGACAAAGAAAAAAGAAATGTTGCAATGCTTGTTGTAACATGGCATTAATGAGAGGTGAAATAGGCAGCAGCGATTGGCGCAATGGTATCACGGGACCCAAATCGGAGCGGGTATTAATCCACGATATATGCCGTGCACGATGAGGTAGTACTGAAAGCAGCCAGACCCCCAGCTTAGCAGCACTTGGCACAGGTGGGGAGCGAGTGTTAGAGAGGAAAGCATGGCAGACAAAGAGTGAGATGATCTAGAGGCAGACGGAAGGGGGGGGAAGTAGCAGGCGTGTACAGGAGGGATAGATAACACAGCCCGATACAGAGACGGCATGCAGGCAAGTGGTGTATGGTCGGAGGAGTCCGCAAGAGGCAATGGGAAGTGAGCGGAGCCCACATGTTAATTGCAGAGCGCGACATCGGTTGGCGAGAGGTCTCCACCGAGACTCAATCGGTGTATAACAGAAATAGCCGCCTGCTTTGGGACAGCTTCTAGATGAGCATGTGAGGTGCACTGGTTGCTATCATTAGAGGTACAGACTGTTTTCACCACATCAGCATCATAATGCCATCTTGTTACACGATTTGTAAGTGCAGTGTAAAAAGTTTGCTCAGCACATCGACTCCCCGTCTTATCTAGTTCTACCAACACGAAACAGACTCCTGGCAACCCTCTCGTCGCGCGGCCCATGTTACAAGCGCATTAAGCCACTCCGTTGGTGGCATCTAATGTGATTGATGCATGGTTGGGTGGTTGTTCACCCTCAGCCTGTGGTCTCGGGCCACAACCCTCCCAACCATGCATCAAACCAGCATTAGATGCCACCTTCGTCGTGGTTTAATGCTTACGTATTTGCTATTTGCAGATAGCTCAGTGTTCTATAATTTGTAAATTGCAGGTACATCCTGTCCTTGTTCATACCTGTTTATTTTGTGAGGCCCTTTGCTGTCTGGACTGCCTTCCCTCAAATGTGTAGAAATAGGACTCCCCAGGCAAAGCAGTTTCTTTTTTTTTTTTTAACTTTCTTATCCGTATTCAAAATGGTATCAATTTACAAAACAGAGCAATAATCATCAAAAAATATGGAAAACATGACAAAGAAACTGAAGGAATAAAAAAGTCACTAACCCCCCCCCCCCCAATCTTGCGCCTAGAGATCCATATTAACAACTACTTGTACATGTATGTACGTATATCTTTGGTGATTGAGATAGATACAGGATTGACTATACAAATAAAACTATGACGTAGTACTCTGTCAATAACCTCCTATAAGAAACATGGTAAACTATGAATAATATAATATTTACTATCTATAAGAGGTAAGAGAAAACAGTAAGAGACATCTGATCAATATGTGAAGCCAGTCTAACATCCACATACTTAAACTAGAGAAATAAAGGCTAATAATCTATGTTTTGCTTTCACATGATTATTCTAGTTGGTCTTATAGGACAGCGCATCCAATAAGGCTGAAATATTAGAAAGAGGATATTCAGAGCTTGGAAATTAGATCATAAAGCTAACCTCATGTGGAAAGAAAATGTCTATGTTTATTATTGTAACCCCTAGGTGGTGCTATCCCAAAGGCTACTACCCCTGTCTGCTTGGCAAGTTGCAGATTAAGGGGCCTGGGTACTGAAACGGGTGTCTCCACCCAGATGTCAGGGTTGTTAGTGGTCGAGCTAACCTGGGCACAGCCCTCCGGGATGCTGTAACTCCCCTCTGTCCCATCTAGTGGCTGGAACAATATCCAGTAATCACTTTCGCAATGACCCTTAATCACCATGCAAGTACCCACACTGTTTGCACTTACCACCAGGGCTGGTTCCACCAGTTCGACCTTGGATACCCCCTGTAAAACAAGGTTAGGCACAGCAAACAACAACAGTACAGTGCTTTCACTACAAACTGAAACCTCAGTCAGATTAAATGCAAAAAGAGTTAGATCTGATTTATTCAGGGGACTTGAACAAGGAGGGGGCATAATCAGGTTGATTGGCTTAAAGGCTAAATCAATTAAACAGTCATGCATGCACTTCAGAGTCCCTACACAGTCACACACTCTGGGTACCCAGGTGGGGAAGAGGTGGGCTAGCCAGGAACATTGCCCAGGGTAGGCCGGTGTCACAGCTGGTTGGGGCCCTGTGATGGAAGAAAGCAACATGCACAACACACATTATTTGTAATCCAGAGCTGGAGGGCTCATTTCATGACAGAACTGCTGCAAGGAGCTACCCTGATGTTTACTCACGATACCTCATACAGGACACAGGCAGGACGAAATTGAGACTGCAGGTTGTTGAGGTGGAGTGCCAGGAGAAGCAGGGCCCACATGAATCACCAAGGTGTCATTCCTGTTCAAGGCGTTGAGCAAGGGGCTGATCCCCAGGCAGGTCTCTCGTTGATGGTTTTCTCTGTGATATAAGTAATCTGGCTGGGCCAGTGTGGCAAGGCCCAAGCCAAATGGAGATAAATACAGATTCAGTCCGTTGGAGCTGGATGCAGCCTCTAGCAAGCAGAACACAGTTCAGCACACAGTGGGGAACCAAATCATGACCCACTAACAGCACACAGCACATTTACATGTAAAGAAATTCCACTGTACCAGGTAGATGGCTCTCTGATCACAATTACAATTTCTGTGCACCAAACCAGGAGTACAGAGATGGCTGGAGGTCTTGACAGGCTGATCGCCGTTCAGCAAATCTTCGGTCTTCTTCAGGTTTGGAGCCTGGTAACAGTTCGGTGGCTTATCTCGCTCTCCAAAGTCAGATTCAGTCCGAATAAACTCCAATTTCCCTCTCAGGGACAGCAAGCAGGCAGGCCAAAACTCAGCCCTTTCACAGTTCTCCCGCACAAAACTACACAGGACTACTGCTCCACTATCTTGAGCTGTTACTCCTTCACCTCCCAACTCAGAACTGACTGTAGCTGCAAGCAGACTGGGACTTTCCCCAGGATCCAAAAGGTTCAGTTGGCTGATCTGTCTGTCAGTCAGTTCAAGGGCTCCCCCTCCAGGTCCATTTGGGCACCAAAGTTCCAAAACTACAATTCCTACAGAAGTTTGCTCCCACAAGACCCTTGGGGACAGGCTCCATCTTAGAGTCCCCAAAGGTACTGATTGGTCCATTCTGGTGTAACCCCTCACCCCTGCCTTTTTAGCAAAATGACAGGTGGCATGCTGTTGAAGCTGACAGCAGTATCTGGTGGGGACTGGTTTCAGGGAGGATGAGGTTACTCGGCACAGGGGACCTAGGTTTGGCTACTCTGCCCAGGGGCACCCAAGTAAATCCAAACACAGGAAGCAATAACTGTAATGTCCAGAACCAGGAATGGGATTCTTCAGTGTGGCTTTTATTCACATCCAAGCTGAACAAACAAAGCATAGCTGGACCCCTAAGGGGCTACATTCCTGGTAATGCAGATTAGAGACAACAGAACACTTTATCACTATTTCCAGCCCTCAGGTTCTGAACCCACGAGGCACACAGCCTGGACTGTCACGCAGCTTTGGGTACACAGTCCAACTTGTACAATACTTGGGTTTTCCCCACTGGCCTGGCTCACGGCCACTTGATCCATGGGTCCATTTGGGAATGAACCAGTTTTCCTATTGGTGGCTCCCAAACCACACTAGAGCCTTCGACTCCTAGAGAATTTCCTTCAATCCCATGTCTGGGTACTTCCCTCATCACTGACCAAGTGCCTGAGGCAAAGTAGAAATCCACAGAGCAAATCTGTAGAGGTGGACCTGGTCACTAAAGATGGGGGGGGTCTCCCACCTCCAGCTCCCACAGCCCATACCCGGCCATTTCTCTGGAAACTAAACAATTCCTTTACTGAAAACTTGCAAATGTAGATTCCTGGGTAGACGTATGTCACAATGTTAGCAATGCTCCAAACAATCTCTTGTTTGCTGACAACTGACCGGTTTCACCATTGTGCACTGTAAATTGTCTGTTTTCCTGTGACCTGTACTGTGTTTGATATAAAATCCTAATTGTTTACCTATGTAATTCTGCAATCCTTTACATAATTTTACCTATCTGTTGTACTGAAAGGTCCTGATGTGGAACCTATGTAAAGAGCTCTGAGCGCAAATGGTTTTCCGAGTACTGAAATAAATAAATAAATAAATAATTGTGAAATTGGGATTGGATAATATATGTCAGTTGACATCTTGGTGTAATTTTATACCAAGAAATATACAGATTTGATTATGAATTTTTAAAGATGCACCTATAACTGAAGTCTTTAAAGCCTTAGGGGTATTTTTCAGATTGGAATAAAGAATCACTTCTGGTGACACTTTGTGTTTTTCTAAAAGTGAAAGCTCCATTTCAAGCCAGGTAGGGATGCATAAGTTAGAATACAAGGAGTTCTGGATTCACTTAAAATACTTGTCTAAGTGGGATGCCATGTAATATAAAGTAAAGTTTGGGATTTTGGTTCCCCCCTGTGATTAATGAAGCATTAACTTCAGCAAGGTGATTCTAGGATTTTTTTCCTTGCCAAATAAACTTGTTTATGAGAGCATGGATGCAGTTAAACCATTTTAAGGGTAGGAAGACATTCAATATATTAAGTGGGTGAAACAATCTAAGGGAAATATTCATTTTTATTATGTTCACCCTACCCCAGAATGAAATACGAAGTGATTGCCATCTTTTTAGATATGAACATACGAACATATGAAATTTGCCAGCAGATAAAGGCCTAGAAGTCTATCAAGTCTGCTCGAATATGCAGCTAGCACCCCTTATTCTGCAGCTGCCCTTCCCTTTCCACCCTTCCCCTCCACTGACCCTCCCCCTTGTCCTGTCCCATCCCCTTTTGAAGCAGTCCACTGTTCTACTGGATACCACTTCTGCAGGTAACACATTCCACCTAGCTACCACCCTGTCTGTAAAAGAAGTGTCTCCTCATCTCGCTCCTGAACCTTCCTCCTTCCAGTCTCATATCATGGCCCCTGGTGTCCCTCCCCTCCCTTTCTTTGAACAGCCCCTCTGTACCTGTCTTGTTTATTCCTTTTATGCACTTAAAGGTGTCAATCATGTCCCCCCCATCCCTCCTCTCCTCCAGCGAGTACATGTTCAACTCCCTCAGCCTCCTCTCATATAATAAGTCCCCCAGCCCCTTGATCATCTTTGTCACCCTGCACTGCACTGCACCCCCTCCAGCAACTTAATGTCCCTCTTCAGATATGGGTGCCAGTACTGCATGCAGGACTCCAGGTGCAGTCTAACTAATGACCTATACAGTGGCAGAATCACCTTCTCTCTCCTCGAGGATATACCACTTGCAATGTATCCCAGAATTTTGTTGGCCTTTGCAGCTGCCTTCCTACATTGTGCTGAGTTGTTCATTGACCCTGTAATGAGCACCCCCCAGATCCTTCTCCTCCTCTGTCTGGGCTAGCTGCACTCCCCCCCCAGCTGGTAACTCCTCCTTGGGTTCTTCACCTCAAAATGCAGCACCTTGCACCTTTTGGCATTAAACACCTGTTGCCAGATGTCTGACCAGGTTTCAAGCTTTGTCAGATCATCCTGCAACCCTTGCCTTCCCTCTAGGTCATCCACCACTGCTCTCATTTTGGTATCATCAGTAAACAGACTGATCTTGCTCTTGATGTCCAATGATATGTCTGTAATGAATATCCCAAACAACACTGGTCCCAACACCGAGCCCTGTGGGACGCAGCTCGTCACTGCCCTTGGGTGTGAGAGCTCCCCACCCACCACCACCACCCTCTGTTGCCTTCCCTGGAGCCAGTTCCCTACCCATCTCACCAGATTTTCACCCACCCCTGTGCCTTCTAACTTACTTCCCAGCCTCCCATACAGCACCAAGTCTAATGCCTTACTGAAGTCCAGATACAGGACATCCACTGCATGACCCCTGTCCACTTGTCTAGTTACCCAGTCATAGAACTCCATGAAGATCCCGATTTAGTTTAACAATCAAATCATCTAAGTTAAGCTTAATGCTCTGCTTAGGATCAGTGGAGGGATAAATACCCAGGTATTTTAAACCTGACTGAATCCATGTGAGTCTCAAATTTATAATATTATTTTTTAATGGAAAATTATTTAAAGGCATCACCACTGTCTTATTGCTGTTCAATTTATAATTAGAGAATGAACTAAATTCTTGAATGGTTTATAAGGCCGCTATAATTGAACTAATTGGGTTAGCAATATCTAAAAGGATATCATCAGCAAATCCTGATAATTTTAGTTGCATGTCACCTATATGTATACCTTTAATAGATGTGTTTGTATTTAAAAAATGTAGTAGGGGTTCTAAATAAAAATTAAATAGAATATGGGATGAGGGGCAGCCCTGTCTGGAACCACAAAATAATCTAAAGTGGGAAGAGAGTAATCTATTACAAAAAAATCCTAGCTGTGGGGTAGGAGTATAAAATCTTAAACCAATCAATAAATAAGGTTGGAAACCCAAATCTATGTAAAACAGCATAGAAAAAGTTATGGTCTACCCTGTCAAAAGCTTTCTTTGTGTCTAGGTACACCAGAGCAACAGGATATCTGGAGTCCCTGGATGCAGAGAACATGTGTCAGAATCAGATAAAGATAATCAGAAGCTTGTCTATGTGATATGAAACCTACTTGGTCCTTACAGATTAATGGGTGTCAGATGTTCTTAATTCTTTGAGCTAGGATATATGTCAAAATTTTTGTATCATAATTTATCAGAGAAATGGGGCAGTAACTACTTAATTTATTTTTAGGTTTATTTGGCTTGGGTAATAAAATAATGAGTGCTTCCAACAGTGACATTTCAGAAATACTATTCAACAAAATATATAAAAATAGACTTTTCAGAATTGGGATTACAGTTATTTTAAAGATTTTGTAAACAAATAGCTGTAAAGCCATCTGGCCCTGGAGATTTGTTTAATTTTAAATTATCTATGGCTTCACTTATTTATTGGTCTCTTGTCAAAGAAAATAAATATTGTGCCTTTGACTTATTAATTTGGGAACAGTTAAACTTTCTAAGGTAGTCATTCAAATCTTTTAATGAAGGGAGATTTTGCATAGGGCCATATAATTGGGCATAGAAATTAAAAAAATGTGGTTAGAATCCCAAGTTGATCAGTTATAACTTCTGAAATAATGAGTTCTATTTATTTAGATTATCCTACATGGTTTAATTTGTTAGCTTGGCTTTTACTTGATTTTTCTCCTAATTCTATGTACTTTGCTTTAGACCTAATAAAAAAAATCAGCTTTTTCCTTGGGTAATAAGAAAAGTTCATCCTTAAGTGACTGCAATCCCTGACTTTCTTTATCAGAAAGGGTATTTTGGTTAAGATGTTCCAAATCTATTCTGTACATTAATGTCTCAATTTTCTCCAGCTTTTGATGTTTTTTGCTTTGCAGCAAATCTTATAAAATCTCCTCTGATGTAGGATTTGCAAGTTGCCCAGATCAAACAATTTTTTCAGAGGAATTTGAATTAGCATCCCAACAATTTTTAATAGAGTTATGTATAAAGTTCACAATATATTCCTGTCTCAAAAGACTATTATTTAGTCTCCAAATATAGTGCTTCATACAGGGAGAACTTAATTTAATATGGATGACCATTAGACAATGATTGGATAAAGTCCTGGGTAATATTTGGACATCCAATATTGAAGGTAACTAAAAAATAATCTATCCTTGAAAAAGATTTTTTGTCTGGAGAATAGAACAAGCATTTTCTCACATTAGGACATAATGCTCTCCATGGGTCCACAAGATCACATAAATGAAGCAGGTCCGGTAACACCTTATTATCCACATGAATTGTGGAATTAGATGTCATGGATTTGTGTAGGACAGGGTCAAGTGGGACATTCCAATCAACTTCCCAGAACAATATTATAAGATAAGAATGGGGAAATAATTGAAATTAAATGCATTAAAAAGGATGCAGCATTTATATTTGGGCCGTAAATTGAGTCCAATAAGATATTTACCTGATTAATTTTGCCCACTGCAAGAACGTATCTACCTTCAGGGTCTGAGATAATCTTTATGGCACCCCCATTTAGAAGTATGTTCCCCAGCTCCATATACTATTTTAAAGTTTAACCTTTTAAGAAGATCTGATTCAGATCTTAACAAATGAGTCTCTTTTAAAAAAAAAAAAATTATGTTATAACCCATGGAATTAGTATAGTTTAAAATATGCATCCTTTCAACATTGGAGCACACTCCTTTTGCACAGAGCAATTTTAACAATTACATTACTCATTTTGTGAAATGAGGATTAAAATATGTTATTAGACTTATTATGTGGCAAGATTAATAACTCCACCACAGATATATTTTTAATGAGATCTCGTGGTAAACCTCCTACCTCCAACCCCCCTTAGCCCACATAATCCAACACCTAAACACCTTTCAATAAACATCACACCACATGAACTAAAAAGAAAGTATATACACATCTTAATTTCCCCCAGTCCTAAAGACTGCTCTCCTAATATTATCTAAACTGTGACAAATCAAAGTACCCCTATTCCTCTGGATCCAGCTATACCTAGTAATAAAATAATTTACAAGGCTAAGATAACTCCTAGTCTGTTCCCAAGAGGTCAAAGGCAACCTGCTTCATTTCTATCACTAAAGTCAAAAGTTTTGATAGGAGAGAAGCAATAAGCAACGGGCTGATTATACATAAACCCCTCATACCTCAAAGTTGGGAAAGAGTAAAAATAATTAGGAGGGGGTATCTAAAGTGCAGAAATCTCCTCAGGGCAATCAAAAATGCATGTGAACCTTTTGATGGGGAAAAAAATCCTAGTCCCCCCCCCCCGGGAGTGGGCATTTAAGCAAAAGGGGTCAGTGTGGGGTTATTATGAACTGAGACAGAAGTATACCATCAAATAAAGTAGGGATCATACTGGAGCCTCAGATAAACAAAGATGTGTTCTTACATATAATGGTATAATTTACTTTCACATTAAAAGTGACCCCTTGTTTTAATAATGAGAATAAACATTCATTATCTAGACCTCATACCTATAAGGTGGTATTAAAGACCTTTAGTGTTTGATAAACCCCAAATTTAGAAAATAAAATCAGCTAGGCATAATGAAGTTATAAAAGCAAAGGATACCATGTGCAGATTGCAGGGGAAAAAACAGAGACATCTGCATTGCCCCTAATTACTCAAAAGTACAATCCCTGTACAACTTGATAAGGGATATCATTTTGTATTAACTTAAGTATATTTTCTATCAGTAAATGCATTTCAAATTTTAGTACCCAATCCATTCCTGTGGTACAGATATACCTACACTCCCTGCCTGCCAGAAACTGAAAAAGTGGAGAAGGGAGTAAAATAAGTCTAACTAATTACCTATTATTTGAGATTCTAAAACACAAACTGAATCACAAACTAAACTGGAGGGACAAGTCCAAATGTGGAAACTTCTCTAATTCAATTCAACAGAGCTCCGCACATGTGGAACTAAATTTAGTGACCTTAAACTTTGACATTATTTATTTATTTATTTAGCTTTTGTTGACCGGGTAAGTGCACTAGACAAATCCTGCCTATTTTCAGGCACACCCCAGGGAGGGGGATACAGATGACTGCCAACTGACCTTGAACCAGATTAAGCTGTTCGTGGTATTTTTAGTGAATGTAAGTAAGTTCCTCCCAAAAAGATTAGAAAAAAAAGCAATTTTTTTAAATAGATTGTTACTACCTGATTGAGGCTAACATTTAGGACAACAAACTTTGGACACAGACCTCACCTAAGTGTTTCCAGTATTTGTATCAGTAGAGGATACTTATTCACCAATTTCTCTATTGAGTCAACTCACAACCTTCAGCAATTAAAAATGAAAACCTATCTACTACATTGGGGAGCTCCTGCATTATCAAGGACGCTAACCATTGGCATGTAGGAGACAATAAGCAGTACTTAATAGGAGTCTCCTTACCAAACGGAAAAAGGCTATGTTCACCATGCCAAAACCATTCAAACATTCAAGATGTAGCAAGGTAATTTCGCAGCAGGAAATTCTGCTCGAGTAAAATATAAGTGTAGTGATATAAAAGCGAGTCAAATCTAGCTATTGTAAACTAATACTTCTCCATCGTTAATGGTAATTAAAGTTAGGTGAACCCCTTAACACAATATTTGGTTAAATCTAGAAATATCCCCTTATCCATTTGAAAGATGCTAACAATAAGTTACCTGGAGGTAAAGCCGAGGAGCCAGTAATACCTACTCTGAAGGAGTCTACGGGAATTAAAAATAAATGTTAGCACTTCTAAAACCATGAACTGACCATATATATATACTATAGATATATATATATATATACTGTATATATAACAAAAAAAATTCTATATGATATAAATTGAAGTGGTAAAGCTAATCAGGGATATTACAAATTACTAGATCAAAATACTGTCATTATACCAATAATCAGCCAGTCATATTTTCAATCAGCCAGACTTAAGGAAAGAGAGTTGCACACTGTTATCTCACTTGATCAGGAGGTCACTAAAACCACAGAATTAACTTATTTGGCCATCTTCCTTCTGGTTTGGTCATCAAATCTCTGTATATGAAAAGCTAGCATAAAATATATGTATCATGCATTTTGTCAACTACCTTAAAGGTTCACTGTCCTAGGGATTAGCTAAAAAAGAGAAAAGAAAAGAAAAACAAAATACTTGCATACTGTACATATTACTCACCGAAGAGGAAAGCAAAGCATCTGCTTTCCCGAACCTTCTCAAATATGTGAATTGGAATGAGTCGATTGCACATCCTATATTCAGACTCGTATGAGCTAATTGAAAATTAGAATAGAAGGAACATAAAAATAAGTATAAAAACCTATTACATCTCTAATTTAGTAAAGTTTAAATTACATATAGCCCCGATTTTCAACCATAGATCCCAATCATAAACCTATCCAAATTTAAAGTGATTGACCAATAGTAAAATAAAAGCTGTGTAGTTGTATTCACCTTACAAATGATGACTTTTCCTGAGTGAAGGCTTAAACTTTATGAACAAGCTCTATCAAACATTACTAGTCCAAGTGTTCATCTAAGATTCCACTCAAAGTGATATAAAGTGGTAGCATAAAATGAATGACCTACAAGTTATCAGATCAGTAAAATTCCAACTAAATGAGCATTCAGTCAGTCAAAAATTGCTTCATTCTAACTTGCACAAGTCTGGGAAAAGTAATGCAAACTGTTTCCTTGCTTGCTCAGGCAAATTGAAGGAAAATAATTTATAGCCCTTGCATACTATTTACTTTGTAAGAATAGCATATTGTCCCCATCACATTTGTTTCAATAAATCTGTAAAGAGATGTGTAAGCTGCTTCCTTGCATTTTTCAGGAGTCTCATAGAAATAAGATTTGTTCTCCTTGTTTATAGCCAGTTTAGCTTGATATAACATTCAAAACTTTATGCCTGCAGCAATCAACTTGCTCACGATGGGAGAAAATTCCCTTCTGTGCTGCCTGCCTGTGGGAGATCTTGTGAAATTCTGATTTTTTTTTACCATCCCAAATAAGTCGGTTGGAACTTTTAACTTTATTTTGCACATGAACTCTGTCTAGGTAATTGAGAAACTTTATAAAAAAAGGCCTGGGAGGATAACCATGAGGCGGCATCGGGCGTAATGCCCTGTGGGCTCTTTCTACCACATAGTCTGACCCATTCGGAGAGGCACTAGCTGTATTCTCACAGATCACTTGTGCAAAGTGAATGGAATCAGATCCCGCTAGTGATTCCGGTAGCCCATATATAACTATATTGTTTCTGCGCAATCTGCCTTCTAAATCTTCCAGTTTTGCCTCTGGTTTGGAGATTTTATGACACAATACATGAACCTCAGGTTTGGATATATACTGTATCTCCAGTCTTTGATAAAAGAAATCCAACTTTCTGCATCACTGATCCTTCTAGCTATCTCTTCGATCTTGCTCCAGATAGTTTTAGAATCCTCCACTAAGGCCGAGATAGCCTCTTTTAAAGGAGTCAACTCCACCATTAATTTTCCCTCAGAAAGCAAGGTACTAGTTGGAGAGGCTGCCATCTTTTTATTTTGTGATTGTTTAGAGTACATGGAACCACCGGTTCTGTCTGGTGTAGAAGGGGGCGTATGTTTGATGGGAGCGTTCTTCATCTCGGTATCCATCCTTACAAATGTAAGTGCTTAAACCAGTAAAAATATAAGATTAGAGTCTTTAATGGTTTGTTAATAGTCCAATTAGTTGGATTAAGCAGCCAAAAAAGAGTGAAAAAAACACTGAGGATCTGGAGCTAGGCAGCGAAGCTCTCACCTCGACTGTGCCATCTCCAGAAGTCATCGGCAGAGCAGTTTCTTTCAGTTCCAGTTTTACAGTCAGAGGAGCAGCCAGCAGTCAGGACTCCAAGCTGGTCAGGGTGGCTGAAGGGAGCCTGCTAGACAAACAAAAAAACTGGGCACTCTTTCAGAACAGCAGAAAAAAAATAGGCAAAACATAAAATGCCAAACTGCTTTATTAAATGTGAGGGTGCACACCAAAACAGACAGTCAATGTTTCACAATTAAGCTTCCTCAGGAGTGTCTGGCACCAGCTGGAGTGCACAACAAGTAATGTGCATTTATAGGCATGACCACCACAAATATCATAGGTGTAATAAGTGTATCAGTGCTCAGAATAAAAGAAATATACAAAATACAACACTACTAATACATATAAATAATCAAAGACATTAAAAACAGCTTCTTTTTCTTGTTACCAAGTTGATGAAGTGCCTGCTAGGCCCTGGGATGGTAACAGGGTCTGGGCTGGCACATGTACCCTCTAGCCCCCATCTGCCATGTTTCATTGGAAAAGGGATGTTGGATGCCTTGTCTTGGGGGTTCCTTTGAGTTTTTACTGATGTAGATTCAGCAGTCATGTTCAGTGATGGGTTGGGTTGGGTTGGTTTGCAGCCCTTTGGAGGAGGGGTAATGAGCAGCAGTTACTTGACACAGGTGCACCTTTGCCAGACATCAGGGTACCATCCTGTGGGTTATCTGCATGTCATGGCCACCCTCTTAGGTCAGGCTTATGGGTCTGCTAATGGCAGGGGTACTGACAGCCTGGATCTACTGACAGCTGTGATTGGTGTGGAAGAACCGGGATGATCTAAAGTTCTTCTGTGCAACTGGATTTACAGAGTGAAGCAGCCCCTACAGATGCACTTTCTGCATACATAGAGTGGTCAGAAAGGGCTTGCAGACTCAGGAATAGTGGCTTTGTCTTGGGTCTGAGTGACACTGGCTCCCTCTTGTGTGGCTCTCCAGAGGCTTGAATCCTGTTTGGATCTGAGATTGGGGACAGTGGGAGCATGTTCATGGCTCACCCTCAAGGTGGACTGTCTGCTGGCTTCTGCAACACCATTTCATGTTACAGCAGAAGAAACAGACTAAAGAGTTGTTCTGGAGGAGTCCTGTGGCCTGAACAAACTGTGAAGGAAGTTATGTAGCGTGAAAGACTTAGCACAGGCAGCAGATGCTGATGATCAGAACCTGAGGACAAAGAGAAGAATAAAGTGTGCCTCGCAAGCCTGTGTAACTGTGATATCTGTGTACTGCCTTAATCTGCTAATGTCCAAGATGGACACTGTGTTAAGCCAGAGAGGGTATACCCCTCCTTTGTTAATCTCTGCAGAAGCATAGCGTAAAAGCTGGGCATCACACACTGGGTCCTCTTTTCCTACTCACGGCAGCGAGGGGCATGTAATTGAAACTGGTAAAGCTGTGTTGTTTGTACATATGGGCCATGGTGTCATTGAGCTAGTGCTTGTAACTATGTGATGTTATGATGTTGATATCTAAGAACTGAACCCACGACCGGCTGCTTGGAGATGTGTATAGTAAAGTGATCATTGCTAAATATGACTATTAATTACTGATTCATTACTGGGGCCAAAACGGAAACTGTAGTTGGGGCTCTGGCTGCATACTTTTCAGTTCCCAATCCCTGTGAAAAGAAATGCTTGGCATTTTTGCAAAGAAATTATGCCTAAAAGTTATTCCTAGTATAAAAAAAAAACTGGAGTGGGACTGGACACAGGAAGTCTGGAAGCAGGGCTTCATTAAATAGAGGAGGATATTTATTCTGCTGCGTGCATTATGAAGCCTATAATAGCTAAGGGAATTGGAACAAAGAGGAGTGGCTTCATTGAGGGAGGTGCTAAAGTGAGTATGTCTATATTTAAACTGAAATGAAGTGAAATAAAAAGGAATTTTTAAGCTGGCAGGGTGATTTTATCTGGCTATAAAAACATATAAATAGAATTATAAATCACTATAACATTTTAGCCAACCAGATCATGGAATCAGCATACTCTTATCCAGCGTACAGATGCGCTCTCCTGCACAGCAAAAATGGTCTCTCACTGTCATAAATTCATAATATTTAAGTAAGCAATAAGACATGACAGGGTGTGGTTTTATTTTGGTAAACCACATGCCCAGGTGGGTTGCGAGGTGTGAGGTGCTTAAGCTAAGCACCTTCAACCACCTTGAAATGTGGTTTACAAAATTAAACTGAAACACTGAAGTGATTTATTGTGCTTATTAAATGGGTGATAGAGTGTTAAAAAAAGGCACAGTGAAAATGTGTTGAATAAATTAAATATATTTAATGTCAGTTTTATTCAAACACTTTTTAATGGTGAGGAAATGGTCCCACTCACTAAGAGGGGTGGATAAAACAAGAAAGCCCCCCCCCTCCCCATATGTGAAACAAACATATGGCTCTGACCCTTCAGCTCATCGGTATGTGTTTTTTTTTAAACAGATGCTTACAACGAATATGAATATGACCAGATCTCCCCAAACTACTTAGAGCCTTGTGGCTTGCATTGACCATGCAGTAGGCATAGCAATAAATAAAGAACAGGACAATTAATTGCTGTTGTTGCAGACAAGAAATAAATAGCAAATTGCATTTTATCCTGCTGTCCAGTGTGGTTCCTGTAGTGTTTTCAGGACCATTGACCTAGGAACTGTTATCTAACTCCCTGAGTTGTGCTGGGGGGGGGTTTGACGGTGCCGATTACTTTGTGGGCCTCCAATTAACTCAGCATGAACAGAGCTCAACAAGAGCTCAAACTTCAGAGGAAGTATCTAAGGGAAGGGCTGATTACTAAAGCTGGTGCTAGGAGCTATAAAAAAATCAAACACAAACACACAAAAAAGGTACAAACAAGTAATGCTTTTCAAATCAGATGAAGTTTTCTCTATACATCGTGACCCTCCGTCATACTGTACTCTTCCTGAGGATGACTGTCAGAGTCTCAGGTGGAGAGAGAGAGAAAGAGGAACCACTGAGTTCAGAGCTGCGCACGCAGTCTAGGTGGTCTTCTAGTTGGATGCATGGGCAGTAGGGACGGCCAACTAGAGAGACAATCTTGAGAATATATGTAGAGCTCCCGGTGAAGAGCAGAGCCAGGAGCAGGCAGTGTCGCAGCCATCAAGTAAAGCCACACAAACCAAAGGTAATAGACTGATAAAAATAGCATTATTTGCAATAATTTTTATGAGCTGACAAGTTTCCAGTAGTACAGCATAAGCAGGGATTAAGCGAGGAGAGGACGGAGTGCAAATCACAAGAACAAATGGTTGTGTTTCAAAGAAGAACTCAGAACAGTTTTCAGGATGTGATTGCCTACTGCCACTCAATGAATGCATTCATTGCAGTCATGTAAAATAATACTTGAGTTTCCATAGAAATTACGTGTAAACAATGATTTTAAACTGCCTAACTGCGTGGCACTGAAGTGGGTATATGTACCACACCAAGATGGCTGCCAAAGACGTATAAAAAAATTTATAAAGTTAGTGATACCAGACGTGCTGTATCCTGCTCGTCTGAAGTCCAAAGTCATGGGTTTTCTTTTCTTACTATAAAGCTTCAGAATCTTCTCAACCAGTCAGGACACAGGACATTCCCTTTCCACTTCATAAGCAGTTGAAATAATCTTAGGGAAAAATGCCCCAAGAAAACTTCAGTCTCATACTAAAACATGACAAACTTAGTCCACTAATAACTGAAAACCTAGAAGAGATAGGCACAATTGAAAAGGAGGCAATCAAATCACAAGCAAATGAAAAACTCCAGTATCCCACCCTGACAAATGATGATATTGCCTCTTCAGAAGGCAAAACAACAAAAAACAATATGAGATACTGGTAAAACTGGGGAGCCAAAAAATCTTAAAAAACTGTTGTCCCCAAAAGCAAATGTCCCCTGATTTCGATCTGCTTTCAGTCAGAGAGTTGGTAGACCTTTGTCAAGACATTTTTTGTCTCGCTGAGGTAACATGGTGGTGCCATGTACAAGAAAGGTAGCCTAACAAGTTTTAATATTTTAATACTCCTATTAATTTTTTTTTTATCTGTACTGTGAGGTGCCCAGAGCCCCTGGGAATGGGCACCATATAAATAAAATTGTCTTGCCTTATTGACATCCTCGGTAGCATCATTTTCTACTATAAACAGTAGCCATGAAGTAGAAACATTGACATAGAAATATAGAATCTGATGGCAGATAAGGACCGCTTGGCCCACCTAGTCTGCCTACTTCCCTACCTAACAGATAAGCTGCAGATCCTAGTTAACCAAAAGCCTACTTCCTCCTACTCCCCACTAGAAATGCCTTATGTCGGTCCCATGCATTCTTGAATTTCCCCACTGTTTTTGACTCTACGACCTCCTCAGGAAGGCTGTTCCATGCATCTACAACCCTCTCTGTGAAGAAATACTTCAACAGATTACCTCTGAGCTGTCCCCCCATCTTCAAATTGTGCCCTCTTGTTCTTGCACTTCTCTTTTTCTGAAAGATGCTACCCCATTGAACCTTGTTGATTCCCTTGAGGTATTTGAAAGTTTCTCTCAATTTCAGCAAGCTAACATACCTAAACCTGCAGGCAAAAAAATGCTGCTTGCCATGGACTAAAGTATATCTTTCAAGAGCAGCCTATGTCAAGGGCTGTTCTGAATAAACTGTACAGTTCTGTGCCCTGAGCAGTCAAGTGACTTTGCACTGCTAACACACAGCAGTGGTGCCAAATATAACACTCTCACCAGTGCTTTTCAAACTAAGAATCATCAAGGTGGCCCTACATACTAGCAACCACTGATATTAGGATATATGAACAGCCTGATTCCAAAAACTGCCCTGTTTTAAGAGCTTTCTCTTTTATGCCTCTAAACTTCATACAGAGCAGTCCAGATTCTTCCAGCTGCTCAGGAAAACTCAAGAGCTCTGGGAATCTGGAATAGTAAAAAAACATCTTAGTAAATTGCGAGGGCAGAAATCCTGTGGTTCAATGTGATGGAAATAGCTCCTCCTACATCCCCCATTTAAGCTAGTCAACTTCCATTTAGCTCCACTTGGAGCATTTTGTAATCAAAGCACTTTGAGAAATCACAATAGTGCCCCTGCATGGAACTACTGTTTCCACGACTCTTACAGCAGCATCGCTGGCACGGTTCCTTCCTTCTCCTTCCCTCTCATTTGCCATCTTTTCCATTTTCTTCCCGTCCCTTTCCCTCATTTGTTCATTTGTTCTCCCCATCCTGTTCCCCCCCCTTCACCTCCGTTTCTGCTACCTTGTTTCCTGCTCCCTCCCCCTCTGGTTATCTCCCCTCCTCGTTTACCTCTGGTGTTGTGTTCTTCCTCTTCCAGTTCGTTTCTCTTGGAGCCATGTCTCAGCCGTGATGCCACTTCATTCCTCAGTCTGCTCTCCCCGGTTATGCCACCATGCTTGGATCCTCTGCCTCCATTACCATGCTGTGCTGTAAACCTTGTTGAGGACCACTGGAATTTCAACCGAGTACTGTATTCTGTTGTACCTTATATTAGCCATACGATCTTATTTCTGCAACTGCATGCTGCGGGTCGGTGGTGCTCTTTATGCACATATTTTATGGTGGGTATGAAAGTGCCACAGCTTGTGTCTCTTTTGGGCATCCTTTCACTCCTTCCCTGCCTGCCACAGCTCCATTTCTCTGCCGGTGCTTCTGGGTGTGACGTCACCCACCGTGCTCGGCTCCCAGCTGTGCCTTCTCTCTGATGCCTCCATTTGCAGAGACTGGAATTCCACCTCCACTGATCTTTTACTCATTCACCACCTTGAGCCTCACAATCAAACTGTACCAATCTTTGCTAGCATTTGGTTCTCCCCACTGCCTACGCTTTCCTGGGGTGTTGCAGCATGAAACGGAGTGCTGTCATGTTATTCCTCCAGTGACCATTTCAGTTTGCTGGCTGTTGCATTATGATATATCAGTTCCTCCTACATCTCCTGGTCTGTCTCCTTCCAATTCCTGCTGCTACTCAAAGTTTGTGACTGGAAATGGCTCGCTGAGCCTGAGCTTGTTTACAATGTGACCCAGGGAGGGGGACCTGAGGAAGATGAGTACCTCATCGCCTTGCTTGGGTCCGTAAGCTACAAGACTCATTCATCTCTACTGGTGCACACCACTCCTACAGATGTTCAGAAGATCTGACAGTGTTTGCTTACTTGCTCCATGCTAACTCCAGAATATTCATTCATTGATAAAGTACTGTTCCAATGACCATGCTTGCTTCACAACTTATTCTGGTCATGGTTTATTTGGTTCCCAATTTCCTGTACTCCATTACAAGCTCCCACTGGTCATTTCCTTCAGTTCTGCTTGCTCTTCCTTGATTTGCTTGGTGGGATCTCCTGCTACTGCTCCCATGCAGCCCATGGGCTTTCCACCCATCCTACACAATTGCATCATTCTATCTCCTAAACCTTATGAGTTCTATTACTGGCATTCCCAGCTCCCTAATGGCCATTGGCTTCACCTGGCCTCCTACCACCTGCCCTTGTCACTATGCTGGTGAGCCGGCTCACCACTTGTGTTTTGCTGTTCATCTCCTCCTCCATTATTACCACAGCCTCTCTCCCCAGCTCTGCCTACTGGGGTATTGAGCAAAGGTGGGCTTGTTTATCTGCCGAGGATGAGAGCCTGTTCCATGTCTGGTTTGTACCACCATTCCATCCTTCTGTGGTCTCCGCCCCTAGCTTTGCCTCTTGGAGTATTGAGCGAAGGTGGACTTCTTGTCTTCTGGGGTTGGGAGTCCCACTCCTACATTTTTTTCCATCAATTTTTCAAATCAAGGATGGTCTACCATCCTGCTGCTGCTCCATCTCTGGGTCTGCCTGGCTGGCAGTCCTGGATTTCCATCACCTCCAACTTATCTCCTCATGTTAATACTCCTCCAACTTGGAATTCTCTGTTACATTCAAGGATTGAGCATTTTACATCACCAGAGACTCAGAAGTCAAGTCCTCATCATTTAGTCCATTCCATTCTATGATTTCTTCTGTGGATACTTACCGCTCCATTGATCAGAATATTTTCAGATTCCTCATGGAGATATATAGTGAACCTTTTGATCTTGCATCTTCTCCTTCCTTGCTTTTGGACTGGATCTGGATTGCCTCCTGGACCTCCTCCTTCTGTATTCCTTTTGAGACCTTCAAGTGTGTCACTGTCGTGTGCAACCATTAATTTTGTTCCCTGGATCCATCTTCGCTTCAGGCTTCAAGTAACCATTCCTCCATCCTTCTATGTCTCCTCCATCTGTTGCACACATCATCTGTGAAATTACAATTTTGCCATCCACCTCTCAGTCATCCACAATTCCATTGATCGACTCCAGTGCTCCAGCACCACCTTAATTACATCTCTGACATTCAATCAAGACTTTCCTAATCTACTAACATTCCTCGACCTACATGCCATCATAAAACTTCAGTCTGCTCCAAAGCACTATTGCTTTCCCTTAATCACTACCCATTAACTACAGAACCCCTTTCCATCATCATATTCAAGTACTGAACTCCAGCACCCCAGATTTAAAGCTCATGCTCATCCATATGTTGAAATCAGTCTCATCATATGTACACCTCTGAGACCTTAATACCGAATATCACAAAAGAAATCCTGGACATCGTTTAACCACCCATCTTCCTTCATCTGGACATCCATCCAACTTGGATTCTCCTTCACCTTCCAGAATCGACCTTCCTACTCACACCATCAAAGATTCATAGGATATGACTCATCAACCAGCAAAGATTCAGAGGATAAGACTATTTGGCTTAGCCAAAACCAAAAACTCAGTCCAAATCATTTAGGATTATCTCCTCATAGATTATTCAGAGAATGGGCAGGTCAGTAGCCATGGGTCTACACCTAGGGGGATTTTCTCCCCTGCATGCTACTGGTCACACTCTCCATGAGTTGTAGGAGGTAATCTCTAACCATGAATCTTTTTGGGCCTTCTATTCCCTACACCTACCCAGCATTCCTACTAAGGGTGGGAATAGAGAAAGGCCAAACTCCAAGTTCATAACTTCAAGTTCATAAGTATACACAAGCATTACACTATGCACCAAACATTGAATGGGAGGGCTAAAAGCCTGTGGTGCAATGTGAGGGAAATAGCTACTCCCACATCCCCCATTTAAGCTAGCCAACTTCTGCTTAGCTCCAATCAAATCATTTTGAAATCACCCACCATCCTCCCCTGCCTCTTCCTCCTCCTCCTCCTCCTCCTCCAGCATTCTTCTCACCCTTGACGCTGGGCCTTCTATTCCCTACACCTATCCAGCATTCATAGCAAGGGTGGGAATAGAGAATGGAAAAACTCCAAGTTCATAACTTCAAGTTCATAAGTATACACAAGCATTGAAGCTACATTTCAGGCCTGATGAGATAAATTTCTATAGTAGCAGGACATTTCCCAGCTCTACACAAATCACTATATTAGGGCCACATAATGTCAGTTACATAGTGATGCTGGAGTGGAAGGGGGTCACATAATCCCAGTCTCAGGTCAGGGATCTGAGCTAAGACTGAAGTACTATGCCAGTCATTTTAACCTTCTGCACGTTCATATTTAACAATAAATTAACTGCCACGGGTAATCACTTTTAAGCCACATTTAATGCATTTCAGGTATGCTAATACTGCCGCTGAGAATACTCACAGTTGTAAGAGTAGTATAATATACATTCTTAGGGTGTGAGAACCGCGAACCTAGAATCAGCAGTTCTGATACCCTAAGGATGTGAAACCACTCTTATAACCATAAGAGTGGTCTCTGTGGCAATATTAATATATTATTAATTGAGCTTGATCAGTAATATGTTCATTTTTTTAAACCTTACCCAAACATGCTCGTTTCCAGGGCAGCTGCACGTGAAACTTTCTTCACAGTATAATCATGTCTCATACACAGAGGAAAGGTGTGCTCGAATCGGTCCGAAGAACCCCATGGATCTATAATCTCATAAGCACAAGCCTGTTTTCAGATCCTTAACAGTTTAAACATTTCTCCATTTCAACCATATCCAGTTAAGCAAATGGTAACTTAAATGGGTACAGTACCGCTTTTTAAGCAACTCAACCTGATTAAAACTGCTTTAATCAGCAAACCTTTAATTCACGTTGTCTTAAACTATTTTAAGAACCTAACTTTAAAAACAGACCTCTTTTTATTTTTGCTGTGCTCACACATGCAGCGATAGGAGAGTGGCCGGGCTGATTATGACACTGTTGTGGCTTGCTGGGTGGGAACTTCGTGTAGTTCAAAGGACTGGGTCAGCTCTTTCCTTTGATCTACACTACCCAGCAAGCACAGCTGATCTGTCATGATCAGCCTGCTGAGGTTGAATCACACAAATATCCAAAGATAATGCACTCTCCACAGACTGCACAGACAGCAAGATTTGAGGCAAACACTTTATTTAAACATATATAACTGGCTGTGCCTCACTGCAGTAAAAGTCAATGCAAGTGCAAGTACATCAGTCTGCTTCTAAGCTTGAACTGTGGTCCTAGTGCTTGAATTCATGCGAGCCTTCATAAGGGGTGTGGTCTGAAAGACAGCAGCTATATCTTATATACAACCATCAAAGTGTCATCATAACAGTCCTATGTGCAACAGTGAGCATTCTCTAAATATGTTTTACAATAAATCTATAAATCCAACAATAAATCTATCCATGTCTATGTGAAAAAAACTTATATACACATCTGGAAAAGACACAGCTTTCCTCAGACACTACATAAACTCTCAATTAGTGCTTTCAGACAGTAACAACTTCTTATAATGATTTAAAACAGCCACCCACAACTTCCACTTTCTGTTGCTGGCAGGCACCATCTCATGAGCAGCAGTGAGATTCCTGAGCTCACTGTATGCTAATATGTCTATTTGACCTTTGCTATTGGTTGACAGGACATATTAGCATGAAGTGAGCTCAGGAAGCTCTCTGCTGCTCATGAGATGGTGGCTGCCAGCGACAGAAAGTGAAAGTTGAAGGCCAATGTTTAAATCACTAAAAAAACAATTAGAGGTCATTTTTTTTAATATTACTGTCTGAAAGCCCTAATCATGCATTTTTGTAGGGTCTGGGTAAAGCTGTGCCTTTTCCAGTGTTTCCCTTTAATGATTTCACTACACAGTGCTAGTATTTATCACCTATTAGGTTTATTTTATAATTATTAGTTCATAAAAGTTGCTGATAAAGTGAACACTGATATAAGAGATACAGAGAGTATATGGAGAGAAATCAGTTAAATGGACCGATGTACTGCAATTAACCTGAATTTAATAGCCAGTGCTATTGCTCCCAAGTTGGAGTCTTCTGGGGATCTCCAAGAACATCTGAACCATAGTAGACCTGAAAGAAGGAGAAAGAAAGAGAAAGCAGACTAGATTATATGGGAGGTCAATTCATATGCAAAAGGTCAAATCTTCAAAACCTGTCAAATGGATAGAGTTATTGATTTATTGTAAAATATATTTAGAGAACTTTCACTGTTGCACAGAGGAATGTTATGATGTCACTTTAATGAGTGTATATAAGATAAAGCTGCCATCCCTCAGACCACACTCCCGATGAAGGCGCAATGGGGTGTAGCCAGGGATTTCAGACCTGCACACCAAGTGGACTCACTGCTACCCCACCCCCCTTGTTAGGGTGAGCTACCCCCGGTGTAGCCAGACAATATACAAATGTACATCAGGACCGTGTTTGTTGCCTCATTTGGCACAATAAATACAACTTTTGTATCTCATGACAGTGGTTGTTGCCATGCATGAGTAAATACAAATGCCATGCATTGTTTCCTAAGACACCCACATACCAGCCCAGAGTCTATAAAGTTGTATTGTCCTTGGAATGCAAAGAGAGTATTAGTGACCAGTCCTTCTAGTTTCGACTCCTATGAATAAAATTGCAGAAAAGTTCAGTATTTTCTTTGTTAGTTTTCATGGAAAAAGGAAGCAGTTCAGAGCTTATTTGCAACCCCCTTTAAATAAAATTGCACACCATGGAGTGCTTGGAGTATATCTGCCTATACCCATATGAGCTGAAATGCTGGGGCCACGGTTTGAGCTTAGGACAAGCAGACTGACGTACTTGCACTTGCATTGACTTTCACTGCATTGAGGCAGAGCCAATTATCTGAGTTTAAATAAAAAGTTTGCCTCAAATCTTGCTGTCTGTGCAGTCTGTGGAGAGTGTGCTGTCTTTGGATATCTGTGTGAGTTTTGAGCTAGCCGCCCTAATAGTAGCATCACTCCTTTTTGGTATTCACAGCACATGTGTGGAAGAGGTTGAATTACAGCCTGTAACAAAGAAAACTGTCCTTCGATGTCTGTTGCCACCATTACTGTTCCCTGGTGATGGTGGTCCTCCCCCAGTGCCCGTCTGTGCCCTGTGTGCTGCAGAAAGCTTCCATTTGATGGTGGAGTGGAGGTCCCTCCATTTATGTTTAATGGTGGTGAGAGTACATGCCTCCGATCCTATGGCATTGGCAGCAGCTTGGATGTCCTGCCATATACACTGTTTGGACTCCACATGTGATGTCAGTGGCTGGTCTCCGTATAGGGTACCACAGTTCACCTGGATGTCAGTCACTAGGGCAGTCACCTGGGCATTGGTGAAGTTGCTTGACCTGGACTTCTTGGTCATGCCTGCATGCTCACCACTGCCTGTACCTGTCTGGACATCCACACATGCCTGTCAGCTGATCCCCTTCCCCTGCCATGGCCATCTCATTGCTGTCTGGCTGGGATGCCTGTAAGGCCATTGCGCAGCCCCTTCTGCTTTGGTGCATGCATGCATCCCATGCACATGCTCTCATTTGGTGGGGTCACGGGGTGTGTCCTTGTGCAGTGCAGGTGTTTGCCCTGCCCCTCTGCACCACACCACATGTCATTACGTGCTGACCTTCTGCACATCCTGGCACGTTCCTCCATTGATGAATGTCGCATCATGGACACACCCTGTGTGGCATGCCCCTATGCACGTCACTTATGCACCATTTGTGTGGCGGACCTACAACATGGAGAATAGCCACCAATGTGCCTTCACTGCATGTCATGTCTAACTGTTGGACTGTACCATCTCTGTTTTTACTGTAGGGGATTAATGGTATCAAAACTCATGAAGCTTTATTTTGTGTTGACAAATGTTCTAGTGATTTATAATATGTTTGTCTATTTCTGTGTATCTCTTACTATATGAGAACATTATCTCATGTTGTTTTGGCTGACAGAAATGCACAGCTTCACTACGCTGTCCTTGCACAAAACATCACGAGATAACTTTTTTTTGTTGCAGTTTGTGCTCCTCTTACTGGTGCATCAGGTCTACCACCCTCCAGCCACATATACTGGCCTTGATAGGGCTATGGGGCACAGAGGATTTAACCTTTAGTTTTCCCCTCTTGCGTGTACCCTTTTACATGTAGGGAGACTGAAGTCCCTGGCAAGAATGTGCTTACTTGCGCTCCACTGATATGCAGCACGATGTCCCTCCCTCCCTGTGTTCTGAGCTGCTGTGCCAACTGCACATCTACAGGCAGCAGTAACACTGTGAGATGCAGCTCCTTCCCTCCCTTCCTCCCTGGAGGAGGAGCTCATTCTTTGGGATGCTCAGTCCTTCTACCCCCCCCCCAGCCAGGTCCAAATGCCATATACTTGATCCCTAACCTGGGTCACTGGCATCATGAAGGTATTCATACCACTGTGCCAATGGGCCAGCAATGAGATAATATTTTTATTTAGAAAGAGACACACAGAACTGGACATATAAACATATATTATTGTATCTACTACTTATGTGTTTATTACCTACTCTTGATTTGACCCTTTCTTTGCTATGCTTCATGTATTTGTTCATTGGTTTTATGAAACAAAGAAACATGGACAATGACTGCAAAACAAGGCCTTCTGACCCATCTAGTCTGCCCAAAGCTACCCATGGTATGTTACAAACACCCTAGTAGTCACTTGCGTCCTCTTCCCTCATTCTGAATTATCGCTCTGAATTGCCACTAGACAGGTTCATGTGTTGTGATGGATGTTTGTTGTTCTGCTAACCACTGGGATGCTCCCAATGTTAATGAGATGCTGCATCTTATGAAGCTGGTACAGTGCCAAGGATAATAACGTATATTGTACAGCTTTTTTTTTTTTTTTTTGCCAGTGTCTTCGGAGGTTATCAAGTGAAGATCGAGGGGATCCATTAATGGCAGTTTCTTTCTGGCAACATGAAGTCCATTGCATTCTAGGGGATAAACTGTGCCGGCAAGCTGATCTAAACTGGCTAAACAATCAAGTGATCCAGATAATCAAACAGGTATGGTTTATGGCAGCATCCAGATGAGAAAAGAATTTTAAGGAAGAGCAGGATAAAAAAGTTTAAAGAATGGAATCGTTTATTTGATTATATTTTACTGTTTGCCGATCAATAAAACTGGAATGACCTGATCAAGTATTCTCTACCTGTGTAACTCCTGGTCCTCGGTATTCTTACAATATCATAATTTATCATATTTATTAATTTATTTACAAACTGTTGATCATGAAAGACACATTGAAATTGGGCTTGTTTCCAGGTATGGCCCAGAGATGAGGGTTGCAGGGTGGGTTATGCAATAGAACAAATCTTCAATCATCAAATAGCAAAATCAATAAAAAAAGTGTAAGACAATAAATAATAGAATGCCACAGCAACAAGAGTACATAGTACAGAATATGAAAAACCAAAGAAAAAATTAGCAGTACAAACTCACATGAGTAAAAAGGCGAGGCGGTACTATTAAGACAACTGGCAATCACTTGAATGCATTAGAAACTAAATGTCTGTTCAGTTAAGCTTGTTTTCAGTTATTTACTGTATGCCCTACAACTCATACAGTAGGTTAATCCCTCTCCTTTTTGCACCTGTGTGTAAACACTACAGGTGCTTTACTGTTGCTGTAAATTAACTTGCTTAAATAAATTCTGTGTCACCTGGGAAAATGGGTGGCATTGTAAAAAAAAGGGTACAGCACAGTAGGGGAATAGAGGGGTGGAAGGCAAGCTGAAAAGAGCAGGGGTAAAAGGGAAATACAAGGAGGTTGTCAGCAATAAAAGGAAAAAGGAGTTGGGTGGGGGAGAAAGGGGGCAATGAGTGTAGGGTTAGTTGCAGGAACTGGTGTGGTCAATCGTACTCTGAAGAAGATATCTGAGGGATACAGGAGCGGAGGAGGTTATTCCAGAGGGAAGAGGCAGACCTGTCCCAAAATGCAGGACACAGATGGAGCAGGAGTCTGCAGAATGGAAGGAGACAGAGAATGGGAGGGAGGGGAACAGAAGAGGTGGCAGGGGGAGAATGTCAAACCATAATGTAGACAGATGGGTGGCACAATGGGAGAGGTCTTGCCTTCCAGAGAGAGAAATGAGAGGGTGGTGTAGAACAGGGGTTAAATTGGGCAGGAACTCATAGGAACTCAGTTCCACCTGCTCTTCACTGAATACTATTGGAGAATTCCCCATCCTAGGGATGACAATCCCACCTCCTACACAAGTAGAGATTACAGTCTCACCTCCTAAATATTTCTAATTTAACCACTGTGTAGTGGGAGGTCTTCATCCCCAACATGTCTGTAAGGATGAAAGAGCTGGTAGAGGGAGGTACTTGGGAAAGAGCAAGACCAAACAGTTGGCCTTTAATTGGTATGCCCTGTTCTGACCCAATGTATTAACAATTATATGGGGAAGGATATTACAACTACATGGGGAAGGAATACACTGGATATGCTTAGGGTAATACTGGGATATGGCAACTCTGCTACTATATACACTACCTGATCTTTTTATTCAATTTCTTCCCATTTTTGTTTTCTGTTTAAAAAAATATTAATTACCCATGGCCGAAGTCTTTTCCAGGTGCAACTCAGGGGAGTGCACAAAGTTCGTAGGGAGAAGCAGTAAAAATGTCAAATACTGCAAATGGCAATAGAAGAAACTAAAGAAGATGCTACATTCCCAAAAAGCATTACAGGCTGTGTGGTGGAGAACTGTAAAACTATACAGTACCGTATGTTTATATATGTACTTAGGGGTGCTGCTTATTGTATAGAATGTTCACTTGTGCTGTTTGTGCAAGAGGATCACAAAGTGAAGCTAAGCTGTTCAGTCAGCCCCAAACAGCTTGAGAGAATGATCTTATTCAGTAAGAGATATTCTCTCAGTACACGTATAAATATATTACAAATTTGTATAAATCACTTAAGTTGGCTGGAGTAATTTGTATTATGTTTTTATTTGTTTTTGTTTTTTGTTGTTGTTAAAACCTGGAGTAATGCTCCTTTCAAACAGGAATCCATCAATAATACTCTACAACAAGCATCAACCCTCCAGAGTGTGATGCACTGGAGATAGAGCTTTATGCTAATTTTTAGAACCTTCAAGTTCAAACTCTGCACTGTAGTCACACCCCCCAGTGTACTAATGTCAGATTTGTTTCTCCCCCTGAAGAGAGCAGTCACCCCAAAATACATCTCAGTCTTCTGGTTTGCAGTTCTTAGGATGGAGTCACGGAAGGTTATGAATGGTGCAAAGTGACTTGCACCACAAAAAATGGTGCAAGTAGCACTTTGCACTATGTGTTGTGACATCTGGAATTCAGGAAAGCAGCCTGCAACATGTCACAGGCTGCTTGCACAAAGGTGGACATCTGCCACCAGTTGCACCATAAACCCCACTGCGACATGGCGCAAGGAGGTTTATGGTAGCAGTTGAGCCCTATTCAGGAAGGGTGGCTGCCAAGCCCCCAAATGGATTCAGAAACAACCGCCCCGTGGACATCCGTCAAAGAACATGTATACCAGTTATGAGCTAGCATAAGTGTTCTTTACCATCCACCAGGGGTTGCCAATGTGCCCCCATAGCTGGAATATATAGCCCTCATGGGCTACCGCTCCCAAAAGCCTAATCTCCAAGTATATATGGCATGCTGCCTATAAGGACTAACTGCTCCTTCCCCCAAGCCACGATTCTGGTGATGGTGGGAATGTGCCTATAATGGAATCCCTCCCCCACAGCCCCGATCCCCAGTCCCAGACCCCAACAATTGTTATAGCAGTTGTAACAATACCAGAACAAATCAACCAGCATGCCAGGTAGCCATGGTAGTTTAGTGCCCCCCACTCCCCCCACACAGCAGTGCCAGACCACCCTGCTCCCCCAACCAATGTCCAGCCGGTGACTGGCACAGCCCACCTTTCACCACCATGGCCAGCTGCCGACCGAGCTTCTGTCTGAGTGGATACTGTAAATAGTACCTGCTCAGTGAATGACAGCAGCTGTCATTCATTGAGCACATAATATTTACATTATGCACTCAGAGAGAAGCTCCATTGGTGGCTGGCCGTGGTGGTGAAAGGTGGTGGTGAGAGGTGGGCACCAGGATCCTAGGTGATAGGTTTAAATACCTCATTGCTAAGCATTTATACTAGCTAAGGGGGGAGGCACTGAAAAGGAGCAGGGAAATCCTAGCCCCCCCCCAAAAAAAATCAGGGTAGTTAGTGAGGTAAACACCAAGATAAAGAAGTCAATAGGGAGAAGGGCAGGGTTAAATAGAAAAAAAGGCAAAGGCAGTAAGGACAGGGATGGGGCAAAAAGGGGTAAGGCCATCCAAAAATGGAGGGTAATGAGTACCAGTGCCTGTAGTCTAGGTATCAAGCTCCCTGAACTGGTGGCCTTGATGAAAGAGGAACACCTGGATATTGTGGCTGTCACAGAAACATGTTACACAGAGAACCATGACTGGGATGTCAACATACCAAGGTACACAGTCTACAGGAGGGACAGGGAGGGTAGAAGAGGAGGAGGAGTAGCTCTCCATGTAAGGGAAAGGATCAAAGCAATAGAACTAAAGGATAAACAGGGAGGAGAGGAGGCACTGTGGGTCTCCTTGGAGGCCGGAAATGGCACCACAATCTGCATGAGAGTTGTATACAGACCCCTGTCGGAGGGGGAGGAACTGGACAAGGAAATGACAGAAGGCATCCTTAGGATGGCAGAAAAAGGGGCGATATTGTTGATGGGGGACCAGAATATGCCAGATATTAACTGGAGCACCTTTACTGCAGCCACATCCAAGAGCAGGGTCATTCTCAATGCCCTACAGGGGGCATGCCTCAGACAGCTAGTGTTGGAACCCACTTGGGAGGGAGAAATCTCAGACCTGGTACTCTTAAATGGGGACGGAGAGAGGATCTCAAGTCGAGAAGTGGGTAGCCATCTGGGAACATGTGACCACCAAACAGTGTGGTTCATGATAAACACCGCCGCAGAGTCAAGCCATACAAAAGTGAGAGTACTGGACTTTAGGAGGGTTGACTTTGTCAAAATGGGAGAGTGCCTCAAAAAAAGCACTAGCAAACAGGAAAGAAGGAGGGGTGGTGGAACAATGGGGAAGCATCAAAACTGCCATCGCAGAGGCAATAAGCCTTTGTGTGAAGCAAATAAACAAGTCAAAATGAAAGAAAAAAACACATTGGTTCTCAAAAGAGGTGGCGGGGAAGGTTAGGAAGAAAAAGATAGCATTCAGGAAGTATAAGGAAACATAGAAGGAGCAGGATAGAGAACTGTACCAGTTAAAGCAGAAGGAAGTAGGGAAGGCAGTCAGAATAGCAAAGGCCCAATCCGAGGAAAAGTTAACCAACTCGGTTATGTAGGGGGATAAAACCTTTTACAGGTACATTAGGGAGCGAAGAAAGACCAAGGGAGGGATAGTGAGGCTTAATAAAGGGGAGGGTGGGTAGACAGAGAGGAACAGTGAAAAAGCAGGGATACTGAATGAATACTTCTGCTCAGTATTCACAAAAGAAAAGGAGAGGGAGGTACCTAATCCAATCAACAGAAGTACTCTGGATAGGGGGGTCAATACCAGTCCTTTCACAGAAGAAAGGGTTCTGTAAGAACTCCTAAAACTGAAATTGGACAAAGCAATAGGGACTGATGGGATTCACCCCAGAATTCTAAAAGAACTAAGGGGAGAACTAGTGACACCACTGACTACCCTTTTTAACAAATCATGGGAGAATGGTGTGGTACCTAAGTACTGGAGGAGGGTGGATGTGATTCCCTTTCACAAAAGTGGGAACAAAGCAGAGGCAGGAAACTGCAGACCTGTTAGCTTGGCCTCAGTGGTAGGGAAAATTATGGTATCACTTCTGAAAGAAAGAATTGTTGAGTACCTAGAGGCCAGTGGGGCACAGGACCCAAGGCACCATGAATTCACAGCAAGAAGCTTCATGTCAGACAAATCTAATAGATTTCTTTGACTGGGTGACCAAAGTAGTAGACCAGGGAGGGGCTGTGGACATGGCCTACATAGACTTTAGCAATTCATTTGTCACAGTCCCCCACAAAAGATTAATAAACAAATTAGCCAGCATGGGAGTGGGTACCAGGGTAGTAGCCTGAGTTAAAAAATGGCTGAACAACAGGACACAGAGAGTAACAGTAAACGGAGTACACTCCAAAGAAAGAGGGTTACTAGCGGGGTACCGCAGTGTTCAGTACTGGGTCCGGTCCTTTTTAATGTCTTTATAAGTGGCATTGCAGATGGAATGGCAGGAAAAGTATGCCTCTTTGCAGAAACATAGAAACATAGAAACATAGACTTTGACAGCAGATAAGGACCGCTAGGCCCATCTAGTCTGCCCATTTCCCTACCTACAAGATAGGCCGCAGATCCTAGTTAACCAACAGCCTATATCTTCTTCCTGCCCCCCACAAGAATTGCCTTATGTCTGTCCCATGCATTCTTGAATTCTCCCACAGTTTTAGACCCCACAACTTCTTCAGGAAGGCTGTTCCATGCATCCACTACCCTCTCTGTGAAATAATACTTCCTCCATTGCCCTGAACCACCCTCCTTCTATCTTTAAATTGTGTCCCTTGTTCTTGCAAGTCTCTTTTCTGAAAGATGCTACCCTCTTGGACTTTGTTGATTCCTTGAGGTACTTGAAAGTTTCTATCATGTCCCCCCTCTCCTTCTTTCCTCAAGGGTATACATATTAAGCTCCTTTAGTCTCTCCTCTCTGGCTTCTCTTGCAGACCCTGCACCATTTAGTTGCCCTCCTCTGGACTGCCTCTATCCTGTCTATGTCCTTGCGGAGATGGGGTCTCAGAACTGGACACAGTATTCCAGATGGGGTCTCACCAACTGTCTGTACAGAGGGACAACAACTTCCTGTTTTCTGCTGCTGATGCCTCTCCTATACATCCCAGTATACCCCAGCCCTCCCTACTGCCTTCTCACATTGCTTGCTAACCTTAAGGTCATCTGATATGATTACCCCAGGTCCCTTTCCTGTTTTGTTGTTACTACCTCCCACCCATTGTGTATTCTTCCCTGGTTCTTGTTTCCCAGGTACATTATTTGCACTTTTGCATTGAATCCTAGCTGCTATCGTCTGACCATTCCTCCAACCTTGCCAAGTCCTTTTCATCCTTTCCACGCCTCCTTGTGTATCAACCCTGTTGCAGATCTTTGTGTCATCTGCAAAAGGCATACTTTCCTTCAGTCCTCTGCAATGTCACTGATGAAGACATTAAAAGGACTGGACCCAATCTGAACCCTGCGGTACCCACTGGTAACCGCCTTTCTTCAAGTGGACTCCATTTACAATTACCTTCTGTGTCCTGTTGTCCAGCCAATGTTTTACCAGGCTACCACCCTGGGACCCACTCCCAGGCTGGTTAATTTGACTAATAATCTTTTGTGTGGAACTGTGTCAGATGCCTTGCTAAAGTCTAGGTAGGCCATGTCCACAGCCCTTCCCTGGTCTACTACTTTGGTCACCCAGTCAAAGAAATCTATTAGATTCGTCTGACATGACCTTCCCGCTGTGAACCCATGCTGGGTGACTAGGGAGGTGGATCAGGGGAGGGCAGTGGACATGGCCTATCTGGACTTCAGCAAGGCCTTTGACACTGTGCCACATAGAAGACTATTACACAAACTGGGGAATATGGGTGTGGGCAGGACAGTAGTGTGGTGGGTAGGTAACTGGCTGGGTGGCAGGACACAGATGATGGTGGTAAATGGCTGTCACTCCACAGAGGGAAGAGTGACCAGTGGGGTACCACAGGGATCAGTGCTGGGACCGGTCCTATTCAACATCTTCATCAGTGACATTGCGCAGGATCTAGAAGGCAGAATTTCACTGTTCGCTGATGACACAAAGCTCTGTAACAGAGTAGACACACCAGAGGGTGTAGACAGAATGAGAAGGGACCTGCAGAAACTTGAAGAATGGTCAAGGTTTGGCAGTTGAAATTCAATGCAAAAAAGTGCAGATAATGCATATGGGGCACAAAACCTGGCACAATATATCAGTTGGGGGTGAGGATATAGCATGCACCAAGCAGGAAAGGGATCTTGGGGTTGTCATCTCTGATGACCTCAAGTAGGAAACAGTGTGACAAGGCATCAGGTAAAGCAAATAGGATGCTGGGATGTATAGGCAGGGCATCACCAGCAGGAAAGGGAGGTCATAATTCCGCTATACAAGACACTAGTGAGGCCCCACCTGGAGTACAGTGTACAGTTCTGGAGACCATACCTACGTAAGGACATAGACAGGGTAGAGAAGGTTCAGAGGAGGGGCAACAAAGATGGTGCATGGGTTGCATCACAAGTCCTATGAAGACAGGTTGAAGGAACTGAACATGTACTCCCTGGAGGAGAGGAGGAGAGAGGGATATGATAGAGACATACAAGTATCTTACAGGGAGGAACAGGGTGCAGGAAAACACTATTTTTAAGCGAAAAAGATGTTTCAGGACTAGAGGGCATGGGATGAAGTTGGAGGAGGACGATTCAGAGGAAACATGAGAAAGAATTTCTTCACAGAGCAGGTGGTGGACAAGTGGAACACCCTGCCAGAGGAAGTGGTGGGGGCTGAAACAATCACAGGATTTAAGAATGCATGGGATAGACATAAAGGAATTCTAGAGGTCAGGGGTAAGGGGAAATAGACTTCTAGGAAAACAAACTGAACTTACAAGCTCAAATGGGCAGACTAGGTGGGCCATAGGCCCTTATCTGCCAACACTGTCTATGTATCTATGTATCTATGTATCTATGCCTTGGATCCTGTGCTCCACTGACCTCTAGGTACTCAACTGTTCTTTCCTTCAGAAGTGACTCCATCACTTTCCCTACCACAGAGGTCAGACTGACAGGTCTGTAGTTTCCTGCCTCTGTCTTGGTCCCACTTTTGTGAAGAGGAATCACATCCGCCTTCCTCCAGTCCTCGGGTACCACACCATCCTCCCATGATTTATTAAAAGAGTAGCCAGTGGTTTCACTAGTTCCTTCCTTAATTCTTTTAGAATTCTGGGGTGAATTCCATCAGGACCCATTGCTTTGTCCACCTTCAGTTTTAGGAGTTCTTGCAGAACCCTTTCTTCTGTGAAAGGACTGAGATCGACCCCCCTATCAAGAGTGCTTCTGTTAATTGGATTAGGCACTTCCCCCTCCTCTTTTGTGAATACTGAGCAGAAATATTCGTTCAGTATTCCTGCTTTTTCACTGTCCCCCTCTGCCCACCCACCATTCATTCTATTCAGCCTCACTATCCCTCCCTTTGTCTTTCTACGCTCGCTGATGTACTTATAAAAGGTTTTATCCCCCTTCTTAACTGAGTTGGCTATCTTTTCCTCAGTTTGGGCCTTTGCTATTCTGACTTCCCTCCCTGCTTCTTTCTGCCTTAACTGGTACAGCTCTCTGTCCTGCTCCTTCTGTGTTTCCTTATACTTCCGGAATGCTATCTTTTCTTCCTGACTTTCACAGCCACCTCTTTGAGAACCATAGTGGCTTTTCTTTTGTTTTGATTTGTTATTTGCTTCACACAAAGGCTTGTTGCCTCTGTGATGGCAGTTTGATAATTCCCCATTGTTGCTCCACACCTCCTTCTAGCCTGTTTGCTAGTGCTTTTCTGAGGCACTCTCCCATCTTGCCAAAGACAGCCCTCCTAAAGTCCAGTACCCTCACTTTTGTATGGCTTGACTCTGTAGCTGAGTTTAACGTGAACCACACTGTTTGATGGTCACTTGTCCCCAGATGGCAACCCACTTCTAGATCTGAGATCCTCTCACTACCCCCGTTTGAGAATACGAGGTCTAAGATTGCTCCCTCACGAGTGGGTTCCGAAACTAGCTGTCTAATGCACTAAGACACTAAGATCTGCAACAGGGTTGATAAACAAGGGAGGGGATAGAAAGGATGAGAAGGGACTTGGCAAGGTTGGAGGCATGGTCAAAAGTATGGCAGCTTAGATTCAATGCAAAGAAGTGCAAAGTAATACTACGGTTCATACTACGGCGAGACAAGGGGGCATGAGCCCATATTGCTCTTATACTAAGCCAGAGAATAATATGACAGGATGCATCCTGAGGTTAGTAACTTATCAAGTCGATACTTGAAGATACTTTTATTTTCGCTAATAACAACATTCAGTGGCAATCTATTCCATGGTCCTATGGTTCTTAAAGTAAAAAAATATTTACGGTTGGAGGAATGAAAAGAGTACACAATGGGGGGGAGGTATTAACATCAACAAAACTGGAAAGGGACCTGAAAGTAGTCATATGAAATGACCTAAAGGTAATCAAGCAATGTGAGAAAGCAGTAAGGGAGGCTGGTGGATACTGGGATGTTTAGGAAGAGGCATCACCAGTAGAAAACAGGAAGTTGTTATCCCTCTGTACAGACAGTTGGTGAGACCCCATCTGGAGTACTGCATGCTTTTCTGGAGATCCCATCTCCACAAAGACATAGAAAGAATGGAGGCAGCCTAGAGGAGGGCAACTAAAATGGTGCAGTGTCTGCAACAGAAGCTATATGAAGAGAGACTAGAGGAGCTTAATATGTATAGCCTTGAGGAAAGGAGGGAGAGGGGGGACATGATAGAAACTTTCAAGTACCTCAAAGGAATCAATAAAGTCCAGGAGGGGTAGCATCTTTCAGAAAAAGAGATGTGCAAGAACAGTGGGACACAATTTGAAGATAGATGTGGGACGGCTCAGGGGCAATGTGAGGAAGAATTTGTTCACAGAGAGGGTGGTGAATGCGTGGAACGGCCTTTCTGAGGAGATCGTGGGGTCCAAAATAGTGGGGGAATTCAAGAATGCATGGGATAGACATAAGACAATTCTGGTGGGGGTAGGAAGAAGTAGGCTGTTGGTTAACTAGGAGCTGCAGCTTATCCAATAGGTAGGGAAATGGGCAGACTAGGTGGGCCAAGCGGTCCTTATCTGCCATCAAAGTCTATGTTTCTATGTTACCAGGGCAACCTGGCATACAGGTTGATTTGTTCCAGTATTGTTACAGCTGCTATAACAATTGTCGGGGATTGGGGCTGTGGAGGGGGGTGTTCCATTATGGGCACATTCCCTCTGTTATCGAGATAGGGCTTGAGGGAGGAGGCATAACCCACTGCCATGCTCCATTCTAGGGCACACCTTCCATCCGCCTATCCCATGGCCTGTGACATTCGTGGTGGCCGCGCCATCTGTTTGACCAATGCTGCAGATCAGGGCTTGGGAGAGGAGGCATAACCCACTGCCATGCTCCATCCTAGGGCACATCTTCCACCTGCCTGTCCCATGGCCTGTGGCATTCGTGGTGGCTGTGCCATCTGTTTGACCAATGCTGCAAGCCACAGGACGCAGACCCCTGGACCTGGTCCGATGCTGAATTGGGCAGAGGGTCCAGGAGGTAGGGACAGTTGGCGCAAGCTGCCATTGAGACAGCTTGCGGCCAACCTACATGAATCCGGCCCCATGTTCTTTACCATTTTTATTTCTTTTTAACTTTCTGAGTTAGTTTGTGATACTCTATGTTAGGTGTTCAGTTCTATACTTTTAAGTATCTTCTGGTTTTCTCCAGTTCCCGAATGGTTCCAGGAACCACAGAAGACCACCATGCAATGTGTCTCATGCCTGAAGAGGAACCAACTTCTTTTAATTAAATAATTTAGGAACTCTCAAGTTTTCTGCATTTTCAGCAGTTTCTAAGTAATTTGGCACTTGGTTCCTGTTTTTGGGAACTGGACTGTTTTTTTTCTATGTAAAAAGCTTTGTTTTAAACCACAATATAGAAGTTATTCACTTTCTGTGAGGAAAAACACTCTGAAACATTTTTCGTTTGTGACTGAAAACCAAATAAAATTATTTTTGAAAAGTCTTTCAGTGCTTTGGCATGACTGATAGACCTAAAAAGTGTACAGGCCCAACAGGCTTCAGAAACTATACAAATTGTTTTCAGCTCCCAGCAAAGGCAGACTGACACAAGCTTTGCTTAAGGTCCATGGGTTCTGGTCATGATTTTACCAATTGTGAGCTCTGTAAAACTTTTTGCCCTAAAACCCAAAAGAAATGGGCTTACAAAATATAATTTAAGGATTCTCCGTCTGCCTCTGTGTCACCAAAGCACAATAAAGGCTCAGAAGGTATTTTTAATGATGATGGAAAGCACCCATCAGAGAGTTCTTCTCCTTATAAGCAGCTGCAACCCAGTCAAAGGGGACAGATAGAAAAGATAAAGCTCTTCTGCCATCAGATAAACATGGTAAAGAGGGTAAAGATACCAGGGTGTCTGAAAGGGAGAACCCTTAGTCCAGTGATGGCAAAACTACAAGCAAGTACTGAAAGCAGTACCTGCCAAGGAAAAAAAGAAAACTCATCCATTGCCATTCTCCTGCAATGGAAAAGGAGCAGACAGTGGATCAAAGACAAATGCCCTGAACAGAAGACATGGCCAAGGCATGGCAGCTCTTCCAAGTCTTCCATGTCATGGAAACTTCCTTAACATGCCTGTCCCCCTCCCCAGGCTCAGGTCCCAGACCATTTGCCTCTGGAGGAGGAGGAGGAGGAAGATTTGTTTTAGGAGGAGGAGGAGGCAGATGAACCTATAGAACCTGACTGTTCACTTGACCAGGAGATCGGTTCCCCTCCTAGACTCACAAAGGATTATACCTCTTACTCCAGGTTCATTAAACAGATGGCAAACACCCTCAACATCCCCTCTCATGAAACAGAGGAAGATGACGAGAAAGCAGAGTTGATGGATATGATGGGGCTAGCCCCTATAAGGAGGCTGCTAGTCCCCATCCACAAGTCACTTCAAAACGCTACTTCAAAAATCATGTAAGCACCTAATGCAGCTGCTGGTATTGGTAAAAAAAGTCAAAAAGAAGTATTAGGCAGACAGACAGGGGTGGAATACCTGATCGAGAAGGAGTGGTCTAAGCAGCTGCTTAAGAGGACAAGGTGCCTTTCTTAGCTCAGCCTCATGAGAAGGATTCTGGGAAACTGGATATTATGGACAGAAAAGTGTACACAACAGCTTCCCTTCTCCTGAAGCAGGCAGCATATTTGGCATATACAGCTCAGTAACAGAAAGCACTGTGGAGTGCAGTGCTGGCAGTGACTGACGAGGAAAATGGTGACATGGCACAGACTTTAGCTGCTGCTGCAAAGTCAGCCCTGGACACTGGACACCACCAAGTACCAGTTCCATGCTACTTTTGGGGTGGGGAGGGGGAGATGGCCAATAAGCTGATCAGCTGAGAAGAGATGCTTCGAGACAGGGAGGATTCTAGAATAAAAAGCAGGAAAATCCCCTTTAACTTATGGGATTTGCTTGAATGACTGAGAGGAATGGTAGGAATATCTGATCTTCTGGTAAGAAATGAATCCCTCATAGACTTTGAGGGGTAAATTTTGAGCTACGAATGCATTTCACTTTTGCCTGTATGTTTATGCTTTCTTTGCTGTGCGCTTTCATTCTGACACATTCTTCCTTTGTTTGTAGCCACTCAGCTGCACACTATGTTAGAGCTGGTAATGTTGAAAAAATATCATCAGACTCAAGAGGTGAAGTCCGCGTTTAAATTGGCTATGGCTGACATAAAAAGATTAAAGCACCAAGATTACCCAATATCGAAGAAACCGACAGTCGGTTACAGCGCGGAACTGTTTTCAACTTCTTTTGAAACCACCAGTACCTCTGACATCACCACTCTCACTGCTTCTGGGGAAAGTAAGGATAATCCCATGACAAAAATAGAAAAATCTAACTTAGACCCTCTGCAAAGAAGGACGTTCTCTTAGGGTAATAATATAGCCTGCAGTGATAAAGGGAAAAGGAATATAAATATATAAATATATATATATATATATATATATATATATATATATATATGTCTCTAAACACATCCAAGTTGTGCCTTCTAGAAAAACTGCCCTAGGAAAGCTAGCCTTTGCTGTAAGGGCTCCCACTTGGCTCAATGCACTCCCTTTCTCTGCTACCATCCTCACAAGCCTTAGCCACTTCAAAACTGAACTAAGAAAATCTATCTCACTTCCTGAGCAGTGCTTCTGCCATACCTAGTCCTGTGCTGATTCTAGCTCTCCTAATGCCTTGGCCTGGCCCTGGTGAGTGCTTAAATTCTGTCTCCCTAAGCCCCTCTACCCCCAACATTCTCCGTGAAGTCTTTCCTGTCTCCCTACCCTCCATAATCCCCCTCTACTACTCTCCTTCCACATTCCCCTCACCTCTGTACCCACAACTAGCTACCCTGGTAGGTATTGCCACTGTCCCCCACTTATCTCCTGCGTCCCACCTAGCCAGACCTAGGCACATTGCTAGTGCCACAACCATTATCTCATCCCCTATTATTTAGTTGCCGCTCACTAGCCTGTAGCTGGATGATTCCGTTGCCTGTGCCTTTTGACTTTAGCACTTTATCTCCTTACTGTGGGATGTGATCCCTTATAATCTGTTGTTCCAAATTGTGAATCATGTGATATTAATGCCTGTCTTATGATACTGTATACTCTATGTACTCAATTTTTTAATAATGACAATGCTTCCTATCAGCGAATGTTCCCCTATTTTTTGTCTCCCCCCATTTCTGTATGACGAGGATCCTTCTTGAAGGAGCTTTTAGCTCAAAGGTTGTAATTCTGATTTCTCAAATAAATAAAATATGTACATATATACATATATACACAGGGTGGAATATTCAGAATGTGCCAGGCAGGGGTGCAAGCCTGGGTGCAGCGCAACTGGGCTGCGCCAGGGCATGGACCAGGCAATATTCAACGGTGCTGCACCATGGCTCAGCCCCATTGAATATGGCACTGGGAACGCCCGCACTGCACCAGTACAAGTGGCAGGTGAGGAGCAGGGCGCTGCACCAGCCCAAGTGCAGCTGCGCTAGGTGCAGCAAGAGCGATATTCAGACATGTGCATGCAAATGAGGCCATTATGAATGCAAGGCGCAAATGGAGCCATTTGCATATCATTATGGCTCCATTTGCATGCAAGTGCGCTGATCCTGGCCATTGCACCTGGCGCCTGCCAGGCTGCAGCCGTCAGGACTGATGCCTCCCTGCCCCTCACCCGATGTCATGAGCTGTGGATTGAATATTAATTCCTGGTGGTCAGTGGACCCTACCTAGCCGATCATGGGAAAAGAAGAATTTAAATCCCTGGTGGCCCAGTGGACCTGCCCTGCCGATCGTGGGCTTTAAATAAAAGCCACCCACCCACTCAGACCCACCACCACTCCCAAGTCAGCGGCAGGCAGCAGCTCCCCACCCACAAGCCACATGGCTGCCACGCTGACTGACAGCTTACAGTATGGTTATCGCCCATTGGTCTCACAAGGCTAATGGCATGATAGACTATATTGTACTATACAGTCCCAAAATGAATGGTCTATTAACATTTCTAGGATCAGGAAGTATTAGTATGAATTGCATGCCCATTGGCCCATGCAGGGACCAATGGGCATACAGCCATACTGTACACTGTCAGTCGGTGGGGCGGCTTGCAGGAGGGAGGCTGCTGCCCGCAGCTGACTGGGGGAGCAGGGTGGTGGGTCTGGGTGGGTAGGTGGGGAGAGGGGTACCAATGGCCCACCTAGGCATTCATTTACAACTGATGCCTGCAAACAGGCTGAGGATTGGGGGTAATTAAATTATACATTTTCCCATGATCAGGCTGGGGATCTGGGGATATTAACTTATACATTTGCCCATGGTCAGGCTCAAGATCGGGTCCACTGGACCACCAGGGATTAGTTTTATGTATAAAGCCCACGATCAGGCAGGGGAGCAGGTCCACTGGACCACCAGGGATTAGTTTTATGTATAAAGCCCACAATTGGGCAGGGGAGCAGGTCCACTGGACCACCAGGGATTAGCTTTATGTATAAAGCCCACGATCAGGCAGAGGAGCAGGTCCACTGCACCACCATCAATTTATATTCTTTCTTTGCCCACCATCAGGCTTGGGGGTAGGGTCCACTGGACCACCAAGGATATTGATTCATTATGCCCGTGTCCAGGTGGAGGGGGGCACGACTCCCGAACTGTGTCTGGAGTGGTCGGGTGGCCATCCACAGCTGGCGGCTGCCGTGTTGCACCCTGCAATATGGCAGCTCACCTGTGGGTGGCCAGGACTTGCTCCTGCTTTTCAAGGGCAGATCTTTGTGTCCCCCTGTGTGGCACAAGGCGGGTTTGTGCCTGTATATGCGCTGCACATCCCGGGCTGAATATCGGTATGTGCCACATATAAATGGGCACGCCCCCCCCCCCGGCACTTGCACTGCATACATTACTGGTGCACCCTGACACATCGGTAATTGTGCAGCAAAACATCCCCTTTTGAATATCGTGCAAGGGCGAATCAGTGGGTTGCGCATAGTGCAACAGTGTTGCGCCATGCGCAACCCCTTTGAATATCCCACCCATAGTATATACAGAGAGAGATTTCTTTAGCACATAGGGGTTAGAAAGTATTATAACCCTCCCTAAGCATGGGAGCCTTCTAAGTCTTGTTGTCTTTTGGCTTAAATACTGAGTGCCAGTTTAGGAGGTATGAGGTGTCAAGGCTACATCTTCAGCAAATAATGTGGTGAGGGAGGGCCAAAAGAAGGGTCTTTTTGAAACACCAAATGGGTTAGGAGTCTTTATTTCCCAAAATAGAGAAGCGCTATCTAACTTAAATTATGACCCACTAATCCAAAAGATACATAAGGATTTAGGTAAATAGATAGCCTTACCTTTAACATTTATAGGTAGAATGAATATAATTAAAAGGAATATCCTTCCTAGACTACTATTCTTATTTCATTCTTTACCTATATGGATTCCAGAGAAAACCTTTACAAATCTAGAGGCCAAGATTAAAAATGTCATTTCGTAAAATAAACAACTAAGGTTTTTCATTCATAAAGTATATGCTCCAACCACTCACTTGGTCCTGGAATTACTTAACCTATACTGGTACTACTTGCTGCCCAATTAGAGAAGACTAATGGATGGTTTGATTCTAGTTCAAACCTTAGTTGGGCACAAGTTGAACAAGTTGCCTCACCATTTAAAGACCTTACAGATGCATTATATTTAGACCCAATGAATAATAAACATTTTAATACATGTCTGTCTATTACAAAATTAACAGCAAAAATTTGGCAAGCGGCACACGCAGTAGTTAATCAAAAGAAAAAAATATCACCCTATCTCTATATGAAATATATTGAAAAGGCCCCAAACTTAAAAAAACAAACTCTTTTTTCATATATGGGAGTCAAAAGGGTTATGTCATATAAGACATCTTTATGAAAATGGACACCTTATGGAAATTTCCAACTTCAAGAAATAGTTACATTTAGAGAATGGCCATTACAAGGCATATCTCCAGGTAAGAGATTTTATAAGAAAGAAGGTAGGTAATCTTATGGAACCCACATTGTCCTTGATAGAAGACATCCTTATTAATAAATCTTCAAATAAAAAACTAATTGGAAAATTGTATCATATTTTCCAGGAAAAGAAAGTGGGTTCATTGGATCAATTAAAATAAACTTGGCAAGAAGACATAGGCCCTAGCATAGATGAACAAAAATGTATGGAAATCAAACCAGAAATACTGAATGTTTCTAAAAACAAGTTAAAACAAATCCAATTTAACATAATGAATAGAATATTTTATACTCCGGCAGAATTGCATAAATTTAACAATAGTATCACAGATAAATGTCCCAGATGTTTAGTGTTAAGTGGTTCCTTCCTGTACATGTGTATTAATCGTGCTGAGCTAAAAAAAATGTTTTTGAATAACGTAAAGTCAGTAATAACAGCATTATTAGGATTAGATTTCCCTTTAAGTCCAGGGATTTTAATATTTGGAGATCCTTCATACAATCAGAACATTGCAGCAGCGAAAATATCAAATTTCTCTCTCTTGCATTAGTAAATGCCCAAAAATTTATACTACAGAACTGGAAGGATAAAAACCCACCCCAAGTCAAGAACTGACTAAACTTACAATTAGATTGTGTGAACTTAGAAAGGAATTTTTGCTTACAAGAAGGTGAGAGACATAAGTTTGACTTTATTTCGGAACCATTTCTAACTTATTTAAGACACCAGGAGAAATATCAAAATAATAAAATAACTAATATTTTGGCTCCCTCTTTAAGACTCAATAATGGGAAACAAAATAAAATAAAAATTATGAGACCCAGGCCAGACAGCTGTCACTGTTAAATTAAAGGAAAAATTATGACTGTCAATATCCCTCAAATCAAAAATAGAGTATCATGCCATTGTCTCTTTGCTTTAATAAAAATTAAAAAAAGTACCAGTTCCATATGTCTGTAGACACCAATGAATCAGGTTCATGAGCCTTGACTCATGCAGTGGCCTTGAGGAGGTTTGTCTGGCTAAGGGCTACTATCCTTTCCTAGAACACCCAGACTAAAGCCATTGACTTTCCCTTCAAAGGAAATTCCCTATTTGCTGACAAAACAGAGGCATACAGGAAACATAGAAACATAGAATCTGTCAGGAGATAAGGACCTGATAGCCCACCTAGTCTGCCCTATTTTCCCTACCTATAGTGTTGCCACAGACCCTACTCAGTCTCCTGTCTCCTCCCCACCACTAAGATCCTTTTGTGTCTATTCTGTGCATTCTTGAACCCTGTCACTGTTTCCTCCCCCACCACCTCCTCCACTGGTAAGCTGTTTCATACGTCCTCCACTCTCTCCTTGAAGAAGTACTTCCTCACATTTCCTCAGAGCCACTCCCCTTCTAAATTCATGTTATGACCCTTTGCCCTTAAGCATCTTCTTCTGTAGAAAATGCTTCCCTCCTGTACCTTGTTTTTGCCTGTGAGGTATTTGAATGCCTCTAACATATCCCTCCTTTCCTCCACAGAGTACATGTTAAGTTCCTTGAGCACTACACCTTATAGGGCTTTTGATGCAGGCCATGCACCATTTTGGTTGCTCTCCTTTGTACTGCCTCCATCCTCTCTATGTCTTTACAGAGGTGGGGCTCCAGAACTGTTCACTGTACTCGAGCTGTGACAGAGTAATGTGCATGAATGCAAGTCCACTTATAAAAATAACATTGAAAAAGAAAAGGCTGCTACTTCCTACAGGCCCTAGAGAAGGGGGAGGCAGGGGAAGAGATTGCTATCCAAGACCCTACACTGCCCGTGAGTACCAAACCCAAAGACATGCTGCAGCACCAGCCCCTAAGCCATAGCCAAAATAAAACCCCTGACATTTCTGCCCTGATCACCAGCCAACCATTACCAGTGGGGGGGGGGGCGCTGACACAGTACTTCCAGTAATGGGTAAAAATGACCAAAGAAAAGTGGGTCCTGGAAGTAATGGGTCAGGGACTGTCTTTGCAGTTCTAAAAAGTTCCCAAAACTGTGGAGACCAAATAACTTCCCAGCTCATTGGCCAACAGAAAGAAACTGCTGCAAGCAAAAGCTCACAGTAGGGAAAGTACCTGTTCTGAAGATATTTCCTGACCCACAGAAAAAAGGAAAGTGGTGACTCATTTTGGCTCTAAGATATATGAACAAACATACCAAAAAGGAAAAGTTCAAGATGGTCACATGACACAGAGATACCATTCCTACAGTTAGGAGATTGGTTGGGGTCACTGGACCAGAAAGACGCCTACTTTTACATTCCAATCAAACCTAATCACAGAAAATATCTTGGGTTCAGGCTTAGAAACTGCCAATATAAGTTTATAGGCCTTCTCTTTGGTCTCACCTCAGCACCAAAGGTCTTCGCAATGTGTCTAGCCTTTGTGGCAGCATACCTGACAAAACAAGGTGTGGAGATTTTTCCCTACTTGGATGACTGGCTGGTCTCAGAGAAAACAGAGCAAGAGACAAGACACTCTATCCAAGAGGGAAAGAGCTCCCCTGAGAACCTGGGATTCCTGATAAATCTGCAGACGTCTCAGACAGAACCAGTTCATGTACTGGATTTCATAGGTGCAGAGCTGGATACCCTACAAGGGAAGGCTTTCCTTCCATGGGAAAGGGTATAAAATCTGATTGTTGTTGCAGAATCCTTCACACTAGGTCACCCAAGGTCTTCAAAGGATTTTCTGAAGTTACTGAGGCACATGGCTTCAATCACAGCAGTAGTGCAATGGGCCAGATTTGAGATGAGGGACATTCAGTACCACTAAAGTGACTACTGATCACAAAGGTGGGACTCACCATCCAATCTAGTGCAAGTCACAAAAATCCTCCTTCAAGCACTAGAGTTGAAAAAGGAGGAAAGCAGCCTCAGAGAGGGTTTTCCTTTCCTCCAGCAACCCCCAACAAGTATCCTCACAATAGATGCCTCATTTCTAGAACGGGGAGCTCACATGGAGGATCCCATATTAATTGGCATCTGGAGCCCACAAGAGACTCAGAAGCATATAAATCTTCTAAAGCACAGGGTAGTACTGCTAGTAATGCAATCCTTTTCCTCCCAGCTATGAGGTCAGTCTGTTTAAATTCGAACAGACAATACCATAACAATGTATTACATAATCAAGCAGGGAGGAACAAGATCCTCAAAACTCTGCACAGAAGTCACAAGGATCAGGGATCTAAGGTATTCCCTAGATGCATAGATTTCTGGGGTACATCTATCAGGCAGTGACAATGACTGGCAGGCTGCCTGAACAGAATCAGTCAAGGAAATCATGAGTGAACCCTGAACCAGCAAATGCTGGCCTCAGTCTTCAGAAGATGGGACACTCTGGAACTAGATCTGTTTGCCTCTTGAGAGAACAATCATCTCCCACAGTTTTGTTGCAGGCTGCCAGCAAGGGGTACAGTCCCAGAGAATGCCCTAGCTCTGGACTGGACAGGAAGTTTCCTATATGTGATCCCTCTATTTCCACTCATGTAAAGAGTGCTTATAAAGCTCAGGAGAAGAATCAGCAACAGTGATCCTGCTGGTCCCTGACTGGGCCAGGCAGGCATGGTACACAGTGCTTCTGACCCTGTCCAGCAGGATTCCAATCAATCTTCTACTGAGATGCAACCTGCTGACTCTACCTTAGGGCAGAATAACATTCTAGACCTCAGAATACTATGCTTGACAGCATGGTTCTGAGGAACTAGAATCCTCTAGTTTGAATCAGTCAGAGGAGTTGCTGAGGGTGCATAAGGAAACCAGCTACAAGGAAAGCATACTCTTCTTAGTGGAAAAGGTTCTCATATTAGTGTTCCCCCATGGATATAACTCCAATGAAGGCAGTGCTACCTACAGTTGTGGACTATCTGGTATATTTACAGTCCCTGGATCTGAAACCCTCAACCCTGAAGGTGCATTTGCCAGCAGTGTCAGCCTACACATCACCAGCAAAGACAAGTCATTGGCCTCACAACCACTTTTAAAAAGTTCCTTTAGGGCCTGAGTAACCTGTATTCCCTGTGAGGGACCCAGTCCCTCCATGGGACCTAAATATCTGTCTTGCCTAGCTGAAGGAGGCTTTGAGCCTTTGGCTATTGCTGATTTAAAATATGTCACATAGAAAACAGTTTTCCTAATTGCTATGACATCTGCCAGGAGGGTAAGTGAATTGCAAGCCCTCTGTACAGATCCAAACTACATAATCTTCTACATGGATAAGATAGTCCTTAGGACCAGTATGAAGTTCCTACCTAAGGCTGTGTCAGAATTCCACCTGAACCAGTCAGTTACCATTCCTGTACTCTACCATGAACACTCCAGTACAGGTGAACAGAAATTGCACTCTCTGGGTGTAAAAAGAGCATGAGGTCACTACATGGACCGGACAAAGATGTCATGTCCCAGGGTACACAGTTTTTTGTTACCTATGGAGAGGCGGGTAAAGGTCAGCCATCTGATAAGATTACTATCTCTCATTGGATAGTCCTCTGCATACAATTCTGTTATGAAAAAGCTGGTAAACACCCTCCCAGAGGCCTAGTGGCACATTCCACAAGGGGTGCCTCTACATCTGTGGCAGCTACTAGGGGCATCCCCTTCTAGCCATTTGTAGAGCAGCTACCTGAAAAATGGTGTACACCTTCACAAAGCACTATTGCCTAAACATACAACCCAGGAGGGATGCCAGTTCTTGAACTCCTGTTTTGAAGAACCCTTTTCCTAAATAAGTTCTGGACCCATCCTCCCAAGGTACTGCTAGATAGTCAGGTTGTTGTAAAGCATCATTGATGGATTCCTGTTGTTTGAAGAAAAAAATCACTCACCATAGTAACAGTGTTTCTTCTCAGGGATTTATCAATGAGATTTCAAACCCTGACTCTGATTCCTCTTCAAGAGCCCAAAAATAGGTTCACACAAGAATCAGCTCTTGTCTTATGGTTACCTGAGAATTCCTTATTGCAGTTCCTTAGCAATTGCTAGAACTGCGATCAGTTTAAATGTTACATGATGTCTGCTTTAAATCCATTTGGTATTTTGAACTTATTTGGTAACCATTTAGCTAGTTTGAGTGGCCACAGCTCCCCTAGATATAGAAGCAAATCTGATGGCAGTACCAAGGGGGCGAGCATGATTTGCAGAGTTTGAACTTGTATTCTAAGTTGTAAAAATGATCATAAAGTTCTGCCTCTTGGGCCTCATGCTCTGGTGGGATGATACTTGTTGTAAATTTCATTGATGGATCCCTGAAAAGAAACAACATTATTATGACGAATAATGTTTTCTTCCCGCATGTTAAGTGGAACACTCCCCTTTAATGTTCCCGCATGAAAAGACCACTGTCTGCAGAATAACAGCCCATGGTTCAGAACACTGACTGGCTAAAATCACGGACATCATTCATAACTATAATATATACTGTACAATACAAAGCCATATATTTTATTTATCTTATTTATTCAAAATTTTGGTGACCAGGAGAGGCACACTGAGCCAAAACTCATTTCCACGTGCGACCCAGGGGAAACAAGAAAGGGGACAGTGCAAAAATATGACTGTATATAAAATTAAAGCATACAGGTAGTACAAAAAAAATAAAACATAAGGTGCATGAAATTACAATGAATTGAGTGGTAAGGACTGAACAAATACATGGGTATAACACAACAAAATGTATAGGCAAAAACAAAAGTAGCTAAGATAATCAGGAAAAAAGGGTGAAATTATGCAAGGCAACTGAAGTATGCAAATAGCAAACAGACAGGTGTATGTGTGTGTCTGTAGATATATAGATATATATATATATATATATATATATATAGAATGGCACGGTAGTGCCACTATAGTTAGGGTTGAACTGGGGTTTCTATTTTAAATTTGAAATTTTACACTTTAATAGCTTCATAACCATTCAATGGGTTTGTACTAAATTTTGCATGCACAGTCTCATGTGGTAAGTCTCTGAATGTACTAAGTTGTGTTCTCATCGGATGTACGGTGTCTGAGATCTTAATAGAGAAAAAAGTAAATTTTTTTTGGTTTTTCCCATTGGTTTGAATGGGATTTCTTTGAATTTGGCTACAGCTCAAATGGTTTGGAATGTTGGTCTGTACTTTTCAGGGTAGAAAGGGGCTGACTCACAGATGTGCCCTTTGCTGGTTTGTTGAAAAAATATTAATCTGTTCCAAAGTTAATCCAATTTAACATTTTCATAAATTGATTCTGAGCATGCTCGGTAAACTCCTTAAGATAGCTGTATGAAACGAAAAAGGAATTCTTTTGTCATATTGACATCATCCTTTTTCATTTGAGGAAAATCCGTTTTCATTTGTCCGCCATCTTATTTTCAGTTTTCCCTAAAAATTCTAATTTAGAAACATCCAAAACTGACATTCTGGGGAGGAACCAACACATGTACAGTAGCTTGCTTATCAGTACCCCGTTAGTTGGATTCTGCACTTATCTGTTACAGAAATGTTATTAAAATATGCTTTTTTAACAACATAAATCTTGTTTCATATCACGTGATACGAAACAAGATTCTGGTTGCATATGACGAGTCATGAAACAAGATCTTTTTTTCTGTGGGGAATCAATGTATTTCACTGGAGTTTTCAACTTTTGTGCATAACTGCCATTTTTGAAAATTTTTTTTTTACACCAAATTTTCAACATGGCCTTTATGAGACCCCACCTCATGATCAATGGCAGTGGAAGTATGCAAATCCATCTGGAAGGGCAATTTCACAACTGGTCAAGTTTGACACTTGGTTTTGATTGAGATTTGAAAAGTTTCATTGCCGTTGTTCATCAGGTAGGGTCATAAGAAGGCTATGTTAGAAGGGGTAGGGACAAGCCTTATTTAATTATACATCTTGGGATGAATGACCTGGCTGACAAGACAGTAGATATAGGCCAGAGGAGGTTTGAGGAACTAGGACAATTATGTGAGGGGGCAGAAAGATCAGTAACTTTTTCAGAAATACTTCCAGTGCCCAAGGCAAGCACAACAAGAAAGCTGAGAATAGAGGAATTTAATGGATGGCTAAGAACCTGGTGTTGTGCTAAAGGGTATGAGCTGCTGGGGGTTGGGGAGGGACCTGGGAGGACAGTAGTCTCTGTGCCAAGGACAGACTACACTTGAGTGAGGAGGGAAAGAAAGTGTTGAAACAGAGGATGGAGGAGTGCATAGAGGAAGTTGGGAATTTAAACTAGGAGCGGGGGGTGGCAGTTGGGCAAGAGACATGCAGAGACCACAGGTTGGGAAACTATATGAGCTTACCCCCCATAACAATGACAAAGGACAAATGGCAAGTACTATTGGTGATGCTAGCAAAAGAGGGCAGGATGGGAGAGGGGGGAAAGGGTGGAAGGTGGTTACCCTTAATGCTAGGAGCCTTGGGAGGACAACTACAGAGTTACAGGTGCTCATGGCAGAGGGAGAGGTGGACATTGCAGCCATCACAGAAACATGGGCCACCCAATACAATGACTGGGACCTGTCTGTACCAGGGTACAGGTAATTTTGTAGGGACAGGGTGATTGGGAAAGGAGGGGGTGTGGCACTATATGTGAGTAAGGACTGAAGTGTGTAAGGGAGGAAGGGGAGGAGGGTAGTACAGAGTCACTTTGGATGCAAATCCAGGATTCCAAGAATAGGATTCTTAGAATGGGAGTGGTGTACCGGCCACCATCTCAGACGGAGGAGTTAGACAGGGACCTAGGAGAACAGATCAGGAGGACCTGTGAGAAGGGTAGTGTGGTGATTGTGGGGGACTTCAACATGCCAGGAGTGGACTGGAGTACCTCAACAACCAGGAACAGAAGGGAGCAGGTACTGCTGGATGCCTTCCAGGACAGCTTCCTGCTGCAATTTGGTCAGTGAACCAACCAGGTTAAGGAATACCCTTGACCTTGTGCTGGCAAATGGGGACTTTGTGAGAGAACTTACAGTGGAGGAACTACTGTCAGGAAGTGACCACCACTCAGTATGGCTCACACTGGATATGGGCAAGGAAGGAGTGGAATCTGGCACAAGAGTGCTGAACTTCAGGAGGACCGACTTTGGGAGGATGGGTGAAGTGGTAAAAGGGTACCTGGCCAGAATTCAATCTAGTGTGGGCACTAACCAGAGGTGGGAGCTCATAAAGCTGGGGATAGTGGAGGCAACCAAAACCTGCTGTAAGGCCCAGAGCAAGAAGGCTAGGGCTAAGAAAATGAGTTGGTTGAGCAAGGAGATCATGGAAAAGGTAAGGAGGAAAAAAGCTGCTTTTAGGAAGTACAAGAAAACAGGGAGGGGGGAGGACAGGGAGGAGTACTTGACGGAATCGAAGGAGGTGGCAAGGGCAGTAAGGGGAGCCAAGGCATCTACGAAACTCAGGCTGGCACAAAGCATTAAGAAGGGGGAGAAGGACTTCTTTAGGTACATCAGGGAGAAAAGGTAAGGACCACATAGTAAGGATTAGGAAGGAGGGGGGTTGGGTGGAAGCAGGGTGCGATAAGGCAGAAGCACTAAATGAGTACTTCTGCTCAGTATTTACTAAAGAGAAGAGGGGGGTGGCACCCAAGGGGGGGAGAAATGGCAGTAACGGGGGGGAAGGGGATGACAGATGGGGAAATCATGGAGGGCAGAGTTAGGGAGGGTTTGAAGGCACTGAGGGTAGACAAGGCACCAGGCCCAGATGGCATCCACCCCAGGGTACTGAAGGAGCTGGCAGAAGTCCTTGCAGGGCCTTTGGCAGACCTATTTAATGCCTTACTACATTCAGGGTATGTACCTCAGGACTAGAGGATGGCTCATGGGGTGCCCCTCCACAAGAGTGGTCCCAAGGATGAACTAGGAAACTACAGACCAGTGAGCCTCACATCCATCGTGGGTAAGCTAATGGAGACTATCCTGAAGGAGAGGCTGGTGGCCCTTCTAGAAGCCAAAGGACTACAGGACAGCAGACAGCATGGCTTCATAAGGGGCAGATCCTGCCAAACCAACCTGGTGGAGTTCTATGACTGGGTAACTAGGCAACTGGACAGGGGCCATGCAGTGGATGTCCTGTATTTGGACTTTAGTAAGGCATTTGACTCGGTGCCGCATAGAGGGCTGGGAAGTAAGTTAGTAGCACAGGGGTGGGTGCAATGCTGGTGAGATGGATAGGGAATTGGCTTCAGGGAAGGCAACAGAGGGTGGTGGTGGGTGGGGAGCTCTCACACCCAAAGGTAGTGACGAGTGGTGTTCCACAGGGCTCGGCATTGGGACCAGTGTTGTTTGGGATATTCATTGCAGACATATCATTGGACATCAAGAGTGAGATCAGTCTGTTTGCTGATGATACCAAGGTAGGCGCGGTGGTGGATGACCTAGGGGGATGGCAGGGGTTGCAGGATGATCTGGCAAAGCTTGAACACCTGGCAACTGGGGTTTAATGCCAAAAAGTGCCAGGCGCTGCATTTTGGGATAAAGAACCCAAGGAGGCGTTAGCAGCTGGGGGGAGTGCAGCTAGCCCAGACAGAGGAGGAGGAGGAGAAGGATCTGGGGGTGCTCATTACAGGGTCTATGAACAACTCGGTACAATGTAGGAAGGCAGCTGCAAAGGCCAACAAAATGCTGGGTTGTATTGCAAGGGGTATATCTTCGAGGAGGAAAGGAGGTGATTCTGCCACTGTATAGGTCATTGGTGAGACCGCACCTGGAGTACTGCGTACAGTACTGGCGTCTGTATCTGAAGAAGGACATTAAGTTACTGGAGGGGGTGCCGCGCAGGGCAACAAAGATGATCAAGGGGCTGGGGGACTTATCATACGAGAGGAGGCTGAGGGAGTTGAACATGTACTCACTGGAGGAGAGGAGGGACGGGGGGACATGATTGAAACCTTTAAGTACATGAAAGGAATAAACAAGACAAGTACAGAGGGGCTGTTCAAAATAAGGGAGGGGAGGGACACCAGGGGCCATGATATGAGACTGGAGGGAGGAAGGTTCAGGAGGGAGATAAGGAGACACTTTTTACAGAGAAGGTGGTGGCTGGGTGGAATGCATCACCTGCAGAAGTGGTATCCAGTAGAACAGTGGACTGCTTCAAAAGAGGATGGGACAGGACAAGGGGGAGGGTCAATCAAGGGGAAAGGTGGAAGGGTGGGGCAGCTGCAGAATAAGGGGTGCTAGCTGCACATTCGAGCAGACTTGATAGACCTCTAGGCCTTTATCTGCTGGCACATTTCGTATGTTCGTATGTTGAGATTCGGGGGTCAAAATATGTAAAAATGCCAAACTTATGCACATGCGTTGAAATTTTGCTACACTGCCTTGTAACTTTGGCAATTTTAAATATTTTGACTTGAAATTGACAGTATAGACATATTTTTGCACCACATCCTGAACGTGACAGCTGTCATTTTTCAAACCTTGGTCAAACTGTGTTTTTGTACCAGTGGTACACGATGGGGTTGCAGTGGTGTGGAGTTACTTTTTGGTAGGGATTTCAAAATTTTCATTACTGGGTTCATGAGATGGGTTAATAAGAAGGCTATGTTGACAATTTCATCACTGCTTTACTACAAATGCAAGTGCAGGGCCCTCCACAGCAACATATATGTACACATCTATGGAGGGATGAGAGCACTGGACCCCTCTGGGACCTGTGCTTCCACAGACAAATTATACAGTTATACTACGTCAAAAAGTAAGGAAAGTCTTCGCAAAAACTTTGTTAATGCACTAGTTAGGGACGGGTTGAAGTGACAAAAGTAGGGAAATGTGGTGTTAGAGTTTCCAATCCTAACATCCCACCCCCACCCACCAGACAGCAACAGGAAAAAACATTACTGTTTCACCTCTCCTGTGTCTTCGCTAATCAGGCATGGGGTATGCTTTGGGTTTGTCAGCCCTCACACTCACCCCATTCTCATATACTCTACACATCTCAGCTTCTTTCATGGTCATATGGGCTGAGCGTTATGGCTGACAACCCCAGGGCACACCTCATGCCTGGTTAGCAAAGACACAGGAGGGTGAAACAGTAATGACTTTTCCTGTTGCTGTCTGGTCTGCTGGGTGGGGGTGGGGTGTTAGGGTTGGAAACCAACACCACATTTCCCTACTTTGTTGCTTCAACCCTAACTAGTACATTAACAAAGTTTTTGCAAAGAATATATATAGATATATGGAGGAGGAGAGGAGAGGAGAAAAGACAGGAATACCCCTGGCTCTGTTTGGGAAGAGGTTAGCAGTTACACTATCCCATTAGCAGACACAATTTGTACACCACTCATAAGAACTAAAAAAACGATATGGTCTAAGATTAGAGTACTGATACATGAAACAGAAGCTCATAGGTTTAACCACAGGCACCAGTAGATGATAGGCCAAGATGAGTCAGGGCCAGACTAAAAGAGTTAAACATGTACATACTGAAGGAGAGATGGGACAGGGGGGCCATAATTGACATCTACAAATACAAGAAAGTTATAATCAAAACAGACACAGAGGGTCTATTTAGGAGGAGGGTGGGGAGAGACACTGGGGGCCATGATATGAGATTAGAGGGGATAGATTCAGGAGGGAGGTGAGGAGGCATTTCTTTATGGAGAGGGTGGTGGCAAAGTGGAACGCACTACCAGCTAATGTGGTGGCATGTAACTTAGTGGAATGCTTTATGGAGGGGTGGGACAGGGCAAAGGGGAGGGTAAAGGGAGGTAAGGGGAGGGGAGGTGGGCAGATGCTGAATAGGGCGCTAGCTGCAATCTCAAGCAGCCTAGATAGACTAGGATGGCCTTTTGCTGCTGGCAATTTTTTGCATGTTCGTAATAGTATGATATTCAGCAACTCACTTAGGGCTTCCTGTACTGGACAACAGAGTAGAAGCAGGATCCCAGTAAAACTCATGGTAACACAGGATCCTTAGTATAGTAGACATAGAAAGAGCTAAGAGTCCATCTTGTCTGCCCACTTGGTCACAAGGCAGGGTCAGGGGGCTTCAGAGATAGAAGTGACAGCTAGGATGGGACTACATGGCTGCTTACTTGACTGGAGGGAAGCTTATGTGTGATATAGATTTATGTGCAGGCTATCAGCACTCTTATGCACTCAGTGGCATCCCAGACACAGCCAAGAAGAATGGAATTAGAACTTTATTTTAATGAGACAGGACAATATTTCCCAGGGCACTAGGGTTATTTATTCCCTCCTGTTTTCAACAAGTGCCTTCAGAGCTGTAACTTCTGCTAGGACAACCACCAGAAACAGAAGGGACCTTGCTTTGATGGTTTTGGCTATTATTTGTCTCAGCTAGGACTGTAACATCTAAACCTGGTACAAATCCATGTACTCTGCACATTATTACATCATCACTTACTAGCAATTCCAGTTTTTCTGAAAGGATGCTGCCTTTTGTGGAAGCCTGAAATTATCCTCATCTATTGAGTTTTGTATTCTTAGTATTTTCCTGATGTTCACCTGGATGCATTATGGAACCACTTTGTAACATTTCCACTGAAAATGAAGTCTTCCCATCAGGCATTCACTGGGGAATTACATAGGGGTATCAAGGTAAGAACAACAAATGGTTTAAATAACTTTTAGATAGTATGAAATAGCTTTTAAATTTCTGCAAACGAATTCATCTACTATAGCTCTAGTACAAAACCTTCTCATTATAGTAAACAAATATTTTGAACCATCTTTGAAGCCACAATCTTCTTTTGATGCTTTTGAAATGCATACTGTAATGAAAAAAGAAAGACTGTGACAGTCACAGAGCCCTCTAGTTGACTGGAATAACTCACTTCACCATTGCTGCCACCAGCCTGGTAATGAACTCAACAGGACAGTTCCCTTCTCATCCTACATGCGGCCCTTTCTTACACAATGCAAGGCCTCTAGACCTAGGAACCTAGTTCACTCCAGACACTCAATTCCCAATAAGAACATATTATTTCTTTGTAATAGCAATTTTTATCTCAAAATCTCCAGAGTGGCTAACACTGTATCAATATTTGTTTACCATCTTTGTTCTTCTTGATGACTTTTAATTTTTTGCTTTCAAATATACACATTCTCACTCAAGGTTACGGTGCAGCCTGTGAGTCAAGTTCGTGAAGTGCAGAGCTCTCTGCAGGCCTACCTGCAACACTATAATGAGGGGCTTGGAAACCAGCAGATTCGCATTGAACTATCAGAGAACCTCGCTGGCCATGTATTGCGCGTACACAGAGCCTTGGCTTACCAGAGCAGGTAACTCTACACTTAATGTCTATAGTCTTTTTGTAGATTAAATGTTGTTTTTTATTTGCTACCGAAGTTGCATTTAGAGAGGGGAAATACATTTGTGGCCAACTTTATTACTTTTGTTATGATTTACAGTTTCTTGTCTTTTACTACCTTCGGTCAAGATCTAGACTTTTTTTCCTAACACACCACTGCACTGGTTCAACTTTTATTTATTTATTTCAATAGGTTTAACCAGGAAAGATATACTGAGCTGCTAACAGCTTGTTTTCAGATGCATCCTGGGGGTAGGGGATGTGGAAAATCATATACGGCAAATACAATATATCAAGGAGCATAATCAAAACTTGAAGACAAATCAATGTAATAGATATGTGTAATGGAGGGAAAAAACATTGAGAAAAATTAGGTGATGGAACTACTTTTATAGAACAATGAATAGAAAAGTTTTAAATGCCAGAGTGGGGCCAGTGGGTGCATATATCTGCCATCCTTGGGCAGATCAGGGACCACCACAAGTCATCACCCTTGGGCTAGGGAACATGCTTTTTTCTGTTTGAAAAGTCCAACCCCCTTCCTTTTGGAGAGCGCAATGCATGCCCCTCCCCCATTGTGGCAATGATGTCTCCAACATGTAGATATCCTGATGCACATATGTCTTTGAGGCAGCACTAGGCCACTGGCATGGGGACACTGATACTGCAGGTGTTCTCTCAACCATCCCACTGACATGTGCATCTCAGCTGATGAGTCAGTGGTTAGAACTTGCATGGTTGGATGGATCCCCATCAGCAGGAAAGCAGGCTGGGACAGCTGGAATATAATTTTTTTCAATTCAAAAGGTACTGGCAAGTCTTCCAGGATGACATTGTGAGAGCAGAAAGAACATGTAACGCAAGGTCTCCTCAAGGTTAAATGACCCCTGTGGGGGATGTCATAGTACCTAAATATAAGAACAAAATTATACAAATGACAATGGGTTGAATTTCTTACCAAAATGCTCTTTATGATGTAGAATCACACTTGCAAAAACTAAAGCGCAGTTCAGCCACCTTCTCATTTAGTGGAACATGTATTTGTGCCAGGATACCTAACAAAGTCTAATACCTTACTGCAGTATTAAAACAGTATATGCACAGTACAGTATATCTAGCATGTAACTTAGTGTCTCACTCCATTCAGTGGGAGTAGAATCCCTTTCAAAATTAAGATATAATACTCAGCATCAACTGTATACAACAGACCAATTCAAACATTACTTTTCTGCAACTTTGTGTGACTTTGATTGATTGTTGCTTTAATTTTCCTTGCAGCAACATGCAGGCAGTCAGTCACTAATGGAGAACTACAGTCAAAAATTACTAAAAAATACATTGTGCAGAGTGTTTCAAGTTGTGTGTGTAGTCCTAGTGTGTTCTTTCTTTTGTTTGCTGTTATTTTTTTCTCAATTTGCCTGCTTGTTTTTGAGATTTTGCCAGCATTGGACAGAAGGGCATAGCATCATGGCGGACATACCATTCTGGCATGAGAGCTAGAGGCTGTATTTCTGCCCCTTCCCCCAGTGGTTTTACCACACTCTGTCAAGTTACAATTTAAACAGGGATGGGGAAAGGAAAAATGGTGGATGCACCAATGAAGAGTCAAATTACAATTTAAACAGGGATGTTTAGTGACCTGGAGCCCAACTCACAAGAGGAAGAAACCAACAAAAAGGACACTAAACTGTTTTGGAATTTTGGAATCATGACACCTAAAAAGCACCTAAAAAAAACACAAGTTCCTACATCTAAAACCAAAGCAAATAGGCCAGTGCCAACAAGGAAAGCATAATTGATTGCTAAACAAAAATAGACTCACGTATCATTTGAAAATCAAGTTCCATCGACATCTGGCAATTCCCAATTGTTTCCACTGTTTTTGCAGCAGGAAAAAGGATTGAATGACCATGAATGAGCCTCCAGTGTGGGGAAAGGAAAAATGGTGGATGCACCAATGAAGAGTCAAATTACAATTTAAACAGGGATGTTTAGTGACCTGGAGCCCAACTCACAAGAGGAAGAAACCAACAAAAGGGACACTAAACTGTTTTGGAATTTTGGAATCATGACACCTAAAAAGCACCTAAAAAAACAAGTTCCTACATCTAAAACCAAAGCAAATAGGCCAGTGCCAACAAGGAAAGCATCATTGATTGCTAAACAAAAACAGACTCACATATCATTTGAAAATCAAGTTCCATCAACATCTGGCAATTCCCAATTGTTTCCACTGTTTTTGCAGCAGGAAAAAGGATTGAATGACCATGGTGGAGCCTCCAGTGTGGGGAAAGTAAAAATGGTGGATGCACCAACGAAGAGTCATTTAGGAAAAATGGCAACAGTGGAGTCATTGATGGAAGGATTGAGCAGCACTAACGAAGGTGAGCAAGGCATAATTGTGCACACCTGTTGTCTGAACAGGTGATGAGAGATTTTAACTGAAGCCTGTATTCCATACCAAGTGGGAAAGGCTGGATGTATTACGAATTCAATGACTTGGGAAGTTGTACAAGGAAGTGAAACAGCTGTTCATACTCTGTCTGTTCACAAAATCCCTCTAGTGGCTGGAAACTTGGCAACATCAAAACTAATTCCAAAGGAGAAACACCAGGAGACCACAGGCCAACTGGACACTTCCACGGGATCGAGCACAGCCGGTATTAATTATGAGGAACACAACGAACAAGGGCTGTGAAACACAATGGAGACACCGGCAAAGGAGAAGGTCCCAATTGAGAAAACTGCAGTGCTGGAAAGGATTTTAACTCTAACAGCATCAGGAGAGCAAACAAGGCAATAACTCTCTTTTAAAAACTAGTTTAGAAAGGGGGAATAGAGAATCAAAGTGCAAACTCTTAAACATCAGACATCCCACCAAGTACTCAATCCAACAATTGGGTAACAACCAACCCAGTTGTGAATACAGACTACAGCGGTGCATACGATGATGAGCTCCAAGAACAAATCTGCAAATATTGTTATACATAACAGCCAGAATGTTCATTTCTTTTACCTCAATATTATAATAGATACAAGATACATAATCAAAAAGGGGAAGAAGTGATCCAATAGCAATTGCTGCCCTAGTCTCTAAGGCAAAATAAGGCTTAAATTTATAAAGTAACCCAATTCTCTGATTTATCTTTTTTGTTACTGACTGAACCTGTAAATAATATGTCAAGCATGGATCCGAGAGTACTCCAAGATATCTAAATTGTGACACTTGTTCTAACAAAAGGCCCTGAGAATTAAACACTGCTAACTTCAGATTGTCCTCCAACATTGAAGGTATACCAAGAAGCATGACCTTCCTTTTGGTTGAATTTAGAACCATGACATTCGAAGTCAGCCAAGAACAAACATCCCCAAAATCCTTATTGAGAATGGTAGAAAGTTCCAACACTGATTTAGACTGGGCAAAAATTATGAGATCATCCACATACAATAAAGAGCCACTAACTTTACAAACCTGAGGTAGTTGATTAACAAAAACAGAAAACAATAAAGGGCCCAATATGGACCCTTGAGGTACCCCACAATGAATGGAGGACACATCCGAAACAACTGAGCCCACTTGGACATACTGACATCTATTACTCAAAAAGTTACCAACCCAAGAAACAGTGGCCTCAGAGAACCCACAATTGTATCATTTAAGACAAGTAAGGTTAGGACCAATAAGGTCGAATGCCTTGGTTAGGTCCACAAACACCAACATATTTGAGAACACAAGGAAAGAAATCATCATCATCATCATCATCAAATCTTTATTTATTCAGGCGAACATCATTGAGCAAGGCTCATTTACAAGATGGACCTGGTAAGGTCAAGGTTCAATAGTTGATACACAACAGATACATCATACACTTATATAAGACAGTTATACATACATGGGAAAATAACATTTATAAACACAGTGATGTACAGTAAATTCACATGATAAAAAACGGTTACAGGAAAGTTAAGCTAATATTTACAGTAGGTACAGTATATACATATCCCAGTGGGGGGGCATGGCAGACACTCAACATAATGTAATACTAGGATGGTGAAGGTATTACTGGGTGCCATAAGATGGGGCGTCTGTCTGGAAGGAATATGCCATATATGGTTTGGAAGGGAGATTTGTGAGATGACAATGCTAGCTCTAGTGGTAGCAATTGCATTTCTCTTTGAAGAAGACTGTACAATGCTGTTTAAAGGATGCAATAATAAGAAATAATGGACTCACTACACCCAAACCCTTCAAAAAGATAGCCTATAATTAAACAAAATTATATAATAGACTGAATATATAGTAAGCTGTCTGTGGGAGGGTTCCTTTGTGAAACAGACTTAACTGTATATGAACTATTAAGAATATTATATTGGAGATCAGAAGAAATTTCTCAAATGTTCTATGATTTAATGATGTATTAAAAACTTATATTGATATATTATAAGAGCATGTATTAAAAAATGAATAAAAATCATCATTAAAAAAATGTGCCTACTTGTTTTTTGATCACCTGGGGATCTACATGCCTGTATCTTTTATTGCCTTTCCTTTTCTTACAGTGCCTCCTGTCCCATGTGTCAGCAATATGCCCAAGACCACTGATTCAGTGAGTGTTGGAATACTGTGTGTGTACAGCAGTAGAGCTGTGCATTTAAGTACCTCTCCTTATCCAATAAGTAACAATAAGAGCTACATTCATGGTCTGGAAAATACATGAGGGATGATCATGTGGGCTATTATTTAAGGAAACAGTTAGGGTTTAATATTCAAAGATTAGTGCACCTGCAACTAGGATTTGTGGGTGCACTGATCTGGAATTGTGCTGGCACTCCCAGATGGCCTATATTCAGAAGGCCCGGTGGCACCAGCACAATCCTGCAGTGCCATTGCAGTATAATACCACTGCACCTATACAACTAGGGGTTCCCCCCCATGCATATCAGCAGAGCAGTATCTTCAAAGGTTTGTAGTGGTGGTAAAGAGCCCCAAAGCGGTGCTACTTACCGCTGCCAAAAAACACTTCTTAACAGGGTGCCCCTGACCCACCCGAAGGCAGGGCAGCTGTACTGCAGCTGCCTTCCCTCAATTCCCCAGTATATATTTTGAATGGAATCTCTGGTGTCCAGTGGCAACCATCACCTCTGAGCACCCATTACATATTTTGAATGGATTACCCTAGTTTCCAATGGCACCCCTACCCCCCGTCACCCATTTCGTATACTGCATAGATATCCCTAGTGTCCAGTAGCACCCCCTACCCTGTCACTCATTTCGTATACTGCATAGATATCCATGGTGTCCAATGGCATCCCCACCCAAACATCCATTACATGTTGTGAAGAGTTATTCCTGGTGCCCAGTGGCACTCCCCACCCCCCCAGTCACCCATTTTGTACATTGCATAGATATCCCTGGTGTCCAGTGGCACCCCACACCCCTTGTCACCCATTTAAAACATTTAAGTACACCCTGGTGTCCAGTGGTTCCCCTGCCCCTAATTACCCAGTGCCAAAAGTAAAAGTAATCATTTGGTGGTCCAGTGTCCCCCTGCCTTCCCTGATGGCTCATATGGTGGCCATCCAAGCAAGAGGAGAGCTGTGCAGGTTTGCTGTATTGGGCATTGCTGGATGTCACATGACACCCTTGTAAGGGGAGGGTGTACTGGGTGGTGGTACGTGAGTGGATGGGATGAGTGGGGGAACACTGAACCACCAATGATTACTTTTATAACTCTTGGCAACAGGTAATCGGAGGGGAACCACTGGACACCAAGACATACTTAATCATTGTAAATGGGCAACTGGGGAGTGGGGGCTGTCACTGCACACTTAGGATGTCTATGCAATATACAAACCGGGTGACCAGGGGGTTGGGGTGCCACTGGACACTAGGGATAACTCTTCAGAATACAAAATGTGTGTTCAGGGGGTGGGAGCCAGTAGACATCAGGGAACTCATAGGATGTACTATAGAATGGGCTCTAATGGGCTGCTGCATGCATACAAATGAGCCAATAATGGGCATGCAAATAGCCCCTTAGTGCCGTGCATGCTTAATGGACTTATCTGCATGTTGTGACTGAATATATTTATTTTATTTAGTTTTTATTTACCAGGTAGGTGCACTAGACAAAGCATTTGCCTATTTTCAGGCATGACCCAGGAGATTACAATATAGGATGTCATCATAACAGTATACAAATAAGAAGCAAACATGGTGCAATATACGTAGTCAGACAGTAGTACAGGGAATAAATAGAGCAAGGGAAATAATACACAAGATACAATATGTGAAGGGAAATGTGCAAGATGCAGTACTATGTACAACAGTGTTGTATATATGCAATCATGATACAAGGATAGGTAACATTCATTGGTATGGAAAGACAGTCTACAGGGGTCTTGGCAGTATCCATTTTGGGCAGCGCAGTCTTCTGTGGGCTATGTACAGCCCAGGTCCATGTCAGGATAGTACAATTTCACTTAGTGCTGTGCCGACACGGTCCAACATTCAGTCGAATAGCACCGGCCTGCTATTCGACTAAATATAGCAGCCATGGGGTTGGGCACTAGCGCAAGCACTGTGCAAATATTTGCACTCCTTTTTCAATAACGGGGCCCTAGAGTCTTAAATAATCTTAGCATTGATGACCAGTGCGTTTCATGAAAAGAAAAGCTTTCCAAATAAAACAGTCACTCAGGCTGGCTAGACTTAGACACACACCCAAAAAACAAAAAGATTAGATCAGAAAGAGTTATTTATTTGAGGCCAGAACAGACTCTCAACAGCATAGTGCTGCTGCAGATAGGACAAAGCCAGCAGTCACTGAATCAATGGTTGAGCACATTACTGCCACATGGGACAGTGGGCATTATGGGAAAAGGAAAGACATTAAAAGATATAGGCATGGAGATCTCCAGGGGTCATAAAGCAAGTTGGCAGATTTATAGAAAAATCCTAACAGTAAACAAAGGATAGAATGCACTAGGACCACAACAACAAATCAAAACCCTCAGCACAAAAAGTTTTTTTTGTACATTTTGACTTGTTTGCTTTCAACCTGGCGCACTGAGAAACTGTTCCCTCTTAAGGGACTAATACACCAAAGCAAAGTGTCAATAAAAACTGCAGTACAAGTTGAAATAAGATACTTTAACATGATTAGCTAGGTCCAGAAAAATGTGTAAGTCGCCATAAACATCATTAAACCAGGTAACAGTAACCTGTACAGCCCACTCTGTGAATAGGCTATGACTACTGATCATGTCCTGTTCAAAAATAAAATGTTTACTACTACATAATGACTTAGTATTGTGGGGTTACATGAACACACCAGTGTTTGCAGTGGGGGAACTGGTCTGGGAGAGCCTGAATACAGCTTTTTACAAATAAAATGGTAAAACTATTAAGGATGTTAAGGACATGTCTTGTGGTCCTAATTGCAATTGGTATTGTACAGTATTGTGCTACCTACATATCAAGGGTTGTTTAATATTAAGGACTGAGTTTTTTGTCCTGTGGTGTCCTTAATAAACAGGTTAAAGTTTGCAATTTACTTAGGATGGGGGAGCCAGGTATTTACTAAGCTAGGGGTGTTCTTTTAAAATGGTCTGCTGTTTGGGGGATCACTTCGCTGAACTTGGAGTTGGGGGGGGGTTGTTTTAAAATAAACAGTCCAGGGTTTCAAGAGGGATTTTCCTTAGGTGGCTGGGCTAAACAACCTGTGTTTTTTTGTTTGTTTTTTCATTTTGTGAATTCTTTTTCCTCCTGGGCTCATCCACCATGGCCTCCTTCTCTGCATCCAGGGCCACCTTTCCATCCTCTGTAGTTTCACCAAGCTGGAACTCTCAGAACCCCAAGATTGTTCCCACTATCGCAGCTGCACTGCCTCCAAGGCAGGGTCCTATCTGCTACTCCATGGAAGATTTTCCGGCTGAAATCCTGACAACCCCAATGCTAGCACTTAGATCACTCCTGGATGGTCACTGAGAGCCCACGATGGGATGTGGGGGGTGAGGCAGACCTTCATGTTCCCAATAGTGATAATGTTATCCAATATAAATCCCTCCAACTCAGAGAGCACACTTTGCGCAATGATGTTGGCAAGCCTGGTGCAATGGTGAATGCACTCTCCCGTCCCCATGCATGCCATGAGTTCCCAAATGCACAGCTTCCTGTGGTTGCCAAGATAGCAGTAGTGCAGGGGGTTGCAATAGTAGCCCCCCACACCCATATCCACACACCCATAAAGGAAAAGAACTTACTGTGGGAGACACCATCCTACTTCCCTTGAGCCCATTGATGCTCCGGGCTCAGTAAGCAAACCCAGGTCACCAGCAATGCAAGCAGCAACACTTCCACAGTATTTGTTAGAATGGTCTCACATGCGTTCTGGGAGTAAGTACAGTTCTGGCACCCTAAGAATGCAAGTGGAACCACTCTTTCAAATGTAAGAGTGCTGTCTGGAGGCCTAAAAAGGAAAGAAATGGACCACAGAATTGGCCTGTGTCCAGTTCAACTGTAAGACACTTGTTGCAGAATAAGACTGTCTAACACTCAAACGAATGGAGTGCTCTGATAGGTTGGGAATACCCCATCAATGGAGTGCTCTGACAGCTTGGGAATAGTCCATCAATCTGTAATGCCAAAACAACAGCTTTTTCTGCTTTCATTTTGCAGTGGGAACATTCTGATGGTGGGTTCTGTGGGCAGTCACCTCAGCTCCCTTGTCAAGCTTTCCCTTCATGTAGCTGGTGTGCCTCTCCTACCTGTGGACATGTCGGAACGGACCAGCTTCTTCAACAGCCTGAAGTCAGTCATTCAAATGTCTGGAGTAGAAGGGAAAACTACCGCTATTTTATTGACAGTAAGTTCAGTGAGCTGTGATCTGGTTTGGAAAAAGTACAAAAAAAAAGTAAAAAAAAATAAATAGTAAAACACTGCAACTAGTTCATTTGATTTGTTAAAACCAGATAAGAGAAGAGCAGTGTCAAGTAAACTGTTAGTTGAGCCACTACCCATTCCTATGTGATACATCACAGAGTTTCTGCATTTTTGTCTAGTTCCTCAAAAAAGGGAGCCTGGATGCCCAAACTAGATGAGGCTCGCAGTGCTGTAGCCCACCTTACTGATGTGAAGGTTCGGTTATGGGGATTTTGCATTTGTCTTTTGCTTGTATATGGAGAATATTTCAATTAAGGAGTAAGAGACAGTGAAGGAATATGTGAATTCCTGAGACTGCATCCAGCTGCTTGTCTTTATCTCTTTCCAGGCCAGAGAATTGACCGAGGACTCCTACTTAGATGCCATCAATAGCCTTTTATCATGCGGGGAGTACCCACCTCTCTTCTCAGCTGAAGAAATGAATGACTTTTTGCAGGTGCAGTATCAGTCTGAGCACAGTTTGTAGTTTTTCTTTCTGTAGAGGCAGTATGTGTAATGCATCGCACTGGGTCACACACTGTTGGTGGAAATGCCACCACCAGCTAGTTCTGTTACAGGAGGGCAAAATCTCATAGCTTCATGGTGGTGTCAGAAGAAACTCCTTAGTGATTCTACAGCAGCCTTTTTAATGTGATCGGAGCAACTGACAGTACCTATAACAGACTAACTTTTACTAGTTACTGTGTAAGCTTGGTGTACATACAGTCGGCAAACACATCCTTATCATAAACAAATGCACAGCTCACGCTGTTAAATGGCTGCATAAGACATAAACCACATATTACTTGCACACTAGTATGAATGTAATTACTTGTGTTATTCATGTGAACTCTTTGGAGATTCCATGGTTGCATTTAGATAAAAATCACATATAACAAATTAGGCGCCCAGTACACAGTTACAGTTGGTGGTGGCAAACATTCAGGGTGCAAAGAGGCACCCTGTTCTACCGTCACTGAAAAATGACATAGTTAAGAGATTTTTCATGATTACCATATGCCTTATTTGTTTTGGTAGCAAATGTCAGTGAAAGTCTCTGGCTGTAAGATTTATAATTGACTGTGCAGTGATTCTTAAAGTGGAAGGGATCTTATTTTGGCCTTGCAGAGGTAGCCAGGACAATCGATCCCTTCCACTTCCCGGTTGATCGATCCTCCCCTGCACTCAGGCACATAATGACATTTTGGTTTCTTTACTGTTTACTGTAGTATAGTAGATTGTATCAGACTAGTTTTACTTAGTTCTAGGCTGATCTCTTCTGTTACTATAAATCCCCAAATCCCCAGCAGCTTACATTAGAGAAGTAGGCAGCAGTGAGAGATTGAATAGCCTGCAGTGCATGTTTGAGCTTTTACAATCTCTGATCAGATGTTTTCTGGGTCTGCTTTACTCCAGAGGTTAAGTGCAGTCCTCTGTGTCTGTATTTAGCTCAGGAATGATAGCAGAGCCAGACAACAAAAAGTCAGAGCTTATATAAACTCTAACATGCACTACAGGCTATTGAATCTCCCACTGTTGCCTACTGTTCTGATGTCAGCTGCAGGGGATTCTGAGATTTGCAGTAACAGAAGATGTGAGCCTAGAAATAAGCAACACATGTGCCATACAATCTACTGTAATTCAGTAAACAGTATGTAAACCAAACTGATTTTGCACACAAAGTGCACAATGCGACCAGTGTATGCAACCTTTAATGCGGACTCTTCCCCTTTAATTTAACAGACATTTAAAGTTCACATATGAATGTGACATGAAAGAAGCACATTTCCTGAGCTTGACAGTTTGTAAAGTAGGAAACGAACTTCACACTGAATTATACAAAATAACTTTCTGACAGAAACACAATATTCACAGGTGATGGTTATCATCCTGAAAAGTTTTGTTAATAATGTTCGAATTAGTCCATTTCTTCACCTCATACTAACTTGTACAACTAATGCCCAGTTTATGGAAGAAGTAGCAGATAAATGCAATAACATTCTCAGAGAAAAAATATCTGAACTGTGCTTCTCGTACAGAATTTCATTGTGCTTTAAGAATACCAAGCGACAGTCTGCTTACACCTAGAGTAAAACCATCCACAACAAACACATTTTCCTTTGTAACCAACATTAGCCCTGTGGCAGCTAAAACAGGGAAGATCATAAAAAGGCTTTGAAATGTTTTAAGAGGTGAAACAAAACTATGGGAGACTGCAAGGGGAATCCTCCTCTTATCTCTTTCAGATGACTAAGGAATCTGAAAGACTGATTAGTGAACATATGATTACCAAGTGAATCCAGATGACAGACGTGGTTGCCCCCTCCACCAAAGGGTTACATTAAGTGTGGGCATTACCTAAAACTTCACATGCAAAAACAATATACCAACAAAAAAAGTTCTATATTGTTTGACAAAAGGGGTGGAGTACGTGTTGTATATTGTCCATGTGATCAAGCATACATCATGGGGTCATAAGTAGGCTATGTTGAAAATTTGGTGTAAAAATATTATAAAACAACAACATTATGAGCATAAGTTGACATTTTTCAATGCACACTTATAATGTTAGTAATTTTCAATATTTTGACCCCAGATTTTCAACATAGCCATTTTTTTTCACACCACCTCATGAACGTGACAGCTGTCATTTTTCAAATCCTGACCAAAATTTGTCTTTGTACTTGTGGTGCCAAGTTATATTTCAGGCAGGATTTAAACGTTTTCTCTACCCTCGTTAATGAGATGGGATCATAAGAAGGCTATGTTAAAAATGTGGGGTAAAAATATTGAAAAACAACCGTTATTGGCATATGCTGAAATTGTTCAATGCATGCTCGCAATTTTGTAATTTTTTAATATTTTGACCCCACATTTTCAGCATAGTTATTTTTTTCATCCCACTTCATGAACATGACAAGAGTCATTTTTCAAATGCTGGCTAAAATGTGTTTTCAAACTTGTGGCACGAAATGATGTTTCAGCCGGTATTGTATAGATGACACCCACCTGTCATGGTCAGTAGGAGGGGTTATATAAAGACTACATAGAAAATGTGGGGTCAAAACAGGCGTGCAGCCAGGGATTTCAGATTTGTACACCAACCTGCTACAATGTTACCCCCTTCCCTACTGTTGTTCATACCCCCCCCCCACCCACAACTCAAGTCCAAGGTTCCTGGCTCCAATCAGATGACTCCCACACTAGACCTGCTGTCTGTCTGCGCTGCTAGTGTGGTGCTCACTGCCTACTGGCAAATGCCACTGACTACACCACGAGTCCAAGACCATGGCAGAAATTTCTTCTCTGTCCCCTGCAGGGAGGCAGATTTGCGCCACTTGCTACTCCACATGAAGTCTTTTTCCTTTTAGCTGGCTCCAAGTCTGTTCTTCTGACTGCTGCTCCTCAGTTCTTCTACTGCTTCACTCGCTCCCAGTACCACTGAACTAATAATATGGCTTCTTACTTTGTTGGGGCATTTAAACTCACTATCCAAGACTTGCCACACCCCCTACCAGATGCCACAGGCAATCACTATGCAGGCAGACCATGCAGACCTAACTGAGACCTTCGGCTTCATTGTCCGCAGTACACTCTGCCACCCCCACCAAAACGAAGCTGAAAGAGAAAAGAAAAAGCCTGCAAAGCCAAACAAAAGAATGTAAATGCGATGGACTAGAGAGGGCAGAGCAATGCTGGCCAGCTTGTTTGCTATCCCCCCGATATTGAACTTGGTATGCTATGGCTTACCTGGAGTATCAGTATCTACACCCTTGGGTCAAAATGTGATAAACAACTAAGTTATGAAGAAACATCGAATTGTTCCAACATTTACTCATAACTTTATTTTTGCATATTTTGGTCCCTAATGTTCAACAGATCCCTTATTTTACCCCCCCCCCAATCCCCTCTGAAACATGCTTCTGCAGTCACATGGCAAAATTACCTTTTGGATGGGCTTTAAAAACTTCTACCTGTCTTGGTCATAATGTCAAGTGATAAAAAAGACTATTGGAAATTTGGGAACAAAATGTGGGATCCCACTAAAAGTTAGGTATTGCCTCTCATCTGGTCTATCCTGCGTAAATACAATCTAAAAATGTGTAAAAGCAGGACACCACTGAAAATGAAATACTGCATCCCATCTGGTCTATCCTGTCAAATATTTAGTAAAAAATGTGTAAAAGCAAGACCCAAGTGCAGCAGAGCCCCCACTGAACTGTGATTTTATGCTGCTCTGTTCTGGGAAAAATAAACTGTAAAAGTTGGACCCACTGAAAATGTAAGGTGCCTTTCAGCTCAGCTATCCTGGGTAATTACATTATAAAAATGGGTAAAAGGAGGGTCCCATCGAAAATGAGATATTGCATCTCGGCTGTGCTATAGTGGACAATACAAAGGAAACACTGGGAAAAGCAGGACCTCACTGAAAACAAGATATCATCCGAGCTGTGCTGTCTTGGGTAAATACAGTACAAAGATGTGTTAAAGCAGGACCCCATTGAAAATAAGATATTGCATCTCACCTGGGTTATCTTGGAAAATATATTGCAAAACTTGTAAAAACAGAACACTACAATAGAACCCTACTGAAAAAGAGATGTTGCATTTTTTTTATTTTTTTTTTTTATTTTAGTCTTTGGTAACCGGGTAAAATGATCTGTCCTATACAAACACATTATAAAAGCATGACCACACTGAAAACAAGATATTGCTTCTTACCCCTACTATCCTGGGTAAATGCAGCATGAAACTTTGTCAAATCACGACCCCACTGCAAATGACATATTACATATTGTCAGGTCTGTTTTGAGTAAACATATAGTAAAAATGTATACAAGCAAGACCCAGTACAACAGCAATGCAAGCAGAGAACATTTGGCATTGATAAATGCTTGTTTATTGTTGGTTTGTGCATTTCCTGCCACTGTTAGCACTGGTATGGCACTTTGGTATGTTTATGATGTTTATGCTGTCACCCTAATTGGAACAGGTATATATTTAGGCCACCTGGATTCACAAACTTGACGCTCTGAGGAAGATATAATTTGATGTTGAAACATTAGTGTATGCATGTCACTGGTGACATGCAGGCAGCAGACATGTCTGGCACATGAGTTCAAGGCAAATAAATTGGAACATAGTCTTCATGAAATCCATGACAATGAAATTGGAACCGATTAGGTTTTGAAGTACCTTCTCTCATAGTATACTACCCAGACAGCACTGTTGAAAGTGGTGCCGGATATCCAGATGGGCCTGGACAGGAGGAACTCTGTGGGAGCCATATTTATTGATTTATCCAAGGCATTTGACTTCTTGAACCACAAGGTCCTCCTGTCCAGGCTCAGGCATATGGGTATAACGGGGCCAGAACAAAAATGGTTCAGTTCCTACCTCACTGGAAGAGAACAAGAGGTGGAACCTGGTGAATTTAGAGCAATAGTTCTCCCAATTAAAGTGGGGGTGCCACAGGGCTCCATCTTGAGCCTCCTATTTTTTAATATTTATATAAATGAAATAGAATTTAGTGACCCTGATATTAGATGCCACATATATGCTGATTTATGTGGAGGGTAGTTTTTTAGATTGTATTATTACCAAATTACAACTCGCATTCTCTGAGTTACAGACACTTTTCACTTCTATAAATTTAATTTTAAATGTAAAGAAGACACAGGTGGTGCATTTTAGGGGCTCTACAAGAGAATACCAGCCATTGGACATCAGGACTAAGGGGGTGAGAAAGTACAATAGTAACTAGCTATAAATATTTAGGCTATGGCTGGATTGTAGACTTAACTGGGTTAAGCATTTGGAAAATCTGTTGAGAAATCTCAGTAGAAAATTGAGGATGCTTTATAAACTGAAGCATAATACAACTGTGGAGACAAGATGTAGCATTGTGGAAACCATGATTCTACCTGTGATAGATTATGGGGATCTGGTGTACGGGGCAGGGGGGGCCTCGGGGATGGAGCTGGCAAGGCTGGATGTCATGTACAACAGGCTTGCCCGCTTCATCCTTGACACCCCCAGAAATACTCACCACTGTGATCTGTACAGAGCTCTAAATTGGTGGTGTCTGGATGATAGGAGAAATTTAGATTAAGCAGTCTTTATGGGTAAAATAATAAAGAAACAGATACCCAGTTATATCTTGAGTAAGTTTGTACTGATGGAACAAAGAAAGGGGTTGAGATCCTCTCGGGGCATAGAATACATGATCCCCAAATGCAACATAGAGTTGGGCAGGGCATCTCCCCTATGTAGGGGCCCTAAAATCTGGAATGCACTACCCCTGGAGCTGAGGGATATGGATGCTCCTATAAATTTAAAACTGATAAAAAACTGGTTCATGGAGCTTATACAAAAGTTAAGAACTTGTTGTAAACATCAGTAGGTGGGGATGATACTCTCTATCTCATATGAGTTAATTATATGCTGCTTAAAGAATCCACCATGGGCACTTTAAAATAGTATATGTGGGCCTTAAAGTGATTGGGAGACCTGATTGTAGTGTTCCTTTCTTTTTGATATTTTAAAGTAGAAATGTGACCTGTTACTGGATGAACTAATATTGTCATAATTATGTGTGATATGTATAATGATTTGTAACTATGTTATTTATATATCTATTTGCTACTGCTCATGATGTAAGGACCTCCTTGAAAATGAGTTGACACTCAATGGAGTTTAATCCTGTTCATATTGATATGAATATGAATAAAATGTTACCATACCATACCATTCTACCAGCATTTCTCCATGTGGAAAAGAAATATATTTTAAACATATGTATTAATGTATATTTCAAATGTATGTTTAATTAAATTTGAAAGTATATTTTCATCATATGCCTGAGGTATACAACGACTATCTAAAATTCTAATGCAAAATATCTGCTTTAGATAGAAAATATATACATGTGATCAATGTATTTAATAACTATTATGGATATATTTCCATGATGTCTTTTATTCTGTTGTAATATACTGTACAGTTATTTCTAACTCCTGCGGAGGAACTGTGAGTTTTTATTGAAGTGTATATTTCCCGCCTGCCTGTTCTTACCTTGTAATCTGCACCACCTAATTATAATGACTACTGTACTACTCAATTTGTTATCCATTGTATAGATGTTTTTCCTCTCTGCTTGCCGCTTATTGTGGCCCAGATCGTGCCTGAAAATGGTCCTCGCGATCAGTGCACTAACCTGGTTATCAAAGATTTAAATAAATAAATATATTTGTTATAGGTACACAATATATGTTTTACTATACTTTTTCTGTAGTCATTACATATCTAAAATATTTTTCAAATATATGCATCATAAAGTATCTTAAAATACCCAGACAAAAAAGACGATGACTTAATCATGATATAATGTATCTTCATCTGTACATTTGAAATTCCTTTTGTTAGCAACTAATTAGATATCTATACCGGAACCATCATTTTATAATACACCTTTAACTCAGATATAGCAGATAACACATTTGTACTTTCACATAGGACTTACCTCTCAATCTGATACTTAATAAAGGCTCAGATTTGTAGTTATACCACCCCCTGTTTGGTTCTGTTTTAGGCCAGGTGAGTTCCTATATGTATTTGGTTGATACTCTTCTACTTTCTCTCTGGTCTGTATGCTAATGATGTCAATTCAAAATTATTTAAAAAACAGAAATTACCATGATGATTTTGGTTCATAAAATGTACTTTTGGAATATGCAGATTTGTTATGCAAATTTTACAGAATACCAAAGTAAGCATTTACAAAAATATATTTAACATATGTAAAGAAAATATATTGTACATATATTCTACACATATCCTATCTTGCATACAAACAAGACACATATTTTACCATAAGAATATATGTAGAAATAATGCATTTTATATATTCACCAAATGTAGTCTATATATATCTTAAAGGAATGTGTAAAATGTATACCAACCATATTTATTAATAATAAAAAATATATTTACTTACAATGTAAAACATATATTTAACATTTATTATCAGAATAACATGGGAATAAATAGCACATATATTCCAGATATTTTCCAGATGTATAACAAGCAAAAATCTATCAGAATATATGCTGTATCTCCAGTACATTGAAAATACTCTATATGTCTGTTAACATACATTTATTGTAGGATTTATAGAGTAAAATTATACTTGCATAGAAATATAAGGATTTTTAATTAGAATATAGTAAACAATTAAAATTAAAACATAATTAGACAATCTAATACTTTTGATAATGTAACAAAAAATATATGTTTAGTATATTTGTGCCTAGTATAAGAGATAGATAATTGAATTCTGTAAATATCTAGCATATATTTGGAAAAATATATATGTATCTGAAATATGTTTGTGAGATATTTAGGCATATTCAGATACAGTTTACATATTAACAAAATATAGTTATTTTCTGGCCAGTGGTGCTGTGGGTTGAGGCGCTGGATGCCACACCTCATGCCACACCAGCCACCCTGGTTCAGGAACCGACTCAGGTCACTTGGTGGTCGACAGGGGGAGACAGGATTGAGTGCCCATAGACAGCTGTCCTTCCTCAGAGAGGTGGAACATTGTTGCATGCTGTAGACTGACACCCAGTGGTAGCTGGGTGTCGGCACAGGTGCATTGCCCAGAAGAGGGGAGGGCACATGTCCAGGGCATATGGCTACTTCAATGGAGGTGGGGGCAGCTGCTTCGCCCATTGCATGGTTCAGGTGCCCAGGGAAGAAAAGCAGAAAAAGGCTGGGATCCGACGGGGTCCATAATGACCCGACACGTTCAGGTTGGAGAATGAGTCCCTCCAAGGGAGGGCTGGAGCTACCCATTGGCTCTTCGGAGGAGAGAGAAAGTATAAATACAAAAAAAATAGTTCTTTTCCATATGGTTCTTATCTGTGCCTAGTGTAAGACATATATAGTTGAATTCTGTAAATATCTAACATATATCTGGAAAAATGTACTGTATATGTGTCAAATATGTTTGTGATATATTTAGGTGCATTCAGATACAGTTTTCATATTAACAAAATATAGTTCTTTTCCTTATGGTTCTTAACAGCAAACCTGCCTGTTTTGTTTAACACTGGTGGTGTAAATGAATAGTCTTACTGGGGTAAGGGAAGCACTTTTCTAAAGTTTCTTTTCTGAACAAACTTTTCAAAAGTTTTAAAATGTATATAAGTACCTTCTTCCAACCTGTCTTTTTGAACTGCAAGCCTGCCAGTTTTGTTTAACACTGGTGGTGTAAATGAATGATCTTACTAGGGTAAGGGAAAACATTGGTAGGCTTCAAGCATGCATGGGATAGGCACAAAGAAATCGTGGTAGGACAGCGTGTGTGAGGGAGGGGGTGTGGCCAAAGAACAGGTAGGGTCTTTGGCGACAGTATAGGTAGGGATAAAAATGGTCAGACTGGGTGGGTCAAGTGGTCCTTATCTGCAAACAAATTCTATGAAGCTCTTTTGTACAGCTTCTTTTTTAAACAAACTTTGAAAAAGTTTTAAAATGAATAGAAGTTTAAAAGAACAAAAGAAGTCTTTGCAGTGCTACAGTATATGTGGAGTTTGCTGGCTTTTCCTTCTGTTACGGCAAGAGACAGCACGGGTGCAGTTTCTGAGTTTTTTTTTTTTTTTTTAAACAGCAGAGAGGCCATTGGTAGTAATCATTAAAGTTGCAATATATGCCTGCCCATAGGTGCAACACTGACGACTCAGAAGCAAGCCAAGGACAAATGAAGGTTGGCAGGAGTGAAGAGGGATTTAGCATCCCAGCAGATGCTCTTCTCCTTTGGAAGGGAGGACTGCTGCCACCATTACAGCACTGCTATTCAAGTCACTGCAGAGGCACAATGGGAGGACAGTATGTCAGTTGGGCTCTGCATAGGCACACATGCACCTAGAGTCTGCAACATACCAACCATGTAGAATAGGAGGAATAAGACACAGACCCCCCCCCAACACTCTGCAGCATGATGGACAGCAGTCTCATGCCCCACCACAGCCATTTGTCTCCTGCCAGGGAATCTCTAATGGGAGACACAACAAACCAAAGGTTTGACCCCCAGTCTTAAGGGCCCTTTCATGGGGGGGAGACATAGGAAACGAGTAAGTGCCAGAGACAGAAACATAGAAACATAGAGTTTGATGGCAGATAATAACTGCTAGGCCCACCTAGTCTGCCCATTTCCCTATCTACTATATAAACTCCAGCTCCTATGTAACCCCTTTGTTACCCGGGGTTACTAGAATCCCAGTAAGACCTAGTGGTAGGCAGGGAAGGCAGCTTGTGAAACTCCAGTTAAATGGGTTTCACACTGTCTCACTCTGTCCTCAGTCACAGCTGAGACTGGAGAGATGACATCATTATAGAATTGTTACAGCTGCATGAGCCACATTTGGAATCTTCAGCTCAGAGTAGTTCTAGAACCTTGGGAATTTGAAAGGAGTCTTCCGTTTGTCCTTGAGCAAGAAGGAAGCATCAGACTGTAGTTTGAGTTTTGCCTCCACACAGAAGGAAGTTTTTCTGTGTTTCACCATTCTTCAAGTGGTGGAGACCGTCTCCTCGGTCTCAGTGCCCCCTCCCTCTGGGGGGGGGGTAAGAAAAGGTCTCTGTGGGTTCCAGGGGCAATCCCCTTTTCCCACCAAGGAAAGAAGCTGCCAGAAATTACTTTGTCTGTTTGGGTATACAGAAAAGGTTAAAGGACTTCGCCTGTGGGGCACCTGCAACGATTGGGTGAGTGTTTGGCTCCAGTTTAAGGGGCAAACAACTGTTTTTTCAGTCAGGAAATGTTATTGGGGACTGCTGTTTGGGAGGACTATATACACTAGGACGAATAAATGGAGCAGTCAATTCTTGTTTCAAGTTTCAAATGGTTTTATTGGGGACTGCTGTTTGGGAGCACTATATACACTAGGCCGAACAAATGGAGCAGTCAGTTTAAAGTTTAAATGGATTTAGAGTTCACAGTAGAGGGGGTGCATCAGTTCATCCACCATGCAATCTACAGTTTTACAGTCCTGAAGTTTCTGTGTGTTCAGAGAAATGGCCGGGTATGGGCTGTGGGAGCTGGAGGTGGATAGATCCCCATCTTTAGCAACCAGGTCCACCTCTATGGATTTCTTCTGTTTTTGCTACTCGCCTCATGCGCTTGGCCAGTGATGGGGTGGGTACCCAGACGTGGGTCACAACTTGAAAATCTCTCTAGGAGTCACAGACTTCAAGTGGTGTGGGGAGCCACAGGATGGGAACATTACTTCTTGTTGGATGGGAGTCTCCCTGTTTGATGGGAGTTTCAGATTGGAAATCTGAAAACAAATCTCTCTAGGGTCTTGAGACTTCAAGTGGTGTGGGAGCCACAGTTTGGGAACCTCCTTGTTTGATGGGATGTCTTTCCAAGTAGAGTTTGGGTTCATTTGCCAAGTGGACCATCAGTAGAGTGGCGGCAGGAGGCCGGGCCAGTCGAGACTATGTATCCAATCGCGTCACGAAGTCCGGGCTGAGTGCTTGGTGGGTCCAAAGCCAGACAACTGTTGTAAAGTGTTCATTCCTCAAATGGACCGCTGTGTTGAACCTCTAATCTGCATTACAGTTACGTAGCCCTGTGGGGGACCATACAGAGCTTTGTTTATGTTCAGTGAGTTAATAAATAAAGCCACACTGAAAAATCCCAATTCTGGTTCTGGACATTACAGTTATTGCTTCCTGTAGTTGGATTTACTTGGGTGCCCCTGTGCAGAGTAGTCAAACCTAGACCTCTTGTGCCAAGTAGCCTCATCCTTCCCCGAACCCGTAGATATACACTCCCCACCAGGTATTGCTGCCAAATGCCAACAGCATGCCACCTGTCGTTGTTTTGGTAAAAGGACAGGGGTGGGGAGGGTTACACCTGTATGATCTAGAGCTTACCTTCTCCTTCCTACCACTAGGATTGCCTTCTGTCTGTCCCATGCATTTTTGAATTCACTTATCATTTTGGCCCCTACAACCTCCTCAGGGAGGCTGTTTCAAGCATCCACCACCCTTTCCATGAAAAAATACTTCCTTACGTTGCCCCTGAGTCTTCCCTCCTCTAATCTTATATCGTGACTGCCTGTTCTTGCCCATCTTCTTTTCTAAAAGATGCTGCCCTCCTGAACTTTCGTAATCCCCTTGAGGTACTTAAACCTCTCTATCTGTCCCACCACTCCCTCCTCTCCTCCAGAGTATACATATTGAGTTCCTTCAGTCTCTCCTCATAAGGTTTGTGGTGTAGACACTGCACCATTTTCCTTGCCCTCCTCTGGACTCCCTCCACCCTGTCTATGTCCTTATGGAGGTGAGGTCTCCAGAACTTTACACGGTACTCCAGATGAGCTCTCACCAACTGTCTATACAGTGGCATCACCACCTCCTGTTTTCTACTGTGATACCTCTCCCTATGCACCCCAGCATCCCAGAGACTTTCCTCACTGCCTTCTCACATTGTTTGGTTACTTTTAGGTCATCTGTTATTATTACCCACAGGTCCCTTTCCAGTTTGGTTGTCATTAGTACCATTCCCCCATTGTGTACTCCTCCCCAGGTTTTTGTTCCCCAAGTGCATGATTTTATACTTCATTGCATTGAATTTTAGTTGCCACACCCTTGACCCCTCCTCCAACTTGCCTGAGTCTCTTTTCATTTTCTCCACCCCGGAGTGTCAACCCTATTGCAGATCTTTGTGTCATCTGTGAATAGGCATACTTTTCCTTCTAGACCCTCCACAATGTCACCTATAAAGATATTAAAGAGAACTGGCCCCAGCACTGAAGCCTGTGGCACCCCACTTGTTACCTCCCTTTCTTTGGATTGTACTCTGTTCACCACCACCCTCTGTGTCCTTTTACTAAGCCAATTTCTGACCCTTTTTACCACCTTGGTGCCCCCTCCCAGATTGCCCGACTTGTTTAATAACCTTTTGTGTGGGACTGTGTCGAATGCCTTGCTAAAGTCTAGGTAGACCATGTCCACTGCCCTTCCCTGATCTACTACCCATGTCACCCAGTCAAAGAAATCTATCAGATTTGTTTGACAGGACCTTCCTGCTATGAAACCATGTTGCCTTGGGTCTTGTGTCCTGCTGGCCTCTAGAAATTCTACAGTCCTTTCCTTTAACACTGATTCCATCATCTTCCCAACCACTGAGGTCAAACACCCCCTGCCTGTAGAACTGTAACAGAAAAGCAGTAAGTGTGTCACTAAAATGTGACTTAGACCTGAGGAGATCAGCAAGGGACCATGGCACAGAATATCCCAAACAGGGGGAAGAGGGTTTAGCTGCATTGTTCCACTGGACACCAGTGACGGATGGGACAAGAGGTGTCCAGAGAGGGGGTCATGCCAGTGCATGAGGGTGCATAACACAAATTAAAGGAAAAAAAAACACTGCAATGTATAAAGTCTAAAGAGCACTCTAACCTCCAGTCTAGAGGAAATTTCTCTTTATCAAAATGGTTAAGCTGCTTAATACTGGACGACTCCTGGGTTTGATTCCCAGCAAAGTTTGCAGCCACATCTTCTTTTTTTTTTTGTACAATCTTTTTATTGAGTTTAAAAGTACCACAACAAATACAACACAGACATCTCACAAAAACAGGCAGAAAAATGCATTTAATAATTAATTATTGCTACATTTAGATATCAATTAACATTATTTCTCCCTTCTCAGTTTATTCCTATTACTGTGATTGTACATACGTTTCCATTAACCATCAATTCCTTTTGGTGGAGTGATAAGGTGTAGGGGAATCTATAACCTTCTCTGTAGCCCTCTTCACCTCAGGCCATTGCGCAAAGTAATCTCTTCCTCATTACTAAGCGATGCTAGGAAGGGGGCCCATTCCCTATAAAAGACATAAGCTCTATTGCTGAGCATCAGTGACAATCTTTCTAGTGCCAAATTCTGTGTCACCAATTGACACCATTGCTGGATAGTGGGGGCCACATGACTAACCCAGGTATTCTAAATACAATGTCTGGCCATTATCATTAATATCCTAATCCATCGTGGAATTGGTTCCCACTCCTCTGTCTCTCCCAGGTACATACCAAACAGTCCTATGACAGGGTCTATCTGAATGGAATACCCTGCCATCTGCGTTACTTCTCCAAATATTTTGCACCAGAAGGCCCTCAAAACACTGCAGTCCCAAAAACAATGCACGTATGTCCCCCTTTCCCTTCCGCATCTACCACAGAGAGGGGAGACAGAGGGGTGTGCCCTATGTACTACAACTGGTGGGTAATATAACCAGTGCAGAAATTTATAAAAGGCCTCCTTGAACTTATTACATATTAAGAGGCCCATGTGACCTACCAACAGTTGTCGCCAATTGTCCTCTGAAATTTGATCTCCCAGATCCCTCTCCCACAGCTGCTTTACCTTCTGTGTATAGTTCGGATAACCTTCCTTCCCCAACCTTGCAGCCTTCCCAATAAATCCCTTAGGATCTCACTGCGCCCTGTGTATCAATGTCTCTACTGGGCCCCACCCATGTGATTCCACCCTTCCCCTTTCCATTTTCATTAAGAACGTCCAAAGTTGCAGGTATCGAAACATCTGTTGTCCTTGTAAGCCCAATCCTTGAATAATGTCCCCCAATGTGCTCAGTGCATTATTACAAACCAGATTACTCACACACTTCACCCCCCTTCTCTCCCATTCCCTAAATCCTCCGTCCTCTAAGCCTGGTAGAAAAAAAGGGTTCCCCACTACTGGCAATAATAATGTTTCCCCTTTGGTAATCTCCCTAGATTTCTTGAGAAGGTCCCATGCCTCTAACACTGCTTTAACTAAAGGATTACAACCCCCCAGGGCAGTATAGGCATGTAAGCGTTTGCTATGCAAGTAAGCAGAAAGGTGTCCCAGGCATCCCCATTGTTCCAGTGCAACCCAACTTGCCACTGCTGGGCAGTATACCCAGTCTGCAATATATTGCTGTTGGATGGACAAATAGTAGTTTGTTAAATCTGGAAAACTGAGACCCCCTCTGACTGTTTCAGCTTTAAGTCTCTGTAGGCAGATTCTCGGCTGTTGTCCCCTCCAAATGAATTGGGTAAATAGCTTCTCTATCTTAGCTATGACCCCCCCCCCTTACAAGGTGCAAAGGGATCGTCTGCATAGGATACAAAATCCTAGGTAGGATATTCATTTTCAACAGATTTATATGCCCCAACCAGGATATGGGTATTTGCATCCATCTCCTCAAATCCGCCTCTATTGTTTTAATAAGTGTTGCGTAATTCAGCCCATAAAGTGACCCAATTGTCCTAACCACCTTAATACCCAAGTAGGTGATATGTGTCATCCAGCTTTGGATTCCCCATTGCCGTCCACTTCCTCTGATTTAGGAAAACATAACATTTCAGACTTACTTAGATTGATTTTGTACCCAGAGAAAGTAGCAAAATTCTTTATCAGTTCTAATACTAGTGGCATAGACCTCTGGGGATCCGTGATAAATAAGAGCATATCATCCACATATAGGGTGACCTTATGCACAACCTCCCCCTTTCCTTTAATGCCCCGAATCCCCTGACACTGCCTCATTGCCACAGCCAAAGGTTCCAGTGCCAAGGCAAATAACAGTGCCGATAGCGGGCATCCCCTGTCTATTTCCTCTCTCCAGGACAAAAGGTTCAGTAGGTATCCCATTAACCAAGACCCGGGCTCTGGGGGCCTGGTACATAGCTTTAATCCACTGAACGTATGAGTCACCCAGACCAAACCAGACCAGCACCTCAAAGAGGTACTCCCACTCCACCCTATCAAAGGCTTTTTTTAAATCCATAGAGATGACATAAGTTTTCTCTCCCTCTTGCCTTGCTCTCCATACTACATTAAGCAACATACGCATATTATGATAGGATAATCTCCCTTTTATAAATCCGGTCTGGTCCGGGTGAACCAGTGCAGGCAGATAATCTTCGAACCTCATAGCCAGAACCTTGGCCAAGATTTTAAGATCACAATTTAACAGGGAGATCGGTCTGCATGAGGCACATTCCGAAAAATCCTTACCCGGTTTAGGGACTAAACATATCATAGCATCATAACAAATGTCAGGTACCCTCAGATGCTCCTCCCCCTTTTCCCCCTGGAACACCTCACTCAATGTTTATGCCATTTGACCTGCTAAAGCTTTATAGAATTCCAAGGGGAATCCATCTGGACTGCTCACCTTACCTTTCTGTAACTTTCCTATGGCCTTTAAAATCTCTTCCTTTGTTATAGGTTGGTTTAACCAGTCCCTTTGGTTCACCGTGAGACTGGGTAGGTCTATCGTATCTAAAAATTCCTGTATCTGCTGCCCCCTGCCTTTACACTCTGCTTTGTATAAGCGGGTCTAAACTCTTGAAAACAGGCCCTCAATTCCCCTTCCTCCCTATGCACCCTGCCCTCCTTATCCTTAATCCCCGTTATTCTAGTGGGGCATTTATCCCCCTTCATAAGTCTAACCAAGAGCGGGCCTGGTTTATTGGACCACTCAAACATCTGGCATTTACAATAAAACCATGATGTTCTGGCTTCCCCTCGCACCAAGGAATTCAAAGCCTCCCTTGTAACCATTAGGAGCCGTTCCACATCTCCCCTCTCTCCCCACGGGCCACTCGCCTCTCCAGTTCTTTAAGCTGCTTTTTCAATCCCTGCCTTTTTTCCCGCTTCTCTTTTTTAACCTTGGCCATATAAGCTATTATGGAACCTCTCAGGAAGGCCTTCCCAGCATCCCAGAATATATCTTGGGACACCCCCGACTCCACATTCGTTTCTTTATATAGATGCCACTGGTTTGACAAGTACTCCCTAAACTCCTTGTTGGGGAGTATATATGAGGGGAATTTCCACTGTGGTGGTGTGTCCCTTTCTTCTTGCATCCTAATCCTCCCTATCACTATAGCACGATCCAAAATATGAATAGGGTTATGTGAAATATCTACTAACCTGTCATTCCATTCTCGTGGGACCAGGAGATAGCCAATTCTCATCCATGTCCCATGGGGGTTTGAAAAAAATGTGTACTCTCTGGCCCCTAGGTTCATCATCCTCCAGCTATCCAACAAGTCCAGATCTAGCATACCCACCCGCCACTGATTTAATGCTTCTGACATTCTCCCTTTACCTTCCGAGTGGTCCAATATTGGGTCCAGTGTACTATTCAGGTCTCCCCCCAGGATAAGGCAGGGGAACTGTTCCTTAGTAAGTAGGTCCAAAAGCTCCGGGAAAAACTGCAACCCGTATGTGGCTGGGGCATAGATGTTACCAAATGTAATTGGCTCACCATACAGCTGCCCTACCACAAAAATATATGTACCCTCCCGATGATCTTTCACAATTCTTTTTACCTCGAATGGCAAATTTTTATTCAGGAGGATAGCTACCCCTCATTTCCGGGAAGAGTAGAAGGCAGCAAAACACTTACCCACCCACCCTCGAGCAAGTTTGGCATGCTCCCTGTCCGACAGGTGGGTCTCTTGTACTAATGCTACTTGCGTTCCCCGCTTTTTAAGTGCTGTTAAGAGCATTGTGTGCTTGATTGGATTTATGACCCCTCACACATTCCAGGAGATCACCGTCAGTTCTTGCCTACTAGCCATAGTCGATTACCTCCTTTCTCTAAACATAAACATTTGCCATCAAGTCCACCCACACCTTATAGTACGCTACTCCACTACCCCAATCCGAAGTCAGTAGCAATCTTCAAAAGATATGAAATGCATAAAACGACATACAATAGAAATAGCAGTTAAACAACAAGATAACAAGAGCAATATGTCCCCCTTCCCCCAACTGAATCATAACTAGTGTCATCCCATAAACCATACCATCCCTCACCCTGCTTCCCTCCCGCCCCATTGAGGCTTACCCCCAATATAGCATTTATCAATTTGAGCTTTTACTATACCTAGCCCCACCCCACCCCCAGTGACACTAAATGCAATTTCAGCATGAGTGTCTAATATCCCACTGACGATATATATGCCCCGCTGCTCCTGCCTCGGCCGATACCAATTTTTCTTATGAACAACAAGATAAGCTATAGAGAAAATACAAACCCCAACCTCAACTGAAACTTTGATGTCTCTCCGTGTAACCTCATCCCACCACTAAAATCCAAAAATATGTCACTCTGCATCCCTCAAATATTCCAATGGGTTGCAGACTGGTCTGATTCCTTGCCCAGAGAACAGTCTCCAAGCCATTCGATCCCCCCTTCCCTCCCCACTCTCTGTATCACCAAATTGCATTATATTACATCTCTACACTAATCTATGTGCAGCAGGCATTAAGTCAGTAGGAAGGGAGCAGGCCACACCATAAACACATGTGCTAGGCCCCTCCCCCCATGTCATCCCATACGAAGTATCCTCCCCTTCTCACAAACTGCACAAAGTTCTTGCAATAATTAGTCCAAAACATTGAGTTATCCATATATTCCAAGGTATGCTCTGACTTTATAGCTGCAGTCCTCCTCAGGGAGAGCATTAGGGAGCCAAGCGGCATTGCACAGGTCCTCATCCAAACTACTTTGTATCCCCAGGACTGTTACCATATTCAGACTACCACATAGGCAAGTTCCAGGCCAGTCCGCATAATCTTTAGTCACACGCGTTTCTCTGCAATCTTCAGCAAAACAGGACAAGTCAAGAGGAACAGGGAGATATTTAAAACATTAACGTTGCAATGGCAAACAATGCTCATTTCAGCAGATTAGTGAGCTGGCCCATCTCTTTCACTTATTCAGCTTCTTTTGTAAATTGGCCACGAATTGCTTCACGTTATTGAGCTCCCAAAAGGAGTACATCGCCCCCTTGTGTCGGATCTTCAGTATTGCTGGGTAAAGCATACAATTCTCAACCTTGAGATTTCTTAGCTGTGCCGTAAGTGGGTTAAATACCTTTCTCTTTTGAAGGAGCCATAGGGAGTAATCCTGTGAGATGAATAAACATGCCCCTTCATATTCCAGCGCCCCTGTTCCCCTATAAGCTCTGAGAGTCGCCTCCTGATCTTTAAAGGAATGAAATCGGATAATTATCTGCCGTGGAGGTTGGCCTCCCGAAGGTCAAGGCATCACAGCTCGATGAGCCCTTTCTAATTTAAAACGCCCGTTTTTTGGCTGTATTCTCAAAAGCTCCGGAAGGGCCTTAGCACAAAAGCCCATTATGTCCCCTTTCTCTACACCTATCTATAATAATTCTCTTGATAATCCATTGCGTCTTTTAAATTCTTCAGTTCTTTTTGTAATTGTACAACTTGCCCTAGTATCTTGATGGTCTCATCCTCCAAGCGTGAGATATGCTCCTCAGCCTCAGCAATTCTGTTGGTATGCGTGGTCTGCTGTTCCAGTACTTCTTGCAACTTAAGGTCAATTTTACCCTCCGGTTTTAGCAGTCTGGGCTCCAGCGCCGCAATCACTTGACCGGTTACTTCGCGGCCTAATGCTCCAATCTCGGCTGCCAAAAGTGAAATTATGCCCACGCTTTCACCCCTCATGGAGGCTGTGGGAGCCACCGACTTCTTTCCCAATTTTCCAGCTATCCATTGGCTTTTTCCAGTATTGAGCATGAGATACTCCTCCATGATGCTTCTCCGAGAAGATTTATGCCGGTTTTATTATTAGAGGTCAGCTTTGTCACACCAAATTTAACTTTTAATTGGCCGTTAGCACAGAGCAGCGTGGTGGCATGTCTATCCCACTAGCTGCTCATCGGCGCCCGCCCCCCCCGCCACATCTTCTTAAGCAGAGGGAACATAACACAACAAGGTTCTATAAGAATAAAAGGTTATGTGGTATTGATTCTAAATGGTAGCATGCCTTTTATATATGTTTTGCAATTATTAAAAAGGAAGGAAAGAAAAATATCAGAGTGGTTAGAATAGGATTTCCAGTGGCCTTAATTAGTAGTTCCCAAGCTTTGTTTTGAGCCTCCTGAAAAAAGATGGGGAAAAATCATGAGCCTCTCCATCAGATAAATGCCATTTCATGCTCTGCACAGTATATGAGTTGTCACACACCATTATTTGCATATTGTGTATTAAATTTAGACTAAGGAATTTGTGTAGTCCCTTAAGTGCAACCCCCTCTGAGCTATGCTCAGAGGAGGTTGCAGCTTTCCCTGCCATTTATTAACTTCAGGATGACCATGTGGGATGGGGGTGGGAGTCACTGCTCAACGTAGAAACACCCCCTGCCTATAGAACTGTGACAGAAAAGCAATAAGTGTGTCACTAAAATGTGACTTAGACCTGAGGAGATCAGCAAGGGACCATGGCACAGAAGGTCCCAAACAGGGGGACAGGGTTTAGCTGGGTGGTTCCACTGGATACCAGTGACTGGTACATGGACTGGAGCTAGGGAGGGGGTTCCACTGAACACCAGGGACATGTATATGAGCTGGAGCTTGGGAAGGGTTTCCACTGGAAACTAGGAACTGATACATGGAATTGGACTAGGGAAGGAGGTACCACCGAACCCCAGGGGCACATATATGAGTTGGCGCTTGGGAGGGGTTTCCACTGAAGATCAGGATGTGATACAGGGACTGGGACTAGAAAGAGAGTTCCACTGGACACCAGGGACTGATACATGGGCTGGAACTAGGGAGGGAGTTCCACTGTACCACAGGACTGATATATGGGCTGGGGCTAGGGTAGGAATCCCACTGGACACGAGGGAACATTGCTGGACAACCAGGAAGTAGATCCTTCATCTGCTCAGAAGTGGGCCAAAAGGCCAAAAGGTACAAGATGGGGGGGGGACAACAAAGGCAGTAGCACCAGTGCTACTGCCTGTATCCATCAACCAGGGCTATGCATCTGGTGCTGTTTCATGCATAGAAGTCTGTGGGCATGGTAATCAGGTCTTAATATGTAATCGGGTGTTAGTGTCCATAAACCCTATTTGCACACTTGCATCTGGAATACCAAGTTTACGTTTCAATGTCATTGCAGGATGAACTAAGTCATCCCTTTGTTTATAGCTGCTAAGTGTGTGGCCACAACAGGGTGATTGTCTGTCCCCAATTTTGCAGTCCCACACTTAGCAACAGAGAACTGGGCCCTTGATGTCTGCAGAAAAGATGCAGTTTATAGAGGTGGGTTGGCACTTTTTCCCAGAAGAGCCACTGAGGCATCTAAGTGAAATCACAATAACTGTGTGAAGTGTGCTCTCTCTCAATTAAAAAAAAAGAGTTTAGTCACTGGTACAGTATCAGACTTGCTTTAGCCTCCTCTGAACAGGTTGGGTGATCAGGACCTCCCCAGGGCCCCACAGTTTGAGAAACACTGGTCTCAGTCAGTGGACTACTTATCCAGAGATGTGTAACAGTTAAACCTGATTGGCTGCTAATGAAAAATATAATTAAGCAATAATGTGTTTGTTGTGGGATAATTACAGGCAGCACTGACAATTATCTCAAACAAGACTGCTAAAGGAATTGCAACTATAAGTCACTGTGCACGAACTGTAATTAGTTGGGAAAATATGTAAGCTTTATGTTTTAAAACGTTAGCTAATAAGAAACTCTGTGTAAATTTGTCTTTGTGTGCTGAGCAGAAAGAAAGATGGGAGTAAATTGTGGAAGTCAGCTAACACGGGGTCTCTTGGGAAAGAATTAGGTGTGCAAACCTGGACTTAATAGCAGGATACAGAGTAAAAGGACACTGGCAAGGTTTCTGGAGCAGTGGTTCGGAAGCTGGAAAAACGGGTTGCTTCAAAGTGTAGCCAAACATGTCACAATCCCCACCTCTCACCTGCACTACAGTGCACATACAGTCAATGAAAGTGAGGAAGAAAAGGTACTGCTAGAACGGAGACTGAAATACTCGTAACATGATTAAGGTCATAAGATGAATGAAACTAAAGTTGCTAACTACAGTTACTAATTAAACAATGTGCCGTATTACTCCTCCTCCCAGGCGGCTCACCATCATGCCTGATCCACCAGCCCCATCCCCCGCTCACAACTTACCTTCCACTTCCTCCATGGCTTGCCCCCCGTGGCAGGGCAGTGGGGATTCCTCAACCCACTGAAACGGATTCAGTGCAGAGGTTACTGCTTGTTCACAGGAGTGGGGCCTGCAGGGATCAGCTTTCATCCTGCCGTGCCTAGGACACTTTCCTCTTCCATTTTCTCCCCTTAGGAGAGGAGGCATGCAATGACACCCTCTGGAGAGAGCACGCACATGTCCGCATGCACTCATCCATGCTTCTACCTCCTCTCCTCCCCTTTCTTAAGCATCGGAGTGCTGTCCCCCAGCCACCACTAGGAGCCAGTCGAGCACTGACTGCTGGTGACCCCCCTCCCCAGAGAAGGAGAGCAGTCCCTCGGACACTCGCTCCTTCTCCTCCCCTGCCAACCCCCAGCAGCCCATGCTCATTCCTGAATACAGGTTGCCACTGTAGCGTGAGGTAAGGTGTCCAGCACCTCAGCCCTCAGCACCACCGGTCTGGTGTATTTTTTATGACTTTAAAAAAAACAAACAACATGTAATTGATTGTGTTGATACAAAAAATAATTTCAACGTACTGTATCAGCATTAAAGAAACATGTTAACCTGCTGTATTTTTCAATTTTAAGCTGTATTGCAACTAAAAAATTGAATTGATAACATTACAGAAAAGTGGTTTTGGACAATGTCAACATGCTCTCAATGGGGAGCCATGAAATATTGTAGGCCAGGTATGTGCGAGAGGCACATACCCAGCCTGCACAGCTCGGCATCCACTGACAGGTGTATGGTGGCTGGCATTCATGATCACTGGCCACTGCCAGGCACCTGTTCATGGTTCTACACCCTCGGTATGCAGGATTGTGGGGGTAGATTGGGGAGGATCAGAGAACACCAGTGGGCATCTGGTCAGGTGCCTGTTCTGGTCTGGGAGTAGATCCCCTGCTCTGCACAGAGCAAGGGATTGCGGGATGGCAGGGGTCCCTGAATTGAAAAACATTGGGTAAGTATCCAAATGGCTGCCTCCAGCCCTTCTTTCTTGGCCGGAGGGCTGGGGCAGTATAGTGGAGGGAGGGTTCTGCTTTTCTCCATGGTCGGTGGAGGTACTCAGAGGTGGGCGCACAACAGTTATGGCAGGGTCCCTGCTGCCATATCTTGTGCCCCCTTGCCCTGTACTCCACATCTTTCTGAATGGCATGGCATGCAGGCATGCCCCCAGACACCCCCCAGGCCATCCATATGCGTAGCTGCGTGAATGGCTGGGGGATCGTGCATGATAGGGATGCATGTTCCTTTTGAGAATGCTGCCAGTGGTCCATGGGACTCCTGATGTGCAGCCATCTTAGGCATGCCTACACGCCGTTTATCCGTGGTGCATAGACATTATGCCCTTTATTGCATAGGAGCCAATATTATCAAAAAATTCTAGCCACAACAGTTCCAAAGTTAGAACTTTCAAGAGATTTTTTTTATTGGATAACTTTGGAACCATGAGGGCTAGAAACAATATTTATCTATTATTTTAATGAAAACTTGGAGTCAGCTACTGTAAGCTGATACAGTATACTGATATTATTGATATAAGATGCTGCTGCAGCTGCTATATATTGATATATAAAACATGAAATGGTTCACTAAAAGTTTAAAGCCCTGTTATTTTCAGCAACATATTATATGGACATGTACAGATGTAATGACCCAGGAAAACTGTATCATTAGGATTTATTCATGTTGACTGGACTCCAGGTTCCACTTGAAACAAAACTTATGTTTCTATGCCTAACAGCTTAAATGTCACAGCTTTCAAAATGTAATTTCCTGTATTATAAAATATCATAAAAGATTATTTTTGGAAGTGGTTGGAGGATATTAGTGTTTTCTCTGTCAAAGAACAAACATACTCTTTCCCCGTTACTACTTTACCCTGTGATCTCCTCCCCCCTCCCCCCCAACCAGCATCAGATGTTCTGACGTCATTTTTGATTGGATATCTTGTATGTTTGTGCATGACTGAGGCTGGCATCTTTCTGCTTAGCAACAAGCAAGGGTTGCAAATACTTGTTCTGTGCAAGTCCCCTCAAATTTATCTGGGTCTAGTTTGTCTGCTATGTTGAGAAGTAACACGGAAAGGAACCCACTCTGTGCTTCCCCCATGTGGCTTTACCATCCCTTCCCAGTGCAAAGGTCTGAAGCTATTCCATATTAACATCAGAAGTCAGGTACTGAAACTGGATGCAGAGTAGAAAGGAGCCAGACACTCGAGACAGGGTCAAGGTCAGCTCTGTAAGAAACCCACTGGAGGTTGAAATGCGATCCAAACTACTGTAGTTTATTGTGGCAAGAACAGACATCAGACACTCATGTGGGGATTAAATAAACAGCCACAAGATTCAGCAGAGTGACTCATAGATACACTACTGCCTATTGTACAGAACTTGGTTGGCCAAGCTTCACCAACACAGGGGTTACCACAGATACACACTCCTCCCTAAGTTTATTCCCGCCCCAGGTCTCCACATACCTTGCACCCCTCTTTATCCTTGTCCCTACCCTCTATTCGCTAAGACCAGCTAAGGCAGCTGCTGCCAGTAGCTAAACAGTACCAAAGACCAGAAAGACTTTTGGAGACAGTATAGCATAGTGATTAAAACTATTGAGCTGCAGACCTGGAGAAGTGAGTTTGAATCCCACAGCTACCACTTGCATACTGTGTGACCATGAGCAAGTCACTTAACTTCCCTGTGCTCCCAGTATGCTCCTGGAAACAAGCCTCAGCTTAGTGTGTCTTTCCTGGTTAAAAATTGTAAAATAAAAGCCAGGCCTTCCTTTCAAGCACTGCAGAATGAAAGAGCACTACCAGCTCTCATTTGACTCACCCCTAATCTTCATCCATTCCGAAGGCTGCTGCTTAAGCAGCTAAGAGATCCAGGAATACTACAGATGGCCCTCCTACCTGAACTCTGAACTCTCCCAAGGCAGTCTCACAAAAGGTTTCAGTTAGTCCACTAAGAAACTGCAGTATCACCTGCAAATTGATTTTTTCCCTTTCAGTTGTCTACTGCTGCTCTTGTAGATCCAGTAAAGATTTCATTTGGGATTTGCCTATGGAATATGATTTATTTTCGCAAGGTCTGAACAAAGCTTCAATGACAGTTGCACTGGAATGAATGACACTTACTTTGTTACAGGTGTTAAAGCCCACGATTCGAAAGGAGTGCCCATACCTTGCCAGTGACCCAGTCAAGTACCTTGTTTCTCGGGTGAAGTCCAATCTGCACGTGATTGTCTGTCTGCCTCCAAACCACCAGATACTGCAAATGGCATCAGAGTAAGTAATTAGCCATAGGGCTATTCTGTAACTTAGACTTTTCCAGCACACAAAATGGAACATGTAGAGAAAGTGAGGTGGGCCTAATCTCTTATCCCATTTTACACTAACTTTTTGATGGTATTTTGTAGCACATAAAATGCCTGCTCCATTGTAGGCTGAGCTGTGTGGACAGCACCAGAGCTGAATCTTTTTGTGAAAAGTGAGACGTGCAGGTGGCTGACAACAGCCTCGGCAGCTAGCCAGCAAGAAATGAATATTTGAGCAGTACAACACAGCAAGAAAATGTAGAAAACTGGCATGTTTGGTTTATAAGTGAAGCAACTTCATCTTTTTTAGATGCCATATAAATACACCATTCGTTCACTCATTCATTCATTCACTCATTCATTCATCCTCTGAAGAGTACTGACTCCTCCTCCTCTGTGCTTACCCCAGTACACTGGTTCTGCTATGCCAGCATTTGCAATCAGAGGAGGAGCCATCATGACCTGCCATAGCCCTGAGGTATTAATGAATGCCCATAATCCATTATACTCACATACTGTAATGAATTCTTGTGTATGCATTATGCCCTAGGCTGCACTGGTGCCTGACTGCTCCTCTCATTGCTTGTGAATATCTGCATTGTGCAGCAGCTGGCATAGAGGGAGGGTTAACACACTGGACGAGATTTTTTAGTGCATGTTTTAATGTCATGAAACATTAACAAAATTAAATACCGGTGCTTGGGGACTGTGGGTGGGATTGCTGGTAGTGGGAGTTGTTAGTGAGGACCTTGGAAGGCCATTGTTTATTCACTTAAAAACCTTACTCCAGGTTGGACTGCAGACCTAGTATGCAGCCCTGACTAGACATTGGATCCAGGCTATTCACTCACCCCTTTCTTGTCAAAACCCTCATTCTAGACTCTCACAATGTAGCCACATCTCTGTTTGGTAAATCTCATGTACTATACCCCACCTTTGCTCCCTGCATGGAGGAGATATTTTCATCCCTTTCCTTTTAATACATTTCTTTGCCACAATGACCAGAATAGAAAACAGGTATTTCTGTAAATCAGCTAATTTATCTTGTTCAAAGGCTACCAGCAAAAGATTTCAGGAAAATGGTCTCCTTCTAGTCCTAAAATCTCATCTACTATATATCCTCTGCTAGCGCTTCCCATATATTTTCCAGTTCCATCCAGTTTTAAAGGGACATTGTTAGCTTGTTGGGTCAGTTGTGCCTCTTTTTAATAACCCCCTAACAAATAATTTAGATAACTCTAAACCTTACCTACCATACAGATTACAATTTAACAAAGCTTCCTCTTTAAAAAAAAATAGGGGTTAAATGTCATTTTCAGCTGTCCACTATACAACAGGCTGCTTACTTTCTTGACTAGGGATGTACCGGGGGTGTACACTGATTCTAATATCAAATTCAGATACAGAGCCCCATATTTGGTAATACTCAGATTTGTATTTGGGTGGTCCTATGTAGGGACCCAGGACTCCGGCACACAAATCCCTCTGGGATGCTCTAAACAGCCCCCTACCAATCAAAAAGCTCCAGTAAGCTTACCTTGCACTTCATGTCTTCAGCTGGCCATCCTTTGTGATTGGTCATAGTAAGCTAAGTTCCACACTTACCCCAGCCTTGCAGTAGCTCTGCCATCATCTGGTCATCCAGCTAATCATACTGAATGGGCTACCACTCCACCAGCCACCTGAGCTTTATTACCAAGTCCCAGACTAAGAGTATTCTACTGTATGCATAGTGGCAAAAGCTATAGGGAGAGGGCACTATATATATCAATGTGCCCCTGAAGATCAGAGACACATTTTGATGTAACTCTACATTAGGTTTCTGTAACATCATGGTAATTAAAGTATAATTACATTACAGTGTAACTGCAGGGTGAGTACTATATACTGTAGTTACATAGATAAAACATGTAAGAACTCTGTAGTCTTAATGTAACACTGAGACATTGGAAATTACGCAGGCAGAAAAAAATCAAGGTCCATCCAGTTTGCTCTGCACTATGTACTTTTATCATCACAGAAAGAACATAGTCTGCTCTGTCCTTTCACTTTTGCGAAGTGTATAATTACGTATGTATAATTACACGAAAAGAGCAGTATATAAAAATACAGAGTAATTACACATTAATTATATAGTAGTTACCCTGTAACTAGAGTATATAGTAAGTATACTTTAACTACATTGTAGATACAGAGCCTTTATGTAAACTAGCATAGTGACATAGTAATTTAAGGTCAGAAGGGAGACTACGTCCATCAGCTCCATCAATTCTGCTTCATAAGTAGGGATGAAAGAAGTATTTAGTGCAAACGTGTATGAATTCACATGGATTTCCTACCCACTCTACTGTTTAGGGAACTCACTGATTCCCTTGGTAAACAGAAATGTGTCCCAGTTTACTCTGAAGGCTTGTGCTGTCATTATATCCACTGTCTGTCTCTGCTAGCAATCGGCTCCAAAGATTATAGTATCACATACTGTGCACATGCAGCGAGTGGGCAGGGGTCTATAGACGCCAGGAGTACAATAAGGGTTCTAGTGGCTTCTGGAGGGTGGGGATAAAATTTAAAGTAACAGGGATTGAGAAGTATGTGTGACAAATGTTTTTCAGAATACCCCACCCCCCCAAAAAAAAAATATTCATGGATTCATGGGATTTGGAAAGAAATTTGGGTCCATGCAAGCCCCAGTTTTTAACATTTTACTCTTTCATTGAGATGTTACAAAGTGGAATCCGTTTCCCTTTTCTTCAGTGTACTATACATGATTCTTTTCTTTATCACTAAACCCCATAAAAACCATATTAATGGAAAGGGGCTTTGTATTTCTTTTCCTTTTTCTGCGTGAAATGCTAATTCTCCTTTTGACTCAATACCTACAGTTACTAACATACTAAAATGCCAGCAGAATAGGCTTAACGGTCTTTTGTGTCTGCTCGTTTGGTCAGCCCCCACCCTGGGAGCTGACCTTGCTGCCCCCCTCTCCCTCTCTGGCTTCTCCCTTCCCAGTCCCGGATATTCTCGCTGCACTGGTTTTTGCTTCCAGAACCCTTTCCCTGTACCTGTCCCACCCCCTCTTGAACCCTTCCACCATTTCTGTCTCCACCAGCCCCCTGGGCAGCGCATTCCATGGCTCCACCACCCTCTCAGTGAAGTAACACCTCCTCCTTTCTCTCCTGAATCCCCCCCCAACTTCCACCCATGCCCTCTAGTTCCAGTATGTTTACTGAAAACCAACACAGGCAGACACCTATACAGATTTAACATGATGAGAGGAGGTAATGATCAAACTCTGAATTTCTTTTTAGGAACTATCCAGGATTTCTGCGTGGTTGTCAGGTGATTTGGATTCGTGACTGGCCTCATGAAGTTGTTCTAAAGGAAGTAAGACACTACCTCAGCAAACACAATGTGTTAAGTCAGCACTCGGATGAAACAAGGTATACACTTGGTAAAATATGTGCTTTAAGTGTTTATCAACAAGTAAGCTAAAAACTATCTCAGAAGATATATTTGCTTGTTCCATTACTAGAACTGCAGTATTTCTTTTAAAAATCTTATTTCAGTTTGTTAACTGGCTAAGGAGCACTGAACCAAAAGCCTTTTTTCAGGCTCAGTCCCGACGAAAGACATACAAAAGATGGTATGACATAACAGTAATATAACAAACAGCAACATTTAAAACATTTACAGTATCGTCAACAGTGCATGTCAGTGTCAGTGGCTCAGTAGGTAGCACACTCGCCTCTGAGGCCGGGAGATCAGAAGGGCTGTGGGTTCAGTTCCCACATCTGGCACTTGGGTTAATATCCCAGTACTGACACTGTAGTGCAGCATGAGAGGGGTGCTGCACTTCTGAGGTGCCGTCTTTTGGATGAGACGTTAAACCGAGGTCCCATCTGCTTGGATTGGTGGTAGTTCAGGTGGATGTTAAAGATCCCATGGCACTTATCGAAAAGAGTAGGGGAATTTCCCCGGTGTCCTGGCCAAATTTCCCTCACTCACTAAAAATACCACCAACAGCTTAATCTGGTTCAAGGTCAGTTGGCAGTCATCTGTATCCCCCTCCCCCGGGTCGTGCCTGAAAATAGGCAGGATTTGTCTAGTGCACTTACCCGGTCAACAAAAACTAAATAAATAAAAATAAACAGTTACAAGACTCAAGTAAGTATTGTCACAGTTTGAATTTAAATAAATTGAAAGAAATAATTTTACATACTGCAACAGGTAGAGCTTTCCAAAAACCGGGAGCAGATATAAAAAAGGCCCTATAGCCCATTTTAGTTTTACTCAAAGGGGTAACTAATTGGAGACACCCAAAGCAAAATAAGTACCCACAGCAAGGACTGACTCAGAAAACAGTATAATTCATAAAAATCTCTTACTGTTTATTGAGAATATGCATACACAACACCAACATACTGTAGCTACAGATGGAAAAAACCTGCCGGTGGTAAACTGGTGTGAAGCACAGGGTTTTGGCTTCATTGGGGACTGGGGTTCCATCTACAGGGATACCCGCCTATACTGGCATGATGGTGTGCATCTGTCCAAGAAGGAAATGAGTCTCCTGGGTGATCAGTTTAAATGTTTCATTGGCAAGCTTTTAAACTAGCCGAGGGTGGAGGCACTGATAAGAAGCAAGGAATTCCAAGCCTCCCCCCAAAAAACAGGGTAGTTATCACGATAAACACCAAGGCAGAAAGGTCACTAGGGAGCAGAACAGGGATAAATGGAGAAGGCAAAGTCAGTAAGGGCAGGGATGGGGCTACAAGACCTAAAGGTATCAAAAAATGGAGAGCAATGAGTACCAACACCTGCAGTCTTGGTAATAAACTTCCGGAACTAGTGGTCTTGATGTAAAAGGAACATCTGGATATTGTGACAGTCACAGAAACATAGTACACACAGAATCATTATTGGGATGTAAACATACTAGGGTACACCATCTACAGGAGGGACAGGGAGGGTAAAAGAGGAGGAGGAAGAGGAGGAGGAGCTCTCTACTTAAGGGAAGGGATCAAAGCAACGGAACAAAAGGGTAAACTGGGAGGAGAGGAGGCACTGTGGGTCAACTTGGAGACAGACAATGGCACCACAATCCACACGGGGGTTGTATACAGTCCTCCATCTCAGGGGGGAGGAAATGGACAAGGAAATGATAGAAGATATCTTTAGAATGGCAGAAAAAGGGGAGATATTGTTGATGGGGAACCTGAATATGCCAGATGTTAACTGGAGCACATTAGCTGCAGCCACATCCAAGAGTGGGGTCATTCTCAATGTCCTGCAGGGGACATGCCTTAGACAGCTAGTATTGTAACCTAGTCAGGAGGGAGCAATCTTAGACTTGGTACTCTCAAATGGAGACAGAGAGAGGATCACAGATTTAGAAGTGGGTAGCCATGTGAGAACTAGCAACCACCGAACAGTATGGTTCATGATAAACACAGCAGTAGAGTCAAGCCATACAAAGGCAAAGGTCCTGGACTTTAGGAGAGCTGACTTTGCCAAAATGGGTGAGTGCCTTAGGAATGCACTAACAAATGGGCAGGAAGGAGAAGTGGAAGAACAATGGGGAATAATCAAAACTGCCATTACAGAGGCAATAAGCCTTTGTGTGAAGCAAATAAGCAAAACAAAATGAAGTAAAACACCACTATAGTTCTCGAAGGAGATGGCAGGGAAGGTTAGGGAGAAAAAAATAGCATTCAGGAAGTACAAGGAATCACGGAAGGAGCAGGACAGAGAACTGTATCAGTTAAAGCAGAAGGAAGCAGGGAAGGCAGTCAGAATAGTGAAGGCCCAAACCTAGGAAAAGATAGCCAACTCAGTTAGGAAGGGTGATAAAACATTTTATAGGTACATCAGGGAGCGAAGGAAGATGAAGGGAGGGATAGGAGGCTTAAAAAAGGGAAAGGGGTGGACAGAGGGTGACCGAAATGGCAGAGATACTGAACAAATACTTTTGCTCAGTATTCACAACAGAAGAAGAGTGGGAGGTACCTAAACCAAACAATAAAGCACTCTGGACAGGGGGTCGCTACCAGTCCATTCACAGAAGAAAGGGTCATGAAGAAACTCCTAAAACTCAAAGTGAACAAAGCAATGGGGCCTGATGGGATTCACCCCAGAATTCTGACAGGACTAAGGGGACAACTAGTGACACCACTGACTACTAAATTTTAACAAATCATAGGAGGATCGCGTGGTACTGGAGGACTGGAGGAGGGCAGATGTGATTCCTCTTCACAAATGTGGGGGCAAGGCAGAGGCAGAAAACTACAGACCTGTTAGCTTGGCCTCAGTGGTAGGGAAAATGATGGAATCACTTCTGAAAGAAAGAATTGTTGAGTACCTAGAGGCAAGTGGGGCACAGGACCGAAGGCAGCATGGATTCACAGCAGGAAGGTCACGTCAGACTAATCTAATAGATTTCTTTGACTGGGTTACCAAAGTAATAGACCAGGGAGGGGCTGTGGATATGGCCTACCTAGATTTTAGCAAGGCATTTGACACAGTCCCACACAAAAGATGAATAAACAAGTTAGCCAGCCTGAGAGTGGGCCCCAGGGTGGTAGCCTGGGTAACAAGTTGGCTGGACAACAGGACCCAGAGGGTAATAGTAAACAGAGTACACTCTGAAGAAATGGTAGTTAGTAGTGGGGTACCACAGGATTAAGTATTGGGACCAGTTCTCTTTAATGTCATTATAGGTGACATTGCAGAGGGTCTGGAAGGAAAAGTATGCCTTTGCAGATGACACAAAGATCTGCAACAGGGTTGATACACAAGAAGGGGTGCAAAGGATGAGAAGGGACTTGGCAAGACTGGAGGAATGGTCAAAAATATGGCAGCTTAGATTCAATGCAAAAAATTGCAAAGTAATGCACCTGGGAAACAAAAACCCAGGGGAAGGGTACACAATGTGAGGGGGGTACTTACAACAACACAAATGGAAAGGGACCTGGGGGTAGTTATATCAGATGACCTTAAGGCAGCAAGCAATGTGAGAAGGCAGTGAGGAGGGCTTGGGGGATACTGGGATGCATAGGGAGAGGCATCACCAGCAGAAAACATGAAGTTGTTATCCCTCTGTACGGACAGTTGGTGAGACCCATCTGGAGTACTGTGTATAGTTCTGGAGACTCCATCTCTGCAGGGACATAGACAGGATAGAGGCAGTCCAGAAGAGGGCAACTAAAATGGTTCAGGGTCTGCAACAGAAGCCATATGAAGAGAGACTAAAGTGCATTGTTATACCCTTGAGGAAAGGAGGAAGAGGGGGTACATGATAGAAACTTTCAAGTACCTCAAGGGAATCTACAAAGTCCAAGATGAGAGCATCTGTAGGAAAAACAGATGTATAAGAACAAGGGGACACAATTTGAAGATAAAGGGGTGCAGCTCAGGAGCAACGTGAGGAAGTACTTTTTCACAGAAAGAGTGGTGGATGCATGGAACTGCCTTCCTGAGGAAGTTGTGGGGTCAAAAACAGTGGGGGAATTCAAGAATGCATAGGACATACATAAGGCAATTTTAGTGAGAGGTAGGAGGAAGTAGGGTGTTGGGTAAATGGAATCTGCAGCTTATCCAGTAGTAGGAAATGGACAGACTAGGTGGGCCAAGTGGTCCTTATCTGCCGTCAAAGTCAAGATGATGTCAAGGCCAGCTGGCACACATACAGAGGTTTTGCTCAGGGGCTACCAAGCTTCCTCTGAGTGAACTGTTACATCACTTAGAGACCATATTTATAGTCCACCAAATTATTAAGAAATAAATCACATAAATGTGATAATTAGACTCAGTTAAAAAATGTGGTTATTCATATCAAACAGGCACAAACTTATAGTAATTGCAGTTCTAAGAACAACCACCCAATGGAAGGACAGCCCTGCTGTTACAGACAGTCGGAGCAAAATTTATCTTCATACAGACAGATTTTGATACACAGTCGTCACAAGCTGCAATTTATTATAACCCCATTTTACAACCATCTGTGCCCAGAAACAATACTAAGCTTCTCATAAGTGTAGTGTTCATTAGAATGTCGAGCTACTATAATTTAAGAAGCCCAATCCAACACTATACACACGTATATGGCACTACTTTTAAAGTAACCCATCCCAGAAAAATGTTCTACTGTCAAAAAATACAGCAATTAATAAATCTAGTGGTCCCAAACCATTTTCAGATATATGGCATATTTTTGGAAAACTTCTAAATGTCTGGAAAAAGTGCTAGAAGGCCCCAGTCCCTTACAACTAAATTAAGATGCAAACCACTACAAGAGGGAACACCTAAGGGCGGCAATGTCCATTCATATATAGCTGAGGAAGAATAATGCTGAATGAATAAAACATACACAATCCCAATAGAGTGAAGTCAAAAATATATAAAGAGTAGCCGGCCCAGTGGTGCTGAGGGTTGAGGCACTGGATGCCACACCTCGTACTACACTGGCGACCCGGGTTCGGGAACAGGCCCGGGTCATCGGGGGTTGGCTGAGGGGAGGAGGATTCAGCGTCCCAACAAATGCTGTCCTCCTCCAGGGTGGGGTAAGTTACCAGGTAGCGAATTCATCCATAGCACTACCACTGGTGGAAGCACGGGTGGTAGCATGGCTCTATGTATCAGGGAGGGAGCTGCCAGGTTCTTGACTGCGGCATGTGTCTGCACACCATATGTCTGGATGTATGTACCTCATGTCGGTGCCCTCAGGGGATGGGGACAAAATACAGGGTAAAAACACAAAAACAACCCCAGACACTGAGCAATATGAAGCCAGAATCCCAGTGGAGGAGTCGGGAGGGGTATGAGGCCCCCCACTGAAGAAAAAAGCCAAGGCCTGAGCAAGTTAAAAAAAAATATATATAAAGAGTATAATACCAATACACATGGCACACATTGTGTAAGGACAATACATAGATAATATTATAAAAAAATCCTTTTACAAAAATGCAGACAAATCAGTATTGCCATTCAATCTGACCCCTTTCCGTGCTCCTAATTCATAAATCCTATAACTCTCCCTATAACCAATGGATTTCTCCCAATTTTCTCACCTAGAGCCCATTACAACTTTCACAGTTCCAACAAGCTATATATCATGAGTCACCCCTGGTTTATTTTTGACATGCTTAACTATAACATAGGTGTCATTTCCCCTCTGTAAGGGTCTCACATGTTTCCCCACAAGTGTTTTAAATTGATGCATAGTGCATCCTACATAGAACGCCCCACAACTACATGTCAAAAGATATATACTACCCAGAGTGTGTCACAGTTCACAAAATCCCTCATAAAATTTGTTTTACCAGCACTGGGATTAATAAACCATTTCCCTTGTTTACTGTATGGGCAATACATATATCTTCCACACCTAAAGGTTCTCATGGGGGTAGTCCATGATGACAGTGATAATAAATGAGTGACTGTAGAAACAGCGACTCATTTATATCGCTATCATGAATGGCTACCCTGCTAGGGTAGTGACCCTTTAGAGAGCAGAGCGACCGGAAGGGGAGGGATAGGGAGGTGAAGGGGAGGGATAGGAGGGAAGGTTTGTCTGGGTGGTAGGATCCTGCTGCAGCTGAGCCAGCCCTGTGGTGTGGTAGTGAGGGTGGCTAGCTACGATGCAGCAGGAACTGGATTCGGGACCTGCTGGGGACTGTTGTTTTGCCACTGCTTGCGGCTCTGTTTTTTTAAAATGTTTTCCATGTTTCGCCCCCCCTCCTCAACATGCACCCCCTGGAGTTGACAATCATTAGTCAGGATGGTGTGGGGGGTGAGGTGGGTGCAGCCCCACATAAGCGCTTCTGTGTTTTCTTGAAGTTGGGTCACTGCTAGTTGTATATCATGAAATGCTTTTCAGAGACATACATTCGCGATGATAGCGATCGCTGTTTTTTGATAGCTATCATCACATGGAACCCTAGTGGGAGGTGGTGGCAAACAAGGGGATACTTCTATACATCTGTGTTTGTAGGAGACTGGGAATTACCCAATCCCTAATAGTATCAGGTATATGAAAAACTGTTGAAGGTCCCCTATTATCCATATCTCTCAGCTTTGGTACAATCCCAAGAATTCACCAATGCTGATAAATAATATACGTGACGTTATCAGACCAATTAGAATAAGTAGTAACAAATGGACAGGTAGGTGAGTTATGTCATTCCACAGGAGGTCCTGCAGTCAAAATAGATGCCCTATCCATGCTATCCACCTGTGGGACAGCCCTAAAAATACATTGATTACTGAACCCCAGTTGTTTAAAACAAACAATTTGTTGGACCTTTTTACTTCATACCCCCCCATGCAGTTTCATAATGTTCTAATCAACTGGCCCTTCAGTATATTCTAGGCCACATGGGGAGGATGCCAGCTATCAAGTTGCAACAGATTGCTAAAGTCAGTACGTTTCTGAAATAAAGTTGTACAAAAATGACTAGTGTTCTGCCTATATATCTTCAAATCCAGAAATGTAATACTATTTGCATCAATACAGGACCTAAATTTAAGGCAACCACTGGTACTCTCCAAACACATGACAAACGCATAGAATTGTTCCTCAGTACCCTTCCATATCACAAGTCTATCATCAATATAGCAACACCACAAATCCAGACAAGACAGCGTGACTGGGCATCCCCTGGAACATGCATATGCACAGACACATGCCCAATATAGCGGCATGGCTTTTCGGCCATGATTTCTATAACTTTTAGCCCTCATTTTTCATTTTGAAACACTTTCCCCAGTTCAGTGTTAGTCAGACTCTTAAAACATGTCTTTAGCTGAATGGGGATGGTGGGAGGTGTGCATGACCTGCTGCTGCACAATGGGTCGGGGGGGGGAGTGAATAGCCTAATGGCAGCCCGTTCTCTTCTTCGCATTTTTTTTCCAGAGATTAATGATGAATGAACTGTGGAGGCAGTGGTCACTGGAAGGGAGCCGGGAGGAATCAGTGTTAGTGGTCGGTACCATTATAGTGTCTGTTCAGTGGCACAGTTTACCGGCAGCTAAGCATGGAGACAATATGGCAGATTTTTGCCTTTGATGTTGTAGGTGTTGGATTGATTTTAAACAGGGGGGATTCTAGATGTGGCTGACTGGCACCTTTTCCCATGGGTCATGCTAGGATTTACCACAGATAAAAGGTGCCAGTTGGCTAATCAGATTACAGTATTCTCAGACCCATTGTATAACAAATAATTTAAAAATGTTACCAATGAGTGGGTACTTTCTCCACTGTGTTGGTACTGTCCAAGCCTCTCCGATCCCAAATGCATTCTACACTCCAGTTAAGATATCACACATTTATTAGATATTAGACATAAGAACTCAAGACAGTAGTAGACTGGATAGCCCATCTGTATCACCCCCACTAACTCCACAGTTGTACCCATGCATAGTACTCCCCATGCATTTTGCTAATTGGGGGTTGAAGGACTTGACTGTTAAACATTTAATTACCTCAGCTGATAAATTATTTCAGATGTCTTCCACCCTCTGGGTGAAGAAATGTCTCCTGTGTTTGTGTCTGAAGTGCTCTCTTTGCAGTTGTGGGTAATGACTCCATGGTTTGATTGTACTGATTTGGGATTTAGATGCAGGGCTTCAATTAGTTCAGGCTGAGGCAGTGTGGTCTAGTGATTAGAGCAATGGCCTGGGAACTAGGAGACTAAAGGTTCAAACCCCACTAGAGCCAAATACTCACTGTGTGAACTTGGGCAAGTCACTTAACCTCTCAGTGTTCCAGCCTACCTAGCTGTGGAATTGGACAAAAGGAGGACCCCACTGGAAACAAGATGTTGCATCTCAGCTGGGCTATCGTGTACAGTATAAACAAATTGTAACAAAAAATAAATATATACAGTATCTTGGGATCTTTTGTAGCCCTGTGTATCAATATCATGTCCCCGCTCATACTCCTACTCTCCAGCATGATAAATCAAATTTGTAAGTCTTTCACAGTATGTCTTGCCTCTCATAACCTCTAACCATCCTGGTTGTTCTTTTCAGGACTTGGGTCTACCCACCTCCTCTTTGTGGTATGGGGCCCAGAAATGTAAACAGGTGATGTTTCACCAGTGAGCGTTATAACAGCTTTATTACCTCCATGTTTCTGCTAGTAAAGTTTCTCATCTTATGGGTCACATTACCCATCCCTCCACCTGAACAGACTGAGACCATACCTCTCAACCTCCTGCCTCATAAATCAGGGACAAGGCTTAAAAAAATCAGGGACAAAGGACCAAAATCAGGAACACATCTTCAAACTTGATGATATCCACTCAAGAAGCTGGTAGAATACGGGGCTTAGTGCAAAATGCATTTCTAAGGAAGAACACCTCTTTAACTTTAATGTTTGACATTATTCTGTGCTTCCAACTCCCACTGTTTGGTCATAGAAACACAATTTTTAGGAGGGACAGTGTAAAATTTTGAGGCAAAATCAGGGACAGTTGAGAGGTATGATTGAGACAGACAATGTGCTTTGGAGAAACATGGCCATGGCCTTGCATTTATTAAACAGTATGTTACGACAGTTAAAGCCAAGTCAGCATGACTTGTGTAGTAAGGTAGTCAGGGCAAGTCACTTAGTAATGATATCATCATCATAGTGACCACACCCTTACCCAAGGGGAGCTGTCTGAATAGGCCCGCTGAAGGGCTGAAGCACAGGAATTATTTTTTCTGAGGCACCTGCTCTGATTAAAACATGCACTGAGCATCTTGAAAAACCTACAGTGAGTGCTGTCTTTTTCTTTTGTGAATATTGCAGCTGGCAGCTTTGAGAAAGTATCACCAAACCTGGGCGCACCACTTTCCTGTTTAACTGAATGGATATAAATCCTGTGAGGTAACTGGCCTCTGTGACATGAAGAATGGCTCTGGTTCAGGTGCTGATGTGCCCTTCCATGTCACTGGTCACTGCAGAACAATGGGCAATGCCCAAAGAGGCTGTCCTTCCAACTGGCCCTCAAAGGGAAAACTCCAGCTGTCTGGGTCTTCACCTCTTGCCAGCCTTAAAGTGATCCACCTGCAAAGAAGTGTGATTCCCTTTTACCGCCTTCTTACAAATCTTACGAAATGACCGTGACCGACAGGATGAGCATGGCTCTTGATGCTCATCCCCCACAAGCACTTCATGGTACTATTTTCTCTACAGCACTTTTTGGGTCACCTAAAAATCTATCATTTCCTATCCTAAACAGGTGTACCCCATCCCAGGCATAAAACTGGGTACTTTTATCACCATATCATCGTACCTCAGGACAGACTCCCAATAGTGTCCATACATGACTGCATAGCCATGTTGGCCAGTCTGCGAGCTTTTTCAACTGCTCTGAGCTCTTGGGCATGCCACCAATGCTTTGTCTTGATAATGTGAGGCCATACTATGTGTATATCTGGCCAGGTGTGCTGCAACAAGGCCATGTCCTCTTTCATTTAGCCTAACAGTTTGAGCAATTTTATTTCTCCCAAATCAGTCTCCCAAGTGCACCAACAGAATGTTGGGAGGGCGCTTCACCGTCAGGCTTTGGCCATGATCCACGGGAGTAGAACACACCATCTTATCTTCCACCATCCTGTCCATCATACTCGAGCCTGCCGGGGTCAGAAACATGTTCTCACCTCCCTCGAACTGCTTTACTCTGATGGCTGCCCAGTGGATGAATGAATGCCCACATAGCCACACTTGTCGGCCCAAGGAACTAACAACTGTTAAGAAACAAAAAACAGAAGTTACAGCAAATGCGGTCTCAACATATTTTCCAAAAACCTTTGACCTCCACTGGCCAAAAGACTGAATCTAGCCATCTGTAAGCCTTTCTGCTCTGGCATATGCGGCAGACTCTATGTGGAAAGAGTGGGTATTGAATTCTTTCGAGTCCACCCCCATCCATGTCATGGTCTTCCCTAAAACATGACAAAAACTGGAACACCATCAAGGGGGACCCATCATGATGATGAAACAATGAGACCCCCCCCCCCCAGAAGTCCAATGGGATACATAGCCATCATGAACCCATGTCTGGATGTTCCACTGTACCCCAGGGGTGATCTCAGGCTGCTCCAACACCCCCAGGCCCACTTGTCTGTCTTGCTTCTGCACAACTGGATGAACATCTCTCTGGTGTCATCATTCTCTGGGGTCACTGGCAAGCCAGCTGCTTTGCATGACTACACCAACTCAGATACCTTAATGGCCCACAGAAAGACACCAAAAATGCCATTCAAAACAAAAGCCCTTCTGATGGTGATGAGCCCACCCACAGGAACTCTTCCTAAACTCATGTCAACAGAGCCAGGCTAATCAGCCACCTGCCATCCGGCTGCTTGAGGACTCTGTGGGCCCACCCTTCCAACATCTTATGAAGGGGGAACGCCCCTGTGGTATACTCATGACCCATGACTTGGAAAACCATGAAATACCCGCTACTTACTGCCCCACTGATACTGGCGTGGACTCCCCCCATCTCATGTGGAGGACATATGAGCATAGCTGGTCCACTGGGATAGGCCAGACATTCCCCCATGCTTGGACCTGCCACAAACTCAAATATTTCTCCACCTCCCAGGTATGCTGACTGCCTGCTGGGCATTCACAAACACCTGTGTAACTCCCAGGCTTCTGGATCACTAGTTCCCAGGGGCAGGCTGGGACTTTCCTGAGATACATCTCCACTTCTGGAGCTAAGTCACAGAACCTCCGCCACTATAAACAACAAAGAGTATCACCAATACTACTAGCTACACCAGGCACAAGGACAGCTCCAAACTGTATGTTTAGAACTAAACACTTAGGGGCAAAGACCTACGTGAGATTGCCAAGCAGACCCTTGCATCCCAGCTGGCCATTTATAGTGAGTACTACTCGGAATTGTCTATCCTGAAGGTCACTTTTTTGTTCCTCAGCTTTTCCATCATTCTCCCTGCAAATAAGCACTGAAGCCCAAGTCACCAGATGCATATTTAAACAGCTCAAGCTCTTGACTAGTGTCTGGTTCCGGCCAGATGGCCACCCCATGCAAACAATGTAAGAATGTCAGCCACACCCCAGGATCCTTCCTCATTACTTCTGTCACCTGTATCCTGTTATGAGGCTTAGTGCAGCTGGAGCCAACCTTTAACATCCGGTGTAAGGATGTCCTGCCCATGGGTGTGACCTTACAAGCATAATTAAGGTGGCTGAGCAATTGTTGCAACTCTCACAAGGTGACCTTGCAAACTTGGCTACCTGAGAAGGGAGGGCCCGAAGTGCCACCAGCTTCTCCCGGGGCAGCCAAAATTCCATGGTGACTGTGTCAATCTCTGTTCCTAAAAAGGAAAGCCTAGTGCATGACACTTTTGTCTTCTTAGGGTCAAAGGAACTCCCAGGTCAGCACATACCACCTGGAAAGCCTCCATGAGCTGGCTACTGTTATCGGTGTCTGCTTCACCTACATATCTATATGGGATTTAATGCAAAGAAGTGCAAGATCATGCACATAGGGAAGAGAAACTCTGAAGCCACTTATAGGCTGGGAGGGGAGTTGCTGGCAGTCACAAAGGAAGAAAGGGACTTGGGCGTCATCATCACCAATATCCTGAAATCATCCAAGCAGACCACTAAAGCAGTAGGTAAGGCTAGGGGGACATTAGGGTGTATTAGTAAGGGTATCACAAGTCAGAAGAGGGAGGTAATAATCCCTCTTTACAAGACACTGGTTAGGCTCCATCTGGAGTACTGCGTGCAGTACTGGAGGCCACACCTTCACAAGGACATTAACCAAATTGAGGCAGTCCAGAGAAGGGCAACCAAAATGGTGCAGGGACTGCATCAGAAAACATATGTGGACAGATTAGCTGAGTTCAATATGTGTATCCTAGAGCAAAGAAGGGAGAGAGGTGATATGATTGAAACATTCAAACACCTTAAGGGCATTAGCAAGGTGAAAGAGTCTAACATGTTTCAATATAAGAAAAATAGCAGGACAAGTGGACACAACATGAGATTAGAGGAAGGCCTATTAAGGGGTAATGTGAGGGAGTTCTTTTTCACAGAAAGGGTGGTGGATGCATGGAATTGCCTACCTCAGGAAGTGGTGGATATGAATACAGTGCAGGGCTTCAAACAGGCATGGGATAGGCATAAGGGAGCAATACAGATGAGTATAAATAGATAGGCCATTGACAGAGTAAAGGCCAATGGCACATTCATAAGGCAGAAAAAGAAATGGGCAGACTGGATGGGCCTTGCGGTCCTTATCTGCCGTCAACTTCTATGTTTCTATATAGGAAGTCATCCAAATAGTGAACTACTTCTGACCTCCCTGTCCTGTACATGGTGGCCCAATGCAGGAATGTGCTGAACTGCTCAGAAACAGTGTGCACCATTGCGTACCCCATTGGCATGCAATTATCTGTAACATGTTGGCCCTCAAATTTCATGGAAGCACCAATAACAGCCGAAAGGCAGTCTCAATGTCCACCTCATCCAAGGGATCCCTCCCCAACCCCTAAACCACCCCTGTTGCCCTGTCAAACAGTAAATATGCCACTGACATGTGGACTGGGTCAATATGATGGTTAACTGAGTCTCCCTTCGGGTATAATAAATGATCTATCATTTGAAACACACCTGGCACATTCTTGAGAATTAGCCTAATAGAGGAAACACAGAAATGAGTCTGGGGAAGTGCCATGAAAGGCCTGCTTACCCTACCTGTGGCTACTTCTTTGCTCAGTTTAGCCCACACCACTTCTGGTGTCTCCCTGGCAGACTACAGGTTTGCTGCCTCTTAAGTCTGGTGGGGACCCTCATGTGGACTCTAAAATCCTTCCTTAAAGCCTTCAAACAAGGTGCAAGTGGCTGCCCCATTCAGGTAATTGGCCAGCCTTCTTCCAGTACACTCCACCCTTATTGGTGCTGGCAGCCTTGTTGTGCCATTTTCAAAAGGGCCAAAAGGCATTCATCCCCCTTGTACACCGGATATAAGGGTGCAGGTGGCCACACAGCAAGCATTCATGTTTAAAGATACACGAGTCCAATTTGCAAGTCTTCTGGTTATAGTAATGCTCTCCTCCACCCCACTCCTACTGCTACCCTGGGTCCCCTTCTTTAGCAGTAGCAATCACTTGACTAGGAAAACACTGTTAGAGTGTTGTACTCCCTCCCAGGTCTATCGCCCACAGTAGGGGAAGGTCCAACATGTCCCATGGCCTGCCTGGCATATTCTGCTTATGCTTCTGAAACTCTTCATCATACTCTAGCCATCTCTATCCTGATTTACTAGCATGCATGCATGGACATTCATATGGTAGAAAAAATGGGCAGACTGGATGGGCCTTGCGGTCCTTATCTGCCGTCAACTTCTATGTTTCTATGTTTCTGTATTCCAGCTATAGTAAGTCTACAGACCCAATGCTTTTGTTGACTTTACCTACAGTACGTCAGCAACCCCTCAAATACTGTAAAACTGGGTGATCAACTTTCCCAAATGCACTGGTTAGTAACTTTGTGTTTCTTTCCCCTCATCCACCCATCTTTCTCCTTCTTTTCCTTCTCCTCACCCTGCTTTCTGGGCCTATTGAGCAATGTGAACACATCCACGTACTTCCCATTAGTGATTTGCTGCTGGACCTTCTCTGACAAGATGGAAATCCACAGACTTTTGAAGGCTTACAAAGCCCACATATGCCAGTTGTGGTACTTCCTGCTGGAGCAGAGGGGATACAGCTGTACCCCCTATGGCCTGATACCCTTAGGAATCATGCCTCACTGTGTGGGGTCTGTCTGCTTTTGTTCCTGTGCTACTATGAATGACAGGACACTGTCACCCTTCTGCTTGAGAGTTGAGGGCTCTGCCGGGAGGGAAAGAGCCAGGGGCTGTGAAGATGGACCACCCAGTGGCAGCAGATTGACCCCAGAAGTTAATGGTACAAACGACTGATGACAGTAGCTACATTCACTGCTGACTGTACTAGGTCCGGCGGGGAGGGGGAGGTAGAAGTATGTTACCAGGCATTATATCCAAACAGCATAAATATCATTGTTAAAGTGGTCATGCCAGTGATATATAGATAGATACATACATACTGCCCTAAAAACTCCAAAAGTTACACCTCCCCCTCCCAGTATGTTTATGTGAAAGTTTCATCAGGAAAGGCAAACTGAGTAGTGAAATGCTCGTTTCCAGATGCATCCTGGGGGAGAGGGGACGGGGATAAACAGTAAGTACAAGCAGCAATAAAGGACAAAATTACAATGCTGTATGTGTAGATGGTAACAGGTCACAAAAGCATTAGGGGCCAACTATAAAGCCTACTGGAATAACCCAGGAAGCAAACACTTAAAAAACTTTAGCTCATTTGGTTTTTGAAACAAATGAATTTATTCTTGACTCTCCACAGTTGTTTTTAACTAAAAGCTTTGATTTGAGTTCCGACATTCTTTGCCATCAGCTGAGGTTTTTAAAACCTTAAATAATGCCCCTGAATTGAAATCCCATACTCCCATTACTGAGTATTGCCTTTGTGTAAAACCATAAGGCAAACATCTTTAAAACTTGTTCTGGCGTTTTTACAAAATGTTCTGCTCCTGTTGGCTGTGAAAAAAAAAAATTGCCCTCTTTGCCTGTCTCCAACTAAGCTTTTCAGCCTGCCAGCAATCAAATCCCTGTCCTTTTAACCTGTTACCACCTCTGCTTTGTGAGCCAACACCTGAGGCCCTGCCAGCAGTCCCACCATTGATGTGGCCAGCAAAATCCAGTTTGCATTCCCATCCTAAAATTCACAGAAAGACTTGACGTGCTTAAACACAACTTGTGCATTGAATCCCGCTCCAGTTTTTAATCAGCAGCACGCCAATGAGAAAGAACTGCAGAGGCCGAGATTGCTAGACAACTCACCTGGCCCGCCACATGGTGATCAGCATCCAGGAACATTGCTCCACACCAACCAAGACCACCTTTCCTGCGCTGAAAACCTCATCCACTATAGTTACCACGAGGATTTCCTGGTCTCTGTTTCTTTCTGCCTAGTCCTATCCATGTAGGGTTGCATGTGCCCAACTTACCAAGACCCAGACAGGTATGTGTTTCAAACAATGAATTCTGCATTACTATGAAACAACCACGGCTGCTGTTATCTAAATGGTACTAATAACCCAGCCTACCTGGTGAACTTGCTCTAAAGACTTTGCAATATTAACAAGAAAGTGTCTCAAAATATGCAGTTTTGTTTGTTTGTTTGTTTTGCTCACACTCTTTCCCTGGACTGCAGTAGCTTAAAATACTTTTTTCAGCATGGTCCAGTTAAGGATATTTGATCACTGAATGCAAATGTTAGGTGTAACTGCTCGCCAACTGCCCCCCCCCCCATTAAGTCTAACCTCAGAATTATTAATCACATCTTTTAGCTAATCCCCCTTGCTTTGGAGTACCTAGTGAGCCATGCAAATAATCTGGGATGCTGCATGGCAGTCGGCATTTCTCACACACCAGCTCAACCCCTGGCTTCACCTGCTGGGCCATCCTGAGCCCCCACATGGCAGTTGGCATTCACTAGCATGCTGACTCGCCCACTCCACATTCAACCACTATGTCCTTGTGTCTGAGCTCCCATCAAGTGGAAAATACAAACCAGCCTTGTGGAACATGCAAAAACGGGGCTTTTTCCATGAGGAGCCCTCCATCTGACTCTTGATTAGCTGGGACAAAAAGATACAATTCCCACGCCATCCTGTAGGAAGAAACAAGTGACCCACTGCACTATGAAGGTGATATCTGATAGCTGCTCACCTATGAACCTCATGAGCCCCAGCTGTCTGTATAGAAGAAACCACCTGCTAGATCTACCCAGCAGCTGCCCATTACTAGAAGCGGGCCTTCTCAACCACCATGTGGCAGTTGGCGTCCTCAGGAATGCCAACTCACTCCACCTGAAAAAGCAACCTGCAAGGCTCTGTAACAGCTAGCTTTCCTCCAGGCAGCTGTCCTTTACTAGAAGTGGGCCTTCTCCACCATCACCTGGCAGTCAGCATCCCCAGGAAGGTTGACTCACTCCCTAGACCTGGGACCCCACTGTAACTGCTGGGGCACCACAGGGGTGATTTTCCTTCAGGCCAGAACCCCAGGGCACCGCTTTTGCTGATTTTAACCAGGTAACTTGGTGAAGGCACTTTTATCCACCCACAGCAGCAGAGCTTATCCTAGCAATCTGATCTTATTATACCCTACAGGTATGCCATCTCTCACTCTCTACAACAGCCAAAACGTACTGCAATACACAATCCCCAAGAATGTCTCTCTTCCAAAAAATTAACAAACAAATGAGCATCCTTTTAGAACAATGGCTTTAGGTCTGGTCACAGTACCACTACGGCTCTAACCCAACTCACTAGTGATGTTAAGTCCAATATGGACAAGGGCCTGTTTACTGGTGCAGTGTTTATAGACCTCACCAAAGCTTTTGATCTGGTTAATCACCCTCTGCTTGTGCACAAACTGTATTCTCTTGGTGCCTCTGGTTCCACCATATCCTGCATAAGCAGTTACCTCTCAAACCGGTCCCAATCCATCTTCTTCAACAAAGACCTATCACCTCCTGCTACTATCTCCTGCGGCATCCCACAAGGATCCATTCTAGGATCCCTGCTCTTTTCCATTTTTGTTAATGATTGTCTCACTGCCTTTACGCACTGCCAAGTCACCATGTACATGGACGACCTGGTGCTCTACTCAGCTGCTCAGTCAGTAGACGACATCAATACAGACCTGTCATATGCATTTCAAAAGATTCAAACCTGGCTCCTAAATAATGCTCTAATCCTTAATCTACCTAAGACCCAGGCTATGCTCTTTGGGTCGACCAGAAAAGTCTGTACTGTGACTCCCAAGCTTTGTGTGCGCAGCTGTGATGGCTCAACAGTCCAGTCCACTGACTCCTTTAAATACCTGGGTGTGACACTCGATCTCACTCTTGACTTTTCATCTCATATAAACAAGATATACAAAACTGTAAACATAAAGATTGGTGCCACTTACCGAGTGTGTCACTCCCTTACTCCTGCAGCCAGGATCTCAGTGGCTACAGGTGTCTTGCTCCCTAGGCTACAGTATGCCCTCCCTATTCTTTCCCACTCTAATGCTGGAATTCTTCATAAATGGGACACTACCTATAACAATATCTCAGATTTGCCTTGTCGGCCACCCGACTCATTCACCACTGTCTTCTGTATGCCACCCTTCAATGGCTGTCCCCCTCTGCCCTGCGCTCATACTCACTGGGTTGCTTCATGGACTCCATGACAAGACTCCCCTGCCCAAAAAGCATTGGAGCTATGCTCACCCCGGTGCCTCACTCCCATCTATTGAGATCATTAAACTCCACCCTGTTCTCTGTCCCACACTGCTTTACTAAAATGGGAGAACAAGCCTTCTCCCACTTTGCCCCAAAATTCTGAAACTCTTTACCTCCCTGTCTATAGGGCTCCCAGTCTCACTCCTCCTTCAAAACTGCATTTTTTCCCCATCTACAAGCACTTGATTCCTGTGACTGTAACTAGTCCTCTCCGTCTCCTCTCTTTATATCTCCCAACCTAGTTTTCTTGTTCTCTGAATTGTTGAATGTTCTCAGCCTAATCCTGCTCCCGTTATTTCCTGCGAGGATGGTTACTACTATATGTAAGTTTTTTGTTTTTCTTCTCCGAGCCATCCCTGCGTGGATATCAATTGTTTGCACTATATGCTGCATTGTACTGCATCATTTGTACTTCATCACTGTTCAGTTTTGTCAACTGTGTATTGTACCCTCTCGGGTCATGCTTGAAAATAGGCAGGATTTTCGCCTAACACACCTACCCGATTAACAAAAGCTAAATAAATAAAATAAATAAATAAATACCGAGCCTGAAGCACAGTCTTCATCCAACCTGCCTTCCCCTTTTAACAGTGTGTTCTGACCCATCAAGCCTAATTTACCATTGGACAAATCAATCTTGGGGTCTCCTGAAGTCCTTCTTGGAGTGCAGTGCTTGCAAGAATGTATCATATATATCATAGTATGATATCATAGTGTCATATAAGTCAGAAAGCCATACACCATGTGACCCAATTGTGTTATTCCAAATAATGGATGTGATCTGACCGTAGGCTAAATAGTAAGTGAAAGATCTTCTCTTTTGCTTGCCATTATACTTGCCTAAGCTCCTACCCTCCAGCCCTAAGCCACCCACCCCCAGGGAGCGCCTACCTACCTACCTCCCTACCTACCCTTGCCCCTAGTGGGTGTCTACTTAGCTAATTAACCTGCTGGCTCAGGTGTCAGTCAGAGCCATGCCCACAGATGATGGCCCACCTGCAGCAATTTCTTTCAGGCTCTACAGTAGTTACATTTTTTTTACTACTTCATTACAATGGCTCTTGCATTTCATGTCCTTAGCCACAATAACTCCAAGATCTCTTTCTTTATCAGAAGATTTAATGTTTGTTCCATTTCAATAGTTTTCTCCTCCCATATGGTTGTTATTTTTGCTAGGTTGATTACTACACTCTTGTCTGCATTGACTTACATTTTTGATCTGCTGTCCAAGTAGCTGTGTGGTCCAGATCAGGATGTCCCTCTGTTGATCTGTCATCTCAGCACTATTCCCTAATATCATATTGTCTGCAAATTTACAAATCTCACTCTCACATCCTAACTCCATGGGACCGATTTTCAAATGTTAATGCAGGGGTTGCGTCAAGCCCTGCATCAACCACATTGTTTGACGCAACTGCGCCAAACTCCTTTGATGCAGCTGTGCCCAATTTTAGTACATTGGGTGCAGTTGCAACATTTTCCACACTTTAAAGCAGTTTACGACAAAGATTTGGTGCAAGCCCCATAAAAAAGGTCCTCTAAATAGTGCAGGTTAGACCGGGGGTGGGAGAGCTGGTCTAACTTGTGGCATTTGACACACAGGAATGAAGACTGCGATCGACACTGAGAGAATGCCGCAAGCCCTCTGCGCCATATGATTGGCATACAAGGGGCTCGCGGCACTGGCAGAGCATTTGAAAATTGGGCCCCATGTCTCAAATATATATAGGTTAAAGAGGAGAGGTCCCAGCATTGAAGCCTGGGGGCATGCCACTGGAGACCCTCTCCCACCTTGACATGGCACCATCTACACAGAATCTCAATTTCCTTCCCTCCAAACAGTTTCTGACCCTTATTACTGAAAACTCTTGGTCTGTAAGAATAAGAAATAATTCCCTACTTTGGTCAAGCTATATTACGTCCACAGGATGCCTTTGTCATGAGCACAATGAATTCAGTCAAAGAGACTTCTTAGATTTTGTAATACAGTACAAGACCTGCCCTGGGTGAAGTCATGTTGATTTTCACTTATCAGCTTGTTGCCTTCAGGAGATTGTCTATTTTTCCCTTACAGTACCTTCTATTATTTTAGATATAACAGTGGTTAGGCTGACCAGTCTGTAGTTATTACAGCTTCCACTGTCTCCCTTTTGTATACTGGGACCACTTGCTTCCCTCCAATCTTGTGGCACCCGCCTTTCTTCAGGAATCTGTTAAGAATGGCAGGGTCCAGTTAGCCTCCTTCAGTTCCTTTGACACTCTGGGGTTCAAGTTGTCTAGCACTGGTGATTTTGTTATGGTTAGGCTCTCAAGTCTTTTCTTGTACTGCATCATTTATACTGATGTCCCCTGTTTCTTGTGTATCAGTCACTTTTCCCAGTGCCGAGCAGGAAAACTTAGTTGATCAGCAGTCTCAAAGACATGCCCGCAAACACTGTATTCAGTGATCAGTGCCCCCCAACTACCTTTGTATCTGACTGTGGACCTACTGTATCTATAAAACATTTTATACTTCAGTTTAGTTGATGTGGCAATCCTTTGCCCAGCCCATTTTTCCCTTCTTATCTTTTTTCAGAGCCTTTGCCTTTTCACCTCATCAGCCTTAGTTATGTTAGTGCCATTGGGCTCAAGTTTCAAAGGTTGACGCAGGGCTTGCATACTAACCCCATTTTTCGGTGCACCTTCGCCAAACTCCTTTGATGCACCTGCACCCGATTATAGTACATCAAGTGCTGTTGCGACAGTTTGCACACTTTGTAGCAGCTTGTGCCAAGTATTTGGTGCAAGCCCTATTAAAATGGTCCTCAAAATGGCATAAGTTAGGCCAGGGAAAACCTGGTCTGCCTTGCGGCATTTGGCGCGTGGGGTTGGAAATCCCAATGGGCAGCTGGGAGAATGCCGCAGGCCCCGTGCACCAAACAATCAGCACACAGGGGGATTGCAGCATTCTCAGGGGCTCTGAAAATCGAGACCAATGTTTTTACATTTTTTGAAAGTTCTTTGTCTTGACTGCATCCCAAATATATTCTGCGTTCCAATGAACATTTCATACATTTTTGTGAATGTAAATTCATCTAACGTGGCTCTTTTCTTCTTCTAGAGATCGCATATTTGTACCGCTGACCTCATTTCTAACTTAGCTGTTGTTGCATATTGTACGTAAATATGTTTTCATCAGATATCATTTCTTGTTTTAGTTTTGAAAATGTCAAAATACTTCAGCTGAAAATAATGATGCGGTCCTTATCTGCCGTCAAAGTCTATGTTTCTATGTGCTCTGTGGTCTTCCTCCATCAGTCCGACATTCAGCAAAGCTGACCTGATGAAACTACCAGATTGTGGGGGGGCCATGGGCGAGCCACAAGGTGATGCGTCGGAAACAGCAGCAGCAGGTTGTTGCACTCACCGGTGTGCAGTTAAGGAGAGATAGACAGGCAGGGAGTTATCGTTAGCCCAGATATCTGATGTGCAGTGAAAAACACCACCAACAGCCTCTGCAAGCAGAGCAGCAACAGCAGATCACATGCCATCATATAGTCGTGGCAATATAGTTTGAGAAAACATAGTTCGAGATGGGATCTAATAACGGGGGTGCAAATAGTTGAGAAGCCGTCGGAAGCCAGTATCTTCCACAACTGACATAGGCTGGAGATCCAACGCCATCATGTCAGCAATCAGCTGTGTGATCTGCTATGCTGTTGGATGTGAGGCATGATACTTTGTTTGTTCATGCACAGCATCCATTATTGGAAGTGCCACGGGAGACATCGATGTGGACCGCTTCAACAATGGTGGTGTGTGAAGCATTGATGACTGTCACTGCCTTGTAGTATCAGTGGAGTCAGAAATGACCACCAGAGTAGAGACTGGACTCTGTGTTGGTGAGGGGGAAGGAGTGCTGTGACCACTGGGTTGCTCTAAATCATAAGTGTCATTGGTACCACCACCACTACCAACAGTGCATGCCTGTCCACCGGAAGGGTTTAGTCTTGGTGAAACCAAAGGTCCCAATCCAGACCCAGATGAGCTTCAATACGCTTGAGGGTGCTTAAGCTTCAGGTGGTTCTGTAATGATGTTGTGGTTAAGTTAGAGAGTGACTTCCCTCGGCTTATAGTGGCGTTGGAAAAGAACAGACTGCTTTCCTTGTGTCTTCCTTTAACACTATGAAATGCAGCCACACAGCACTTTTAACACTGCAGTTTCCAGTGATTCTGCTAGCTCCACACCCCCAGTTGTTTTTTCAACAGACGTGCCTGTCTTGTTCTTATGTTCTTGCCCTGAGACCACTGCCCCTGATAGTGCCATGCCAGTGCTGCCATCACTTGGCTGTCCTTGAAGCTGTGATGGAGCCTGCTGAAGAAACATTAGTGTTGCTTGTTTGGTGTTCTTAGAGGAAGGGAGACCCTTATTGTACTCTTACTGCTACTTTTACCACCCTTGCTAGTAGTGCTACACCTAGAGGCTGTTTTGCCAGCCACCTTTTTTTTTTTTGCCCTCAAGGTACATAGCAAACTTTACTTCATCTTCAAAGTCACTCACATCTACCTCCGATGAAGAAGATGACGTGTCACTGGGCAGTTCATCATGTGGAAGGAAATACACAGAACCAGAGGACTGGTCATCCTCTGCAACATTTTCAGGAGTACTGAGAAGCTGAGTAGCAGGAGGCATATCTGTATCAGCTGCAGTGGTCATACTGGTAATATGCACCATGGCAGGGGTACCAGACTGTGGTGATAGTGTTACAGTAGTTGCAGTAGTGGCAGGGTTCATAGTGTCACTAGTGGGTGGAGTGACAGTCACAGCTGCAGGACTGGCTGTAGTAGTCACGCTACCCATTGTTGTGGAAGAGGAAGACAGGGTCTCTATAGTTGTGGTGGTGGTGGTGGTAACACTTGATTGATGGTACTGGTGAGAGATGGGGACACAATGGTGGTTGTGGTGGTGGGAGTCAAGAACAGTGTTTTTCTGCTTGTGCTTCCTGTATCCCTTTGTTCCTGTGCCAGCCGCAGTACTACTGTTGTTGAAAGACATAGGCTTGAAAGGGTTAAAAAAAACTTTGGGCATCGAAGACGGGATGACCGTCGCTCATGTTCAGGTTCAGCATCACCAACCTGTTCCTCCATTGTAGATTTGCTTGGGCTGGACCAAGTAAGTTTTTTCCACCTCTACCTGTCATTGTCTTTGTCTTTGCCTATGCCAACAAGTTCTAAACACTCTCAAGTACTTAATACTTCATAAATGTAAAAAAGTTCTGTTTTATTGTAGCACCAAAATATTACTTCAAGCTGCACCTGCTGTAATACTGCTTTATTTTAGCACCGAAAAATTATTGCAAGCCCACCAAAACTGCTGGCAGCTAGGCTACTGACTTTCATGAAACCCCAGCCCAACCTCAGAGTACACCACAAATATTTCTTACAGAGATTTATATGCAACAACTACTGCAATTCACTTTTTTTTTGTAAATGCAGACAAGTTCTGCTGTATTCCAGTACAAAACAAGCATTTGTCAATGCCGAATGTTTGCTTGCTGCCATTGGTAGTGTAGGAGTTAGACAGCTGCATAATAGGAATGGCAGTGAAGTATTGAACTGAAGCCAACCCCACCACCACCCTGCAGAGACTGACAGGCATTGGGGTGTGCCATTGGGATGTCAGGCATAACGGCCACGCCATTTCACCACACCCTACCCTGCAGACACCAACAAGTGTTACAGTGTGCCTTGGGGTCTTTGGCCCTTATGCTCACCCCATTCCATCAGGAAATATGGTGAGATGGGTGCTGTATAGAAGAATAGGGTGAACTCTGGGGCCGAAGAGTCCAAGGCACACCTCAATGCCTCTCACTGGCTGCAGGGTGTGGAATGGTATGAGCATTACAGGCAAGAATCCCAGGTCACACCCCTGATGCCTGTCAGTCTCTACAGGGTAGGGCATTATGGTCGGAAACCCTAATGCCTCAGATATTCATTGGCATTTTCACTCCAAATTTTCAACATGGGTTTTTTTTGTGACCCCCACCTTATGAGCAGTGGCAATATCAGTTTGTTAGCCGAAAGCTGATTTTGCACAGTGACTACGGCATTTAGCACCACAGGTGCAAAAACACATTTCGAACAGGATGTAAAAATGACAGCTGTACTGTTCATGGGGAGGTACAAAAAATGGCAATGTTGAAAATCTGCACTGAAAATATTAAAAAACTGGTGAATTCACGAGCGTGCATAGAAACTGCACAACGCACACCCATATTGTAATTAGTTTGGGGATTTTTTTACAGCAGATTGTCAATGCAGGAATTTTGGAATCTCTGCTCATGAACAGTGTCACTGTGATTTTCTTAATCTGTCCCGAACAGTGATTTCCCACAGCGACCACGCATTTCTGCGCTGGAAGTGCGAAAACATATTTCAGCCACGGTGTGAAAAATGACAGCTGTACTGTTCATAAGAACGTGTGGAAAAATGTCAGTGGTGAAAATCTGGACTGAAAATATTAGAAATGCATGAACTTACGAGGGTGCGGGGAAATTGTGCAATGGTTGCTCGAAACACAGTTATTTTGGGGAATTTTTTCACCAATTTTTTAATATAGCCATTTTAACACATCTGCTCATGAACAGCATCACTGTAATTTTCTTAATCTGTCCAGAACATTGATTTCGCACACCGACTGCGCCATTGTGCGCTACATGCGCGGAAACACATTTTGGGCGAGATGTGAAAAATGACAGCTGTATTGCTCATAAGGAGGTGTGGTAAAATGGCAATGTTGAAAATCTGGAGTGAAAATATTGAAAATTTGCGAACTTATGGGCGTGCGTAGGAACAGCGCAACACAAGCTCGTAAAACAGTCATTTTTGGGAATTTTTTCACCACATTTTCAACTTAGAGTTTTTGGGGGCCTACCACATGAACTGTGACACTGTCATTTTGTAATTCAGTCCTGAAAGGTGGTTCTGCACAGTGACTGTGAGATCACCTTTCGGGGCCGATTAACAAAACGACAGTGACAGAATTCATGAGGTGGGGTCCCAAAAACCCCATGTTGAAAATTTAGCGAAGAAATTCCCAAAAATGCCCGAGAGATGCATCAAAGTTGAAAAAAAACTATTTATTCCATTATACAGCTTACCGGCATTTCCTCAGTTCGTAGTCGGCTTTGAAGAGTGCAGACATGTTCCCAGTCCACCGAAGATCATCGCAAACGGACTCCGGAGGTAAGGATGGGGTGAGGTGGGGGTTTGGGGAGGCAGGGTGCGCAGAGGGTGGACGCGGGTGGGGGGAATCGGGTCAGGACAGTCAGCGAGGAAACGTTTTTTCTTGCAAGTTCTTTTTTTTAAAGACGACGCGGTACTTGTGCTACAGTGGGGTGGCTTCCAGCATGGCAGCTGGAAGGCTTTGTGGGGGGGTGCAGTGGAGCCAATGGGGGATTGGGTACCGCCGTCGGCCATACGGACTGTTACCATTCTGGGGTGGGCTCCCAGCGTGGCACCTGGAACTCTGTTGTGGGGGAGTGCAGCAGAGCCAATGGGGGATTTGGCACCCCCGTCAGCCATACAGTGTGTGCGTGGGGGAGGGATGCATGAGCACGCAATAAGTGTGTGTGTGGGGGGGCGCATGAGCACATATGCTAATCAGCACTATCTTATCACTGCTCACTGAAACGGAGTTCTCCCTTTCAACTGTATGGCACTGCATTTTGGATAATGGCACTATGTTTCTTGCACATGCGTGCAAGCAAACATAAAAATGGTTGCAAGCAGCAGTACTGCTTTGTTTTCACACACAAAAATTACTGCAAGCAGCACACATGCAAGGCAGGCAAGAGTGTCCGCACACTGCAGGTGTCGCTACCTAGACCTAGACCTAAACTGTGGGGGGTGGGAGTGCAGTCAGCTAACTGCCCTCCGAGACTGCTGGTGGCTAGGCTACTGACTTTCATGAAACCCAGGCCCAAACGCAGATTACACCACAAATATTTCTTACAGAGATTTCTATGGCCGAGCTACTGCAATTCAATTTTTTTTTTAATTTGTAAATGCAGACAAGTTCTGCTGCATTTCAGTACAAAAAAAATGGTTGCAAGCAGTAGTACTGTTTTATTTTCGCACACAAAAATTATTACAAGCAGCACGCATGCAGGACAGATGATGGTGTCCGTACACTGCCAGCATCGCTACCTAGCCCTAAACCATGGGGGTGAGGCAATGGAGTCAGCTGACTGCCTTCTGAGACTGCTGGTGGCTACTGACTTTTGTGAAACCCCGGCCCAACCTCAAATTACAACGCAGATATTTCTTACAGAGATTTCTAACAGAACTACTGCAATTCACTTTTTTTTTGTAAATGCAGACAAGTTCTGCTGTATTTCAGTATACAAAATGGCTGCAAGCAGCAGTACTGTTTTATTTTTGCACACAATAATTACTGCAAGCAGCATGCACGCAGGGCAGTCAAGGGTGTGCACACACTGCAAGCGTCGCAACTTGCTGCCTAGTCCTAAATGTGGGAGTGGGGGAGTGCAGTTAGCTAACTGTCCTCTGTGAGTGCTGGTGGCTACTGACTTTCATGAAACCCCAGCCCAAACTCAGATTACACCACAAATGTTTCTTACAGAGATTTCTGTGGCAGAACTACTGCAATTCTATTTTTTTTTTAATTTGTAAATGCAGACAAGTTCTGCTGTATTTCATACAAACAAAATGCTTGCAAGCACCAGTACTGTTTTATTTTCACACACAAAAATTACTGCAAGCAGCACGCACGCAGGGCAGGCGATGGTGTGCATCAACTACAAGCATTGCTATCTAGCTCTAAACCATGGGGGTTGGGGGAGTGCAGTCAGTCGACTGCCCTCAGAGACTGCTGGCAGCTGCTGACTTTTGTGAAACCCAGGCCCAACCTCAGATTACATCACAGATATTTCTCAGAGATTTCTACGGCAGAAGTACTGCAATTCACTTTTTGTTTTGTAAATGCAGACAAGTTCTGCTGTATTTCAGTACAAAAAAATTGTTGCAAACAGCAGTACTGATTTATTTTCACACACAATAATTACTGCAAGCAGCACACACACAGGGCAGTCGAGGGTTTGCACACACTGCAAGTGTCACGACTTGCTACCTAGCCCTAAACCGTGGGGGATGTGGGAGTGCAGTTAGTCGACTGCCCTCCGACACTACTGGCAGCTATTGACTTTCGCGAACCCCAGGCCCAACCTTAGATTACACCACAAATATTTCTCACAGAGATTTCTACTGCAGAACTACTGCAATTCGCTTTTTGTGTTGTAAATGCAGACAAGTTCTGCTGTATTTCAGCACAAAAAAATGGTTGCAAACAGTAGTACTGCTTTATTTTCACACACAAAAATTACTGCAAGCAGCACACACACAGGGCAGGCGAGGGTGTGCGCACACTGCAAGCATCGCTACCTAACTGTAAACCGTTGGGGGGTGGGAGTGCAGTCAGCTGACTGCCCTCTGAGATTTCTGGCTAGGCTACAGCTGGGTTTTGTGAAACCTTACCCCTCACCAAGAAGAAAGTACTTATTATTTACATCATCAAATTAAAGACTTTTTTTAAATCAGTACATTACAGCAGTCAAGGTAAAAGTTAAAACTACTGTAATTAAGGAGGCAAACTGCAACTTAAATCTCTCTGCAGCTTCTCCCAGCAAAATAAATAATTTCTCTGTGGAAAATACAAAAAGTCTCACACCACTATCAGTCCCTGAAATGAAGGTATACTAGTTTCTCTCTGCAGCTCCTAGCAAAAAAAATCACTACATCAGAGAACTTACCCAGGAAAAAAAACTCTCCCAGTGCTCCCAATACTGCTATCCACTAAAGACACACGGTACAGAACAAAAAAATAAAGGTTTTGTGATGAAAGTATTAAGTTTTTTGCAGCTCCTAATCTCTGCTGACTCAAGAGCTCTCTCTCCACTCTCCTCCACTACGATTCTGTCCACCAGGCAGTTAGGAGAGGCCCCTGAAATGAAGGTATAGTACTTTTTCTGCAGCTCCTAGCAAAAATAAAATCAGTACATCAGACGATGTATCCATAAAAAAAACACTCCCAGTGCTTCCACTACTACTAGGCTCTAAAGACACATGGTACAGGGCACACAAATAAAGGTTTTGTGATGAAAATATTAGTTTCTGCAACTCCTAATCTCTGCTGACACAGAGCTCTCACCACTCTCAACTACGATCTCTCTCCACTATGCAACAATTGAAGTGTCACTCGATCTAGCTTTGCCAAATGGTCAGCGACTGGCCAGCAAGTTGTGTGAGATATTGAAATCCCACAGGACCGCCGAATAGCTGCGGTATTCAATATTTGGCTCCAGAATACCGTATTATTCGTGGTATGCGAGATTTATTTATTTTATTAATTAATTTAGATTTTGGTAACCGGATAAGCCCACTGAGACCAGAGGTCCCCTTTTCAGGGGCGACCCGGAATTGGTTACAGAGAATACATACATAAGTATCAATATACAGTAGTTACAGCAGATACATGTTAGGGAGTAGGAAACAAACGTTTAGCACAGAGTCACCAGGTATCATTAATATTCGTTACTTGCACATCTCTAGTTTATTTAAAGTACTTTTTCTGAGGTTTGCCATAGCAAATGGGATTAGTAACCTGTAGGAGTTGTGAATCAGTCTCCTATCATTCAAACAGCCAAAAAGTGCCGTTTTCCATGAAAAAAATACTTTTATTTCTGTGCTTCGCTTCATTTGCATAACCCTGCCCCCCTTTTTTTTCTCAGTGCTGCAGCCAACAACCGTGACATAATGCAAGGGAAACAAAGTTGTAAAGGGACACTGTCAGTTTTTAGCTCACTCTTTACACTGTTTGCAAGTAGTTGTATCTAGCATTATAACAAGTGTAGAAAAACTTTTGTGATTTAATTGGCTGAAAGCAGCTCAGAGCCATGTAATCACTGATCCATAATTACACTCCTGAACTACTTATAGCCATTCAAGCACTATAATATAAACATAGAAAAGTATTACCATACTCCTACATTCTGACAGGAACTGTCATTTCAGATCTGTCACTTCACCGGCAGGCAGGAAAAGTGAAACCCATCACAAACATTTTCCAGAAACTTTCTAAAGACTGTACTGCTGTAAACACTAACAAACTAGTCCATCTAGTCCATCTTCTTCCAAGTTGTGTACAGGGAGTGCTTGGAAACAACTGAGAAGCTGCGTGGGATATACTATTTTGGACTAAATATCTGTAACTAATCTCTCTCTCTCTTGCTTACGTCTGAGAGAAGTTTTCCTTACTTTTAAAGTGGTATTGCTTTGTGTTTGTTTTAGTTTTTAATTCAGGAAGGGTTTTTAAAACTGCTTATCTTCTGCATATTTGATTTTCCTTTGTGGCTAACTGGACTGATTACTAGAATTCTGTGAGAATCTGCATCAATATATTTTGCAACTTTTGTGGGGTTGTGTGATTCAAAATAGCAAAAGCTGCAGTTTGTAATTGGATGCCAAACATAGCCTGAGGTGGGGGTAATTGTCTTCACAAGTCAGAGCTCTGCATCACAGCCATTTGTCTAGCTAGACCATTTCAGCATTGTTCAATTACTATAAACTAGTGGTGTGATCCTGTTTGAGGCAGAAGTCCATCTTCTTCCAAGTTGTGTACAGGGAGTGCTTGGAAACAACTGAGAAGCTGCGTGGGATATATTATTTTGGACTAAATATCTGTAACTAATCTCTCTCTCTCTTGCTTACATCTGAGAGAGGTTTTCCTCACTTTTAAAGTGGTATTGCTTTGTGTTTGTTTTAGTTTTTAATTCAGGAAGCGGGTTTTTAAAACTGCTTATCTTGTCAGCATCCTCAGAAGGGCTGAAATAACTGCATATTTGATTTTCCTTTGTGGCTAACAAACCACCAGGTTGTTTTGGGGCTGGAGAGGTTTACCTGTGTCTGACTTGGATGTCTGGATTTTTCTCTGTTTGATTAGCAGGGTACTTTCTCTGTCAAATTGTTGTGTAGGGTATCTTGCTGACAGGAAGGCACTCATCGCAGTGGTGGGTGACAGTTTTAGTTGATTGTTTTGTGAGGACACAGTTTAGGCCCAACCCTTCCCACCCCTCACCCCTCTCCCTTGGAAATAGTTCCTTTATACCTGAGGTTCTGACATCATTTCCTCGAGTGCAAGGTGCATTTCGCTGTCATATCCTCTCTAGCACACTGCACTGACAATATAAGCATACACATTGTATAATATATATATTTCTATATAACAAATCACACATGTACGTCACACACACACACAAATACAAAAAAAAAATAGATAAACATGTGGGGAGTAGTGCAATGTAATGGCTGTGGGGCAGCAGTCTTCCGGAAGTCTTTCTGGAGGCTGAGATGCTGCCCTATTTGCAGACAACTATCTGCCCTGAGGGAGGAAGTTGCCCGTCTTCAGGCCGCACTGGACAGTAGTAAGGAACCTTCCCCCAGGCCACACTGGACAGTAGGAAGGGAACCTCCCCCATCCAGGAAGCACTAGTGCCACCACCACTACCTCAGAGGTTGCGAAGAAAGCACAGCAGTTGGACCACAGTGGGCTCAGGGAGGGTGAGGAAGGTGGAACAGAGGCACACCCAGTCAATTGTTCCACTCCACAATCCATACACCATTCTGGGGGAGCATAGTTCCCCTATGGATGCACCCTCAGAGAAGACTGATGATAACTGTCACAAGGGAGGCCCACAGGAAGGAGGCAGAGGACACCACAGGGAAAGCAAGCAGCTCCTGGTGGGGGACTCAATTATTAGGGGTATAGAACTGGGAGGAGCTGGGAAAACTGAAGTAAGGTGCCTGCCTGGTGCCATGGCTTGGAGGGACAGGAAGCACATCCTCAGGATCACGAGAACAGCTGCAAGTGATTCCGAGCTGGACATAATTGTCGACCTAGGGACAAATGACTTGGCTCATCATGAGATTAGAGCAGTGCAGGAGGACATTGCAGAGATGGGGAGGGACCTAAGACAAGTAGCACACACAGTATCCTTCTCAGAGGTGCTGCCTGTCAAAAGCATGGGGGAGGTGAGGGTAATTGGCACCATGCAGTTTAATGAATGGTTGAAAAAATGGTGTGGAGCACAGGGGTTTGGCTTCATTGGGGACTGGGGTTCCACCTGGAGGGACACCAGCCTATACTGGCAGGATGGTCTGCATCTGTCCAGGAAGGGAACAAGTCTTTTGAGCAATCGGTTTAAATGCTTCATTGGCAAGCTTTTAAACTAGTCAAAGGGGGAGGCACTGACAAGCAGCAGGAAAATCCCAGCCTCTCCTACAAAACAGGGTACTAAATGAGAAAAAGACCGAGGTAGAAACGATCAGTGGGGATGCTGCAACAGAAGGTAAAGCCATCAAAAATGGAGAGCAATGAGTACTAATGCCCATAGTCTGGGTAACAAGCTTCCTGAATTAGTGGCCTTGATGGAGGAGGAACATCTGGATATCGTGGCAGTCACAGAAACATAGTACACACAAAACCATGACTGGGACATAAACATACCAGGATACACTGTCTACAGGAGGGACAGGGAGGGTAAAAGAGGAGGAGGAGGAGTTCTTTACATAAGGGAAGGAATAAAAGCAACAGAACAAAGGGTAAACAGGGAGGAGAAGAAGCACTGTGGGTAAATTTGGAGGCAGGCAATGGCACCACAATACGCACAGGGGTTGTATACAGAACCCCTTCTCAGGGGGAGGAAATGGACAGGGAAATGATAGAAAGTATACTTAGAATGGCAGCAAAAGGGGAGATATTGCTGATGGGTGATCTGAATATGCCAGATGTTAACTGGAGTGCAGTTGCAGCTGCCACTTCGAAGAGTGCAGTTGTTCTAGATGCTCTACAGGGGGCATGCCTTAGACAACTAGTACTGGAGCCCACTCGAGAGGGAGCAATATTAGACTTGATTCTCTCAAATGGAGATGGAGAGAGGATCACAGATGTAGAAGTGGGTAGCCATCTGGGAACTAGCGACCATCGAGCAGTATGGTTCACAATAAACACAGCAATAGAGTCAAGCCATACAAAGACAAAAGTACTGGACTTTTAGGAGGCTGACTTTGCCAAAATAGTTAGTGCCTAAGGAATGCACTAGCAAATGGGCAGGAAGAAGGGTGGAAGAACAATGGTGGAATAATAAAACTGCCATCACAGAGGTAACAAGCCTTTGTGTGAAGCAAATAAACAAAACAAGACGATGTAAGAAACCACTAGGTTCTCAAAGGAAGTGGCAGTGAAGGTTCAAGAGAAAAGAAAGCATTCAGGAAGTACAAGGAATGCATGAAGGAGCAGGACAGAGAACTGTATCAGTTAAAGCAAAAGGAGGCTGGGAAGGCAGTCAGAACAGCAAAGGCCCAAACCGAGGAAAAGATAGCCAACTCAGTTAAGAAGGGGAATAAAACCTTTTATAGGTACATCAGGAGCAAAGGAAGACCAAGATAGTGAGGCTTAATAAAGGGAGGAGGGTGGGCAGAGGAGACTGTGAAAAGGCAGAGATACTAAACAAATATTTTTGCTCAGTTTTTACAAATGAAGAGGGGGAGGTACATAAAACAAACAGTAGTAACACTCTGGATACAGAAGTTGATACCAGCCCATTTACAGAAGAAAGGGTTCTGAAAGAACTCATAAAACTGAAGGTGGACAAAGCAATGGGGCCTGATGGGATTCATCCCAGAATTCTAAAAGAGCTAAGGGTAGAACTAGTGACACCACTGACTACCCTTTTTAACAAATCATGGGATGATGGGGTGGTACCCGAGGACTGGAGGAGGGCAGATGTGATTCCCCTTCACAAAAGTGGGAGCAAGGCAGAAGCAGGAAACTACAGACCTGTTAGTTTAACCTCAGTGATAGGGAAAATGATGGAATCACTTCTGAAGGAAAGAATTGTCGAGTATCTAGAGGCCAGAGGGGCACAGGACCCTAGGCAGCATGGATTCACAGCGGGAAGGTCATGCCAGACAAATCTGATAGATTTCTTTGACTGGGTGGCCAAAGTAGTAGATCAGGGAGGGGCTGTGGACATGGCCTACCTAGACTTTAGCAAGGCATTTGACACAATCCCACACAAAAGATTAATATACAAGTTAGTCAGCCTGGGAGTGGGTCCCAAGATGACTGCCTGGATAAAGAATTGGCTGGAGAATAGGACACAGAGAGTAATAGTAAATGAAGTCCACTCAGAAGAAAGGAGGGTTACTAGTGGGGTACCGCAGGGTTCAGTATTAGGACCGATCCTCTTCAATGTCTTTATAAGCGACATTGCGGAAGGACTGGAAGGAAAAGTATGTCTCTTTGCAGATGACACCAAGATCAGCAACAGAGTTGATGCACAGGGTGGGGTGGAAAGGATGAGAAGGGACTTGGCAAGGTTAGAGGAATGGTCAAATGTATGGCAGCTTAGATTCAATGCTAAGAAGTGCAAGGTAATGCACCTGGGAAACAAAAACCAGGGAAGAGTACACAATGGGGGTGAGATACTAACAACAACAAAAATGGAAAGGGACCTGGGGTAGTCATATCAGATGACCTAAAGGTGGGCAAGCAATGTGAGAGGGCAGCAAGGAGGGCTGGGGGTGTTACTGGGATGCATAGGGAGGCATCACCAGTAGAAAACAGAAGTTATTATCCCTCTGTACAGACAGCTGGTGAGACCCCATCTGAAGTACTGTGTGCAGTTCTGGAGACCCAATCTCCATAAAGACATAGACAGGATGGAAGCTGTCCAGGAGGGCAACTAAAATGGTGCAGGGTCTGCACCGGAAGACATGAAGAGAGACTTAAGGAGCTTAATATGTATAGCCTCGAGGAAAGGAGGGAGAGGGGACATGATAGAAACTTTCAAGTACCTCAAGGGAATCAACAAAGTCCAAGAGAGTAACATCTTTCAAAAAGGGTGTGCAAGAACAAGAGGCACAATTTGAAGATAGAGGGGTGGCTCAGAGGTAATTTAAGGAGTATTTTTTTCACAGAGAGGTTGTGGATGCATGGAGCGGCCTTCCGGAGGAAGGTTGTGGAGTCAAAATCAGTGGTGGAATTCAAGCATGCATGGGACAGTCATAAGGCAATTCTGGGGTTGGGGGTAAGAAGAAGTAGGCTGCTGGTTAACTAGGATCTGCAGCTTATCCAGTAGGTAGGGAAATGGGCAGACTGGGTGGGCCAAGCGGTCCTTATCTGCCATCAAATTCTATGTTTCTATGTAACTAGGAGACTGCACTTTGATTAGGGAGACAGAAAAACCAGCTATTTACTGTACCCACAATGCCTCACTATGTAAATTAGTATACATGCTGTCATATTTCTGTGGTCACTACAGAAATAGGAGACTAGGAGACTATATCTCTTAGTAAAGAAATTGTGTCAGCTAGATACCATGTACGATGCCTTGTTTTGAAAATAAACATATAAGGGATTGTATTGTTGAAGCCACTACAGAAATATAAGATTGCACCTCACAGTAAGGAAATTGGAAAGCAACTTCTTATTGTGCCCACAATGCCTTGCTATGTACCTCTATATATTAGGTGCTATACTGCAGTCACCACCACCAAAATGAGGGACTGCACCTCTGAGTAATGAACATTTAAGATGACTGTATAATTTCAATAGAATTCCTTGATGTTGTATGTAAAACATTGACAGAGTCCTTGCATGACATCATTCTGGGGGTGTGGCCGCACACAGAAAACTGGAGGGCGGGCAGAAGCAAAGTGCTGATAAAACATAAAAAAAAAGATGACTATGACAGATTTTTTTTTTACAAAGCAAACTGCAGCTTTAACATCTGAAGCATGGTCGGCAATGGCATATTATGTGAAAAAGGCATTTGTGGGACGTCAATAAATCACCTTAAGCATACAACACTGAGTATGTGTGTAAAATTTGAGTTTTACACACCACGTCATGTTTTATTTTATAAAATTGCTGGGGTGCATTTTCTCGCCTGCTTCATTTAAATTAACAACAATAACAAAAAACTGTCGCCAGTAGATGGTACTGCTGTTTATAACATTAAAGCAGCATTGATGGTGCTATTTAAAATCCCCTCACACCAGAAGTTTTCATGATCTGTGATCACCAACCACCTTAACCTTTCTCTCTGTCTCTCCCTGCTTCTCAACCCGTGTCTGTCTACCTAGACAAACTGTAGTGGTACCAGTAATTCAGCCGCAGTTGGGCTGAACTGCTGTTTTTACTTTCACTTTTTTTGTGCTGGACCCTGAATCGGGAGAACCACAGACTGCAGCAAGGAACAAAACTGAAATGGGTTACCTGTGTCGAGAGGTAATAAAGTATTGTCAGTTGACGTCTCCATCCAGTGGCAGCGGTGGTAGTGAGAGAGTCCGTCCGGCAGCAGGGGGGGCATGCACAGAACAAGGGAAACTCAGCACGTGTTCACCATTATAACCAGCTGGTTAAAATGGCGAATTATAACTGGGTTTCCTTATGGGAGAAAAACGCTCCCCAGTTATTTTATTACAATAAAATTTATAGCAAATAATTTAAATTCTAGTCCAGATCTGAACTCTGGTTTCTTGTGGAAAATAGAAAAATGTAAAGTTTCTGCTCAGAGTGGAATCCCTGGGGCCAAAGACTGAAACTTTAGCACAGTCGCTAATGGGGTTTGTGCTGGAGCTATCTTGTTTGTGTCTTACACTGGGGAGACCATATTCAGAGGCCCCTGTAGTGTGCACTAAACCCATTAGCACCCAGGCACTAACATAACGCTGTGCCTATGCAAATTAGGTGGTCCCTTCCTGCATATGGGTGCAGCGGCATGTTCAAAGGTTTGCAACAGTAGTAAATGTAACTCAAAGTGGTGCTATACACTGCTACCAAATAAACACCACTAAACTGGTCAATAAGCCCACTCTCTCACCCCACCAATGACGGGAGGGCTATATTGTAGTTGCCCACCCCAATCACCCATCACACCAGCGAGGTTATAGGCATTGGTGTCCAATAACATAGAAACATAGACTTTGATGGCAGATAAGGATCGCATGGCCCACCTAGTCTGCCCATTTCCCTACCTACAGGATAAGCTGCAGATTCTAGTTAACCAACAGCCTATTTCTTCCTAACCCCCACAAGAATTGCCTTATGTCTGTCCCATGCATTCTTGAATTCTCCCACAGTTTTAGACCCCACAACCTCCTCAGAAAGGCTGTTCCATGCATCCACCACCCTCTCTGTGAAAAATACTTCCTCACATTGCCCCTGAGCTGTCCCCCTTTATCTTCAAATTGTGTCCCCTTGTTCTTGCATGTCTCTTTTTCTGAAAGATGCTATCCTCTTTGACTTTGTTGATTCCACTGAGGTACTTAAAAGTTTCTATCATGTCCCCCCTCTCCCTCCTTTCCTCAAGGACATACATATTAAGCTCCTTTAGTCTCTCCTCATATGGCTTCTCTTGCAGACCCTGCACCATTTTAGTTGCCCTCCTCTGGACTGCCTGCATCCTGTCTATGTCATTGCGGAGATGGGGTTTCCAGAACTTGATGCAGTACTCCAGATGGGGTCTCACTAACTGTCTGTACAGAGGGATGATAACTTCCTGTTTTCTGCTGGTGATGCCTCTCCCTATACATCCCAGTATCCCCCCAGCCCTCCTTATTGCCTTCTCACATTGCCAGTAGTACAATCATCCTCAATCACCTATCCCGTATTATGCAGAGATGTTCCTGGTATAGAGTGGTACCCCCCCCCCCACTCCCCTGCCACCTGTCCTATGTAGTATAAGTATCCCTGGTGGCTAGTGGAACCCCCCACCTCCCCATCACCCATCCAATATTATGTATAGGTTTTTTTGGTGTCAAGTGGCACTCCCAACTCCCAAATATCCATGCCATATTATGAAGCGGTATCAATGGCAACTACTGGCATCCCTACCCTGAGTGCCCTTCCCATGAAACCAATACCTATCCCTGATGTCTAGTGGCACTTGCCACCACCCAGTGCACCCATCCTGTGTCACTGATACCTATCCTTGTTGTCCAGTGACAGCCCCCACCTCTCCATGCACCTGTGTACAATGGTACAGACCACTCTGTTGTCCACTGGTACCCCATTCCCTCAGGATGCCCATCGATACTCACACCAGTGAGCATTGGCAGTCCAGTGGCCCCCAACCGCACAGCCCTCTCCCAGTACACCACCCATCCAACCCCCCCCTTTACCAGGGTGTCCAGGCATGTTCTTGGAATCCTGATATGGTGACTGGCACATCCCTCCTCTCACCTCTTTGGCTGTCCACCACATGAGCTGACAGTGAGTGTGCATACAGTATGCGGTATATTGTATGTGCTCTCTCTTACTGGACGCATGCTCACTGTCAGCTTATACGGTGGCCAGCTTAGAAGGTGAGAAGAGGATTGTGCCTGTTGCTGTATCGGGATTCTTAGAATATCACCAGACACCCTGGTAAGAGGGGTTGGATGGGTGGTGTACAGGAGTGGGTAGGGTAATTAGGGGGCCACTGGACTGCCAATGCTTATGGGTGCAGATGTTGATGGGAATTTGGTGGGTAGGGGTACCACTAGACAACAAGGTGGTCTGTGCCAGTGTACGTCAGTGCTCGGGGGGGTGCCACTGGACACTAGGGAAAGTTATTGTTGACACAGGACAGGTGCTCAAGGGTAGGGTGTGCCAGTAGGCAACAAGGAGAGGTATCAGTGACATGGTACAGGTGCTTGGGGGGTGGTTGTTACTAGACACCAGGGATAGATATAGGCAACACAGAACTGGTGCTTGGCAGGTTGGGGTTCCACTAGACACCAAGGATAGCTATTCATGATATGTGACAGGTGTTCAGGGGCTAAGAGTGCCACTAGATACCAGGTATACCTCTTCATAATATGAGATGGGTGTTTGGGGGTGGGGTACCACTAGATACCAAGAATACCTACGCATAATATGGGAGAGGCGTTCAGGGTTGGGGGTGCTGCTAGTAACCAGGGATATTTTACTCTGCATGGGATGGGTGTTTGGGGGGTGCAGCTAGACACCATGGATAAGTATTCATGATATGAGATGAGTGTTCGGGGATGGGGGTGTTACTAGACACCAGGGATACCTATTCATAATATGGGATGAGTGTTTGGGAGTGGGGGGTGCCATTAGATAGCAGGGATATTTCCATTGCACGGGGCAGGCATTGGGGGGCAGGGTGCCACTAGACACCAGGGATGTGGACTGCATTCATGGGATGGGTGTTCAGGGAGTGGGACTGCCACTGGACATCAGGGATATGGACAGCATTTATTGGACTGGTGTTCGGGGGGGGGGGTACCACTAGACACCAGGGATGTGGACTGCATTCATGGGATGGGTGTTCAGGGAGTGGGACTGCCACTGGACATCAGGGATATGGACAGCATTTATTGGACTGGTGTTCGGGGGTGGGGGGTGCCACTAGACACCAGGGATGTGGACTGCATTCATGGGATGGGTGTTCAGGGAGTGGGACTGCCACTGGACATCAGGGATATGGACAGCATTTATTGGACTGGTGTTCGGGGTTGGGGGGGTGTCACTAGACACCAGGGATGTGGACTGCATTCATGGGATGGGTGTTCAGGGAGTGGGACTGCCACTGGACATCAGGGATATGGACAGCATTTATTGGACTGGTGTTCGGGGTTGGGGGGGTGTCACTAGACACCAGGGATGTGGACTGCATTCATGGGATGGGTGTTCAGGGAGTGGGACTGCCACTGGACATCAGGGATATGGACAGCATTTATTGGACTGGTGTTCGGGGTTGGGGGGGTGCCACTAGACACCAGGGATGTGGACTGCATTCATGGGATGGGTGTTCAGGGAGTGGGAGTGCCACTGGACATCAGGGATATGGACAGCATTTATTGGACTGGTGTTCGGGGTTGGGGGGTGCCGCTAGACACCAGGGATGTGGACTGCATTCATGGGATGGGTGTTCAGGAGTGGGACTGCCACTGGACATCAGGGATATGGACAGCATTTATTGGACTGGTGTTCGGGGTGGGGGTGTCACTAGACACCAGGGATGTGGACTGCATTCATGGGATGGGTGTTCAGGAGTGGGACTGCCACTGGACATCAGGGATATGGACAGCATTTATTGGACTGGTGTTCGGGGTGGGGGGTGCCACTAGACACCAGGGATGTGGACTGCATTCATGGGATGGGTGTTCAGGGAGTGGGACTGCCACTGGACATCAGGGATATGGACAGCATTTATTGGACTGGTGTTCGGGGTTGGGGGGGTGTCACTAGACACCAGGGATGGCGTCAGTCACACGCAGGATGGGTGCTAAAGGGCCACTGTTCACCATGTAAATGAGACCATAATGGGCATGCAGTTGGCCCCTTAGCACCTTGCATGCCCAATGGGCTCATCTGCCTGGTGGGGCTGAATATAGCCCATATGGGTCCTGGCACTATTTGGTCTGGAGTGCTGTTCCCTGTGGGCTGGATACATCCTGAGCCATGTCAGGGCAGTTCTGGTTTACTTAGTGCTGTACCGACATGGGCCGATATTTAGTCGGATAGCAATGGTCTGCTATCTGACTGAATATAGCAGCCACTGGATCAGGTGCAAGCACAGCGTGAGCCTTTGTGCCCCACTTGTGCCTCCCCTTAAATGTCTGGCCCTTGGTCTCTTGCTTATGAGCCTGCTTAGATATCCACTGTGCCACTTAGCTGTAATAGACTGCATGACAGCAACGGTAATATAGAAATTAAAGGGGTACAGTCACCACAAAAGGCCCCCATACTCAAGTGTAGGGCTGGTCTCAATGTGCACTTTGTGTGCAAAACCATTATGGGTTCCTTAATGTTTACTGCAGTATAATAAACTGTATCAGACTAATTTTGCTTAGATGTAGGCTGACATCTTCTTTTACTACAGATCTCAGAATCCATTGCAGCTAACATCAGATCAGTAGGGAACAGCGAGAGATACAATAACCTGCAGTGCATGTTAGAGTTTTTATAAGCTCTGATCTTTTTTGTGCTAGTCAGTCCCGCTGTCTTCCCTGGGCTATGTATAGTCACAGAGGACTGTACTTAGCCCCTAGAGAAAAGCAGTCCTGGAAAACATCTGATCAGAGATAAAGGCTCTAACATGCACTGAGGTCTAATGAATCTGCCACTGCTGCCCGCTGTTCTGATGACAGCTGCAGGGGATTCTGGGATTTGTAGTAAGAGATGTCAGTGTACAACTAAGCACAATTAGTTGGATACAGTTTACATAGAAACATAGACTTTGATGGCAGATAAGGACCGCTTGGCCCACCTAGTCTGCCCGTTTCCCTACCTAGAGGATAAGCTGCAGATCCTATTTAACCAACAGCCTATTTCTTCCTACCCCCCACAAAAATTGCCTTATGTCTGTCCCATGTATTCTTGAATTCTCCCACAGTTTTAGACCCCACAACCTCCTCAGGAAGGCTGTTCCTTGCATCCACCACCCTCTCTGTGAAAAAATACTTCCTCACATTGCCCCTGAGCTGTCCCCCTCTATCTTCAAATTGTGTCCTTTTGTTCTTGCACATCTCTTTTTCTGAAAGATGCTACCCACTTGGACTTTGTTGATTCCACTGAGGTACTTAAACATTTCTATCATGTTCCCCCTCTCCCTCCTTTCCTCAAGGGTATACATATTGAGCTCCTTTAGCCTCTCCTCGTATGGCTTCTCTTGCAGACCCTGTACCATTTTCGTTGCCCTCCTCTGAACTGCCTCCATCCTGTCTATGTCCTTGCGGAGATGGGGTCTCCAGAACTGGATGCAGTACTCCAGATGGGGTCTCACCAACTGTCTATAGGGGGGATAACAACTTCCTGTTTTCTGCTGGTGATGCCTCTCCTTACACATCCCAGTATCCCCCCAGCCCTCCCTACCACCTTTTCACATTGCTTGCTAACCTTAAGGTCATCTGATATGATTACCTCCAGGTCCCTTTCCATTTTTGTTGTTGTTACTACCTCTGCCCATTGTGTAATCTTCCCGTGGGTTTTTGTTTCCCAGGTGCATTACTTTGCACTTCTTTGCATTGAATCCAAGCTGCCATACTTCTGACCATTCCTCCAACCTTGCCAAGTCCCTTCTCATCCTTTCCACGCCTCCTTGTGTATTAACCCTGTTGCAGATCTTTGTGTCATCTGCAAAGAGGCATACTTTTCCTTCCAGTCCCTCTGCAGTGTCACTTATAAAGACATTAAAAAGGACTGGACCCAGTACTGAACCCTGCAGTACCCCACTAGTAACCCCTCTTTCTTCAGAGTGGACTCCATTTACAATTATCTTCTGTGTCCTGTTGTTCAGCCAATGTTTAACCAAGACAACCACCCTGGGACCCACTCCAAGGCTGGTTAATTTGACTACTAAGCTTTTGTGTGGGACTGTGTCAAATGCCTTGCTAAACTCTAGGTAGGCCATGTCCACAGCCCCTCCCTGGTCTACTACTTTGGTCACCCAGTCAAAGAAATCAATTAGATTCATCTGACATGACCTTCCCACTGTGAACCCATGCTGCCTTGGGTCCTGTGCCCCACTGGCCTCTAGGTACTCAACAATTCTTTCCTTCAGAAGTGATTCCATCCCTTTCCCTACCACAGAGGTCAAACTGACAGGTCTGTAGTTTCCTGCCTCTGTCTTGCTCCCACTTTGTGAAGGGGAATTGCATCAGCCTTCTTCCAGTCCTCAGGTACCACACCATCCTGCCATGATTTGTTATAAAGGGTAGTCAGTGGTGTCACTGGTTCTCTGCTTAATTCTTTTAGAATTCTGGGGTGGATTCCATCTGGCTCCATTGCTTTGTCCACCTTCAGTTTTAGGTGTTCTCTCAGAACCCTTTCTTCTGTGAAAGGTCTGGGATTGACCCCCCTCTCCAGAGTGCTTCTGTTAATTGGATTAGGCACCTCCCCCACTTCCTCTTTTGTGAATACTGAACAGAAGTATTCATTCGGTATCCCTGCTTTTTTACTGTCACTCTCTGCCCACCCATCATTCATTCTATTCAACCTCACTATCCCTCCCTTTGTCTTGCTACACTCCCTGATATACCTATAAAAGGTTTTATCCCCCTTCTTAACCGAGTTGACTACCTTTTCCTCAGTTTGTGCCTTTGCTATTCTGACTGCCTTTCCCCCTTCCTTCTGCTTTAACTGGTACAGTTCTCTGTCCTGCTCCTTCTGTGTTTCCTTATACTTCCTAAATGCTATCTTTTTCTCCCTAACCTTCACAGCCACTTCTTTTGAGAACCATAGTGGCTTTTTCTTTCATTTTGATTTGTTTATTTGCTTCACACAAAGGCTTGTTGCCTCTGTGATGGCAGTTTAGATATTTCCCCATTGTTGCTCCACCCCTCCTTCTAGCCTGTTTGCTAGTGCTTTTCTAAGGCACTCTCCCATCTTGCCAAAGTCAGCCCTCCTGAAGTCCAGAACCCTCACTTTTGTATGCTTACAATACTGCAGTAAACAGTAAGCAAACCAAAATCTTTTTGCCCACAAAGTACACATTGGAACCAGCCCTACACTTGAGGATGAGGTCCTATGTGCTGACTGGTCCCCTTCATACCTCTCAACCTCTCAGCATTAAAAATCATAGCACTGGCCTTCAAAAATCATAGCAAAGGGCCAGAATGTGTAGCACTTTCTTATATTAAATGATAATATGTCTGCAGATAGTGAGCCCCATGTAGTTAGTAATAAGGAATGTTTCTATCAACTTAGCGCAATGATTTAACAGTTTGTGTGTCCAGAAATAGCTCTAACATTATGAGAAACATCAGTAAACCTATGCAGAACAAGGGTACATTTGAGTGTGAAAATCATAACGCTATGCGAGATTCATAGCAGTTGAGAGGTATGTTCCCCTTTGCCACACATCTAAGAAGAGAGCAACCTGAGCTGCCTGGATTTGAATCTAGTAATTTTGTTCTGAATTTTAATGACACAAGCAAAATTACCAGTGTTGGATTTGTTCAGTTTTCATGATATTGCCAAAAATGTTATGAATTTGTTGATTGGATATTTTGTCTAAGTTGTGCATTAAAAATATATGCATGTAAAAACTATACAGTTTTGAATTTTTATACACAAAATATTCAGAGTGCACATTTTGTTAAACTTTTTCCAAACGTTCACACTGAAACAAGATTGTGCTAAATAAGCAAATATTCTCATTTTTGTCCAACGTGCTCATTTAAAAAAAAAATGTTAATGTGCAGTTTGGAACTTTAATGTGCATAATACTGTAAAAAGTGCCTTTTTGTCTAAATTGCACATTATTTTCAAACATTATTTTTTTAAATGCACAGTTTGAAATTGCTGTGTGCAAAATACAGAATATAAAATCGCACATGTTTCTGCATAAACAGATGATACTTAAGAAATTGAACATTTTAAGACTGCTAAATTATATACTTTAAAAAGCTTGCAAAATTTAAATTTAATTTATTCAAAAAAAACAGGACAAAATGATTGAGCCATTGGCTCATTTAAACTGATTCACTGGGGTATAAACAGTTCCATAATGTTACAATAATAAAAAGTAATAATACTCAATATTACAAAGGCTAAAATATGTCAAATACAACAGCAAAAAGATCATAAGAAGAACACTTATATGCAAAGCGATTTCTGTCTAAGAAGATTTGCATAAATCCTGGATATTATCACATTTACATAAACTTTATTAAAAGTAAAAACATGGCATGAAAATCATTTACTTTTCCAAAAGCATTACACAGCAAATTGTGCAAATGTAGCCCAGTTCTAGAATCCAGGGCTGTTCTTCTGAGACAAAGTTTAAGAAAATCAGCTTACTGTGCCTGGGTATAGACGGACACTGGATTACCGGGATTGAGAAAGGGCATATTCCATTTTGCACATTGTAAAAAATGGTATTGTCACCAGTGTCTGCTAAGCCAAATCCAGTTTTACCGATATTTGGTTCTTTGTATTTTATTTAACAATTTTTAACTCTGCTAACATGCATTTTAACAATTTTGACCTCCACTGCTGTGCATCCTTCCATCCTTGTACCAATTTAAAGTTATTTTAGGTACAAGATGTGATGGCAGCAGCAGCACTACAGCCCCCATCCCTAAGGTGTGATGAAAGCAGCACTACGGCCCCATCCCTCAGGTATGATGGTAGCACCAACAGCACTATGGCCCCCATCCCACTGGTGTGATGGCAGCAGCAACATCACTATGACCTCCCTCCCTCAGGTGTGACAGAAGCAGCAGCACTGTGGCCCCCATCCCTTAGGTGTGATGGCAGCAGTACTACATTCCCTATCCACCAGTGGTGATGGCAGAATCACTACAGCCCCCACCGCTTCGGTGTGATGGCAGTTGCAACAATGCAGTCCACATCCCTCAGGGATGATGGCAGTAGTGACAGCACTATGATCCCCTTTTGTTCAGCACCCACACCCCACATGCACAAGTTACAAATGACTTGGTCTCTTTGCTTGTTAGAACTCAGATGTGAATTAATCTGAACCATCACCACTAAGGTGGACTACCTTTGTTTTTCCTATCTATAATTTAACTGCCTGAATTGGTTTCTGCCTGTGACACTACTGACCAGGGTTAGGGAACAGACTTGGGTGTTGGAGGGCCAGCTGGTGGGCGAAGGCTGATTGTCCAACGGCCACGCACCTTCTCCTGGGAGGGAGGGTGGGTTCACGGCTCAGCATTTGCTGGCCCCTTGTGGAGGCCAGAGGCACAACAACATGTCAGCCCTCTCTGCAGGAGGGAGCGTGATGGACGTCGGCTTGTGCCTTGACATTATGTGACCTGTCAAGAAAACACCTGCTGGCCAACCGAAGGACAGCTGTTGGTCCCTCCATAAGCTGGAAGCCCCAGACATGTGTCCATTCTGATCCCTGCCATGCTCAGGATAGACAGGAAGCTCTTTGGGGTAATTCTCTTCCCCTGGTAGCCTCCTACAGGGGTAGGGGCCCACTCAATGAAGGGTTACTTTGGGTTACCTGGTAGAACAGCGGTAAGGGGCAGTGGATGGTGGTAGGGAGCCTTGGTAGGCCTGAAGGAGTGGATGGCCAGGGGGTAGGAGGAGGAAAAAAAAAAACTGCTTGAATTTGCTTCTTTGAAATAAAGTGTCCTTCACCTAAAATATCCACAAGTGATTAGTGGAGGACCTTCAAATGGATTCATGCATCTCCCAGACATGTGGATGCTTTTTTTTTTTTACTTGGTGTCCATGAAAAGGGTGTCTCCCAGTTTTCATGTCTTTGTTCAGATGTGAACTGAGCACCACTCTGCCCACCCGCATCATACAGCCCCTGGGGTCTTACCTTCTGTACATCATTGACTGTGCTTTCAAAATCCACTGACCAAACATATGTACACTTAAATACTTAACTTTTGCTTTTTGTTGAAGCAGTCATCAGAAAACTTTTTGTTGTCACAGAGACTGAAACAGCAGGTGGGAGAAAAGGTGCAAATCATCCAATTCACCTAAATGGGGTGCTGGCTGTGAAGTCTTTTCATAAGTAGTAAGGCAGTTTCTTCTTTGAGAACATACTTTCATTCAGACTAGTTTTCATTCAAACAACTGAGGATTTTGCATGGCCCTACTGATTACAATATAAACTTGAATAAGCTAGTTGGTAACAGTGATCCTGTACTTAGCAATCTATAACTTAGATGCTCATTTGCAAAGAATACAATAAAAACCTGACTAAAATCTAAAAACAAGCTTATAAAACACATAAAATGCATCTGAACATTTATCTTTACCTATACAAAATCATTGCAGCCCAACTAAAACTCAAATAAATTGCATGGTACCCTGACTACTATTCTGTGATGTAGTAATCATATATTGGTATTTTTTTTATGTTCTTTGTAAAGCAGGTAAGGCCCACTAGGCAGAACTGTCTGTTTTCAGGAGTGACCTAGAAGCACTGGGGAGGTTAAGTGACTTGCTTGGAGTCACACAGTATGCAAGTGGAGGTTGTGGGAATCAAACCCAAATCTGCTGGATGTACCCAGTTCAATCACTGTTTGTTACTCTAACCACTAGGCATGGGTGATTAAACTGAATGGTTGATTACAAAAAAGCAGTGCAGGTGATTTCCTTACTGACTCTATATGCAGCAAAGCAGAAAGAATTTTAAAATGCTGAAATCTGGGTCGGCCCACTGGCGCTGCGGTAGCACTATTGCTTGCAATGCCAGTGACCCAGGGTCGAAAGTGAACTCTGGTTGCTTGAGGTCTGGCCAGGGGAGTAGGATCGAGCACCCGGGGGACTGCTCTCCTCCTCAGGGAAGGGTGGGCTGCAGGTCCTGCTGCTTTACCACCACCTGTGTGACCACGGGTAGTGGTGCAGTGGTGCTGCAGAGTAATCAGGAGGGGAGGACACTAGCCAGGATCTGGAGCAGTGGCATGTCTCTATGTGACCTACCTCCTTGGAACTCCTCTAGTGCAGATGCCCTCAGGGACAGAGACCAGAAAACCAGGAACAATCACCGTACATTGGTCACTGGCAGAAGGGACCCAGGTGCCCCAGACTTTATAACCAGGCTCCATGAGGGACCCACTGAGCTGCACAACACACACTAACGGAGTGTGAAGGGGTGACCTGGGGTTCCCTCCCTTCCCACCTGGGTGGGGTACAATCCAGGCAGGATAGAGGCAGGTCCACAGGAGCTCCTGAGCATTACCTGGGGTGAAGCTAGGGGATACCAAGCCTAGGGATCTCTGAAAAGTCGAGACTGATGCTGTGAGAAGGGGACATAGAAAGAGAAAATAAAAAAAATTTAAAAAGATGCTGAAATCTTAGAGATTCTGTGCAGTGACATGCAATTTCCATTAGGCACCAGTACAAGAATTCAAAATCTGCAAACCACGCAGGATTCCGTGATTGTTACCAGGTTACTGGTAAAAATGGAAAACCAGGGTCCTTGGGTATAGACAGGGTACAGGAGTGGAGTCTCTTTCAAATGAGTAAGAGCAGCAGGATGAGGGGGGTATGCAATGAAGCTTGGTGGGGTTAAGACAGATGTGACAAAATACTTCTTCATTCAAAGGGTGGTAAGCACAAGTAACAGACTGCCTGAGGAAGTGGTGGAGGGGAAAACAGTGGGGGTCTTCAAGTATGCATGGGATAACTATAGTTGTATATTAGAAAGTAGGCAGCAAAGAGGGAGGGTTTCCAGAGACAAACAAAAAGACCACATGTACTCATGGAGCAGCTGTGAATGCTCAAAATTGGAAGTGATCCACAGACGTCCGTATATTGTTCCAATTTCAATTTATTTGGCTCAAAAATAACAGAATTGACAAAGAACTCAAATAAGTGAAGAGATGATTATTGCTTTCCCAAAGACCCCAGCGCTTCACTCAGTACAGCTTCCTCAGTGGTTTCCAGAGACCAGTTAGAGTCTGTAGAGACAGATTAGGCCGGGAACAACTGGAGCAGACTGGGTGGGCCAAGAGTCCGTTTCTGCCAACCAATTCTTTGTTTCTATGTACCTGCCTCAGAGGCAGTGTTGGCTGGAGATGTGTGACATTAGAATAGCAAAGCTTCCAATATAAATCAGTAGAAAGAATAAACAATCATGTCCTGCCAAAGTTCTCCAGGTTTTGCTTTTACAGTTTTTCTCAAAAGCACAGCTCTGGATTTAAGCCCAAGTTTTTCAGACCACGTGATACCTGCGTGTGTGCCAGGACCATTTAACTACAGGGAGTCAGGTGCATTTTAGAACAACAACATATTGGAAGGGGCAGCACAACTTCAGTGCATCTATAATCGACTAACAAATGAACCAAAACAGACATTATTGTTAAGTAAGAAGCATACATTTCAAGAATATAACCATTAATGAAAATGTTACACATTATAGGAATTGAACTCTCAACTTACTATTCCATAGCCAACCTCTTTAGCCACTGCACTACAGAAGGGTGATCAACACAGCCTTGAATACTGCAGTTAGAAAACAACAGAGCATGGATATTAAACAATTTCCTTACAGGCTACAGAGTTCAGAAATAGTGATTCACAAGTTCATATCCAACTCTAACATTGTGCAACTGTTTATGAAAATCAGACTTCATTTGCTGAATGTTTTGGTTAAACATTTATCTTTTCATTCACCAAATATCACTAGCTTCAGCTGCAGTATGTTAGCTTGTGCCAATGATATGACTTTATCATCATTATCTCCTGTTGGCCTTCAATTAAAATTAGACTTATTTCATGAGTTTTGTCAGGTAAATAAATTAAATCTAAATCTAAAACTAAAATTGTTGCCTTTGGGGGACAAGGTCTACCCCTTGTTTTATTAATAGTAATAAGACTAAGGGACATGGATATGTTGTTTTATCCACACTTCTGGCAGTGTCCTTTCCCTTTTAAGGCTCGCTGGAACATCTTCAAGCTGGCTCCTCCTACCCACCCAGGAGTAACTCCCTCGGCACCACCCCATGATGTCAGATCTTCCTTTCTGCTGGAAGAAGGTTCCCTCCTTGCTGCTCTCACGCTGAAGAGGCCCTTTGCTTTATTTCTTCGAATTTCAATAAAAATTTTGCCTTCTGGCTATTTTCTTCTCGCTGTCGACATGGATGATGCAAAGTCTGCTCTGGGTTTCTGGAAATGTGCCTGCAGGCAGAAGATGCCCCAGACGGATATGCACAACATATGCGTGTACTGCATGGACCACAAGCATGATCCCCAGGCCTGCAGCATTTGCTGCACTTTTGACCCATCCACTTTGGAGGATCATCATGCCCACCTGTTTTTAGGTCATCCGGACAATCAGAACCTGCCGGTAAAATCCAAGAATGCCCGTTGGGTGGTCTCCATAGCTACAAGGTCTGCTGAACAACTTGCGGCATTCAAGGAGGCCACGGCTCAGGCTGCTGCTCAAGCTTCTTCAGCTTCAGCCTTTTTGCAGCTCTCCTTGGGTGAAAGATTTGTGCCAGGCCCTTTCCACTCTTGGGCAGGGTCCCGCCTCCAAGCACAAATTGAAATCTAAAAAAGAGACCATTAAATGGTCTCGCCACTGATCGGGAGGTCAAGAACGCTCTCGGGCCTCCAATTCCCATGCTTCTCCAGAGGTTATGACTTCGGTTGATGCTGAGGCCAAGGCAGGCCCCACGGTCTCCCTGTCAGGCCAGTTGGTCGAGATGCAAGTCGATCTTCTGGCTGAGATTTTTCTCGACCCAGTCAACTCTTTGTCACCTGAAGAGGCTGACACCTCCTTATCCAGGACTCCGGCCCTGCCTTTGTATCAGGGGACGGATCAGTTAGCTGATCCTCCACCCCTCCCTCAGGAGACTCTGGATCCAGAGGTTAAACATAGAAACATAGAACATAGAAACATAGAAACATAGAAGTTGACTGCAGATAAGGACCACAAGGCCCACGCAGTCTGCTCATTTCTTTTTCTACCTTATGAATGTGCCATCGGCCTTTGCTCTGTCAATGGCCTATCTATTCATACTCATCTGTATTGCTCCCTTATGCCCATCCCATGCCCGTCTGAAGCCCTGCACTGTATTCATATCCACCACTTCCTGAGGTAGGCCATTCCATGCATCCACCACCCTTTCTGTGAAAAAGAACTTCCTCACATTACCCCTTAATCGGCCTCCCTCTAATCTCATGCTGTGTCCTCTTTATTTTTATTTATTTATTTATTTATTTCTGATCTCAAATTAACCATTTGAGCTTGGAGCTCTTTACGTAGGTTCCATGTTAGTACATTTAGAACAAGTATGTGATTATACAGAGGATTGAGACAAACAAGGCAATAGAATTAGAATGAGAACATTTAGGTTCAATTGGTCTTAGAACAAAGGAATGTAAAAAATACAGCAAAAACTAAAACTGGAATAGGTAAACACAGTCAGATACATACAGGAACAGACTAAATAACTGTGCCCAACAGGGAGCCTGTTAGTTGTCAGCAACATGAGGGGGTTAGCGCACAGAAGTGCTGGAGACACAGGGTGAAGGGTTGAGCCCCAAGTGCAGGGAGTCCAAGAGACAGAGAGAGAGAGAAAGAGAGAGAGGTCTGTTTGGCAGAAGGGTAGATGGTAGGAAATGCCTTTGCTAGATGCTAGCGATGGCTGTTTTTCTTATACTGAATCATGTTAGACTCTTTCACCTTGTTAATGCCCTTAAGGTGTTTGAATGTTTCGATCATATCACCTCTCTGCCTCCTTTGCTCTAGGGTATACATATTGAGCTCCGTTAATCTGTCCTCATATGTTTTCTGATGCAGTCCCTGCAGCATTTTTGTTTCCCTTCTCTGGACTGCCTCAATTTGGTTAATGTCCTTGTGAAGGTGTGGACTCCAGTACTGCATGCTGTACTCCAGATGGGGCCTAACCAGTATCGTGTAAAGAGGGATTATTACCTCTCTCTTCTGACTTGTGAAACCCCTACTAATACACCCCAACATCCCCCTAGCCTTACCTACTGCTTTAGTGGTCTGCTTGGATGATTTCAGATCATCGGTGATGATGATGCCCAAGTCTCTTTCTTCCCTTGTGACTGCCTGCGACTCCCATCCCAGCCTATAGGTGGCTTCAGGGTTTCTCTTCCCTATGCGCATAACCTTGCACTTCTTTGCGTTAAACCCCAGTTGCCACTCTTCCGACCATTTTGCTAGTTTATCCAGATCTCTTCTCATTCTCCCCACCCCATCTGGATCATCTACTCTGTTGCAGATCTTGGTGTCATCTGCAAACAGACAAACCGTACCCTTCAGTCCATCTGCAATGTCACTGATGATTATATTGAAGAGGACTGGCCCCAGGACTGATCTCTGAGGTACCCCACTTGTGACTTGCATCTCTTCTGACTGTATACCGTTTATCACCACTATCTGTTTTCTGCCCGTCAACCAGTTTGCCACCCAGTTGACCAACTTCTGACCCACCCTGAGCCTACCCAGCTTATTAATCAATCTTCTGTGTGGAATAGTATCAAAAGCTTTGCTGAAGTCAAGGTAGGTGACAACAACTGCTCCCCCTTGGTCCACCACTCTGGTTACCCAGTGAAAGACATGTATGAGATTAGTTTGACAGGATCTTCCTTTTGTAAACCCATGCTGTCTTGGATCCTGTGCTCCAATGGATTCCAGGTTTGTACTACCCTTTCCTTAAGAAGTGCCTCCATAATCTTGCCCACTACTGAGGTAAGACTGACTGGCCTGTAGTTCCCTGCCTCCTCCCTGCTACCACTCTTGTAGAGCGGGATCACTTGAGCCCTTCTCCAGTCTTCTGGGACCTCTCCTGTGCTCAGAGACTCACTAAACAGTTCTGATAATGGCTCTGTTTGTTCCACCCTTAGCTCCTTTAGTACCCTGGGATGTATGCCATCAGGTCCCAGTACCTTGTCCACCCTGAGCTCATCAAGCTCTTGTAGGACCCTTTCTTTTGTGAAGGGACTAGTGTACACCTCCCTCCCCTCTGTGTCCATGGTGCTGAGCTGAGGGCACTACCCTATCTTCTCTTCAGTAAATACTGAGCAGAAGTATCTATTTAGGATAGATGCTTTTGCATGGTCCTCCTCCCTACATGCCCTCTTATCCAGTTTGATCTTAGCAGTACCCCCTCTGGACTTTCTCCTTTCACTAATGTATCTATAGAAAGTCTTGTCACCTTCTTGTATTGTTCATGCTAGTGTTTCCTTGGTGTGGGCCTTTGTCTGCCTTACTGCTTTCCCTGCTTCCCTTAGGGAAGTTTGGTATGCCTCCCTGTCTTCATCCTGCTACATTCCCTTATACTTCTTGAAGGCCAGCCTTTTGGCTCTGACCTTTTCTGCTACTGTTTTTGAGAACCAAAGTGGTTTCCTCTTCTTTTGCACTTCCTTTTCTCTCTAACACAATGGGATGTTGCTTCAAGTATTGCATCCTTAATGCTTGCCCACTTTGCCTGTACCCCCTCACCTGTATTTCTTTTGTCAGGGCTAGCTTAACTCTGTTGGCCATCTTATCAAAGTCCGCTCCTCTGAAGTCCCATATTTTTGCCTTGGAATGGGGTGATTTAGTTCTAGTGGCCAAATTGAACCATACCATGTGATGGTCACTGGCACCCAGGTGACCTTCTACCTGGATATCTGTGATCCTTTCCCTGTTAGTCAGTACTAGATCTAGGATAGCCCTGTCTCTTGTGAGTTGTTGTACCAGTTGTTTGTGGCCCTCCCTCTGCAGGGAATCCACCATGTTTCTAGTTCTGGCAGATGTTCCTGCTGGTATTGACCAATCTGTATCTGGTATGTTGAAGTCTCCCATTATTAGAACCTCCCCTTTAGCTGTCATGTTTTGTATATCTTCTAACAGTAATGTCTTTATGTCCTCCCTGGTCTGGAGGCCTGTACACAACCCCAGTTCATATGGCTGTCCCATATCCTATTTCCATTGTGACCCACAGTTCTTCTGGCTCCTTATGTGTATTCTGAATTTCTGTAGCTTTGATATTTTCATTGGCTACGCCCCCTTTTGCACCTCGGTCTCTTCTGAACAGTACATAGCCAGGTGCTGAAGTCTTTCAAGTGTGGTTACTGGTAAACAATGTCTCACTAATGGCTACTACATCCAGTTTAGCCTCTGTCATTATTGCCTGCAGGTCTGGGCTCTTGTTTCCCAGACTGTGAGCATTTGTGTACATGATTTTCCATTGGCCAGATTTCGATGTGTTAGTTGTTGGGCAAGGTCTGGCATTTCCCCTATGCATCGTATGGGAAACCGGACCTTTTTCCTTATCTGGTGATGCAAATGAACTACAAACATGCTGAACTCCTGTTTAACCACTAGCTAAGGAGGGGAAGGGGTGTTCTTCCCATTCGACGTATGGGGTGCTGCACCCCTCTCCCCATTTGCTACTTTAAATATTCTGCAAAGACATCAACTTCTGCTCCAATGCACTGATTCCCTCCTTAATCATATGCAGTCCATCAAATTTAAACAACTTTCGCTCCCAAAACTGTTGCCAGTTCCCTACAAATTTGTGTCTTTTTTCCTGGTACCAGCCCTTGAGCCACATGTTTAGCTCCCCTTTCTCCTCTATCTCCCTTTCTCTGACCTTCCTTCCATCTGCCCCCCTCTCCTAGACTGGCAGGATCTCGGAGACAGAGATGCTGGACAAAATGGATGATAGCTTGTCACCCAGCCTGGTCAGGTGTTCCTTGGTCTCCACAACTGACGGCTGGCGAGATCGTTAGTCCCTATGTGTACCAGGATGTCAATGTTTTCTCCTGCTTCCTGAACAATTTTAGCAATGCAGTCAGTGTCTCTCTATGCTGATGTACCTTGGAGACATCTGACCATTACCCCTGGCTGGCGATAGGTATCCTTGGCATTCTCCGGCCCCCTCCAAGGCTCATCGTTGGTCCTCCCGATGATCAAGGTCATGATCCTACTCTCCATCCTCCAAGTCAAGCAGCCCACATTGACATCGATGCTCATGCTGTCAGTGCTCGGGGAAGCGATGTTGCCGCTACTCTTTGTCCTCATTGTCCTCAGGTAAGGAGAGACTTTGGTCCAAGTTGCATTGATGCTACGAGGACTTGATGTGGCAGCAGCTCATTTTCACCAGGATGAAGCCTGTTCTGGCTTTGACCCTAGCCATCTCTTGGCTCTCATCACAGAGGCCAACACCTCCTCCACCTTGGGAGGAGCTGACCTGTCAGGTCCCAGCTCAGCCTCCACCATCTTCTCCACTGATTCAGGTGGAGCTGCTACCAAAACAACTGAAGACCGGTGCTCCAACCAAGGAGTCCCACCCAGCCTTGGGTCTTCTCCATTGGCTGTCAGTCACCATCACCCCTGACCATCCTTGGAGGGTCAGTGGGAACTCTGGCTGAAAACCCTTCTTTGACGAGTCCTCAGAGTCTGAAGGCTCCTTCTTGCACTCTCGTCTGGTGGATGTAGAGTCAACTGGGGATCTCTTGATGGAGGAAGTCCCTACCTCCTTTATGGGCCTGTGCTCCATCTTATCTCAGAGTCCACAAGTCTCCAGATGGAGCCCGTTCAGAAGCGGGTGTGTTACCTGCTCACCAAGATCCTGGACCAGGATGACTGCCCTGGGGAAGCATTCCTGGTAGCAGAGGCCATTCTGGGCCCTGCCTTGGAGCTGTGGCAGCATCCAGCCTCCTGCCTTGTGCCATCTGCCCTGATGACCCATAAGTATAGTATGCCATCCCTGTCGGGTCCTCTTTGGGGTTCACGGAGCACCCCTCAGCTGAGGGTTTTGTGGCAGATTCCATGTTCAGGTGCTCAGGCAACGTGGGCAACATTGACAAACCACCCGACAAAGAGTCCAAGAAGCTGGACCATATGGCCATGAAGGTCTGTGTTGCCTCCTCTCTTGGCCTTTGCCAGGTGAGTTTGGCCTTTTTGATGACCCACTTTTCCTATGCCCTTCTGGGCATGCTCGATGGTGTCCTCTCTCATCTCCCAGCAGACCCCCAGACCACGGTCAAGCAAGTCTGGGACCAGGGCCAAGCTTTTGCCAAACAGCAGCTCCAGATGGCCATGGACATCAACGACTCCTGCTCCAGGTCCATGGCGGCTGCAGTGGCCATGCACCACAGGGCTTGGCTGTGGATCTCAGCATTTATGGTGGATACCCAGCACAAGCTGGCAAATGTCCCCTTCCTGGGTACCAGCTTGTTCAGGCCCGGGGTCGAGGGGTACCTCACTTGCATCAAGAAGTCCAATGCCACCTTGGATTCAGTGTCATCCACTCAGAGGGATCCCAAGGGCTCTAAGCAGCCAAAGAAGCCCTTTTGGCCCCTCTCTACTCCTGCAGCCAAACCAGCCCAGCCCCAAGCTGGACAGCAGGCTCAGGCCTGGTGACCTCGACCGAAGTCTGTGGCCGTGGTCATCCAAAAGCATGGAGGATGAGGCCACAGTGGTTCTTCAGCCTGGTCCTCCTCTGCTTCCAAGCCTGCCCAGTGACAGGATGAGGGGTGCCTCCCTCATGCCTATCGCACCTCCCCTGGGTCCTCCCATGGGGGGCCAGCACCACCACTTCCTTTCCTCCTGGTCTACTGTTACCATGGACAGGTGGGTCCTTGAGGTGATCAGTCAGGATCTTCCTCTGGAGTTTGGGGCATACCCACCATGCTAAACCCGCACCCCACGAGAGGGCATAATGTCTGTCAACATCCTGACAGCCCTTCAGGATGACATTGACCAGCTCCTCTGCAAGGAGGTTGTGGCTCCTGTCTTGGAGCTTCCAAAACACCCAGGGTTTGTCTCCAGGTACTTCCTGGTGCCAGAATGGATGAGAGATCTGGCATCCCATCTGAGATCTGCACAACCTGAACAAGTTTGTTAGGCCACACACATTCAGGATGGTCACTCTGTCTCAGATCATGCCATCTCTCAAGCAGAACATGTGGTTTTGCACCCTGGATCTTCAGGATGTGTTTTTTCATGTCCCACTCTGTCCATCCCACCATTGGTTCCTCCTGTTCCGGGCGGAGGGGATCCTCTATGAGTTCCTGGCCTTGCCATTTGACCTGTCCTCAGCCCCCAGGGTCTTCACCAAGTGCATCGCAGTGGTGGCAGCTTACCTGAGATGCCTAGTAGCCCGAGTTTACACCTGCCTGGATGACTGTCTGATTGTGGGTCCTTCCAGGTAGGAGATGGAGAGATCTAAGTACCTGGTCCTCCAGACCTGCGTCTCCCTTGGCCTCCTGGTCAATGAGGCCAAGTTGGAACTTGTGCCCTTGCAGATGATCAGTTTCATCGGGGCAGAGCTCGACTCTCGCAGAGCCAGGGCTCAGCTCCTGGCAGACAGGGTGGAGGCTCTCTTCTCCTTTGCATGATCATTTCGGGTTGGCCAATTGTGCCCTGCTCAGGACTTCCTGTGCCTCTTGAGACACATGGCAGCTTTCACCAGCGTGGTCCATTGGCCCACTGAAGAATGCATTCTCTGCAATGAGAGCTTGCCCACCAATGGTCTCAGCGCAAGGACCAGTTTGACCAGCCAGTCACTGTGACCCAGTTGATGTGGGAAGCCATCCAGTGGTGGTTAGTCCCAGAACATCTACAGGAAGGTATCCTCTTTGTCCGCCCAAAGCCAGTCATCCTGATTACCAGTGCCTCTCTAATGGGCTGGGGTGCCCACCTGGGGGAACACAGAGTCCACGGGCTCTGAACCCCCGAGGAGTCCCGGTGCCACATCAACCTGCTAGAGCTCAGGGCCATTCAGCTGGTGCTGATTGCTTTTGCTCCACACATTTGGGGTCAGGTGGTTCAGGTCCAGATGGACAACACCATGACCATGTACTACCTCAACAAGCAGGGTGGGACACACTCCCTTCCTCTGTGCAGGAAAGCTCTCCATGTGTGGATCCTCATGCACAGCTTGGAGACCGATCTCCTGGCCATCCATGAGTCTGGTGTCTCCAACCAGCAGGTGGATGCCCTCAGCTGTGTGAGCGAGGTATCTCATGAGTGGTCTCGCCACCCAGAGGTTGTACACAACCTGTTCTCCCAGTGGGGCACCCCTCTGGTGGACCTGTTTGCCAGGTACACCTGGCAGCCATCTCTGCTTACCAAACATGGGCCAGTCAGCAGTCAATGGCACAGGAGGTGGTCTGGCACTTTTTCAAAGGCCTTGACCACATTTCCCTTCCGGTATGTGAACCACCACCACCTTGGGACTTGTTGCTGGTGTTGGCAAAGCTCATGGGAAAGCCATTCGAACTGAAGCACAGGTGTGAAATGTCTCACCTGTCATGGAAGACTGCCTTCCTGGTGACCATCATGTCAGCCAGAAGGATCAGTGAGCTCCAGGTGCTTTCAGTGGAGTCTCCTTACTTGGTCTTCCACAGGGACAAGATTGTCCTTCGTCCCAACCCAAAGTTCTTCCTGAAGGTTGTGTCAGATTTTCACCTTAACCAGGTGATTAATCTCCTGGTGTATTTCACCAATCACACCTCGGAGGCCAAGCACAGGATCCATGCTTTGGACCCGCGGTGGGCAATAGCCTATTCCAAGGAGTGCATGGCTGGAGTGCAAGAAGAGGTTTGTCAGCTATTTGTCACCTACGCTGAAGCCGCACCTAGCAGACTGGCAGCTAAGTGGATGATTGGCAGTTGAATTGTATCCTGCATCAACCTCTGCTATAGGTTGTTGGGTAGGGAGTCCCCGTAGGGCTTAGGGCTCATTCCACCCATCATACTGCTGCCTCAGTGGCTGCTTCCAGGGATGTCCCTATCCAGGAAATCTGCAGGGCTTCTACCTGGAGATCAGCACGCACCTTCATTTCCCACTACCACACTGATCTTGAGTCATGCCGGGATGCTGGTTTTGGGGTCTCAGTTCTCCAATCTTTATTCTCTAAGTAGGGGTGTGCACCTTGCCCCTTCCTCCCAGAGAACTGCTAGGAGTCTGCCAGAAGTGTGGATAGAACACTATATCCATATCCCTAGAAAAACAGGTTACTTACTTGTAACAGTAGTTCTAGGAGTGGTATATGGTGTTCATTCACACTGACCTCCCCTGGCAAGTGGCATACCGGTCTGACTTCCAGAAGGCAAGATCTGACATCTTGGGGCGGTACTAAGGGAGTTACCACCCAGGTGGGTGGGAGGAGCCAGATTGAATATGTTCCAGCAAGCCTTAAAGGGGAAAGGACACTGCCAGAAGTGTGGATGAACACCTTATCTCATTCCTAGAACTACTGTTACAAGTGAGTAACCTGTTTTTATCTGCTGTAGGTGTTACTTTTACTAGCAATGGAAATCAGTCTAGACACTTGTCCTGACAGATAAGTAAATTAAATCTGCCATCTTAAGATGTAATGCTAGACATAGTGGGTACGCTGCAGTAATAGCATTAAGAGCTGGAGAGGCTAAACTAAACTCTGTCACATAATATGGGTCTGAGGCCTGGGGTTGTAAAAAACTATCCCTATTGAAAACTCCATTTTCAATGTTCTATGGCATCCTGGAGCAAAGAAGTTGGCTGCAAGGGATTGACAACTGCAGCCACACACAACAACCTTTTGTTTGTTCTTTGGTAACTGATTAAGGCCCACTAGGCACAGGTGCCTGTTTATAGAGGTGACCCAGGAGCACTGGGGAGGTTAAGTGACTTCCTCAAAGTCACACAGTATGCAAGTGGAGGCTGTGGGAATCAAATCCAGGTCTGCTGGATGTACCAACTTCATTCACTGCTCAGTGCTCTAACTTCTAGTCTATACTGCCAGCAAGTTGCAATCTGGAGAGTGAAAAAGCAGGGCTACATGGTTTCCAACAATTAAAAAAACAAAAACCTTGGTATTAGGTTAATATACAAAGCTTTTTTCAAGATACAGAGCAGCACTCACCCCTAATATATATATTGATGTTTTGTGCATGCTCTGTGCGTTTTTTCAAAGCAACACATTGACTTTACACATATCCATTCTATAGTGACTTATTTAAAATGCAAGTGTGCCAATAAATATGGGTAGCAACAGCAAGGTACAAAAACAAATGTAAGGTGACAGGAATACATTCAACAATACTGTGCAAAAAAGCAAACTGGCAACAACACTAGAATAACCACAATAAGGAACAGGGAATGAAGGTAATGAAGGAATGACAGAAGGGTTAGAGAAAGGAAGGGGGGAATAAAAACAGAAGTGTACTGTATTAAGGAGTTATATATATCTCTAATAGCTCTTAAGTCTAAGTCTCAAGTTTACTAGCTCTTAAGTCATAACTACTTAAAAGCCACTAATCAAATAAGATTTCATAAGTACATGATATCAAGGGGGAAATATACAGCCAGACAATGGCTCAAGAGGGGGCGCAGCACATCTGAGATGTGCAGGGGCCAAGACAGGGAGATATTCATAGGTGATGTGCACAGTGCATCTCCTTTGAATATGGCACAGAACGCGCATGGCGCATTGACAATGCATCGGTGCATTCCCCGGACAGGGAGGACCAGGAATGCTCCAGCAAAACTGTAGTTGCACTGGGTGCATCACCCTTGATATTCAGACTTGGGCATGCAAATGGGACCATAATGTATGCATGGCACAGATGGGGCCATTTGCATGTCATTATGGCCCCATTTGCATGTGTTGCTCAGGGCAGCCTGGCGAAATGCGCCTGGCACCCTGCACAGAATGACGTGTGGACTGAGGGGGTCCTGGGTCACCTCCCGCCCCATAACTGTGATCGTGGTAAACGTAAGGGGAAACATGCCCTGGTGATCCAGTGGTATCCCCAACCCTCCTGTTAGCCCGATCGCAGTCGGAAAGATGTACATATGTCCCTGGTAGTCCAGTGGACCCCCCACCCACCTGTAGCCACGATTGTGGGTACAGTGGAGTAGATAGACCCCCTGGGAGTCTAGTGGTCCCCCGGCCCCTCCCGTAGCACCAATCCTGAAAATGCCAATGCAACAGCTGCCCTAGTAGTCTAGTGGTATCCCCTCCCTATCTCAACCCTCCAATCGCCGTCTTCCTTGCATCTGAAATGTCCCTGGTGGACCAATGGAACCTACTCTCAACCTGAAACACCGAACGCCGGTGAGGCAGTACCCTGCACCTCCATGGTGGTCCAGTGGTACCCCCAACCTCCCACCTACACAGGACCCGAGCCCACCTAGCTCCCCCCCATCATCGGTGGGCGGTTGCCACCTGGCCGCATACCACCTGGCCACACACCTAATGACAGCTTACAGTATGTGCTGTAAGCCTATTGGTCAACAGTGTGGACCAATGGGCTTGCAGGGCATACTGTACGGGACAGTTGCAACCGCTTTGTGTGGTGGAGTGATGGGTGTGCCCCATTTTTGAACTACAGCTGCACCACTATAAAATCTCTCAGCTAATCTATTTTATTTCAGCTTTGCGTCACAAAAAATAAATATAGAAAACATATGTGTAACTTTTTGATACCAGATTTTTTTTTTACACACTCAAGGTGTGTTTACCACATAAACCAGAAAAGCAAAACTTGAGTGGTTTATAAAGGTAAAACACACTGAGGGTATGTTAAAAAGACAAGTAATCACAGTCATCCATGTTTTTGTTTTTATAATATCTGTTAGGGACTCATGTCAACCAGAATGACCAGTCAGAGTGAGTGTTTAACAAAAGAGAAGCGAGAAAGATAGTGTTAGGAAGCTGATATAAGCTGTCACAGCTGTTTTCTGTTAATGTGACAGCATACTAGCTTCCTGCATGGGTGATGGATCATGTGTGACTTTATCCACATCAACCTGGTGTGATGTCGCAGAGGTTAGTATAGAGAATACAGGGTTTGATTTCTGATTGGTATCAGAGCATACCAGTTATTATATTTTAAACTTTTAAAATGGTTTAGGAAGATGTACTGAAGCACGTTTGGTCCTGTGAGTAGCTCTGTAATGCCCAGTCACTTTTTGATACTGTACATATAAATATAAAGCAACTTTCTGTTTGCAGAGATCCTTAATGTAATTCGTTTGTGTGGTTGTTTGCTATAGTGAAAATGTTTCCAAGGCTATGACATCGATTCATGTTCACATGCTTAAAGAGTGCTGTCAGATCCCTTGGGTTGGAAACCTTGATGCCAACATCTCTCTCAGTAGCGCCATTCTCTATAAGCATGAGAATGACAACAAAGAAACGGTCAAAGTGGAAAAGGGGGATGTGCCCAACCTGCCATATTCCAAAGAAATTCTGAAGGTAAAGACCATTCCAGTGTGAATACTGTATGTGGGCAGCAAAACAACAAACAGCCCTTCATCAGCATGAAAACTCATACCATGTATTGTCTTCAATTTTTACATTTCAGGAAAGAATTAATCTGCTTAATAGACAGGCACAGAAGAAAGGTGACCATGAGATTTTCTGTGGGCCCAGCACATTGCAACGCTTTCTTGACTGTTTTAAGTATGTTTACATTAAAAAGAGTGCTGAACAGGAGCAAACAGTGACCAGCCTGAAGTAAGTGGCTGTTGCCTCATGTATGTGCATGTAATTAATCTGTATTCTTCCAGTGAAGGCTACTGGCCACAGTATGGTCAAATCTACCTCTGCTGTCACTGAAGGCACTCATAAACAGACCACAGATTCACAGAACTGCTACAGTACATTACCGTAATATTTATTGAAAGTAAAATAAATACTGAAGGTACAGCAGATGGGGGAATCAACTGATTAATTAGTCTCTATGAGGTGTATCATAACCATGCTTTCTCAGGGCTGCAACCCTTGTGACAAGTCGATCAGCTGGTTAAAGGGAAACTGTCAGCACTAACAGACCCAAGCCCACATGTGAGGCTGGTCCCAATTTGCACTTTGTGTGCAACAACATTTTTTGTTTACTTACTGTTCACTGCAGCATAGTAGATTGTATCAGACTGTGTCTGATAACTTGCAAGCTGACATTTTCTGTAACTACAAATCCCAGAATCCCCTGAAGCTGATATAAGAGGAGGGCTGCAGCAGTGGGAGATTCTATAGCATGCAGTGCATCTTAAAGTTTTTATATTCAATATCCTGCAGTGCATCTTAAAGTTCTTATAAGCTCTGACCTTTTGTTTGCTGTTCCCACTGTCCTCCCTGGGTTAGGTACGATACAGTCACAAAGGACAGTTCTGAGCCCCAAGAGAACATCAGGACTGCAAACATCAGATTGGAGCTTATGAAAGTTCCAACATGCATTGCAGGCTACTGAATCTCCCACTGATGCAGCCCTGCTCTTACATCAGCTACATGGGATTCTGGTATTTGCAGTTACAAAAAATGTTCAGCTTGCAAGTCATTAAAATTAGTCTGATACAGTCTACTATACTGCAGTGAATGATAAGTAAAAAAAATGCTTTTGAACACAATATGTAAATCATTTAGTGCTGACTGTTCCTCTTTAACCGTCTGCTGTAAGAGTGATAGTATTTACTTTCAATGGCTCCTATGCACTAATGGGTGGGAAGTACACTCCTGAGGCATGTATCCTGCCCGAGAGCTCCGCACCTGCAGACAGGTGCACACCAGCAGCATACATGACCACCAGCCACCTGTCCACGACCCCACCCCCCTGGCACGCAGCACTCCATGGTGCGGACTGGGGCAGTCGTGGGACCGACTGGGCATCCAATCGGATGTCCAGACCAGGCAGCTCAGTAGATCCCCTACGCAATGGGGTGCGCATTGGCAGTGTACCCCATGGATGTCCGACGGCTGGCACTGTGGAGGTTAATGCCGCTGGCCCACCTAAGAAGCAACACAGAGCGGTGCACTGAAACGGGGTTGGGGAGGTCGTACAGCACACCAGGGTGGGGAACCCTGTGTCCATGGGGTGCTGGGGGGCTGCCAATGCCTACGGGTTGGGGGCACAGCTGTGCTGGGGTGCCACAGCACACAGTGGGGGATGGGGTGGCCATCCATGTGGTGGGGTGCAGCATACAGTGCAGGGCTGGGATTCTAGTCCTGTGGGGTCCACAATGTGCTGCCGGTTCCAGGGCGGGTATCCGGAAGTGTGTGTGGGGGGGGAGATTCACATCGGCTGCCGGGGCCAGAATGCATGGTGCAGGGCACAGAGGGCACTTACAGCAGGGGGTATCCCTGGCATAACTTGCACCCTCCTCTGCACCCCATGGCCAGCACTCGCACCTTAGTGCATGGTGCGTGAGTGCCTGCCTGCCCCATGTCATTGCTCTTTGTGTGGCCTAGGATCGGGCACAGTGCTGCTTGCCCCCCCTTAGTGCTTCCCGCGTGGGGGGTGCATAGGATGTGGAGTAGCTGTGTGCTCCAGATACGCACACATAGCCACTCTGCCCTGATAATGCATAGGGCCCAGTAAACACTATGCTGTCGAAGCAACCCCATGCATCTGTGATGTGTCTGAGTGCTTTAGTTTTCAATAGAAGTATAGGTGGATCTGTTGTGTATCAGACTTCCATTTTCATAGCCAAAGCACCATTATTTTTTTCACTGTAATGTATAGGCAGCTCATAACCTAGTAATTTAAATTCAGCAGTGATTCCCAGTTCATCAGGTCTTCTCCCTGCATCATAAGCAGGGATGAATAAAAATGTCGTGCAGAAACATACAAAAATAGATTAGTTATCATATTGGTCCTTGTAAGAGCAGATCCAAAAGCAAATGGCCTGATACCTTTTATTGGACCAACACAGATGTTACGAAAAGAAAACAATGTCGTTTTCTTTTTGTAACATCTATGTTGGTCCAATAAAAGGTATCAGACCATTTGCTTCTGGATCTATGCAGAAACATACTAATTTATAGAGATTCATACCCTCTGTACTGCCCAGGATATCCTGTGATTCCCTTGGTAAGCAGAAATATGGTCAGGCTTACCTTGAAGGCCTACATAGAAACATAGAAACATAGAATTTGCCGGCAGATAAGGACCGCTTGGCCCACCCAGTCTGCCCATTTCCCTACCTGATGGATAAGCTGCAGATCCTAGTTAACCAGCAGCCTACTTCTTCCTACCCCTACTAGAATTGCCTTATGACTGTCCCATGCATGCTTGAATTCCACCACTGTTTTTGACTCCACAACCTCCTCTGGAAGGCCGTTCCATACATCCACAACCCTCTCTGTGAAAAAATACTTCCTTAAATTACCTCTGAGCCGCCCCCCTTCTATCTTCAAATTGTGCCCCCTTGGTCTTGCACACCTCTTTTTTTGAAAGATGCTACCCTCTTGGATTTTGTTGATTCCCTTGAGGTACTTGAAAGTTTCTATCATGTCCCCCCTCTCCCTCCTTTCCTCGAGGCTATACATATTAAGCTCCTTAAGTCTTAAGTCCTTAAGACCTGTATTGTCTTCAGAGCTATGACATGTGAGCATGCTTCTTGTTTTTCATTATGAATACTATTGATCCCTTGGGTAATTTGTATGCTGTGATCAGAATTTTGCAGTGAACTGGTTGCTACTGTATTGTATGTCTTTATTTGCCTTTATCCGATGTCTTCACATATTGGGCTCTATGCATGAAGCCTACGCATTGTGTATGTACAGTGCATAAGCAACCCTTAGTGGGAGAGAAGTCACGTGAGGGGTCCAGTGGACCCCAGGCAACATTCAATACACCAGTCAGGTATGCACTAGATCCCTGGCCACACCGTCAGGTATGCACCTCATGCAGTCCAGGGGTGTACTGGGGCATGCATGCACTATGTGGGATGCACTAAGGTACGTAGTGCCACACAATGGCAGCATGACTTATGGCAGGGGGAACCCTGCCATCGGTATTACATGCCCTCCCAATGGACACTCACTGGTGGCAGCAGCACCGGGACCCCTGCCTCTCTGTTGCCCCAGCCCACTGGGCAGATGAGGACGACTGGGGACAGCTATTTGTGCAAGTGCCTGTACACTGTCATATATCAGACCTGCACCTTCCCTCACTCCATTGCTTCCAAGGTGCAAGGAATCCACTCTGGGACCCAGGATGGGCATCTGATTGAGTGCCTGCCCAGGTCCACTGCACCACACCCATCCACCCCTGCGATCCTGCATGTTGCGGGGCAGAGCCACGGACAGGTGCCCTGTAGGTGATTGTAGTCATGAATACTGCACACCCTGTGCCTGTCCTGGGCAGTGTAACTGTGAGAGCAGTATACATGCTTTTGGCACATGTAACCACACCTTTCGTGCATAGGGCCCATTGAGCTTTGCTTGTGGCCTTTTAGCGAGGTATAATGTTGCTGGTATATTAATCATCGCATCATCTTAGTTCCAACAAGTTGTCGATGGTGTCATCTGTTTTGGTGTGAGGAATATCATTTCATACTCATTTATTTTTAAGGAAGGCACTGGAAACACTAGCGCAGACGAGGATTGATGCAAAGGTCACTCAGGAGAGAGTCTGCACCATCAGTGCACAGTATGATGAGGCACAACACATGGCAACCAATATATTGAAGAAGTTGACCAACAGAGCTTCAGCCTTAGAGATGCTAAAGGCACAGCTAGGTAAACTAATGCAGATCCCTGAGGCTAGGTGGTGGTGGTGAACTAATGACATTTTTTTTACTTTAAATGATCTGAAATCAAATCACAAATCATAAAGCAAACAATGATTAATACCATATTTTTTCTTTAAAATTGGAAGAGTGCTAACCAGTTAAGCAATAATAATCGCTGACATCCTATTCCTGTATCAATAGGTAATGACTTGAACTGTTATAACTGTTCTATTTTTTTTTTTTTTTTACTTTTTATTTATAGCATTTAATACATAAGCATTTCAAATACATCCTGAACAGGTATACACGACATAAGTTCAGAAGCACATTACACAGGATAAAGATTACCTGTTCAGTTGGTACAGCGTCTGGGATTATTCCAACATTATTAATACAGATATACATCTTTGCATACAATTCAGGAGCTTCATATGCAACCAATGCTCAAACATTATGAATTAGAAAATTAAATCAAAACTTGCATCGTCTGACCTTCTAAGGTTAATGATTACTCTTAGCAGAAAAACATTCAAAGTGATCTCTATTCTAGAGCTCCCATTAAGGGTGGTGGGGATGTGTGATACTGCCCAGTAGATTCCCGGGAAAATGACCCTCCTAGAACTTAAACGTCATAATGAATAAAACCATATTGTCTGGTGCCATAAAAGTTAAATTGCACCAAGACCAGCTAGTGCCTCTAGTATATGTATTTTGGCACTAAAGGGTTCCCTAGGAACTACAATGCAGCTGTAACTACTAACAATATTTAGGCCCAAAACACTCCCTTAATACCCCACCAGACTCATAATCTGTAAGTCATACTCAGTTAAACTATCAAAGAAATTGCTACAACATTCCTTGAAAATATTCTGGGAGTATGATCAGATAAGTTATTTTGTAAAGCATCCATTTCAATCCTTGCATTGCTTATAGTTAGCATAACAGTAGACAAGAAGTGTTATATCTCGAACCTCAAAAATAGGTAAAAACCTATTTAGACTCCAAATTAGTAAATGCAACTGAGGTAAGTAACGCCACTCATCATGAATGGACCAACCGTACTATAAGTCCCAAATGTCCACCAGAACCATTACCCTCAGTCTCCTTTGTTGTCTTCTTCCTCTGAGGAACCGGCTTCTTGCTGGCATTTAGCTGCTATCCACTCTATACAAGCACCGGCTTCTTTAGGATCTGTGAAGCAGTACTGCCGACGGCCAACAGTGAAACACAAATGTGCTGGGAAGGCCACAGAGTAAGTTATGTCCAGATCACGCAGTCTCTTCTTTACACCGTCAAAGGTTTTACGTCTCATCCAAGCAGCGTATGACATGTCCGGGAAGAACAAAATGTGAGATTCGGCAACAGAAATTAGGCCCCTGCTTCTAATGGAGCTAAGTAATGTATCCTGCTCTCCTGATGATCGTAAAGTGAGGAGGACAGTTCTTGGATTGTCTAAACCACCCAAGGGTCTTCTAGGTGTGATCCAGTAAGCTTTTACAATGCGAAAGTCCAACAATCCAGTCAGATCTCCCAGCCAAGTTTGCAGGTATTCAATGAGATTATCGCCCTCCGATTCCTCTGGTAGCCCTAGGATCCTCACGTTAGCGGCTCTCACCAAGTTCTCCACTTGCTCCACTTGACTTCTCAACATGGTCTGTGCTTTCAGAGAGGTGGCTGTGGCAGCTAAGACCTTGCCCACTGTTGCTTCTGCCGTTTTAGTAGCTTCTCCCATAACGTCCAGTCTATTCTCCATGGTGAGAAATTTCTCTGAGAAGCTGTCTAGCTTCTGGTCCATTTGTTGGACTGTTTTGGTTAGAGCATTAACCGCTATTTGGAGAGTGGACAGCATGGCAGTAGATGTCTCAGAGCTTGTGGCCTGTTGTCTCGTCTGGCGGTTTGGCACTGGCGGCATGAGGGGAAAAGAAATCTTGCTTTACATTCTTTGTACGGACCATGTTCATTTGTGCTGTAATTCCTCTGCTGCAGCAACTCTTCTTCCAATATATATCAGCAAGAAATTAAATTTCGTAGGCAAGGATGCTTTATTAGAGCAAATGTTATCTCTCAATAGGGAGCTCCAGAAAATTGCTGTTGCTGGCTAGGCTGCTAGCTCCGCCCTCTATAACTGTTCTAATGTCAGACTATTTACTGCTCCTGTAGCTGTAACAGCATTATTTTTATGTAACCCGGGCACCTAAGAAGTTGGGTGAGGGATGCTCCAGGGTCAGGTCACTGCCATGTAGGAAATGAGCCCTCCGATTGAAGCGGGGGGAGGAGGGGTTGATGTGCCAGGGGACTCTGTGTGCCATTTTGCTATATCTACAACTGCTCTGTGACCCCATCTCCCTAATTCTAAATTCATAGTGCCTGTCTTTTGGGTAATAACAGACATGGAGATGTACAGAGGTGAACCATAAACTGCAGCATCAGACCCCAAGGCACACCACAACATCTGTTGGTGTCTGCAGGGTAGGGTGAGGTGAAATGGCGTGAGCGTTATGGCCGACGACCCAAAGTCACACCCTCAACTCCTGTTGGTCTCTGCAGGGTGAGGGAGGGGTTGGCGTTAGTTCAATACTTCACTGTCATTCCTATTATGCATCTCTCTCTAACTCCTGCACTACCAATCCCAATGCCAAAAAGCAAACATTCGGCATTGACAAATGCTTGTTATACTTTCCAGTGATGATTTTGCCAATGAAATGCTGTTGATCACCTAAGAAGGTCTTTGTTAGTTAAGCAACTGCCTTTCTTTGACAAAATCATCACTGGAAAGTATAAAAACAAGCTAATACAAATTGCCCCCATTAAGCTCTATGGAGCACCTCCTCATGCTGTTCCTTAAGTAATGCGGCTAACTTTCGGCATTGACGAATGCTTGTTTCCTTTTTTCATACTGTGTTGATTAACTATTAACCGTATGTGTGTATTCAGTGTTATGTGATTTGTTTCACATCTCCCAGCAATGTTCAACTCCTGACTGTTCTATTGTACCCCTGCTCTGTGATCATCTTATATTGTGTCTCAAAGTACTGTTCTTATTGGATCCTATGCACTATCAGTCGAGAATTACACACCAGAGGCACATATCTCACCTGCGTAGGTCTGCACCTGTGGACAGGTGCGCACATGCCAGTATTCACGACTGGTGGGCATCTGTCTGCGGCTCCACCCACACTGTACACAGGACTCCTCAGGGCAGCCGGGGATGGAGTTACAGTCCCAGGCGGGCATCCTCCTGGGCCAAAAGTGAATCCTTTGCATGGTGAGGCACAGGTCTGGGTGCATGAATGCCTACTACAGGCACCCGGTCCCGCACGCCCATGCCCCAGTGTCAGGCCATCAGATGGATGCCCCCCTTCCCACCACACAGTAGAGTCCTGACCTGTGATGACAATCCTACCCCTCCACATGCCCTGGTCCACAGAATCCTGACCCCCAACCTGGTAGCAGCAAAAGTCAAGCTGGCCAGTGGCCCCCACCCACCCACAGCACTAACAACCCCCCACCCCCACTCTCCAGTCGATGCCAGGGCTCCAGATGGCCAGCCGCACAGCCCTCTGCACATCTCCTCAGCCACCGGTCATCCAAATGATGCTGGGAGTGTGCCGCCTATATATAGCGGCACGCTCCCAACATCACTTGGACTGACGGTGGCCAAGGTGGTGTGAGGAAGGCAGTGCCACTGATGGTCAGGCGCCACAGCACTGGCATCTGGAAATGGGGGAGTGTCAATGCATCGGGAACAGGGCCACCATGTTGGGGGAGTGCTGACACCACTACGGGGTCAGGGACAGTGTTGGGGGGGGCTGCATCACTGACTACGTGGTTTGGGCTGTCAGGTGCGGGGGACAGGCATCACTGGGTCACAGCACCACAATGCCCGGGCACTCGCCTCTGCAGCAGCCCCAGCCCTTACCAGCATCCTGGGGACTGGGTCAGCACGACTGTGTGAATCAAGGGTCCACTGCAACTGGCGGGTCATGTCTGGGGGGCATGCAGTGGGTTACAGCATGGTCCTGACTACTGTAACCTACTCAGTCCTCTGCCCCACTGCAGCCAGCACTATGTGCTTTGTGAATTGTGCATATTGCTGACACGCCTTTGCGAACCCCTGGTGCATTGCTCTCGGAGGATCGAGGGCGCATCTGTTGTGCGCCTCTTTGGTGAATGCCATGCAGTGCCTGCTCCATGGCATTCATGCGTAATGATACCAATGTGCCTGGTTTGCATGGTGCATTGGCATCGCACATAGGGCCCATTGTTTGTATGTAATTAATTCTGAGTTGCCCCTGAAAAAGGGATTTTATTGGTTCCAGTGGGCCCACCCAGTTACCAAAATTTTAATAATAATAATAATACGTAGTGATATAAAAACATGAAATGGTTCACTACATTTATAAAGTCCTGCCATTTTTAACAACATATTATGTCGACATGTATAGACATGTAGTGACATAGGAGAACTGTATCCTTAGGATCAATACAAGTGGGAAAGACTCCAAACTTCCACAAAAAAAAAACTTAAGTTTCTATGATTAACAGTACAGATATTACAGTTATCAAAATATAATTTCAAGCATTACAAAATATTATAAAAAATTATTTCTGGAAGTGATCAGAAGATAGTAGTGGCTGTTCTTGCTAAGAATAAACACATTCTTTTGCAGTTTATTATTTGTGTACATTTATTAGCTAGACTCACATTTATTAATCAGTTTAAAATGAGGAAGGACACAGACAGACTGGAGGCAGTGCAGTGAAGGGTAACCTAAATGATTCAGGGCTAACAGGGCAGATCCTGTGAGAACAAGGGGGGAATCAAGGATGTAAACCCCGTCTACACAGTAGGTCATAGTATATGGTAGGTTAATGAAATAGTGCAGACTGGTTGGACAAATGTTCTTTTTCTACCAACAGAGTCTGTTTCTATGTTTCTAAGTACTTTGAGAAGGTGATGAATTAGTGGAATAGCCTACGCAGTGCAGAAGCCAACACAAAAACCACCACTGGGTTACAAACCAATGGGCAGATGGGTACCCATGAACAAGGCAACCGCAATTGGGCACCTACAAAAACAATGACTCCATTACAGTACCTGTGTTCAGGGCTACCTGGCGGGGGGGGTGACCGGATACTGGAGTGGGTGACATACGGCAATGGGATGTACGCGCATATACGCACACACGCAGGAGGAGAGACAAGGAGGGATGGTATGTGGGAGGGGGTGTGACAGACAGCTGCCGAGCTGGTCCGCTAGCGTGGTGGGGAGGGTGGTTGGTTGGGAGGTGGAGGGTGCAGGATTCAGGTCTGGCATGTTTTTGTCTTTTTGCGGCAGGTGGCATTCACTTTTTAAGTTTTCACCCCGACATCCTTAAGTAGGGAGTGCGGGGCAAAGCCCATTAACAAAACAACCCATAGGTCTTGGGTGCCCTGTTTCTTCTCACCATGAGTGTATATTGCCGAAATTCATTTTCAGCGATGTACACTCACCGTAACAGCGATCGCTATTCTGTGATTGCTGTTATGACATGGAACCTGGGCAGACTAGGTGGGCCAAGCATCTCTTATCTGCCATCAGATTCTGTTTCTGTTTCAAATGGCTGGGATGGCTACAAACTAATTGTTAAACAAGGAAAGGTACAGAGGACCGAGGGTTAGATGGAGGATCTAGCTCAGAGTAGCTCCAGGTAGGGTTCCAGGGCAGACTGAATGGTGTCCAAGTCTATTTCTGTCCTTACTTTTCTGTTTCTATGCTTCTATAGTTCTATGTCCCAGCCCTTCCTGCCTTGGGGTCAAATGATGAAACTGAAACTTGCTACTAGTACCTGCACAATCCCCCTAGGAAACTGGGACAGTGTAAAGATGGCTGACATGTGGCTCACTGGCCACAGTGATGGTGCCATCCGGGATGATGTGGAGACAAGCTAAGCCACTGCACTGGGAGGGACTACATTGTACTTCTTACTTATCTGCTTGTTAGCCCTCAATGAAAAAACACACCAACATGACTTGACCACTCTGTCCCTCTCTCACTGCCAAAGGTATCATTCAGGCTTCTAGATTAATACTGAGCAATACAAAGAAGGAATGGAACAAGATTTAAGAAAATAAATGTAACCCATCTTTAGTTGGGGCGCCACCTTCATGCTTATTTACTGGCCAGTCTGTGCAGTGTCATTGGGATCCTTCATACATGTTTACCCAAGCAGGCACCAGTCCCAGTTGGGAGAGCAGTTCTGAGGTAGCCTCCTCATGTGTACACTGGCCACCCAGCCATGAATTTGACAAGGTCTTCCTCTATCCATGATAAAAGAATCATACTATAATCAGGCAACTGCCTGGTGGTCATTTTGCCTGCACTTAGCCCACAAGCACGTGGAGAGCACTGAACCTAAGAACCTGATCCTGAGATTATGGTCCTAAGGTAACTTGATATGCTTAATTAACACTTATTTCATTAAAAGGGATATAATCCCCCTCCACCACGGAATCTGCACCAACCGTGCACTTTTCCCGTTGGGAGTGGCCAACCCCAGCCCAACCCGTCCCACCCCTGCGAACCACAGCATGCCCAAGATGACATGCCAGCCACCAGAGTGACCTGCCAGCAGGTCGCCATCTCTCATCACTGCTGCTGCAAGTGTGATCCACAGCTTGCCACATTCGTCTCCTGTGTGTAGTTTCTTCAGTGCAGGTGTCAGCTTATGGAAGACCTGGGGACTTTGGTGGCGGGACCCCTCTTTTTCTAAAACTTGGCACAGGGCGCCTGACACACCTGGGTTTGCTGCAGGTGGTGGTTCAATGCACAATGCACCGATCTTGGGAGCAGGGCTGTCCTAAATTCAAGCCCATTGAGTTATATGTTTAAATCATACAAAGTCCTTTGGTGATTCTCCTGAAACACATGGTAGCACTTACTTACTTATACGTAAGCCATACATGGATACTACATAAGATTCAGTTCCACTGCAGTGGTTGCTCACATAATGTCGGTTTGGGTATTCATATAAATTACTTGGCACTTATATTGTGCTTACTCTTTAGTTTTTGGTAACTAATGCTTCCGTGAAAAAAAGGAATATGAAATCTTGACAATATGGTTTCTTTTTACTCCACACCTCCTACGACTGGAAGTGTGCATACAATATACAGGCTACAAATATTGGTACATATTAGTGCACATGACATGCAACATATGACTTGGAGGTAGGGAAGGGACTGCTTATCAATAACTTGTGCAATTCATTATTAACAATGCCACTGATTTACAGTGATGAAAGTATTGAAATTCCATTTTCAAGACTTGAAATTCTAGGAATTGCACCGGTGATAGTAAATCTAATTTCTGGATTTTACCAGGATTCTACTGTTATTCTTTTACTATTGTATAAGTAATCAGAATAAAGGAAGGCTTAATATACAGAGTATTATATGAAGCAAATTGAAAATAGTCCAGGAGCCAATTATAAGAAAAGTACCAGTTCTGAAGATTGACTGATCTGGTATAAAATGCCTATTTCTGTCAAAATGCTTTGTTTTTACCAGTGTGCAGGCATTCCAAATTCTGGAATTTGACCAGCTTTTCCAATAAAAACCAAAAAACAAAAACCAGTGGCCTTGATTATAAATCAGTGCGTACTGCATGTGCAATTTATTTATAATATCGCCACCTAATCAAAGGTGTCAGCATTACTGGAAAACATGGACACTGGAGGCTTAACATTTAGCAGGTTGGTCAGTAGTTTAAAATGTCCTCAAATGCAGAAAAGGGTGTTGATTGTTTTTGTGTGCTTTTTATGTTTGCTTGTGCACATGCACAAGAAACATGTTGTGATAGCTTGCTGGAGTAGCAGATTGTGGGAGTGCGGTCGTGTTGTGGCCAGTGCTGCCACTACTTTTTGGGGCTTGTATCTGTGGCACCAATAAATGAGCACACTGTCTATAACAGCTGCTCAGAAGTGTGCCACCAACTTCAAACAATTTTGCCGCTGCAATGAGGGAGTGCCCCCTTATTACAGGGTGTGCCTTGCCTGGTGTAACATTTCAATAAACATGGCGGTGTCTCTCACCGTCCACCTCTCACAGTCCCACGAAAGCCAATGTCGGGCATGCTCAATCCCCCTGCTGGCATGCCCCATCCCCAGTTCGTTTGCCAATGAGGGAGCCCAATCCCTGTCTGCATATGTGTCCCTTTTCTGTTTTTGTCTGCCGTGGGAGTGCCCAATCCCCCTCTGCATCATCCCCCTCCAAACACAGACACATTTGCCGATGGGGGGCCCAATCCCCATCGGCTTCAGTCCCCAGTGTGGCTAACATCACCCCCAAACTGTTCCTTATACCTTTAAAAAAAGAAAACGGTCTGCAATGGGTTTTTTTTTTGTTCTTTTATAACCTAAAATAAAGAAAATAGTCCCTCACCATCGGGTCCCCTCCCGCAAACCCGCACCCACCCTCTGTGCACCCCACCTCCTCGCACCACCCCCTCATCCCATACTTACCTCTGGAGCACGGCACGACGATCTTTGGTAGAGTGGGAACACGTCTGCACTCTTCAAAGTTTACTGCGAACTGAAGAAATGCCAGTAAACTGCATAATGGCATCAATGGGAGGGCTTCAAAATAGGTGGATGTCTTGGCCATTTTTGCAACTTTTGGCACCAAATTTTAAACATGGGGTTCTTGGGACCCCACCCCATGAACTCAGTCACTGTCATGTCATTATTTGGTCCCAAAAGGTGATTTTGCGGTCACTGCGCGGAATCACCTTTCAGGACTGAGTAATGAAATTACAGTGTCACTCTTCATGAGGTGGGCTCCAAAAAAGCCTATGTTGCAAATTTGGTAAAACAATCCAAAAAAATGACTATGTTACGAGCATACATTGCGCAGTTCCCATGCACACGTGTAACTTCGACGATTTTTAATACTTTCACTCCAGATTTTCAAAATTGCCATTTTTCTACACCCCCTTATGAAAAGTACAGCTGTCATTTTACGCATCCTGCCCAAATTGTGTTTTTGCACATCTGGCGCACAATGGCACGGTCGCTGTGTGGAATCAATGTTTGGGACAGATTAAGAAAATCACGGTAACAGTGTTGATAAGGAGAGGTCCCAAAAAGCCCATGTTGCAAATTTGGTGACCAAATGCCAAAAAATTACTGTATTACCAGCGTGTGTTACACAGTTTCTACGTGCGCTCATAGCTTCGCCAATTTTTTATATTTTTACTGCAGATTTTCAATGTTGTCATTTTTACCAATTTTTTTATATTTACACTCCATATTTTCAACATTACCATTTTTTTAAACCTCCTCATGAACAATACAGCTGTCATTTTTCACATGCTGCCCGAAATGTGTTTTCGCTCTCGTGACGTCAAATGGCACAGTTGCTGTGCAAAATCACCTTTCGGCTAACAAACTGATAGTGTCACTCTTCTTGCGGTGGGGTCACAAAAAGCCCATGTTGAAAACTTGGAGTGAAAATACCAAGAAATGCCCAGGGGGGCATTAGGGTTTCCAAACATAGCGCCCTACCCTCTAGGGACTGACAGGCATCAGGGATGTGACTTGGGATTGTCGACAGTGTCATGCCATTCCACCCCACCCACCCCGCAGCCAGCAACAGGCATCAAGGTGTGCCTTGGACTCTTCAACCCCAAAGTTTTCCCCATTCTCCTATACTGCACCCATTTCAGCATATTTCCTTATGGAGTGGGGTGAGTGTAAAGCCCTAACACCCCAAGGCACACCTCTACACTTGTTGGTGTATGCAGGGTAGGGTGAGGTGAAATGGCATGAGCATTATGGGCAGCGACCCAAAGGCATACCCCAATGCCTGTCCATCTCTTCAGGGTGGGGTTGGGGTTGGTGTCATTTCAATACTTCACTGCCATTCCTATTCTGCATCTGACTAACTCCTGCACTTCCAATGCTAATGCCAGCAAACAAACATTCAGCATTGACAAATACTAGTTTTTGTTTGTTTTTTGTCTTCAGGTATTGGTGCTGAGAGCCTACAGGCATATCTGCAACAGAATGAAACAGAATCAGAAGACGAAGTGCTGGAAGAACTGCTGAAAGATGGTATTTCAACTGTCTACAGTTTTCTTTGTTAATAAAGACAAATGGAAGGGTTTAGTTGCAACTCAGTAATCTGGCATTAGAGATTGCTACAATGAGAGATAATGGTCACATTGAGAATTTCAACTAGTAGCAAATTTCTTATTGTGGCAGACATTGGAGGCATTGTTTGGAAGAGTTCCTTGGGGATGAAGGAGTGGGGAGGGTTTCCAAGTGATCAGCATGAGCAGAGCTTCACTGTTAGGAGCCCTGCAGCAGACTCACATTGCAGCCATGACCAACAACAAGAGTTTTTATAGGAGGCAGGAGCAGCAGGAAAAAGGACCGATATTTTATTGTGGAAATCATATTTGTGTCTGTGTGTACAGTCTGGATAATGGCCATACCTCACACGTTTCCTCTAGGGCTGTGCGCGGGCCTCCATATTCAGATTGGGGCCTCCATGTTTAGGAATATCTGAAGTCAGATATTCCAACTTCAGCTCCACAGACCCATGCATATTCTCCTCCTTCCTCCTCTACAGTAAGTACCCACCCAAAGCTCCTGCTTCTTACCTTGCTTCAAATGTGCCATACCACTATGAACCTTGCCTCCTATACATGCTGCCCCCTTGTATCCATATGGGGGTATGTCTATAATTACCAGCAAGTTCAGTAGGATCCTGGATTGTATTTTAAAAAAACGATGCCCTTAATCTTTATGGCACATCAGTATGTGCTTTCTATCACTGCTGCAGCTCACCTCAGTAAAGTGTGGGGCATCTAAATGTTGTTTACCAAGTATTGTGCAGACACTAAAAACCTGTTGCACTTTCTCTTGTTTTTTCACACAAATATTGCAAAGCTCCATGTATTATTAAGCAATGTTAATTACTCATGGACTAATGTGGTCCCTGATTGACTGTTTTCCCAAGTGCTACTCCCCTTGAAATGATAGCTTACAAGACCACAGTGACTTAATCCACAAAGTCACACCATTTACTTTGTATCACACGGCATACTTTCTATAAAATCAACAAATCTGAAAAAAACATAGGTTTCTTACATAACAGCATAAAACATTCTTACAAAACAGCACAAAACAAAAGTTAGACTGTGGCAAGCTTTCATTTAACAAAACGTAGCACCTTACAGTGCCCACAAATGACATCATGTCTCTCCTGAACACAAAACAATGAGTAGTAAAAAAAAAATTATTTTAAGTCTAAATTAGACTCCACCACCACAGGGAGGGTGAACAGCTAGTGGCATGCATGGTGTGAAAATAAATATTTTTTTTCACACCATGTGTGTCATCAGCATTTATTTCAGTCTATGTATGCCATAATGCCATACAAAATTACACATACCCCCAATGTAAAGCATAATGGGTAGCATAAGTATATCATAAAGGAGATGCGTCTTGCTCTGGTTTAAAGCAGCAGTGCAGCGCAAAAGGTTTTTTCCAAAAAGCAAGTTTCAGCTACAGTTAATAAAAAAAATATTAGCATACCTGACAAATCTACTTCTCTAAGTACCTTCTGTGTTGTGCAAAATTAGTTTTTTATTTGTGTTTTTTTTTTATCCTAAGCTTAGCATCAAATGCTTTGCCCAATTTTGTTGCAGTGCTCCTTGAAGTAGGACTGTACAGCCTCAAAAAGCCTCACAGGCAATCTGTAAATGCTGGAAAAAAAGCAGACCGCACAGGCATTTCATCCTTCTTAGGACTCAGCTGTGTGCTATAGGGGTGGATCAGCTGAAGGGGGGGGGGGGGGCAACCTGTTTATATCAATGGTTTGGGACATACTGAGCCCAAAATGGGAAAATAATTAAAAAGACAAGAACCCCAGAGAAAAAGTGCTGAAGCAAGGGTTAGTCTGAAAGATCATAAGCACTAAAGCCAGGTTTTCAAAGGAATGCAAAATTATATATACACCCTAATACAAAGCATCATGGCTGTCATATGCAAATGGCTGTCTCAGCTTTAAGCAGTACTGTATAATGGCATACTTAAATATAAAAGCTGTTTCCCAAGGCTTGATGATATCACAAAATCCACAGTGGAATCTTCTTACAAATGGCCACTTCAAATGTTTTTCCTTTTAAAATGATACAGAAACATAGAACCGAGGTTTCAATTGTAGTTCAGTGGGTGGCTGATCAGCTTCAGCCCCCAGCCCTACATGAACCACTCGCTCACATCCTCTGCCTATAGTTTTTCACCTTTGGTCTTACCTCGGTGTTGTCTCCTGTTTCTCTGCTTCTGCTGCTGTTCTGTGTCTCATTCCTTGTGTCTCCTCGCTCCTATCCATTTTTGCCTCTGTTGTTCACTTTTTGTTCTGCTGTTGCTGCAGTGCAGCACAGAGTAACAAAAATGATTTGGGGCGAGGAGGGCAGATCCTATGAGGAGCACCTCAAGGCACTAAATATGTATTCATTGGAAACCAGAAGGGAGAGGGGAGATATGATAGAGACCTTCAAGTTCCTTAAAGGAATTAACAAAGTAAACAGTGGAGAATTATTTACCCTGAATACCAACTTGAGGTCATGTGTGCATGAGTGGAAATTAGCAGAAGAGAGGTTCAGGAGGGACAGGAGGAAGTATTGCTTTACCAAAAGGGTGGTGGAACCTTGGAACAGTCTGTCGGCCAAGGTGGTGGGTGCAAATGCAGTCAGGGGATTCAAGCAGGTATGGGATAGAACGAAGGGAATAGTGGTCACCTACAGTAAGAAGACCAGGGGGAAGAATGGGGATAGAATGGGGAGGGTAGGTACCCTGGAGGAACAATAGGTTCCAGAGAATTTTACAAGGATTATAGGGAATATGGGCAGACTGGATGGACCTTTGGTCTTTTCCTGTCACATGGTCTATGTTTCTATGTTTCTGCTTCCTTTGCTGCAGCTGCTGCTGTTGTACTTTCTGTGGCCTGCTTGACCATTTGCTTCTCTCCCCAACCCCCTCCTTTTTTGTTTCCTTTTTTTCTTCCCTGGTTCCATTTGTTTTACTTTACTTTTCATTTATGTGCTGCTTTCTTGTTCTCTCTCTCATTTTCTGGTGCTTGTTGCCATTGCAGCCCCCCACCCCATTTTTGTGCATTTGTGCCCTGGCTGCCTGTAGTCTGCAGCTTCCTGCCACTTGTCCATCCCACTTTTCTGCCCTTTTGTAGTTTTGTTGTTTGTATTTCTTTCAGATCTCCTTTTCCATTGTAGTTACCAGCTTCCTGCTTTCATTGCTGGACAACTGTTTCCTTTCCATGGGAGTTCCAGCCACAGCCTTCTTTCCCTTAGTTAATGCTTTTGGATGTCTGTCTCACAGCCTTTATTTGTATTCTCTGCTGCTCCTTTTGGTGCCTCTCTTCTGGTAATCATGTTCAGGTGTTCCAGTGGCATCACTCTCCCTCTGGACCTCCTACGACATGTTCTGGTTGGTGCTGGAATCAGAGACCTCTTGTTTGCTCAGTAATACTTTGTTGACTTTATTGTTCACTAACTCCTATCACTCCTGGGCTAAGTGATGTAGTGGTAGTGCAATGTCCTGTAGAAGCACAGTCGTGTGGCCATGTGCCTAGCATATACTTGGAACCTGTCCCCATCCTCAGAGCATCACTTGGGATGCCGGGGATCATCTGCCCATAGCAGCTACCTCCTTAGGATAGGCTCAACACTCCGAGCTCCATTCAAACTCATCCAGTCCTCCTCATTATCCTTTCCAGTTCTCAACCTCAAACCTCAAGGTCATTCACTCTGGCAATTTAAACCTGGACATGAATTTCTGGGCAATCTGCCATCCACTAAATTCTTCACAGGATGCCTCCTCCAAATCTCAATTCTGCATTAAGGAATGGACTTTCCCAAACTGCTGTCTCCAAACTGACTATTGAAGGCCCCGTCTTTTCTTCCCCTGCCAGAAAGCAGGAACTGTTTGACTTGTATCACATAGCAGTAATAGTAAATTAGCTTTACTCTCACCACTAGTACTAACACTTACTATCTGTTAAGAGTTAAATCCTGAGTCTCCTGGGAAGCTTTGAATAATGACTTGTAGCACAGGCACTGCCTGTGTGCCCTACCTGTTCCTTATGGGGTCATTTTGTCATATTGCAGCTTTCTGTTCTCTCTTTTCATGAGTATTTAAAGACCACTAGTTGTTTAGCAGTTCTTTGTTATCTTTGTTGTTCAGTCTCCTGTCCATCTCCAAAGTCCCATTCATCTTATGCTTCAATGTCGGAGCAAGTGTTTTCACACACCAATGGATACAAACATACATACAATCATATGAAGAAGCCAGCAGAAGAAGGCCATTTGGTCTACAGTATCTAGTCTGCTTCTATTACAGGGTCCACAGCTTGAGCTACTGTCCCTGCTCCCTTCCCCACTCCTGCCATTCTCCTTCCCCATGATCCTTATTTCCCCCATTCCTATCCCAGCCTCTCTTAAAGCTGTCCACTGTCTTCAATGAGACCACCTCTTCCTGCAGTGCATTCCAAGTGTCCACCACCCTCTCTGTGAAGAAGTGCTTCCTGACCTCTCTCCTAAACCTCCCACCCTCCAGCTTAAGACTGTGCCCCCTCATGTTCTGGTTGCCACTCAGCTTAAAAAGACCCTCCTTATCCACTTTATTTATCCCTTTTGAGTATCTGAATGTCCCTATCATGTCCCCTCTCTCTCTCTCATAGAAACATAAGACTTTGGCAGCAGATAAAGACCACTTGGCCCACCCAGTCTGCCCATTTCCCTACCTACTGAATAAGCTGCAGATTCTAGTTAATCAACATCCTACTTCTTCCTACCCTCCACTATAATTGCCTTATGTCTGTCCAATGCATTCTTGAATTCCCCCATTGTTTTTGACCCCACGCCTTCCTCAGGAAGGCGGTTCCATGCTTCCACCACACTCTCTGTGAAAAAATATTTTCTCACATTGCCCCTGAGCCATCCCCTCCCCCTCTATCTTCAAATTGTGCCCCCTTGTTCTTGCACATCTTTTTCTGAAAGATGCTCCCCTCTTGGACTTTTTTGATTCCCTTGAGCTACTTGAAAGTTTCTATCATGTCCCCCCTCTCTCTCCTTTCCCCAAGGGTATACATATTAAGCTCTTTTAGTCTCTCTTCATATGGCTTCTGTTGCAGACTATGCACCATTTTAGTTACCGTCCTCTGGACCGCCTCCTTCCTGTCTATGTCCTTGCAGAGATGGGGTCTCCAGAACTGCACGCAGTACTCCAGATGGGGTCTCACCAACTGTCTGTACAGAGGGATAACAACTTCCTGTTTTCTACTGGTGATGCCCCTCCCTATGCATCCCAGAATCCCCCCCAGTCCTTCTTACTGCCTTCTCACATTGCCTGCCTACCTTAAGGTCATTGGATATGACTACCCCCAGATCCCTTTCCATTTTTGTTGTTGTTAGAAACCCCCCCATTGTGTACTCTTCACCTGGGTTTTTGTTTCCCAAGTGCATGACTTTGCACTTCTTTGCATTGAATATAAGCTGCCATACTTGTGACCATTCCTCCAACCATGCAAAGACCCTTCTCATCCTTTCCACCCCTCTTGTGTATCAGCCCTGTTGCAGATCTTTGTGTTGTCTGCAAAGAGGCATACTTTTCCTTCCAGACCCTCTGCAATGTCACCTATAAAGACATTAAAGAGGACCAGTCCCAGTACTGAACTCTGCGGTACCCCACTAGTAACCACCCTTTCTTCAGAGTATACACCATGTATTATTACCCTCTGCCATGCATCCTGTCGGGTAGCCAATTTATTACCCAGGGTACCAACCTGGGACCCACTCCCAGGCTGGCAAACTTGTTTATTAATCTTTTGTGTGGGACTGTGTCAAATGCCTTGCTAAAGTCAAGGTAGACCATATCCACAGCCCCTCCCTGATCTCCTACTTTGGTTACCCAGTCAAAGAAATGTATTAGATTCGTCTGACATGACCTTCCCGCTGAGAATCCATGCTGCCTTGGGTACTGTGCCCTGCTGGCCTCTAGGTACTCAACAATTCTTTCTTTCAGAAGTGGTTCCATCGTTTTTCCTACCACTGAGGTCAAACTAACAGGTCTATAGTTTTCTGCCGCTGCCTTGATTCCACTTTTGTAAAGGGGAATCACAGCCGCCCTCCTCCAGTCCTCAGGTACCACACCATCCTCCCATGATTTGTTAAAAAGGGTAGTCAGTGGTGTCACTAAGTCTCCCCTTAGTTCTTTTAGAATTCTGGGGTGAATCCCATCAGGCCCCATTGCTTTGTCCACCTTGAGTTTTAGGAGTTCTTTCAGGACCCTTTCTTCTGTGAATGGACTGGTGTCGAACCCCCTGCCCAGAGTGCTTCTATTGTTTGGTTTAGGTAACTCCCCCTCTTCTTCTTTTGTGAATACTGAGCAAAAATATTTGTTCAGTATCTCTGCCATTTCACTGTCACCGTCTGCCCACCTCCCCTTCCCTTTTTTAAGCCTCACTATCCCTCCCTTGGTCTTCCTTCACTGCCTGATGTACCTAAAAAAAGGTTTTATCCCCCTTCTTAACTGAATTGGCTATCTTTTTCTTGGTTTGGGCCTTTGCTATACTGACTATCTTCACGCTTCCTTCTGCCTTAACTGATACAGTTCTCTGTCCTGCGCCTTCTGTGATTCCTTATACTTCCTGAATGCTATCTTTTTCTCCCTAACCTTCCTTGCCACCTCTTTTGAGAACCATAGTGTTTTTTTACTTCATTTTGTTTTCTTTATTTGTTTCACATAAAGGCTTGTTGCATCTGTGATGGCAGTTCTGATTATTCCCCATTGTTCTTCCAACCCTCCTTTCTGCCCATTTGCTAGTGCATTCCTTGGGCACTCACCCATTTTGCCAAAGTCAGCCTTTCTAAAGTCCAGTACCCTCACTTTTATATGGCTTGACTCCACGGTTGTGTTTATCATGAACCACAATGTTTGGTGGTCACTTGTTCCCAGATGGCTACCCACTTCTAAATCTGTGATCCTCTCTCTGTTTGGGAGTACCAGGTCCAAGATTCTCCCTCCCAAGTGGGTTCCAACACTAGCTTTCTAAGGCATGCTACCTGTAGGGCATAGAGAATGATCCCGCTCTTGGATGTGGCTGCAGTAAATGTGTTCCAGTTAATATACAGTATGGCATACTCAGGTCCCACATAAACAATATCTCTCCTTTTTCTGCCATTCTAAGGATGCCTTCTATCATTTCCTTGTCCATTTCCTCCCCCTGAGATGGGGGCCTGTATACAACCCCTGTGCGGATTGTGGTGCCACTCCCTGTCTCCAAGGTGACCCACAGTGCCTCCTCTCCTCCCCATTTACCCTTTAGTTACGTTGCTTTGATCCCTTCCCTTACATAGAGAGCTGCTCCTCCTCCTCTTTTACCCTCCCTGTCCCTCCTGTATATTGTGTACCCTGGTATGTTGACATTCCAGTCATGGTTCTCATGTACCATGGTTCTATGACTGCCACGATATCCAAGTGTCCCTCTTCCATCAGGGCCACTAGCTAAGGAAGTTTGTTACCCAGACTATGGGCATTGGTATTTATTGCCCTCCATTTTATGATGGCCATACCCTTTTTTGCCCCACCTCTGCCCTTACTGCCTTTGCCTTTTTCTCCATTTACCTGTCCTGCCCCTTGTTGACCTCTGTACCTTGGTGTGTACCTCACTAACCCTACCAGATCAATATGTTGCACGCTGTACAGCACACGACATGATCGGGAGGTAGGGACAGCATTGTAGGTAAGAGCAAGAGGGTGCAAAACCACTAAAGGATGTATGCGCGGTACTGCACCCTTTCACTCTTCCCAGTACAGGATAAGAATCCTGCTGGGACTGGGGTCCACCAAGCAGATGCTGTGGTTTGATGGGATGAGCCACAGGCAGCAAAGGCGACAGGCAGTGTGTCTGGTACTGGGTTTTGATTTCCAGTCCCAGATGCATGGAATTTTATTTTTTTCGCAATATTTAATGGCCACCCCCCCCCCAGAGTTAGATAAGTTAGGTGGGGGGGTGGAGCCCCTGTAAAAACAAGAATTACGCCATTTGCAATATATCATGCTGTATTAGCAGCGTGGTATATTGTTACGGCATAATGTCTTACGATATTATGACCCCGTGCCCTCACTAACTACCTCTCCTGTCCTCCAGGGAGTACATGTTCAGTGCCCTCAACCTCTCCTCGTATGCCTTACCCTGCTGACCTGCCATTATCTTTGTAGCCCTCCTCTGGAACTTCTCCAGTAGGTTAATGTCCTTTTTGAGGTGTGAGCACCAGTACTGATCTCCATACTCTAGATGTGGCCTCATCAGTGACCTGTACATGGGCAGTATGACCTCCTCTTTCCTACTACTGATCCCCCTAGCTATACATCACAGCCTCTTGTTTGCCCTTGCTGCTGCTTTCTTGCACTATACAGACAGCTTCAGGTCACTAGTGATCATCACTTCCAGGTCTTTCTCCCCCTCTGATACAGATACCTGAACTCCACCCAGGTAGTACTCGGTCCTGCGATTTGTGGCTCTGATGTGCATACTTTTGCATTTCTTGGCATTGAAGCCAAGCTGTCAGATCCTGGACCACATTCTCAGTTTTTTCAGATCATCCTATAGGTCCTGTATCCCTTTAACTGTGTCCACTCTCCCGAAGACCTTGATATCGTCCATAAATAGGCACATTTTGCCCTTAATCCCATCCCCAATGTCACTGATGAAGACATTGAACAACACCGGCCCCTGCACCAAGCCCTGTGGGACTTCACTGGTGACCTATCTGGTGCTAGATAACTTTCCACCCACAACCACCCTCTGGTGTCTGTCCCTCAGCCAGTTTTCCATTCATCTGGCCATCTTATCCCCAGCTCAGAGATAGACCAGCTTCCTAATCAACCTTTTGAAGGGCACAGAGTCAAAGGCATTGCTGAAATGCAGAAAGAGGGTGTGTACCACTTGGTTCCTGTCTACTGTCTTAGTAACCCAATCAAAGAAGTCAGTCAGATTCATTTGACACGATCCCCGCCCCTCCCCATGAACCCATGTTGCCTCACATCCTGGCAACCATGCTCCTCTAGATATTCTACTAACCTTTCCATAAGTGTGGTCTCCATGAGCTTGCACACAATTGAGATCAGACTAACTGGTCTGTAATTCCCTGGATCATCCTTGAGATCACTTTTGTGGAGGGGTACCACATGTGCTGTTCTCCAGTCCCACAGTACCACGCTTGACTCCACTGTACAATAGAAATGGGCCTGCCAATGGCCCTCCCAGTTCCTTAACCAGTTCTCTTAGTACCTGTGGATGTACTGTGTCTGGGCCTGGTGATTTGCCCACCTTCATTGCTAGCAGCCCCTTCCTCACTCTATCCTCCTCTATCACTGCATCTGTTTTTCCCTCACCCCCGCTCCTCTTCTCCCTCCTGAAGGCACTGGTCCATTTTTCTCCCTGGTGAAAACAGAATAGAAGTATTCATTTAGTATCTCTGCTTTTCCCTCGTTATCCTCCACCCACTCCGCCCCTTCCTTAAGCCTAACAATCCCATCCTTCTTGTCCCTTTTCTCACTTATATAACGAAAGAAGGCATTCTCACCCTTCTTTTATTTATTTTTTTAACTTTTTATTTTAATTTTTAAGACACTTGAAGTAGTCATACATCATTATCTACTCAGTCAGAGGCTTATACAGTTGTAACTAGAAAAGTTTACTAGCCAGTCCGGTGGCACTGAGGGTTGAGGCACTGGATGCCACACCTCGCACCACGCTGGTGACCTGGGTTCGGGAACGAGCCTGGGCTTCCAGGGGTCGGTGGGGGTGAGTGAGGATTGAGTATCCTGAGGACTGCTCTCGTCTGTCAGGGGAGGGTCCCACGTCATCCTGCTTGCTGATTGCACTCTAGTGGTGACTGGAGGGCAATACAGGTTGGGAGGTGCATTCCAACATAGAAATGCCGGTAGGGAGGGGGGATGGGAGAAACAGGAAGTTGTTGGTCTGCAGCCCAAAGGCTGACCCCGGCTTCTGGATTGGATCTCCTGGGGGCGCTACCTCTCTGGTCCCGCCATGGGAGGCAAGCCATGGGGGAATCTCTGGGGTCAGTGAGTGTGGTGCGGCGGGACCTGAGAGAGTGTCCCTTCTCTGGAGGACCAAAGCCCCTGCCAGGGCTCGGGGAGCATAAATACCTGAATATAAAAAAATAAGTTTTCAACAGCTTCATGTGATGCGACATTCCATTTAAAAAAAACTTATTTAGTATGTACAGTGGAAAATCTTAACCTGATACATAGTACTGTAGCGTTTCCCCCCTCCCCGCCCAATGAGGGCTCTTAATATAATATACTATAATTTACTTCACATCCCCCCCCCCAATTCCTATATATTCTCTACCTGTCTTCCCTTGTTCCAAAAGTCCTGGGGAGGGGGGGGAACATATCACGCAGGGCTGACCTAACTCAGTGTCAAACACAATTCACCTGCCACTTGCAATTCATAACCCTTCCTCATCAGAAATACTCCTCCTCTCCCCATTCCCCTGTCCCCTAAGGCACCATATCCGATTTTGTTTCTGAGTTAGGAGAAACCAGGGAGTCCATATGTTTGTCAGTTCTGGCTCTTGATTTTGTAGCCTGGCTGTGAGATGCTCCATTTTGTAAATTTCACAAATGGTGGATTCCCATTGTGTAATTTCTGGAGGAGTAGGTGTTAATCACAGGCGTGTAATTACTGTTTTTTACTATCACTAATAATATAGCTAATAAATAAATGTGTCATTTTCCCCAGAAAAGTTTGGGAAAGTGCAATAATAATGCTATCTCTTGAGTCAGGGCTCCAAGGGTTGGGAAAAGGCGAAGCAGTGTATCTCCTACCTCTTGCCCGAAGGAGGCCAGCACTGGGCATAGCCAGAAACTGTGTGAGTGTGTTGTCACTTCACAATCAAAGCCCCTCCAGCAAGATGAATCTCCTTGAGCAGAATATTTAGCGGTGACCTGAGGTGTGTGGAAGTATCTCACTACCACCTTCTAGGCGAATTCTCGCCATATATAAGAATTGGTGGTTTGATGCTGGCATCTCCAAATCAGCAGCCAATCCTTTGGGGAGAGGTCCAAGACAAGTTCAGCCTCCCAATTATTTTGGACATTCTCCATCTCGGAGGTTGGAGCCCCTTGTATGGCTTTATAAAATCTAGAGACTAAATGTTCTGGTTAGCTCTCCCCCGTACCTTCATAAGGAGCTGAAATACTGGGGGAAGTGAACTATCCGCAACACTCAAACCCAGCTTCTCCCCTAGGACATGCCACATTTGTAGGTATCTGAAGAAATCATGCCTGGGCAATATAAGCTCAGTCTGTAGTTGTTGGATTGTCTTAAAGGGACACGGTCAGTTTTGCCACTCATTTTGTACTAAATCTCAATAAATGGGTCTGTAGGCACATAATCACAAGGTAGTCCATGTAGAATACCTCTGCATCAAGGAAAAATGTTCAGTTTACCAATTTGAGTAAATTTGGAGTGTTTATCATTACTGGCAGTCCAGCTTTAAATGTTCCATGACCAGAAGCTGATCGGCGCTGAGAACATGCTCAAGAACGCATGTCTACGGGGAGCACTTCTATGATGTGAGCATTTTAGCATCCACATGTCAAAAAGCACAGCATCCATTAGAACGTGTTATAAAAAAAGGTTCCTAGTAACTACCAACACAAACCAAGGACTGGTTAAGCCACAAATTACTTCTATATGCTGGTGCCCAAATCCCACGCATGCACAATAGAAGCACATTCTCACACATGTGTGAGATCTTATTCCCAGCCACTATTGCGCATGCGTGGGATTTGGGCACCAGCATGGAGAAGTACTTTGCGGCTTAACCAGTCTCGGTTTGTGTTGGCAGTTACCAGGAACCTTTTCTTTTAACACGCTCTAATAGATGCAACACTTTTTGACATGTGGATACTAAAATGTTCATGTCTTGGTAGTGCTCCCCGTAGACGTGCATTCTCAAGCGTGTGCTCGGTGCCGATCGGCTTTCGGTCACGGGACATTTAAAGTCAGACCACCAGTAATGATAAACACTCCAAATATATGCAAATTGGTAAGCTGAACACTTTTTTTTTTTTTTTAATGCAGAGGCATTCTACATGGACTACCTTACAGTTATGTGCCTAAAGACCCATTGGTTGAGATTTAGCACAAAATGAGGGACAAAGCTAACACTTCCCAAGCCCCCATCATAAAATTGTAAAGCGTGTACAAATCCCTTTTCCCTCCACCTCCTGAACCCGTTGTCATCTCTTGCAGGAGAGAAATCCGGGTGATACCCAGGGCCTCCCACCCATGCTGCCCCAAACCTGTTTTCTGGGTGTCTCAGAAACTGGATCCAATTGCAGAGGACCTCCTTTGTAAACTTTGAGCATCTACCTCCTGGGGCCACTGATCAGGTTTGAATATTAGCTCCATGTTTATGTGGAATGTTGCCTGTGAGCTTTCTATGATTGCCCAACTGGAGGGATTCGAAGGTGGGGAGAGCCACCCCATCAGATGTGTTAGTGAAGCCTCCAAAGAGTAATGCAAGAGATCCAGAAGGGATAAACCATCCCTGTCTTTCTGCACCTGTAATTTTTGACAGCTATACAGGGTCTTTTGCCCCCATAAGTATCTGGAAATCATTTTATTCCATTGGACCGAATCCCTGTGTGGAAGTGGAAGTGGAATATTGCACATTAAATACAAGATTCATGAGAGAATTACCATATGTATTGATTGTACTCGCGAAAGAATGGAAAGAGGTAGATGTGTCCACCTCTTAAGTTTTCCCTGGATTTGTGAGAATAACCATTCATAATTAATTTTATAAAATTGATCTAAGTTAGAAGAGAGATGAATGCCCAGATAAGTGATGTGCTTGAGATCCCACCAAAATGTGAATTTTTCCCGAATTGCTTGTGACAACATTTGTTGTATGATTAAGGCCTTGGATTTATCCTGATTTATTTTATACCCTGCAACCTGTTCAATCTGAACTAATTGTTCTTGCAAGATAGGTAAAGTGGTCTCTGGTTGCATTATATAAAGCAGTAACTTGTCGGCATAGTATGCCAGTTTGTGCTGGGTCCCATTTATAGTGTACCCCTGGATGCGGTTGTCTTGTCTGAGGTACTGTGCTGTTGGTTCTGCATACAGGGAAAACAGATATGGGGACAAAGGGATCCTTGACGGGTTCCCCTGAAGAAGTGGGAATCATGAGGAGAGGGAGTTGTTAATCTTCACCATCACTTCAGGGGAGGTATAGAGTCCTTTTATATTGTCTAAAAATTCCAGCGGGAAATCAAATTGAGCTAACGTATATTGTAAAAACTGACACGAAACCCGATCAAATGCCTTTTGGGCATCCAAACTTAAGACTAATAAGGGATTGAGATTGGTATGGGCATGCTCCAGAATATATAAGTGTAACCCCCCTGCAAATGGGGGTTCCCAAAAGACTTCCAGGAGCTTGCTTGAATGCTCCAAGCCTGAATGGTGTTTGGCATTTAAGCCATTTATCAGTGAGTGTTTTTAGAGCCTCTGGTACTGTCTCTTTAAGAGCTGTCTGCTTGCAGACATAATTAGTTTGTATGGGGGACTGTGTGCTTCTCTGAGTACCACTCGAGCTGCTGCCAATTCACTTCATTTTGCAGTCACTAGGGTGCAAAGGGAACCTATCTGAAAGATGTAACTGTTTGCCAGAAATTATTTAGAGTAATAATGAAATTACAGTTTGTCTAACCTGCTTTCTTTGCAGTCAGAACTGTGTCTGCTAGTTCCCCATTCTAGTTTTGAACTGCTGAACTGGACCAATCAGTGTGGGGTAAGCTAGCTCTAAAATGGTGCCTTGGACGAATCAGAACTTGGACTCATAATCTGAGCCAGCCACAAGAGGATTGTATGGCAGTGACTCTGGGAGATGTAGTTTAGACTTCAGTGCCTTTTTGGACCAACAGCAGCAGTCTATTGTGGTGACAGCCAATCCAGTCCAGAACTGGGAGGAACTCAAAGGAAGTGCCGGTTTTGTCAGTTGGAGTTCAGTTGAGCTTTGGCAGTGAAGAAGGAAGGAGCCCTGTGCTTTTCAGTGTGCAGTTTAGTCAAAAAAGTGTGTAAGGCCCAAGTTCCGGTCTGCAGCTTGTGTAACAACTTATTAGGACTGAATCCGTCCTGTGAAAAGAATCAAAGGATCTCTGAAGAGTAGAAACCAGGCTCACCCTGTAGAAGACTGGAGGAATTGCTGAAAATTGCACTCGGTCTGTCAGGAACTGAATCTGCTGTGTGTTCTCCCGGGTATTGTGCAGTAATTGCGATCGGGATACAGATGCAGCCTGCCTGGTATAGTGCTTTCTTTTATATGGATGTGTGAAGAGGTTTGTGTACCTCAAGTGAGCCCTGCTGACATTGAAGGACCCTATCTTATTTGGAGGTCGTGAGTACTAATTCAGGGTTGCTCCCTGTTGAATTGCCACATTAAATCCAAATGGAATTACTGTACTGCTGACTGTTTAATTCTCCTTTTCTCTGTGTGAAAGGGCCCCTACCAGCTGCCACAGTTTGGACTAGCCACTAGGGCTTGGGTACCCAGGGACAGTAACTGATAGGGATAGGCCTGTGCACAGAGCCATAAATAGATTATTAGAGTGATAAGCTAATTAACCTGATTTCCCCTGTCCTTGTTATATCCCCTAAATAAATCAGAGCTGCTTGTTTCAGCAAGTTATACTGCCTGAGGTATTTGTCTATGTTAAAGTACTGTACTGTGATTGTTGCACTGTATCTCATTTCACAGGAGGTCCCAGTGCGGAACCAGACCTGGGGGTAAGTGTATACTGTGAAGGTAATTCTGATATATTGTGTGGGCCACTAGTGGGAAGAAAGGGGGTTGCAGTGTCCCAGAGGGCTGTGACCAAGTTAGTTTAACTATTGCAAACCCTGACCTCTGGGTGGAGGCACCCGCCATTGGATCCAGGCCCCTCAACCTGTTAGTGGCAAATCAGGCAGGGGTAGTAGCCCCTGGGATAACGCCATCTAGGGGTTACATAAGGTCATTTTAATATTATCAGTTGTCTGTCGGGTTTTGATAAAGCCTGATTGATCTGTGTATATATAATTACCGGAAGTATGTGGTCTAATCTGTGGTCTAAAATACTCGTCTAAATTTTATCGCCCTGGTTAAGGACTGAGATTGGTCAGTAGGATTCACAAAGGTGTGAGGGTTTCTGTGGTTTCAGTTTTGCCAAAATAACCACTTGTCTCCAAGAGATTGGGTACTCTGATGTAGAATGACTCACTTGCATGGCAGCTAACAGGGGGATATATATTAATTCTAAGGTATCCTTATAAAAATTGGCAGTATAGCCATCAGGGCCCTGGCCCTTACCTTTCTTCAAATTTTTAATAGTACTAATTAACTCCTGGGAAGAGTTGGGGGCAATCAGGTGTTCCTTGTGAGCTTCTGAGAGAGTTGGGAGTTTTAGAACAGAAAAGAATGAGGACAAAGAGCTGGAATCCAATGTTGGGGTGGCCTTATACAAATCATAATAGACCTGCTTAAAGCTTGCCAAAATTTGTTCTGTGGTGTACTTGAAATTGCCGTATTTGGGATCTTTTATACCTGTATCTGCTTACGTAACCTGTACACCAAGACTTTAGCTGCCCTAGCCCCCCCCCCCCCATAATAAGGCCTGTTAGTTTGTGCAGTCAAGAGGCATTGAAATTTCCTACTGAACCTGTACCAGCTTATCAGAGACACTGAGATCCCTCTGCATGTGTTGTTCCTGCAGTTCTTTGAGATGGGACTGAAGGTGCCCTAGTTTGGCCTCACCTTGCTTTTTTTTCCTAGCTGCATAAGAAATAATATGACCCCTGAGCACAGTCTTAAGTGTATCCCAAAAAAGGTGTGGGGGGACCTGGGGTGAGGCATTATCAGCCAGTATCTGTGGGATCTTTACTTTCAGAAGCTCCTTAAATTCACGGTCACTCAACAAGTCGGGATTTCTTCCCCTTCATAATTTCTTCAGCAATCTGTAACTCCTTCTGTGCCTTAGATTGCCAGACTTCCTTACTTGCCTCACTAGCTTACCTTAGGTAATTTTCCCTATCCACCTCCCTCTTGGTGTTCCTGAATTTTCTATAGGCTAACCACTTTTTTCTTACTGACTGGGCAACCCCAGAACTGAATCAGCTGAGTGGTTTGGCCCTTGTGTTCTTTCCTGTGAGACTAACACACTCCTCTGTGGCAACCAGTATTCCTTCCTTAATGACAAACCAACCTTTTGTCCACCCCCATATCTGCTCTGATGCCTGCCAAGTGGCTCCTTAGCACTTCGCCCATCTTCCTGAATTCCGCCCTCCTAACATCCAAGATTTTGGTCTTAGTCAGGATGCTTTCCCTGCCCATATCCATCTGGAACCACACTGTGCAATGGCCACTCCCATCCAGGGACTCCCTGACCATTATTTCCTGTACATGCTCCCCATTTGTGAGCACCAGATCAAGAAATGTCTCTGCTCTTATTGGTTCTAACATACTAACATACTATTTGCCAGCAGATTAGGCCTTATGGTCTATCGAGTCTGCTCGAACCTTGGATCCTTAGTTGGGTGCCGAGGCCCTCCCATCCCTTGTGCTCCAGAAATCCCTATCATCCATCCCAACCCCCCTGGGACAGGCCATCATCTGATACATCCACTTTCTGTGTCTGTCCCACCCTCTCTTGAAGCCCTCCACTGTGGATCTCTGAACCAGCTCGCCAGGCAATGCATTCCAAGGGTCCACCACCCTCTCAGTGAAAAACCTCCTCCTCTTTCCCCTCACCCTTCCACCTTCCAACTTCAAACCATGCCCTCTGGTGATACCTCCCTGCTTTAGTCTAAAGATCCCCTCCATGTTTACCCTATTTATTCCCTTGAGGTACTTGAAGACCTCAATCATGTCCCCTATCTCTCCTCTCCTCCAATGAAAACAGGCAGAGCTCCTCAAGTCTGTCCTCATACATCAAATCCCCTAGCCCTTGTATCATCTTAGTTGCCCTCCTCTGTACCCTCTCCAGGAGCTGTATGTCCCTCTTCAAGTGTGGTCTCCAGTACTGTACGCAGTACTCAAGGTGTGGTCTAACCAGTCCATTGTACAGCGGCAGAATCACTTCCTTGCTCCTAGAGGTGATCCTCCTCACGATGCATCCCATCATCCTGTTTGCCTTGCTAGCCGCTCTCCTGCACTGCTCAGAGTTATTCATACATGCATCCACCATGACCCCTAGGTCTTTTTCCCCTATTGAGGCCTCCAGCACCCCCCCTCCCAGGGTGTACCTGTGTTTAGGATTTCCCCGACCAAGATGCAACACCTTGCACTTGGTGATATTGAAATTTAATTTCCATGTGTGAGCCCAGCTTTCCAGGGTGTCCAGGTCCCTTGCAGGGCCAACCTCCCCTCTTCTCCCTCAACTACTGCTCCCATCTTGGAGTCATCCGCGAAGAGACTCATTTCACACCTATACCCTCCTGATGTCTGATATGTATGCATTAAACAGGATCGGACCCAGGACCGAGCCCTCGGTGCCCACTACCAACCTCTCTGGGGTTGAGAGCTCCCCACAGACCACTACTCTCTGGGTGCGTCCAGCTAGCCAGTTTTCAATCCATCTGACTTCAAAGGGCCTACTCCTAACCCCATCAGTTTCTCCACCAGACCATAGTGGGGGACAGAGTCAAACGCCTTGCTGAAGTCCAAGAATAATACATCCACAGGCTTCCCCCTGTCCAGTTCTGATGTTACCCATGGATTGGTTCTGTGACACCCTGAGTCAGGAACTCACTTTGCAGTCCTTCCAGGATCATCTGACTCCTAGCAGATGTTGTGGAGATACGCTGTGGTCCATCTTGGGCAGGTTGAAATCCACTACAATTACAACCTTTCCTTTCCCCATAGCTTCCAATATTTGTGAGCTCAGTTCCCAGTTCCATTTCCACATCCTGGCTGGGTGGGTGGTCTGTAAACAACACCCAGCCTCACTTTTCTCCCTCTGTTGGACCGTAACTTAACCCATAAGGCTTCCACCTTCCCTTCCTCTGACTCCTCGCTCATGCAAGTTATTCCCTCCCTGATGTAAACTGCCACCCCTCCCCCTTCCCAACTACCCGGTCCCTCCTGCATCTGTATGGTAATCTTGTGGATGAAAAGGATAACAGACTATTTCCTTCAGATCAAACAATTCAAATTTACATTTTTCTCTCAGGCCTTGGCAAAGGCTTTCATACTGGATTTCATTCTACGCCATCCACCTTAGTTATTGGATGGCTTCTGCAGGGCACGGGGTCATAATGTCGTGCCCAAGAAACAGTGCAGCAAACAATGCTGCAGTCAAAATGTCATGCTTCTGACATATTGTAGGGCACAACAGTGAACACACAGGAAATGAGCACACCCCATTGGAAACAATGGGAATTTTCCTTTTTTGAGGAGGGCTTCGCCGACCCCGAACTTTGAATAATCAACTCCGGGAGGGTGGACTTTGGGGATGGGGAGAAACTCGGGAGGGGGGGAATTCATTTTTTTATGATAAAAAAATAAAGGACAACACCCAGAGACCTAGGGGGATATGAACCACAGTCCCAGATTGCCATCGTTGCTGTGTTATGGTGCCTTAGCCACTCCACCATGGGAGAAGCTTGACCAGGCACAGCAGCACAGCCTTCTTGACTTCTTCTTCCACTTCATGGTCAGCAATAGGGGTAGCGGTAATTCCTTACTGCTCTTATACCCCTATCACTGTAAATCATTTTGCTCTTCACACAGCACAGTTCTTGCCGTGCTGTTTGTGAAGCACTGTATTGACCCTTCTACATATCCAGATGTCTCAAGTCAGAGTGTTCGACATTGCAGTTTGGTCTCTTTCACTTCATCTAAATGATCTTGTACAAATGAAAAATAGTTTTTCTCATTAGGGCACTTCAAATATGTGATAAGGAGTATTCCCTAAGGAAAGTTTTATATCCCATTTTAATATGGCACATTTAGTCACTGGCACTGCTGTGGATTATCACTTTAATATTATTGCTTTCATTTGTTCAGACCTTATCATGCGGCCACATTTGATCTTAGACTGGAATGGCATATCCATGTTTGTAAGCATCCAGCTACAGAATTAAACACATGAACTTTCCTCAATGCAGCCCCATCCTATGGTTTATGAGACATTTTGTGGCATTTTTAAATCAAAGATGCATAAGTTTAAATCCATGTCTTCCTTATCTTAACCGTATCCCTTTGCAACAGCTGCTCTCACCTAGGGGTCACCTTTTGGAACAGTCAACCTGTCATATTCTATTCTGATAACCAGGCAGCTTTAGCCGTAATAAATACAGGTCAGTCTTCCTCCACCATGATGAATGTCCTGAGAAGATTAACATGAACTTCATATGTAATTCAGAACATCTGTCCTCTGCCTGCCGAAGCTATGACTCCTTCTTTATCATCCTAAGATCTGCATACTGCTCATAAGCAATCAGCCAGTCGGCTACATCATACTGTACACAAACAAGTAGCCCTTAAGCCACATCATACTGTACACAAACAAGTGGCCCTTTAGCCACATCATACTGTACAGAAACAAGTGGCCCTTTACCCACATCATACTGTACACAAACAAGTGGCCCTTTACCCACATCATACTGTACACAAACAAGTGGCCATTTACCTACATCACACTGTACACAAACAAGTGGCCATTTACCCACATCATACTGTACACAAACAAGTGGCCATTTACCCACATCATACTGTACACAAACAAGTGGCCATTTACCCACATCATACTGTACACAAACAAGTGACCTTTTACCCACATCATATTGTTCAGTAGTAATTGACCTGCTGTCCATATCATACTTCTCATAGCTGTTCAGTCTGTTGGCCTCATCATACAGCTCACAAGTATCAGGCCTGTTGGCCACATCATACTGCTCACAAGTATTCTGCCCATTGGAGTCATCTTACAACTTACAAGAATTTGGCCTGTTGGCATCATAATACTGCTCATAATCATTCGGCCTGTCAGCCACATCATACTTCTCATAGCTGTTCCACCTGTCGACCACATCATACTACTTATAAACAGTTGACCTGTAATCTATATCAAATTTCACATAGCTGTTCAGTCTTTCAGTCTCATTATACAGCTCACAAGTATTTGGCCCATTGGTCACATTATACTGCTCACAAGTATTCAGCCTGTTGAAGTCATCATACAGTTCACAAGTATCTAGCCTGTCGGCCACATCGTACTGTTCACAAGCATTCATCCAATTGGCATCATAATACTGCTCGTAATCATTTGACCTGTCAGCCACATCATACTTCTCACAAGCAATCAGACTTCTGGCTCATAAGCAATCAACCTGTCTCCACATCGTATTGCTTATAGCTGTTCTGCCTGTTGGCCACATCATACTACTTATAAACAACTGACCTGTCATCTTTATCATACTTCACATAGCTGTTCAGCCTATCAGCCACATAATACTGCTACAAGCAGTTGACCTGTCAGCCTCATCATACTTCTCACAAGCATCAGACTTTTAGGGATCTATGATCGGTCGTTGACAAACATTTTGTCAAATGACTGAACAGCGAAACCTTTATGTCAACCGCTTTTGCAGTCGGCATAAAGAATCTCACTGCCTACCATGTTTTCTTCAGGGAGCTTTGCCCCCCCACCCCCCGCACACCCTCCCCCCCACACAAAATATAATCAACTCTGAATCAGAGCTGATTAGGTTAGGGGGTGCAAGACCACCAGAAAACAGTGCTGGGGTCCAGCACCAGCACTACAGCAACCTGGCACTGTAGTCGTTGTAGTGTCGGTTGATGTCGAGGTTTTGATGTCGGGGCAGTATACTGACTTTCGGTCATATTATACTGCTCCAAGCACTCAGCTGTAAGCTACACCTACTGCTTTCAAGCATTAAGCCTGTTGACCAATGCTATCAGATGATATACTGTATATTGGACACTCAGTTTACCTTAAAATCTCTCTATCCTAGCTCATACTTATCTAGTCCAGCGATTAAAGCACTCCATCCAGACCTGAGAAATTTATTCCGCAAGAACCACCCTCAAGGAAGCTTGTACTCTGTGCTCTATATTGCTAACTAACAAATCTCTTACTGGATGAAGTCTTCACTTCACTAACTGCTATGACCTTAGGCTTCTTTAGATTCCTAAGACCTACAGTAGGGAATGTACTGTGTTCTCAGCTGTATTTGATCATGCTATCGACTTCTCTAATGAATTCAGAGCTGCTTACCCTCATGCCAACAAGAAATGACTCCTCCACCATTTAAAGAGCTACAAATAACGTAAATTATATCTCAGCCATGCTTCTGCTACTGTCTGGGATTCTCTAGCTGTATCAACAAGTCTGCCTTGAGTTGCATGGAAGAAATACACCACCTTCTGCACCCTTCAAAACATACATCTTCTGCAATATTTCTTCCTCGTGTTCTTGCATTTGCATCCTTCTGCTCTAAAAATTTAGTGGTAGTAGTAGATTTTATTTGTTTAGGGCACCCTTACAGCAGAAAAACATCATAAAAATCATAAAATCAAAAAATACATCTAAATATCACTAACATTATACATCTAATAAATAATTAATCCCATCTACACTTAAGTTCCTTATAATCATTACCAAAAACAGTAATTAAACTCTATTTATTCTGTTAATCCCCAAAAGCTTGTTGAAATAAGAATGTCTTCAGTCTTCTCTTAAAAGTCTCAACAGAAGGACCTTCCCTCAGGTACCCAGCTGACAAGTTCCAGATGATCGGTGCCTCAACCTCAAAAGACCAATCCCCCGATGATTTCAGTCTCATCCTAGGTACCTTGAGGAGGACTTCCCCTGCTATTTAGAGAGATCAACTGAGATGGTAGGGATGCAGCAGCTCTGCTAGATAACCCAGACCCATTTTAAAGGAGACGTACCAGTATGCCAGCAGCCAGTGCAGTTCGCTCAGCACCGGTGAAATATGGCAAGATCTCAGAAAACCCATCAGTAGACAAGTCGCTGTGTTCTGCAGCAGCTGCAGGTGCCACAGCATACCCCCCATGGCCCTAAGGAAGAGCGCATTACAGTAGTCAAGTCTCAGGGTGACAAATGCGTGTATCAGTGTAGCCAGATCTTCTGGAGGGACAAGGGGGTTTTATCCGGGCAACATTCCAGAGGTGGTAAAACCAGTTTTGGACAACTGCTGACACCTGGGCATCTGGTGTCAGCTCATTGTCCAGAATGATGTCCAGATTTTTAACCCTGGTGGTGGCCTCCAGTTTGGATGACCCTAAATACAGTCCCAAATCCTCCTAAGATGCCTCCTCTCCCACCTCCGACCAAGCTCAACCACCAACACTTCAGTCTTACCCAGGTTGAGTCCCAGCCAATTCAATAACATCCCAGACCCGATCTTGGCTAAGCACTTATTCAGCATACTGACCGCATCTGTTCTTCCCGGTGTAAAAGACAGGTAGAGCTGGGTGTCATCAGCATAGCAATGAAACCTAAGTTCATACCACCTGATGACCTCACCCAGGGGTAGCATATAGTACACTGTGAATAACATGGGAGAGAGGACAGAACCTTGGGTTACTCCACAGGATGGGGCCACTGGGTTTGACCTTGCTGGTGAGTCCAATATACTCCCTCAGTCTGTCCAACAACAATCCATGATCCAAAGTGTTGAACGCTGATGAGAGGATGAGGAGAATGAGAAAATGTCATTCTCTCCTATCCCTCACCCTTGGGCAGATCATTCATCACCCATACTAGTGTGGTCTCCATGCTGTGCCTAGCCCCAAATCTGGACTGGAGAGACTCATAAATCTGGAAGCCTGTGAGGTGCATCTCAAGATGTTCCACAATCTCCTTTTCGATAATCTTCCCCAAAAAGGGAAGGTTTGAAACAGGTCAATAATTTGCCAAGATGTCTGGGTCCAAAGATGTTTTTTTCAACAGGGACCTCACCAGAGAAGTTTTAACAGACTCCAGGAAAAACACCCATTGCTAAGGAACACCTAACAATCTCAGCAAAAACCAGGCCCAGAGGTCTAATGCAGACAACAACTAATCATGTCGAGCCCAGGTCCAGACTGCAGCATGTTGGTCTCAAGCCCAAGATCACCCCACAGACCTCCTCCATAGGCCAGAACTCTGCCCAGGAAGGCTTACCGCAGATGCCACTCCAAGGCCCAGCCCTGTTGGGTTGTAACAATCTGCCTCTAGAAATCCCGGCCCTAATGGAGGACACCCTGTCTGAGAAGATCAAAGAAGAACACCTCACACTTTTGCTCTGAAAATGCTCTAATGGGTTCCAGACAGGACAAATGTAAAAGCCTGTCCACAAGCCAAAAGAGCTGAGCCAGTCAGTTCTTCCCAGCTGCAAGTGACCTAGACATAAAAGCTGCCTTTTACGGGAGATTGCATTCTGATACTCATCACAATGAGCCATCAGAATCAGTTTGTCCTCCTGGGCCCTGGTCTTTCTCCAATGCTGCTCCAACCATTGCCCGCTAGTCTTCAACTCTCTCAGCTCACCATCAAACCAGGGTGAGCCAAAACATGACACCAGTGGGCGTACATGGACCGGGGCAAGAAGGTCCAGTGCAGCCACGACAGCCCTATTATAGGCCACCATGGCTTCCTCAGGTCCTTCCGTGCATGCCTCCCACACAGACAAAATGTCCAAGTCCACCATCACCAGGTGAAGCACAAGCCCTGAGCGCTGGGTCCATCCGTGGCCACAAGAGATAAACCCAGAGCCTCCATGTTAGAAAGGAAGTTTCTGCCCTACAGCGAGCCTCCATCATCCACCCAGGTGTTGAAGTCACCCAGAATAATTCAACTGGGTGACTCCAACACCCTCTCGATGACAAAAGTCCCAATCTCCTGTAGGAAATCCCTGCCCTGTCTAGGTGGATGATAGACAAGAAGAATCCTGAGGCCACCCCCGGGACCCCCTCCAACACCGCCACGCACTCAAATGACTGGGTGTCTCCCACTGGATGCACAGTCAGGTCCAACTCTGACCTAAAGTAAATGGCCACCACCCCTCCTCGAGCAGTATACCATGAAGAAATCAGCTGGGACAGCCACCTCCAAAACAGAACCAGAATCATCCCTCAGCCAGGTCTCTGTGATGCACGCTAGGTCAACAGAAACCACAAGATCCGCTATTATGGCAGTCTTATTCGCCATCAACCTGGCGTTACATAACACCACCCAAAGAGTATGAAAAGTGGAGGCTGATCCCTTAGGTACCTGCCCCCTCAGTCTGGTGGGTTCCCTGGGAAGAGAGACAAGGCATAAAGGATCCCGCTCCATCTGTTTCCCAATCCCAGGGCATCTCCTGGTCCCCACAAACTCAATCAACCTCTCTACATTACATCCCCTTTTAAACCTTTTCCACCTTCTGCCCTTCCTCCCAGTTCCCAGCTCCCTGCAACACTGGTACACCATGGCTGGCAGGAACAGGACAAGGAAGGAATGCAAGGCCTTCAGAAGGGATGTGGAATAACAGAGTCAAGGGGATTATACCAAGAAACCCATGCTAGGAACAGAACTACAAACCTACTACTAAGACTACTTGTACTATTGCATACAATTAAAACACTTAAAACCTAAATAACCCAGCTCACCAAACCAACAACAATAAAATTACCCCAAGCAAACAACTTTTACCCATAATATCCCAACTATAACCACACAGTACTCCAGACTTACCAACCCCCTCCCCACGTTCTTTCCAATCCATCCCAATCACAAGACCCACAAAATACTAACCCCCCCTTCCCCACACCGATGCTTAAAAGTCAAACATCCAAAACTTTAAAAATTAGCAGTGAGGGAGTCCAGTGTCCAAGGAGTATTATCCAGAGTCCAGAGCAGCTGTTATAACCACTCACAGTTGTCTTTTCAATCCAAGTGAACACCTCCACTCTCACTTGAGGTGTCCTGGCCTGAATCCGCAGTACAACAGACAGACAATTTGGGGCCCAACACAGACCCACAGATGGCCACTCACAGAGAGCTGGCAGACCGCACTCCATTTAGCCTTGTGAGCTCAGGGATCTCTCACCCTGAAAACTGTGCTCATCGCAAGGCGCGTTCCCGAAACAGATTGCACTTTTGGCCCTCTCATGGCCCATGCTCACCTCCAGATGACAGTCCTCAGGTTATACATGGATGCTTCAGTCCACACTTTTGGGCACTCTGCCCATCCTCCAGTGGTAGTATTTGCTCCACCAGAACACCGCCCCAGGTCAGAGGTGTTCGAATCCCGACTCTTTATCTCCAACTCCGGTGGTTCATAACAGGACGCAGTGTCCAAAGCCCTCTGAGCAGCCCTCTTCTCCTCCGGCCGCTCCTGGCATCCAGTGAAACAACCTGGTTGACCAAACACCTCTGCCATTCTCCTCCTCCTTCAACCTCTGACCTTGACTAGAATGTCAGCAGAGCAGCGCCACCACCATCTCAGAAACTCACTGCGGCAGGTATAATGTACAGTAAGTGGAACTCTAGTATATTTTTTTCTTTTTACTACATCTCAGACACCACAGTCCTCATTACAACTAATAAATCTGACTCCTACTGCTACCTCACTTGCCACCCACACTTGCGCTCTCCCTCCTACACCTCTTCACTAAGTACTTAACAATTAGCAGTAGCGAAACAGTAGTGAAATACAACAATGCAAACAATAGAGAACAAAAAAATAATACAAAATGGCTTAAAACACCACTAAATGGCCGGCCCGGTGGCGCTGAGGTTGGCGCTGGACGCCACACCTCGCTCCACGCTGGCCACTTGGGTTCGGGAGTGGAATCAGGCCGCCAGGGGTTGGCCGGGGGGAGAAAAATTGAGCACCCAATGGCCTGCTCTCCTTCTCTGGGGAGGGATGGGGAGTTAGCCTCGCTGCTTACCGCCACCACCTGGGGGAACTCGGGTGGTGCTGGCACAGTCGGGGACAACACAGGGATTAACGCTGGCAGAGGACAGGAGTGGAGGCACGTCTCAACGTGCGTGGGGCTCGTTGGTCCTCATTGCATGCTGACTTTCAGGGAATTAATGGAGGAAAAATCCCCCAGACAGTCCAGGCTACGATCCCCCACTCCATTTCCAAGATGCAGAGGGGCAGACTCCGCTGTGTACGTTCGTTTCACTGAGGTCCAAGGAAAAGTAACGGGAGCCTTCCTTGCCCTGCCCGGAGGGTTAACCGGGGGTTAAAAAGTAACTTGAGGCAGGCGTGCACTCTAGGAGCAGACACCTCGGCAGATTGGAAAAGTGGAAGACTTGAGGGATCTGAGAGATAGGAGGGTGGGGGGGGGCATTGGAGGATAAACAATAAGTAAAAAAAAAAAAAACACCACTAAATGGACTCCCTCCTTATGCTCATAATGTGCAGCCCAGCTCGGCCACCATATTTAGCTTAACAGCCTCAACAATGAAACAGTATATCTCAGGAATACCGCTTACCTTGTTGCCCATTCATCCCAATACCACATGTTCTTACTTATCCTAGCAATCAAGGCTTTGTTCAAGGTTTAAGAATATCTACTTCTCAGCATCACTCAAGGAAGCCTGTGCATTACAACATATATTCTTCACTTATGGACCTCTTAAAATATGGAGTTTTGGATTTTCCCCAGATTTTAATGTTCAGACAGCTATGACACTAGCATTCCTTGGATTCCTAAGACATGGAGAATTTATATCACCTTCTGTCATCAATCCTGCAATTCACCAAACAAAGAACAGCCTCAAGAGAGCATAAACAAATCACTTTACCTTTACTTTACCAAGATAAAAAACTGACAGAAGTAATAAAGGGTTACCATTCTTATGCATAACTTTGTTGCCTTGAGAATGGCACCCTTAATTTATCCCTATCATTCCTCCACTACCCCAATGCTGTCCATGTCAAGTAACCTGTTCCAGACTAATTCCATCATCTGGCTGAAATCTGCTTTCCGTAATCCCGAACTTCAGCCTTTGATGAGTGCTTACTGGTCCCAAGGGCCAGTTTACACCATAAGGTGTTATGGTCAATGGACCCTGTGGCTTCCCAACCCACACTCCTCCATCCAATTCTGAGTTGCTGAGCACCGCATTGAGAATAGAAGCCTGACTTGTGGGTTCCTTAACCAGCTGCACCAGCAGGCAGTCCTGCAATGTATCCAGCAGGGCTTGACTTCTAGTGCTCCTAGAGCTGCTGGAACCTACCATTCAACACCTGGCAGGTTGAGATCCCTACTACCACTACCTTCTCCTTTGCCACCCCCTCTCTACTTCTGCCCCTAGTTCCCTGTCTCTCTCTTCCCTCTGTCCTCTTGTCTATAGACCACCCCCATCCATAGTTTTTTACCTGAGGCTGACGTCAGCTGAACCCCTGGTGATTCTATTTCCCCATTTCTTCCCGTGATTGATCCATCCTCAACTGTCTCAATGTCTTCCCTGAAATAGAGTGGTACTCCTCCTCCTTTACCTTTCCCTCTGTCCCGCTTAAACATGGCGTAGTCTGGGACTGTCAGGTCCCAGTTGTTATTGTCTGTGGCCCAAGTTTCTTTAATGGCAACAAGGTCCATCCCTGTGTCTGCCACTATTACCTGGAGCTCGCTAATTTTATTTCTCAGGCTCCTGGCATTAAGGAAGGCTACTTTTCATCTTGCTCCCAATCCCCCCTTGATTTTTACTGGTCCTTCCTCGTTATTTATCCCTAACCTCTTGTTTTTCTTGTTGCTGGTAGGCTTTATGAGTCCTCCCTTCCTCCTTGATCCCTTCCTCTAACCTAATCTGAACTCCAAACTTTCTGTTTCCCTCCCCACTGCTACTAGCCCCATGTTCAAGGGGAGCACAAACCAGGTTCCTCACTCTGCCTTCTGAGTGGTTCCCCATGCCCCATGCCTCAGCCTCCCCCGTAGTCAGTTTAACTTCCAACAGTGTAGATGTCACACTTCTGCCCTAGTGCGCTGGCCCACTCAATTGTCAGGTGAAGGCTGTCACCCTTGAAGAGCCTCCTGTCCCAGAAGCTTTCACAGTCCCCCACAAAGTGGTACCCCTCTTCCTGACACCATCCCTTCAACCACTCATTAAACTCAGTTTTACCATAGCGCCTCGACAGCGCTAGCACCGACATCCCCTATAGTGACAGCTACCATGCCGACTGTCGGCATTGTAGCCTCGAGATGTCAGTGCACACAATCAGGGGGCTGTAACCCCCAAACCCCCCTTGTGGGGGTGTAGGCTGAACAGTGTGGGATTACGAAGAGTTTTCTGTCAGATACAGTCATTTTGTTGTTCTACAAGTTCCTAGTGCCACGATGTGTAAACCTTGGGGATACACCCTTGCTTCAGAGAACATCTTTTGGAATAAAGTCACACTGTAGAACCCCAACCATGGTTTGGCCAATTACATTATTGCTTCCTGTGTGTGTGGATTTACCTGGTACCCCTCCTGAAGTATAGATCTAGCATAGCCCTAGCAAAAGTTCTCTCCCCAGGACCTGGTTTTGTAGATACCATATAGGTCATATTGCTTTTGTACACCCCCACCCCTTTTGATCTCTAGAGTAATGAGCCTGGTATACATTTCCAAAGCTAGGGATGGTACCAATTGTCTAAATGCTCCTGTAGTCTGTGCCCAGTAAAGGGTGCCCAGGGTAGCTAACTGTGTAAAGTAGTGGGGGGGGGAGTAGCTACACATTCATGGTTAATCACCCCAGAATTCACTTGTATTATATATTGCACCTTGTAAGACTGTTGTCTTGAACATTATTTTCAGATGATTTTGATGAGTATGATGAAGCCTTTCATCACATGAAGGAGCTGAGCAGTAGGTCCTTGGTAAGCAAGCTGGCAGAAGAAACACAGAAAGCACAGAGTGATCTTGAAGAAGCACGAAATAGCTTGAAACATGCAAGGAATCAGGTATGAAATGGATCCATTAGCTAGAGATGTCAGTTTGTATTAAGACCATGCTGAAAACTCTTCTGTTGTTATTTTTTTTTTGTTTGTACCCCTCATTGCAGGTAATGCACTGGTGCAGTAAAGTTGACAAGGGCTGCATCGAAAGACTACTTCGCTATCAGAGCCCTCCATTTCTTGTGGCACAGGTAACACATTTTACACAATTCAAAAAACAAAACTGAGACCCTATATACAATTGCAGTGGTGGATAGCATTATTTGGGGGTGCACAGGGCTCCTTGTACTACCACCCACCAAAACTGCCACACAGAAACAGCTGCTGCTATCAGCAGGGGGAGAATTGTCCCCTACGACAGCAATGCTGTATGCACTTATGAAAATTGCTTGTCCAATCATTGGTGGTCATGCATAGGCTGCACAGTTACTACTAAACTTGACTGCAACTTCTACAGAGGTTGAGCCTTGGCATGATGCCAAGTGCATTGTGCCATGCCATGGGTTGTGCCCTGGGCATATGGTGCTGCTACTACAGTCATCCCCTAACCACCTGTCTCTGTACCTTTAAAGTTACTTGACGGCCAGTCATTAACTACAAACTGTCCAGTGATGCCTCTTAACCCTAAGAAGATGACAAAAAAAAGAACTTGGTGGGGTTTGCTCCATAATCTTATAATACTGCACCAGTATGGAGTAATGACCCACTTACCAGTACTGGGCCCTATGCATGAGCAAACTAATTGCCTATGCGCCGCACAACTGAGGGTCATAGGCAACCTTACATGAGAATGCCACATGGCGGGGGTCCCGCGGACCCCAGCAGCATTCACCAAGGGTGTGCAAGACACTTGCACGCCCACCATCCTAGCCCCTCGGGGAGCACCGCACTGTGGGCATGTCAGGGGCATGCCTGCACTACACGGCATTTACTAAGCTGCATAGTGCCAGGCACAGGGGGGTGCCAGGTACACCATCTGGGACCAGGCATAACCCAGTACACACTCCCATGTTCTATGGCCACTGGGCGTGACAGACCAACTCATTTGACCTCTGGGCTGCCCCAGCCCACTAGACTGCAGGGAAGGGCTGGGGCAATGTCCCAGGTGAGGGCCCGATCGTAGTCCATCTGATGCTGCTTTACGCAGCTGGCTCCGATGCTGTGTGCCCATCACATGGGCACAAGGGATCCACTGAGGGACCTGGAATGAGCATCCAATTGGATGTCCACCTGGGTCATCGGCTCCACCCTGACTGCCCGCGTGACCCTGCGCACTGAGGGTGTGTGGCTGCAGACAGACACTCCACAGGTGCTAGCGGTAGTGCATACCACTTACCCTACACCTGTCTGGGGCCATGTAGGTACACAGGTGGGGTACATGCCTCAGGCACTTATTACCTGCCCCTTTGTGTACAGGGGCCAATATGTTTAAGAATTTTGTTCTTTTATTCTGTTTATACATCAGGCTGTTACATATCATTCTGCTTGATTTTGGTTTTAGGGTTTGAGTAGATTGTTTTAAGTTAGCAATAACCCATAACAGGGTATGGGGTTATAGGCATTTAATGCATGCCTGGGGTGCGTTGTGAGGCATGAAGCTGCAGGCCTTTCCTGATGATGCTGTGGATGACACCACCAACAGCTGGATCATGCAGAGATTGAGGGGGCGTCAACCATTCCTGAAGTATAGAGTGCAGTGATGCCCCTGGATAATGCAGGACAATGCAAATTGACACAGGTCGTTATAAAGAACATTACTTCTCCTGGGTGAGGCCTTGACTATAGCAGAATATACAAGTACCCCATACATTCGTTTGGGAAGAAGAAGAATCCCCAGGCAATGACATGCCAAACGTTGGTCATAAGGTTAAGTCTTATCCTGAATGAAAGACCAAGCCTAATGTTTTCTGATTTATATGTGTTACCTACATGGGTGGAGGAGTCGAGTGGGGGATCCAGAATCACCTCAAGGCCGAGACCAAGGGAAGGGTGTAGCCATCCTTACAGGTGACCTATGATTGGGGAAGGACATTGTTTAAGTCTGGGTGCAGAGCCAAACAACATTGCTTGGATTTTCGAGATATTGAGTAGGAGCTTACTATGGCCAAGCCAGTTCTTGGACAGCCTGGTGGTCCAAAGCCAAATGATTGTTAATGTTCAGAATATTGCTTGAGCTAAGGAGGAGGACCAGATTGTCAGCATAGAGGAGAGGCATACTAGATGACAGACAGCGATGGATGTCATTGATGTGGAATGAGAATAGGAGTGGGCCCAAGATCGGCCCTTTGGGACACCTATAGTAGTCAAAGCAGGCTCAGAAAGGGAAGTCCCAAACATAACCTTCTGATACCTGTTGCTCCGATAGTTCTAGAACCATAGGAGTGCAGTGGGTGAGATACTAAGGGCACTAAGTTTATTGCACAGCAGGGTGTGGTCCATGATATAAAACGCTTTTGTGAGATCAGTAAAAAACAGCACCTATTAATTTACAACTTTCCATAGCATACAAACATGCAAAAGCACCAGCAGAAAAAGGCCCTTAGGCCTATCAAGTCTGCTAAAGTGTGCAGCTTGTAATTTACTTCTCCTGCAACTGCCCCCCTAGTCCCTTTCCATCATCCCTTCCCTTCAGACTCTTCCCCCTTTTTTGTTCCTATCTCTACTTACCCTCCCCTTGGCTCTATCCCATCCCAGCTTAAAACTGCCCACTGTCTTTAGTGCATTCAAAACTCCTTTGGCAGTGCGTTCCACCCAGCCACCACTCTCTCTTTGAAGTAGTGCCTCTTCATCTCCCTCCTGAATCTTCCCGCTTCCAACTTTAGACTGTGCCCCTTCATGACCCTTCCTCCCTTTAAGTGGAACAATCCTCCCATTTTGACCCTATTAATGCCTTTTAAGTATTTAAAGATCTCTATCATGTCCCCCCTCCCCTTCTGTCCTCCAGGAAATACATGTTGACCTCCATCAGTCTTTCCTCAGAGGGTTTATCCCCTAGATCCAGGATTATCTTTGTCACCCTTTGCTGCAACCCCTCCAGTAATCTTACATCCTTTTTAAGGTAAGGGCACCAGCACTGCACACAGTACTCCAGGTGCAGCCTCACCAGTGATCTATACAATAGCAGGATGACCTTGTCTCTTCTTGAGATGATACCCCTAGCAATGCACCCGAGCATTCGATTGGCCCTTGCTGCTGCCGTCTGGCACTGTGCTGATACCCTCAAGTCCCCTGTGACTAGTACCCCTAGGACCTTCTACTCCTCTGAAATTGTCACCTGCACTCCTCCCAGCCAATAGCTGGTCCTGGGGTTTCTGGCTCCGAGGTGCATGACCTTGAACTCCTTAGCATTAAACCCCAACTGCCAGACATCTGACCAGTGCTCGAGTTTAGCTAGATCCTCCCTGAGATCCTGCCTCCCTTCCTCACTGTCCATTGTTGCACATATCTTTGTGTTATCAGTGAACAGGCCGATCCTACTCTTAATCTCTTCCGCAATGTCCCTGATAAAGATATTGAATAAAACGGGGCCTGAATAAAACGGGGCCTAGCACCGAACCTTGCGGTACTCCACTAGTCATGGGTCTTGTCTTTGAGGTCTCCTCCCTTAAACCTACCCTCTGTTACCTATTCTGCAGCCAGCTCCTAAACCACCACACTAGTGTCTCCCCCTCCCCCAGGTTCCTCAGCTTGCAGAATAACCTTCCATGTGGCACTGAGTCGAAGGCCTTGTTGAAGTCCAGATACAGGATATCCACAGCATGGTCCCTGTCAACCGCCCATGTGACCCAATCAAAGAAGTCAATTAGATTAGTCTGACATGATCTTCCTGAGACAAACCCATTCTGTCTTTTGTCCTGGAGTCCATTACTATCCAGGAAGGTTACCAGCCTCTCCTTTAGAATGGTCTCCATTAGCTTTCCCATGATAGAAGTCAAGCTTACCGGTCTATAATTGCCCAGTTTATCCCTGGGACCACTCTTGGGGAGGGGTACCATGTGGGCATCCTCCAGTCCATGAGCATGCTCCCTGTCTCCAAAGGGGTGTTAAACAGGTCTGACAGTGGGCCTGCCAGTACTTCTGCCAATTCCTTCAGGACTCTTGGATGTACACCATCTGGTCCAAGTGCCTTGTCCACCCACAAGGCTTTAAGACCTTTTAGAGCCCTATCCTTGTGGATGACCCCGTCTGTTACTCCCCCCCACCGCCCGTCCCTCTTTTCCCCTTTAGTATTGGCCCATCTTTTTCTTTTGTGAATACTGAGCAGAAGCACTCATTGAGTGCCTCTGTTTGGTCTTCCCCTTTTTCTGCCGAACCCCCCTCCCTCTTGATTCTAACAAGCTCGTCCCTGCAGCTCCTCTTCTCTCTTATGTACTTGAAGAAATCCTTTTCCCCTTCCGTGATCCCCTGAGTAAGTCTCAGCTCCCTTACCACTTTAGCTGCCCTGACTGCTCTACTCACCTAGATTTCTTCGAGTACGCCTCCTTGTCCTCCCCTCTCCGAGATTTCTTGTACCTGGTGAAGGCCACTCTCTTCTACCTCACTTTTCCTGCCACTTCCCTGTTAGAAACATAGAAACATAGAAGTTGATGGCAGATAAGGACCGCAAGGCCCATCCAGTCTGCCCATTTCTTTTTCTGCCTTATGAATGTGCCAATGTCCTTTGCTCTGTCAATGGCCTATCTATTCATACTCATCCGTATTGCTCCCTTATGCCTATCCCATGCCTGTTTGAAGCCCTGCACTGTATTCATATCCACTACTTCCTGAGGTAGGCCGTTCCATGCACCCATCACCATTTCTGTGAAAAAGAACTTCCTCACATTACCCCTTAATCGGCCTCCCTCTAATCTCATGATGTGTCCTCTTGTCCTGCTATTTTTCTTATATTGAAACATGTTAGACTCTTTCACCTAGTTAATGCCCTTAAGATATTTGAATATTTCAATCATACCACCTCTCTCCCTTCTTTGCTCTAGGGTATACATATTGAGCTCCGTTAATCTGTCCTGATATGTTTTCTGATGCAGTCCCTGCACCATTTTGGTTGCCCTTCTCTGGACTGCCTCAGTTTGGTTAATGTCCTTGTGAAGGTGTGGCCTCCAGTACTTCATGCAGTACTCCAGATGGGGCCTAACCAGTGTCTTGTAAAGAGGGATTATTACCTCCCTCTTCCGACTTGTGATACCCCTACTAATACACAGCAACATCCCTCTAGCCTTACCAACTGCTTTAGTGGTCTGCTTGGATGATTTCAGGTCATTGATGATGATGACGCCCAAGTCTCTTTCTTCCCTTGTGACTGCCAGCAACTCCCCTCCCAGCCTATAGGTGGCTTCAGGGTTTCTCTTCCCTATGTGCATGATCTTGCACTTCTTTGCGTTAAACCCTAGTTGCCACTCTTCTCACCATTTTGCTAGTTTATCCAGATCTCTTCTCATTCTGCCCACTCCATCTGGATCATCTACTCTGTTGCAGATCTTGGCGTCATCTACAAATAGACAAACCTTACCCTCCAGAACCTCTGCAATGTCACTGATGAAGATATTGAAGAGGACTGGCCCCAGGACTGATCCCTGAGGTACCCCACTTGTGACTTGTATCTCTTCTGACTGTATACCATTTACCACCACTCTGTTTTCTACCCATCAACCAGTTTGCTACCCAGTTGACCAACATCTGACCCACCCTGAGTCTACCCAGCTTATTAATCAATCTTCTATGTGGAACAGTATCGAAGGCTTTGCTGAAGTTAAGGTAGGCAACATCAACTGCTGCCCTTGGTCCACCACTCTGGTTACCCAGTCAAAGAAATCTGTGAGATTAGTTTGACAGGACCTTCCTTTTGTAAACTCATGCTGTCTTGGATCCTGTCCTCCTATGGATTCCAGGTGTTACACTATCTTTTCCTTAAGGAGTGTCTCCATAATCTTGCCCACTACTGAGGTAAGACTGACTGGTCTGTAGTTCCCTGCCTCCTCCCTGCTACCACTCTTGTGGAGTGGGATCACATGAGCCCTTCTCCAATCTTCTGGGACCTCTCCTGTGCTCAGAGACTCACTAAACAATTCTGATAATGGCTCTGCTAGTTCCACCTTTAGCTCCTTTAGTACCCTGGTATGTATTCCATCAGGTCCCATTGCCTTGTCCACCCTGAGCTTATCGAGCTTTTGTAGGACCCTTTCTTTTGTGAAGGGACTAGTGCACACCCCCCTCCCCCCATGTCCATGGTGCTGAGCTGTATGCTCTGCCCTACCTTCTCTTCAGCAAATACTGAGCAGAAGTATCTATTTAGGATAGATGCTTTTACATGGTCCTCCTTCTCACATGCCCCCTTATCCCCTTTGATCTTAGCAATACCCCCTCTGGACTTTCTTCTTTCACTAATGTATCTATAGAAAGTCTTGTCACCTTCTTTTACTGTTTGTGCTAGTGTTTCCTCAGTTTGGGCCTTTGCCTGCCTTGCTGCTTTCCCTGCTTCCCTTAGGGAAGTTTGGTATGTCTCCCTATCTTCTTCCTGCTGCGTTCCCTTATATTTCCTGAAGGCCAACCTTTTGGCTCTGACCTTTTCTGCTACTGTGTTTGAGAACCAAAGTAGTTTCCTTCTTCTTTCACACTTCCTTTTCTCACTAACACAATGGGATGTTGCTTCAAGTATTGCATCTTTAATGCTTGCCCACATTGCCTGTACCCCCTCTCCTGTATTTCTTTTTGCCAGGGCTAGCTTAACTCTGTTGGCTATCTTATCAAAGTCAGTTCCTTTGAAGTCACACATTTTTGCCTTGGAATGGGATGATTTTGTTCTAGTGGCCAAATTGAACCATACCATGTGATGGTTGCTGGCACCCAGGTGACCTTCTACCTGGAGATCTGTGATCCTTTCCCTGTTAGTCAGTACTAGATCTAGGGTCTTGTGGGTTGTTGTACCAGTTGTTTGAGGCCCTCCCCCTGCAGGGAATCCACCATGTGTCTAGTTCTGGCAGATGTCTCTGCTTGTATTGATCAATCTGTATCTGGCATGTTGAAGTCTCCCATTAACAGAACCTCACCTTTAACTTTCATGTTTTGTATATCTTCTAACAGTAAAATGTCTATGTCCTCCCCCTGGCCTGGAGGCCTGTACACAACCCCAGTTCATATGGCTGTCCCATTTCCTGTTTCCAGAGTGACCCACAGTTCTTCTGGCTCCTTATGTGTATTCTGAATTTCTGTAGCTTTGATATTTTCATTGACATAAAGTGCCACTCCAGCCCTGCTTTTTGCACCTTGGTCTATTCTGAACAGTATATAGCGAGGTACTGAAGTCTCCCAAGTGTCATTACTGGTAAACCATGTTTCACTAATGGCTACTATGTCCAGTTTAGCCTCTATCATTATTGCCTGCAGGTCTGGGATCTTGTTTCCCAGACTGCGAGCATTTGTGTACTTGATTTTCCATTGGCCAGATTTTGGTGTGTTAGTTGTTGGGTGAGGTCTGGCATTTCCGCTGTGCATTGTATTGGGAGTGGGACCGTTTTCTTTACATAGTGATGCAAATGAACTACAAACATGCTGAACTCCTGTTTGACCACTAGCTGAGGGGGGAGGGGTGTTCTTCCCATTCGGCATATGGGGTGCTGTACCCGTCTCCCCATTTGCTAGCTTAAATATTCTGCAAAGATGTCAAACTTCTGCCCCAATGCACTGACTCCCTTCTTAGTCAGATGTAGTCCATCAAATTTAAAGAACTTTCGCTCCCAAAACTGTTGCCAGTTGCCTACAAATTTGTGTCCTTTTTCCTGACACCAGCCCTTGAACCACATGTTTAGCTCCCCTATTTCCCCTTCTCTGAACTTCTGTCCATCGTCCCCGTCTCACAGACTGGTAGGATCTCAGAGAGGGACTTGCCGGACTAAATGGATGATAGTTTGTCACCCAGCCTGGTCAGGTGTTCCTTGGTCTCCACAACTGACCAGCTGGTGCGATCGTTAGTCCCTATGTGTACCAGTACGTTAATGTTTTCTTCTGTTTCCTGAACAATTTTATCAATGCGGTCAGTGTCTCTCCATGCTGATGTACCTGGGAGACATCTGACCATTACCCCTGGCTGGACATACGTATCAACTCCCTGAATCATGGAGTCTCCTATGATCAGAAGTTTTTTGAATTTCCTTTTTGCTTTTTCTGCTTTGGTTCCTGTTTTGGGTGAGTTTTGTTGTGCTAGCTCTTGTGCTGCAGTGTCCTGCTCTGCAGTGTCCTCTGCCCCTTTGTTTGATTTCAGAGATAGAGGCAGATACCTGTTTGCAGTTTTTATATGGTTTGTGGAGGTAATATGTTGGAGAAAACCGAGTGATGGGGCACCCGATTTGCCCCTCCTAACCACCTGCCAACCTCCTGGATCAATTACCCTCTGTGGTCGAGGTGCTTCTGTTGGATGTTGGGGAAATGGTGGGTGGCTCTTATAATATATTTCCTCTTGAATGTGCAATTTGAGGCACGCAATCTCTGCCCATGCTGCCTGGAGCTGAGCCCTTAGATCGCCAATGGCCCAGCATGTAGGACAGTGTCCTAAATCCTGTAAAACTGACCTTCTGAAAAGTGTTCTGCAGTACTTGCAGTTAATGATATCCTTTCCAGATAAGTTGCTGGGTTTATAACCTGGTCAGAGTAATTAGAAGGAAGAAAATGAAATCAAAAGTTTGATTTTGTGTTTTGTTTGTTTGTTTTTGTATAACGTGTTATAACAAGTTAAAGTACTAGTGCCCCTGTAAATGAGGTCACAGTGTGGATAGCCCTCTGATCCGCCCCTTCCTGCTTTGCTGCAGGAAATGTCATGACTGTGCTACCCTATAAAAGAAGTGTAGTGTGGGGTGGTTGGGGATGGGGGTGGGTGGCTAGTCCTTCCCCTGCCAAAAAAGAAGAACCATGGATGAAAGAAACAAAGAGGTAAGAGCAGAAACAATCAGCCAGCAACAAATGCAGTAGTCCTGAAAGCGTATCCTAATGACAGATAAAACTGTAAAACCTGTAATGTACCACCTGTAATAATTTCACAGAATATATACCCTGTAAGAAACACTTTGCTACAGAGAAAAATAAAGCAGTAGCAAAAGATATACCTTGCAAAAGACAATTTGAATCAGAAGATTACAGCAGTAATCTGTAAGCACACACCTGTAGGCACACCCTGTAATAATGCAGCAGAAGGTATACCCAGCAACAACAATTTGAATCAGAGAAAATAAAGCAATAAAATGTTAGCAACAAACAGTAATAATCCCCGTGAGTACAAAATTAAACTAACAACACAAAGTAAATCTGCCTAGCCAAAAGAAACCTTAATCCTTATCCTTACTCAGGTAAGGTTCTTCGCTCTGTCCTTTCAAGCCACCTAGAAGAAAAGAACCAACTAGATTTTTTTTAGACCTGGACTGTTTACTCTGCGTCTTGGCACATGTGTTCATGGCCTGTATCAGACCTCTCTTTGTGATGGATCATTTTTGTTCAGTATCTGTCCCTGGGCAAATTTCAGCAAGATGTACCCCTAGGATACTGCCTACCCTGGCAAAATCTACCTTCCTGAAGTCTACCACTCTCATCCTAGTCCTAGCTGACTCCCTACCTGTGTTGAGGAAGAACCACATTGAGCATTGATAGTTTCCTGCTAGAGGGTCCTGAATGACTACATCCTGGACTTGGGATAGCCTCCAGAAGTAACTGTTCCCTGGCATTCTTGGTTGTCATGGGTCACCAGTCAACCCAGGGTAGATTGAAGTCACCACTATGACTGTACTTCCTCTGCTGCTGGCCTTTCTGATTTGCTCCTTCAACTCCCTGTCATTTTCCTCATTCTGGGAAGGTGGTCTGTACACCACCCCATCCTAATCTTCCTGCCTTTGGAGTTTTGAAGCTGTACCCAAATGAATTCTGGCTTCCCTTCTTCCCCCTCCTCCCTGGTACATAGTATCTTGTCCCTCACATAAATAGCTACCCCCTCTCCCTTCCCTTCATTCCTGTCTTTGTGGTACACCTTGTATCTAGGGATCGAGAGATCTCAGTCATGGTATTGGGTGGCCCAGGTTTCCATGATGGCTGCAATATCTACCTCCCCTTCCACCATCATCACTGGAATTCTGCTACATTGTTTGCCAAGCTCCTTGCAATCAAGGATACTACTATCCACCATGTCCCCTGCCCCTCCTCTCCTTATCCCTCAATCCTACTTCCTCTCCATGATAGATTCCTCTTCCTCCCCTCCTGCCTGTCTGGGGGGGAGGCCTTCTGGTCTCCCCTGATGGTGACTCCACTTTGCAGTCTCCCTCTGGCTCACCTTCCTCAGTTTAAAGTTATTTTTGTTGAAATGTATTCCTCCAACCTCTGTTTCAAAGTTCTTGTACCCTCCTTGCTCGTGCAGCCTCTCCTGTGCATAGAGTTCCTTCTTATACTATGTCTCACCCCACTCTTCTACTACCCCATACCCCAGGTTGCGCACCACCACCCCAGCCAATTGTTAAACTCCTCTATTCTCTGCTTCCTAGCAGAGCTTGCTGTAGGTACTGGGAGTACCTCAGAGAATGCCACCAACTTACCCACCTGAGTGCAGATTCTTCCAGCCTCATTGAATCTCTCTTGCACTTCCTCCACCCTATTCCCCTCCAGGTTGCTTGTACCTAGGTGCACCATGATATGAGGTTTATCCCCTCCCCTCTACACCCTCCCCTCTCCATACACTTCTGAATGTACTGATCCACCCTTCCCGCTGTCGTACCTGGCATACACTCCACCCAGGCATGGCTTTCCCTCACTCCTTCCCCTCCATATCACCCCTTTCAGAATTGAATCCCTCAGTATGACTATCCTTTCCCCTAACACCTGTCCTACCCCCATGTTTTGCCCTATCTCGTGCCCCTGTACTAGAGTGTCCCCTCCCCATGTCCCTGCCCCCTCCTCTCTGTGTCTCCTCAACTGTACCTCCATCTCTGCTCTTTCCCTTCCAACCTCTCTATGTTTCCCTCCCAGTCCATCCCCTTTCCTTCCCCTGAATTTGCCCCTCTTCTCTACCCTTTTCTTAAGTCTGTCCTCTGTCCCCTACTACCTTATTTGCCCCTCCACTCCCTCTAGTTAGTGGTGCCTTGAGAACCCCCGCTGCTTCTCTGTCTCCTCCAATTTCCCCCTACTGTCCTTCTGCTGTTTACTGCCCTCTCCCCCTCATGTTCCCCATCCCCCTTCCCTTGTTCTATGATGCCACCCCCATCCTCCTGCTCCTCCTCTCTAGCCAGCACTGAGTACCTATTCTTAGTCTCCATCCCTCTGCCTGAGCCCTCTCCTGATACTGTGCCCTGCCTCTGCCTTGCTTGGTTCTGTCCCCTATCCTGCGTCCTTCTTCTATTCTTCCCTACCACCTGCCAGTTTCCCTTCCCAATGTCCCCAGTCCTTGAGGAGTTGATGCTCCTGGCCCCTTAGTTTGCTCTCCCCATTTGGACCTGTACCTGCCCGGTGTAGCCTGTGGAGGAGCTCTCCTTGTCTCCTTAGCCCCCCACTACCCACCCACCTCAGTCATTCCTGCTTCCTCTTCCTGGCTCCCATCACAGTCTAACAGCAGCAATGGAATTATTACAGGTTGTGGTGCTATGACCCCCTCTGAAAGCCATGCTGAGCAGTAGAGAGCAGGTTGTACTGCATCAGCTAGTGTGTGATTTGGGAGCACCCCAGTTTCTCAAGGACCCTATTTACTGCAGGCAATATTGCAATGGGTCTGTAATTGGTTGAGGCCTTAGGGTCACCCTTCTTAAAAATAGGAACAATGTGTGACATCATTTCCAAAGAGTCAGGTCACCAGGGAGATATTAATTATGCTGGTAATCATGGGGGCAATATCCTTGGCAAACATTTTGATTAGCTTAGGTTTGATCCCATCTGAGCCTGCCAAGTTATTTTCAAGGATCAATGCAGTAACTTGTGAACTTCAAACACCTCGGCCATTTTAAAGTAGAACGGGGGTGACTAGGAGGGCTGCCACAAAGATTGACAACTGGGTGATGTTGAAGGAGGAAAGAACCTAGGTGTAGGCAGAGAGGTCCACAAAAAGATGGTTAAAGGTGCTGCCAAAAGTGGCTGAGTTTTTACAATTTATTCCATTAATATTCAGATCAGTGAGAAAGAAGATGCCATCTTACCATAAGGTCTTCTTGATTCACTTCCAGAAATGTCTAGAGTTACTGGAAATAGATTCAAGTAACTTTTTACAAAATGAACTTGTGCTAGTTCTGATAGCCTTTTTACATGCTTCCTGGAGCAGCCTGTATTTCACCCAGTTGTTGACTATAAAACTGAAATGCTCCCAGTGCGTGTCTCTTTCCTTCATTATTTTCAAGAGTGAGCTATTAAGCCATTTTTTTGTGTTTTGAACTTCAGTAAACTTAGTATGAAAGAAGGAGATTGTTGGTGGTCCAAAGAAGCAACCAATCAAAGGCAAGCAAGTCTTCTCTGAATTGGGCTGGGTTGAGATTGAAGAAGCTGCTGAAGTGTATCAGTTAATGAGTAGCCCTTTGGTGACAGCCTTCCACATGCAGTAAATGGTGAATGACCACTAATAGTGTCAGAAAGTACACCAGAGACTAGAACGTTGTCCTCTCAAGGGGTCAGTATTCAATCTATATGGGAAGCCATGTTACCATTGTTAGCCTGGTAGAATCAGAGATTTATTGTTTGAGGCTTGTTTGACGCTTAGTTTATTCAGGCATTGGTCAATACATTTACCTTTTCAACTAATTCAATTAATGTTGAAGTCATCAAGTCAAATTAAATTATTATTTTTAACTATTGGGCCTACATAGTTAACAAGATCAGAGAGGGCATTCAGGCCACCAGCAGGTGGGATGAATACATAGAGTACTTGCAGTTTCCTAGTGCTATTTAACAACAGTACAGTATGACAGACGTCAGATGAGGTCCTGGGGAGGTAGATAAGTCAGTGGCAGTGGCAGTAACATTAAGATGAAGTTTAAAATAGGCCTTTGACAAGGTCTTATGGTCTTTCCTATGGCAAATAATGCAGGCCTTTGGCTTACCCCAAACCTTTAGTGGCACATTGAGAGGTCTCTATAATGCCCCAGAAGTATATGTCAGGGTAAATAGTACACTTACACCCTTAATTATACTTGAAAGGGGAACCAGGCAGGGCTGCCCACTCTGTCCCTTACTATTTGCCCTTTATATCAAACCCCTTGTGATAGCTATTAGACAATGTATACAGACAGAGGGAATACCAACAGGCGGACATGAATTCAAAATAGTCCTGTTTGCTGACGACATACTCTTGACCTTGTTAAACCTGACTTAATCCATAACAGCATTGTGGGGAAAGTTACAAGAATATAGTCTGGTATTGGGATTTATGCTAAATTATTCTAAGACAGAAGTATTAACTTATAATTATGACCCACCTGTAGAAATTAGAAACAGGTTTCCCGTTAAATGGAGTGGGACTAAACTTAAATATCTTGGGGGTTATTATACCAAAAAATTTACAGCACTTAGAATTACTGAATTATGAGCCACTAACTCAAAACATAGTGACAGAGTTAGAAAAATGGGCTTTACTTCCACTTGCATTATTTTCTCGGATAGAAATTATTAGATTTAACATATTCCCTCACCTATTATACTTATTTCAAACTGTACCCCTCATGACAGACATGAAGTACTTTAAATATTGAGCAAAATTATATCACAATTTGTGTGGGCTGGACACAAACCCAGAACCAGATACTCTATTCTACAGCTTCCTAAACAAAGGGGGGAGCAAGACCCCCCACATTTGCTCAATAATGCTAGGGCAGCCCAGCTGAGACTGGTGTTTTACTGGTTAAACCCAAATACCAACACCCTCTGGAAACACATTGAATTTGTCTTAAATGATTTACACAACCTTGGCTACTTGTTATTTAATATATCTAACAGACAAATTATGCAGGAGGATTTCAAGCAATATACAGCAGCCACATTAAGGATTTGGAAGTCTATATTTCAAAATGGAAAACTATTCTTCCCGTTTTACTTCTTAAAAGTCCTGTCAACAGCTCCTGACATTTACCCCCCTCATATAGATATGACATTTTCTAGATGGCATCATGCTGGCCTAACCTATATACATCAATTCGTAGATAAAACTGGAGTGGTTACATTTGAAACCCTGCAGGCTATACATGGCCTAGTGGGCAGAGAACATTTTAAATATCTTCAGGTACGGACTTACCTGTTACATAAGTCAAAGGATGGAACTAAATTATCAGAGCCAACTCTGTTAATATTATACCTACTAATGGATGCCCAGAGGGGGAAGGAATGGGAAAAGCTTATTGGGTTTTTCTATGCAGGACTGATGGAGTACCTTTCTGATACCACACATTCAGTCCTGGATAGATAGAATGAGGATTTTCCCATGACTATTATTAGGGAGGACTGGTACAAATACACAGATATTCCAATTAGAATAACGTCCTCAAACTCATGGTGAGAATTCACCTGGAAGTGCAGTATGAGATTCTTCTATACCTCAGCTAAGCTAACCAGAATTTTTCTGGATAGTACAAGATGTTGCTGGAGGGGATGTAGTAACACCCAGGAAGATCAAGCACACAACTTTTTCTATTTCCCCAGTCTGGAGGAGCACTAGAATGACTTAGAGATACAAATGTGACAAGTAGGAGTAGAACTGGCATTGTTAACACCGGCTATGATACTTCTCAACATACCCCAGGGAAATATTAGGTTGACACTCAGGTCCATGGCCCCGGTCCTCATACTGGCAACTAAAAAAGCCATTACAAAGAAATGGAAACAAACTCAACCCCTACTAAGGAAGAATGCAATGTATTGTCAATGAAATGCATTGTATGGAAAGAATTACAGCATACTTAAATGAAAAAGTAGAGAAGTTTAGACAAAGATGGCAACCATGGATAAGTTATATAATGCAACAAGATGCTGGATTTGTTCCATAAGTACAGACAAGCATTGTTAGATAAGCAATGAAAAATGGCAGTTATGCTGAACAGAGATGGGAGGGGTCTGCAGACAGGGACCTGTGAAAAGAAGGGAGAAATATAATTAATTATAATCTGTTTAACAGAAAACAATGTACACATAAAGAATGAAGTGTGTTAGGTAGAACTGAATGTAATAATGTATCTTGACAATGTTTATACCAAATGTAATGAAAAATGATTCATTGCACTATAATGATGTATGGAACAAAAAATAACAAACTCTGGTCAGAGCCGATAGGGCTGTGAAGCGCTGCCAAGTGACGAAAGTTACACATGTGCATAGAAATTATTCAACACCCAGGTGTAACTTGGTCATATGTTGGAGGTGTTGCATCAGATTTTCAACATGGACCTTTTTGGACCCCTTCTCATGAACAGTACCAGTGTCATTTTGTTCAATTGTCCCAAAAGGTGATTGTGCAGACCAAATGCGCCATTCTGTGCCACAGGTGTGAAAACACAGTTCAAGCAGGATGTGGAAAATGACAGCTGTACAGTTGTGAATGAGATGTACAAAAATGGCTATGTTAAGAATGTGAAGTGAAAATATTAAAAATTAGTGACATTAGGAGCATGTGTAGAAACTGCGCCGCGCACGCTCGTGACGCAGTCATTTGTTGGAATTTGTTCATTTTGGACCCCTCCTCATGAACAGTGCCAGTGTCATCTTGTTTAATTTTCCTGAAAGGTGATTGTGCAGAGCAAATGCGCTATTCTGCGCCACAGGTGCAAAAACACATTTTGGGCAGGTTGTGGAAAATGGCAGATGTACTGTTGTGAAGGAGGTGTGCAACAATGGCAATGTTAAAAATGTGGTGTGAAAATATAAAAAATTAGCGACATTAGGAGCGTGTGTAGAAACTGCACAATGCATGCTCGTAACGTAGTCATTTTTGGAATTTTTTTTACCAAATTTGCAACATGATCATTTTGGGACCCCACCTCATGAACAGTGGCACCACCATTTCATGAATCAGTCCCAAAAGGTTATTCCATGCAGTGACTGTGAAATCACCTTTCAGGACTGAGTAACAAAATGATAGTGACAGTTTTCATGAGGTGAGGTCCCAAGAACCCCATGTTGAAAATTTGGGGCAAAAATGCCAAACAATGGCTGAGACATCATCATAAGTTGAAAACCCCATTGAATGGCTGCATAGCATGCTTACCTTTAATTCTTCAGTTTGTGGCTGGGTTGTGAAGAGTGCAGAAGTGTCCCGGTCCAGAGAAGATGACAGCGTCGACCTCCGGAGGTAAGTATGGGGTAAGGGGTGTGAGGAGGCCGTGTATGCAGTGGGAGGTGGGAGGGGAGGGAGACCATGGCGGCGATGAGGACCATTTTCATTTCACAGGAAACAAAAGCGACAACGAGGGACCGTTTTAAAATTTACAGCAAAAGGACACCAAAAAAACATTTTAGTACACGGGGGTGGGCTCCTAGTGTGCTACAGGAATGCCAGCATGGGGACTGAGCACCCCAATGTCAGGCATGATGTGGGCAGGGGACACCGCAGTAGAAACAAACACTCGATGAGGGACCATTTTCTAATTTACAGAAACAAAACAAATTCCACACACAGGGGTGGGCTCTCAGTGTGTGACATGAGATGGGCATAACTTCGAGAGGGGGGCACAACGCAGTGAATGGCATAGTGCCATACACAACATGGTGGCACCGCAGCACTGTGCATGCGCATGACTCCAGGCATGCATGCGACTAATGTGCATGCACAATGCACACATCAGAATGCAGAAGTAACAGACAAAATAGTGAGTCTGTTATTCCGTATGCCGATCGTGATGGAGGGCTTTCAGCTCCGTTGGACTTTCAGAAGGATACTTCCGAAAGTCCAGCGGAAGAGGTTGTGAGATCGGCCAGTTTCAGAGCTAAAAAGCTCTCACAAAATGACTGCAGGCTCTGCCCACAGCCCTAATAAAAAGAAACTATAAAAAAAGATGAAGTTTAAAATAAATTGCAGTACCCCCTCACCCCTCAATGACACTGGTGTGTCACATTTGATACAGCTATAGCCTCGCCATCTAGATCACAATCTAATCATTAAACAAACAACTTTTAAATTATCAACTGATGATTATTGATTACTTTTTGGAAGCTTAAAGCAGCAGTGGAATGAAAAATGTGTTTTCCAGAAAGTTTCAGCTACAACCTATACAAATATTAGCACACTAATTGAGTCAAATTTTTCTAGGTACCTCCCATGCTGTGCACCATGGGCCCAATATTCAGACTGCGCCAGGCAATGGCACAAGAGGGGGCACAGTGCGTCCAAGATGCGCTGGGGCCAAGACAGTGAGATATTCAAAGGTGATGTGCCATGGCGCATCACCATTGAATATGGCCCACCCCCCTCCCCCTCACAGGCCACCCTTAAATACACTTAAGCTCCTCCCTCCCCAACCCCATCCTGACCCATTGGCTCCCAGTACTGGTGCTCTGAGCTTAAAGCTTTGTGTCTCCCCAGCCCCTTGTTGATCTTTGTTGATCCTGTCCTCCTCTTAAGGTCATCCTCACTGTAAGACACTTTCTCCTTAGAGCCCTGCTCTCTGTTATGGTAGTACTATCTGCTCTGATCAACTTCCGCTGCTCATCAAACTCCCGCTCCGCTGCCCTTGATAGTGTCCAAGGCATACAACCAAACAAAGTCTTCCTAAGATTCCTGGTAAGATGTCTCAGGAAATTATTAGTACTACTGCTACCCTGTGCAGGCAGTGTGAAATTAAACCCGGGCCCCCCTACTGCTAACTGCCTTGGGGGAACTCCCACAGCTAAAGGGTCTGAGTTTCCTGCATATGAACGTATGCAGCCTTGCCAACAAACCTGACCAGGTCCACGCCTGGGTACTACATGCCAAGTCTGATGTAGCAATGCTCTCAGAAACCTGGCTGAAAAATACTTTACCTGACAGAACGTTTACCATACCGGGATACAACTTGATCAGGTGTGACAGGTTGACCAGAGGTGGCGATGTTGCTCTACAGTATATATTACAGATAAATTCCTAACCACCAATATTGTCTGCACATCAATGCTCAAAGAATTTGAATGTCTTGCCTTCAAAATTACCCTCTCGCCTGGTATAGCCTTATTGGTAGCTGCATGCTATAGACCCCCTGCAGCAGGCCTGTGTATACTGCCCCATATTCACTCTCTCCTGGAAAAAGTGAACACAGAATGCATTATCATGGGTGACCTTAACCTTAATTGGAACGATGCCAGCACAAACTAGCTTAAGGACTTCAGCGATGAGCTCGGGCTCCCTCAGATTATCTCTGACGTTACATGACCTAACAAGAAAAATCCCTTCCAAATTTCACTTCTGGACCTTATACTTGTCAACAAGCCACATAATATCTCTCATGCAGGGGTCTTCTGCAATGATCTGAGTGATCACTGCGCAGTCACCTGCATTAGGTGCTCCTCACACCTCCCCTCCACCTCTACTTTCAAGCTTAAGTGCGACCTAAAATACTTCAGTCTCCTGGCCTTCCTTACAGATATTGGGAACATAAAATGGCAGGATTTCTACCTTACACCCTCTGTGTCTGAAGCATTCTGTATCTTCCAGGATCTGCTAGTAAACGTTATCAACCAACATGCACCCATAAGGAAAATCAAAGCCAGGAAACGTGCACCTGAGTGGTTTTGCCCACTATTTAAGAGGGCCTTGTGGCATAGAGACATCCTTTAGAAAAGGGCTAGGAAGTCTCAGTCTGACTCAGACTGGCTCTCCTTCCAGGTAGCCAGAAATGTCTGCACCAAAATAGTAAGGTTGGAAAAACAATGGTTCTTCCAGTCAGCACTGTAGGCAAACAAAAACTGTTCCACCAATTTTTGGCAGATACTGAGAGAGGTTGAGGGACATTCCCCTGCCACCCCACTACCAGCTAAAATTGTGGTAAATAACACCTCCTACACAGATAGGTCCGAGATCCGAGATCAGCTCAATAACCACTTTGTCACTGCAGGCCTCGCATTCGACACGTCACCTGTTAGTAAACTGAGCACCACAAGCACTGCCAGCGTAGCTACTAGACCAGTCATAGCCCCCCCCCCTACTGTCTGCCCCCTCTTCAAGTTCCAGCCAGTTTCCTACAAACAGGTGGAGGACCTGCTCCTCTCGCTGGACACCAAAAAGAGCACTGGTTCCGATTCGCTTGAACCCTTCTTCTTAAAAGCAGGTTCTTATTATCTGGCAGCTCCAATTGCCCATCTCTTTAACAGCTCATTATCCCAAGGGAACTTGCCGCCTAGTTGGAAAACCGCACACATTATCCCCCCCTGTTCAAGTCAGGTGACCCCACTGACTTGAATAACTATAGGCCTATTTCATTGCTGCCTGTTCAATCCAAGCTACTTGAAAAAAATTGTAAACTCTCAATTAAGGGAGTACTTGGATCGTGAGAAAATCCTCAATTCAGTCCAAGCACAGTACCGTGTCTGCTCTTGCCAAAGTGTCAAATGACTGTCTAAAAGCCCTGGACAGTAAACAGCACATCTATGCACTCTTCTTTGACCTCAGCAAGGCATTTGATACGGTTGATTATTCCCTACTTCTTGATTCTCTGAGTAGCATCGGTCTAACCTCTGCTGCAGTAAAGTGGTTCCGCTGCTACCTTACAAATCATAAACAGCAAATTAAAGCCCAAGGGGAATTGTCCCACTAAAACTACTGCCCCGAGGCATTCTGCAAGGTTCCATTTTTGGGACCTATCCTCTTCACCCTTTACATCAACCACTTTGACTCTGGCCTGGTTGCTGGAAGCATTCACCTCTTCGCAGATAACACAGTCCTCTACATGACCAACCCCTCCTTGGATATTGTGTACAAGGAGCTACAGCAGAATTTTATCATCCTCCATCACAACCTGCTGAATCTAAAGCTCTTGTTAAATACAACCAGAAAACAAAAGCTATGATTATCTCTCCATCCCACTATACGGGGATGCCTGGGACCTCACATATTATTACCCTCCTTAATGAACCACTAGAGCTAGTGGATAAATTTAAATATCTGGGAGTCTGGTTGGATAACAAACTCACCTTCTGTGTCCATCTAAGTGAGTTAACAAAAAAGCTAAGGCAGCGCCTCGGTATTTTCTACTGCATAAGATGCCTACTCACCCTGGAAGCTAGAAAGCGGTTGGTTCAAACAACCTTTCTTCCCCTGACTGACTACGCTGACTTCCTATACAGCCATTGCCCCCAGTATGTGCTCCAAAAGCTGGATACACCCTATCATCGTGCACTGAGATTTGCTCTTGACTTGCCCTTGCAGACTCATCACTGCTCATTGTACCAAGCATTAGACTGGCACGTCCCTCTCCACGAGGAGGCAAATAAATGCCCTTATGTGGCTATTCCAGGCTTTGTCCAACAAACTACCACCCTATATCTGTGACCTGTTTGAACATTCAAAGGGTGCCTATGGACTGAAGAAATCCTCCTTTCTCCTCTTTAAGATACCACAAACAAGGACATGTCTTGGCTCAACTGCCATTAGCTCCTTTTTACCAGTGCTTTGGAATAACATGCAAAAATTATTTAAGATCTCCCTGCTGCCCAGCCATTTTATATTTAAGGGGCTGCTCTACAGAGGGCCTGAAAACAGCATGTGATTGTTTCAGGTAAAGCCTTACCCCACTCAACTGAGTCCCTTAACCTCTGTAATACTGGGCCGCCTATTTCCCGTGTTGGCCAGCACCCCTTTAGGCAACCATCCCCCCCCACCTCCCCCTCTCATCAATTAGCTTTGCAGGGGGCCTCATTCTATTAATCTGCCCTATTTTCCCTCTCTACTATGTGTCTGATACCCTTTCTTCCCCACTGCCCTTCTCTATGTCCCTCCTCCCTCTCCTCACTTGTACTCTGTCAGCTACAGCCTGTATACACTGCACTTTAAATGCCTATATTTGCACTTGCTTTACATGTCTGATTCATCCAAGTACTGAGTTTGTATCTTGTAACTGCCTGTACCGATGTCTACTTTTGTATGAAGTGTTGTCTACTGTAAGCAAAAGTGTCCTCTGTGTCCAGGGCCATCTTGAAAATGAGCTTGATCAATGATGTAACTGCCTGGTTAAATAAAGTTTGATTGATTGATTGATGGATGGATGAATGGCACAGAATGTGTATGGTGCAGTGACAATGCGCTGGTGCATTCCCCAGACAGGGAGGACCAGGAATGCTCCAGCACAACTGCAGTTGCGCTTGGTGCATCACCAGCGATATTCAGACTTGGGCATGCAAATGGGGCCATAACATATGTACAGCACAAATGGGGCTATTTGCATGTCATTATGGCCTCATTTGCATGTGTTGTGCAGGGCAGCCCCGTGAAATGTGCCTGTCACCCTGCACAGACCATTGCATGGACAGAGGTGGGCCTGGGGAACCTCCCGCCCCATAAACCATGATTGCAGTAGAAATGACAATGGGCATTCACATATGTGTGCCTATGTAGTACAGTATGCTCTGCAAGCTCATTGATTCACACAGTGGACCAATAGGCTTACAGCACATACTCTAAGCTGTCATTTGGTGGGTGGCCGAGCAGTATATGGGCGGGTTGCTGCAACCCGCCGATGACGGGGAGGGCTAGGTGGACTGGGTGTCCTATGTGGGTGGGGGCAACCACTGGACCACCAGGGAATGTGTCGCTTATGACAGCACCAGCGATCAATGTTTTGGGAGGGGTTGGGGGTTCCACAGGATCACCGGGCAGTTACCGTCCTGAGTTATCACCGGCGATCACAGTTTCGGGTAGGAGGGGGGGCTACTGGACTACCAGGGAATGAACATTTCTGCATTTACACATGTTCAGGTACGGGAGGGAGGTGGGTTCCACTGGACCACCAGGGTTCTCGGATCTGTGTTTCTGTCCGCGATCAGGCTAGAGGGGGGGTACCACTGGATCACCAGAGTCTGTTTGGGTGCTTGAGGACGGTGTTCATGCTGGGCAGGTGGCCACCCATGGCAGGCAGCTGCTGTGTTGCACCCTGCAGTACAGCAGCCCACCTGTGGGTGACCAGCATTTGAGCCAAAATATTCAGGCTCAACTTCATGCCCCGGTATGTGGCGTATCTGGAGGTTGTGCCAGCAGATGCACTGCACATTCCAGGCTGAATATCGGGATGTGCCACATATGCATGGGCAGGCCCCCTTCAGATGCTCCATATACCTTAGCACTGCACCCTGGCACATCAGGATTTGCGCTGCACAAGTCAACCTTTTGAATATCATGCTGGGGCACACTGCAGGGTTGTGCCGGTGCAACCCCTTTGAATATCCTAGCCTATAAGTTAATTTTTTTATCATAACACTTACAAGGTCTGTGATGCCATTTCTAAGCCAAATGTGGCAGCTATCTTTTTTTTTTCTTAAAAAACTAAAAACTAAATTAAAACATGCATAAAATACTCAAATTTTGGTGGAACTTGAAAATGTCACCACCAAATGAAACTGGAAGATGTATGGAATCTTTTATAGTGAAAAAAGTAATGGCTAAAAATGTTTTGCCCACTTTCATTGTACAACTGCTGTAAATCAGAATGATGTTTTTTGATGATCTGTGAATTTTCAAGTGATGATCATTTATGTTCATTGGTGATTATATTGGTTCTGTATTGCAAGACTGCATGTTACATGAGTAATACTTAACAAAGATGGGTAGCTAATATAAAAATATGAATGTCAAATATCAGCATAAGCAATTTAATTATAATGTAAATCATCTGAAGTCAAGTTTTAATCCATTTAGGAAGAGTGCATGCAATGTTAGGTATAGTAAATGCATATGCATGACTAATTTACATATTTAAAAAGCACAGTTGAGAGATCAAAACGTTGGTCCTTTCTATTTTTTTATTTTTTGCCTTGACAGTATCAGTCTGCAGAGTGTTAGGAAAGATTTTGAGCACAAACTACGTAATTGTAGAAACTTACCACAACCATAAGCACAGTGCACCGGTGGAGGCAGACATGTCAGAGGCCAGTCTGCTAGTAGGAAAAAGTGAGACTTTGTGTTTTAGCGTGTCTCATACCTTTGTATTGAAACTCTCTCTTAAAAAAAAAAAACTGAAAAAAACAAAGAATTATTTTCCCTATTCTTAATTCTTATTATCTCACTATCTCTCTGGGCAAAAGACAGGGCTGCTGGAAGCTACCATTTTAGCGGGGGTCTGTCAGAATTACAAAACCAGTGGTGTAGCTGGATATAACTCAGTGAGTTTGGTTTTTAAAACTAACACAGTTTACTTGACTAGAATCAGGATCTGACACAGGCATAGCATTTTTATGCTGTTTTAGCTAAACTTGTTGAACTGCTTACTCTGCTCGGGAGCCAGCATGACCCCTAGCAGGACCTTCAGGTCACTGTATTGAAAAGTAGCAACCCTGCAAGCCATAAGCGAGCACATGCAGAGGTAGACATGGCAGAGGCTGGGCTGCTAGTAGGAAGAAACAAGGCTTGTGTTTAAGCTTGCCTCATTCCTTTGTATTACTACACTCTCTTAAAACAACCAGAAAAAAAACTGAAAAAAGAAAAAAGAAATAGTTCTACTCGCTCTCATAATTCTTAGTCTCACCATCTTTCTGGGCAAAAGACAGGGCTGCTGGGAGCTATAGTTCTAGCAGGAATATGTTAGAACTACAAAAACAGGAGTTAAGCTGGATAGAACTCACTGAGTTTGGTTTTTAAAGCTATCACATTTTACTTGACTAGAGTCAGGATTTTTAAGCAATTTTAGCTTAAATTATTATAACAGACAGTTTAGTCCATTCAGAAAAAAGCGTGACCCCTAGAAGGACTTCTGGGTCATGATATTGAAAGGTTGCAGCCTGTGAGCCTGCCGTTGGCGAGCACGGGTGGAGGCAGACACGGCAGAGGCCGGTCTGCTAGTAAAAAGTAATGAGACTGTGTTTTAACTTACCTCATAGCTATATATTGAAACTCTGTCTTAAAACAACTGGAAAAAAAAAAAAATTCTTCTCCCTGTCTCAATTCTTACTATCTCGCTATCTCTCTGTGTAAAAGACAGGGCTGCTGGGAGCTACAGTTCTAGCGGAGGTCTGCTAGAACTACAAAACCAGGTGTGCAGGTGGGTGGAACCCACTGAGTTCAGTTTTTAAAGCTAGCACATTTTACTTGAACAGAGCCAGGATTTGCCCCAGTCACAGCATTTTAAGCAGTGTTAGCTAACATTGTGGGAGTGACTGTTTAGTCTACACCTTCTGAATGCTACCCTTCGGCCACGCTGGGCTGCAGTCTGCATGAGCTCTGATTTGAGCTTGTGTTTGCCTTTTGTTTTAGACATTTATTGTTCTTTCTGACTAAATCAGGGACAGCATTTTGATAAAATTCGGGAGAGCAAAGTTTTAGTACATTTTGTTTTTGTTAGTTTTAGTGTAGGGACTGAGTACTAGGCAGGGTCGAAGATGTGAGGTAGAGTATGAGAAGCAATTTTATTTTTAGCAAGGGTCAGATTACTCCGTGTGCTGTGCTATAATTCTTATCAATCTGCATTTGAATAAGTGAAGAGTGAATTTAAATATTGACTGTGACTCTCACCATTCGAGGACCAAGGAGGTTTTGAAGACGCTATGGAGGACTGGTAGGTGGCAGGCACTTTTCTGCAGGTCCAAGGGTGTAATCATCTGCCGAGGACTTCTACTGAACTCAGAGTGAAGAAGAAGGCTCCAGTCGTCCTGTGGTGATCTCGGACAAAGGATGCCGGCTGAAGAACTTGGAGCAGTGGAGTAGCAGTGAGCAGCAGGGGTAACTGGCATGGCGTGAAGGTGAGAGCTCCACTGCTTCCTGGAAAACCCCATTTGTTTGCCGTTGCTTTTGCCCTGACTAGGAGCCAACTGTTGGGTTGGAGAGGAGCGGCCCTCCTTTGACTCGGTTCTTCCAGTTGATGGTATGTGAGCTGAAAACTCGTAGCTGCATTCTATGGGACAGCTATACCATCCTGTAAGAACTTGGTGACCTGGTGAACTGTTCCTGTTTTTGAATCTTGCAGCTGGTGGCCTTGCAAGCTTTGGCCTTAGTGTTGCCTGTTCGTGTGCCCTTCCTTGACTCTGAAGCTCTTGATCACTGCAAATGTACTGATGAGAGAACTTTTTCTTTGGTTTAAAGTTGCAGGTGGTCGCAAATGGCCCTGTGAGGATGAGAGTTTTACATTGAGAGACCTCTCTGAGCTGATATTTGCACTTGTGAGAGAAGTGTTATATTCAGCTGTTAAAACTGGCCCTTCATGATGTTTCTGTGCTGGTCTCAACAGTCGAGAGATTTCATCTGGACTATGGTGATGTGAGTTGCCTTTTCCTCCTGAGTTTTGGAACTGGTGTCTAATTTCAGGGCTGAACTAACTGCTGGTGCCCTTTGGTCATTACATCATTTCAAACTATAAATCTGTTTATCTGAGGGATGACAAGATGGCAGCCACGCTGGGCTGCTGTATGCACGGGCTCTGATTAGAGCTTACATTTGCCCTCTATTTTAGCATTTTTTTGCTGCCTTTGATTACATTTCAGGAGAGCTTTGTGAAAGTGACTGAGAGACTTAAGTTTTAATTATTTTTATTTTGTATGTTTTATTAGCTAGGTTAGTGTGGGGACAACGAGTAAGGCAGGGTTGAAGAAGTGAGTTAGAGTAGGAGATATAGGTTTTCTTTTTAGCAAGGGGTTGAATTTGTTGTACGCTATCCTGTAACCTGTACTGGAATTTCTTCAGACGAAATCAGGAGCAAAGAGTCAGTTTTAAACAATTTTTTGATTTCTCACCTTTTTGTAGACTAAGGAGGTAGAAGGGCACGGCAGAGGACCGGGACACTGTTCCAGGAGATTAGATCATGTACCAAGGACTGCGCCAGCTTGAAAGAAGAGGATTGCTCAGAACATCCCTTGTTGGACTTGAACGGTTTTGTTTAAGGAGACAAGAAACATCTCTTGGCAGAGCAGTGGTGAGTGGCAGGGGTAACCAGCGTGGCGTGAGGTGAGAGCTCTGCTGTCTCCCAGAAAAACCCCGCCTGTCTCCCATTGCTCTTCGCCCAACATGGAGCCGTATGTGGGGCCTGATAGAAGCAGCCCTGCTTTGTTCTGGCTCTTCCTGCGTGAGCCGTAATCTTTCCACAATCTCTCAAGGTGGGTTCTTATGTGGCTGTACTCTGTGGACCTGTAGTACTGCCCTGGTGTCCTGATAACTTATTGATTCCTCCGGAGTCCTTTTAATCGGTAGCCTTGCAAGTTTTTGGTCCAAGTGTGCTGGGGCTACATAGAAACATAGAAGTTGACAGCAGATAAGTACCGCAAGGCCCATCCTGTCTGCCCATTTTTTTTTCTACCTTATGAATGGGCTTGTGCCTTTCCCGGATGCTGGAATGCTAGACCAAGGACTGGAAGAACTGGTGAGAGCAGAATTCCTTATCTTTGGCTGGAGTTCCTTGTTTGGTTCTGCGAGGGTGAGTGCCATTTTTCGAGATACCCTATTGCTGCTGATATTTCACTAGTGAGAGGAGTGCTTTACCGTAGCTTTGTTTTAAAATTGACCCTCCATAACTGCTTTCTGTTCTGGACTCAGTAGTAAGTGAATCTTTCTGGACTGTGGCGGTGTGAGTACCACTGTTCCCTTGCTCCTGAGTATGGAAGCTGGTTTTGTGGAACTCAGTAGCAGGTTTGGATGGATGGCAGATGTTGTATGGACATTATGCTATTTTAGACTGAAAACTTATTTTCCAATTTCCAGTGGTGAATTGGAATTTATACTACAGCACATCTCATTTTACTGATCTCTCCCTTTAATTTAATTTATATTAATTTAATTATTTTATTGTTGTGGTTTAGGGTTTGGGGAATTAGGCTATTAAGTGTGTGTGTGTGTGTGTGTGTGTGTGTGTGTGTGTGTGCTGCATCTGGTTAGGTAGTTTGTTTTGTATTAGTTAGGCTGTATGTGCTACGTCTATGATCTACAGTATATTAGTTTTTAATTTAGAGTGACTAAGATCAGCTGGGCTGAATTGGAATTAGAAAGTAGTGGTAGTGGTGCTGGTCCCCCAGGATATGTCGGGGTTTTGGACCCTCTTGGACCACCTAAAATGCTTCCCAGCTGTGCGACCTCTGTCCCTTTGCCGACCTCCCTGTGTCAGCTACGACATTGAGGCACTGTCAGAAGGTTGGTATTACAAGGGAATGGGGAGGTCGATGATAGCGGTGAGCTGTGGGTCCTGCAGAGGTGAGAGGCATCAGGGTGGTGAGGTGCAGGAGATGCCCTGGGTTTAGATGGAGCCTAGGGAGAGGCCAGATGTGTTTAGTCTCCATCCCCAGGGTTCCCACCAGACTGAGTGGGCAGGTAGCCAGAAGGGCTGCAGCACCTACTAGTCCCCTGCGGGCAGTGCTATGTAATGCCAGATTGATGAGGAACAAGAATGCAGTTATGGTGGACTTGATTTCCTTGGTTGATCTGGCTTGCATAACAGAGACCTGGTTGGGTGATGATGCCTGGCTGGTTTTGGAGGCATCTGTCCCCGCTGGGTACTCTGTGGTGCACTGCCTGTGACTGGAATGCGGGGTTGGGGGAGTGGCCATTTGTTTTAAAGTTGACCTGGGATTCACCATGCACCCAGTGGACAACCAGGTCCTCTGAGTGTGTGGCAGTGCATGAGGATCTGGGGGCAGGGTGCAGGATTCTCCTTATTTACTGCCCTCCTGGGGTGGGGGGGGAGTTCCTACATGAACTTGTGGACTTTGTCATCGATGTGGTGTTGGAGTCCCACAGATGTTTAATACTGGGGGACTTCAATGTTTGGGTCGATGACAAAGCCTCGCTATTTGGCTCTCACCTCCTCCAGTTCGTGTCATCACTGGACCTGTCTCAAGTAGTTACATCCATGACTCATCACCGTGGCCACACACTGAACCTTGTGTTCTCACTGGGGCTTAAGGTAATTAACCTCCAGATTGATCAGATTGTATGGTCTGATCACTACACACTGAAGTTCTTGGTCAGGGCCCCCCCTGAGAGTCCCTTCCCTGTTGAGATGGTCAGCTATCACCCATTAAGGGAATTGTCATTGGAGGGACTACTGGTGGTAGCTGATCTATCTAGTGTAGATACTGTATGTGCTGAGGGTACAAGTGAAGCAGTGTCCACATATAATAGGGTGGTCTCCAGGGCTCTTGATACCATCTCACCAGTCCGTGTATGACCCAGATCCTCTCACTTGAGATCTCCATGGTTTGATGGGGATCTCAAGGTGATGAAGATCAGGGGTCAGAAGCTGGAGTGTTGCTGGTGGAGGACCCAGCTGGATGTGGACAAGCTGGCCCTGTGTACTCATTATTCTGACTACCAGGGGGCAATCAACCATAAGAAGGCAGAGTTCATGTCCAGGGAGATTGCTGCCAGGAAGAATAGACCAGCTCAGTTTTTTAGGACTGTTGACAGTCTTCTCCATCCTGTCTGTCTACAGTCAAAAAAAACCTTTTTCAATCACTCCATGTGATGTGTTTGCTCTGTTCTTCTAGGACAGAGTGGCCGCTATCCGACAGGGGATCCCATCAGTGAGCCACATTGCGACTCACAATGATCGGCCTGGATGGAACAGGGGCACTCCGCCTGTCTGGGAGGAGTTTAAACCGGTGGAGGTGGCTGAGGTTCTTGAGGCCATCTTGAAACTGAAGCACACGTATTGTGAACTGGACCCAGTTCCAACTCGTTTTTTGATAAGAAGCATTGGCTCTGTTGGCCAAGTGTTTGCCTGGATTGTCTGGTGTTCATTGTCAGAGGGCATCTTTCCAGAAGCCTTGAAAGAGGCTCTGGTGAGGCCCCTTCTGAAGAAGCCATCTCTCAACCCTGACATCCCGGTGAATTACCTTTCTATCTCCAGCCTTCCCTTTCTGGGTAAAGTTGTTGAGAAAATCATGGTGCAACAGCTTGAGGAGCACCTCATGTCCTTTGACATCTATGAGCCACTCCAGTCAGGTTTCAGAGCTAGGCATAGCAGCAAAACAGCATTAGTTAGGGTGCACAATGACCTCCTCAGATCTAGAGAAAGAGGAGATAGGTAAGTTCTTGTGCTCCTTGATCTCTCTTCAGCCTTTGACACTGCAGATCACATTGTGCTTCTCAATCACTTCAGAGAGTACTGTGCACTCCCCAGCACTGTCATCAGCTGGTTTGAATCATTTCTGTCTAGCAGGAAGCAATGGGTGGTGATGGGGAATTTCTCCTCCTCCCCAAAGCTCCTGCCATGTGGAGTACCTCAGGGGTCAATCCTGTCACCGATGTTATTTGCAATGCATATGCTGCACCTGGGTGAGCTCATTAGGTGGCACAGTGGGGGTTTTCACTGTTATGCAGATGATACCCAACTGTATCTGTCCTTTGCACCTGGAACATCAGACACTGTGGAAGTGCTTAATATCTGCCTGGCTGAGATCAATGATTGGATGTCCTCCAGCTGGTTGTGACAACCCAGACAAAATGGAGGTACTAGTGATTGGGTTGGGATGAGGGCATGATGGGAGTGCCTCCAACATGGCTACTGGGTAATTCCTGGGACCCATGTTGTTGACGGACTCCCCTAGGGTGCAAGATCTTAGTGTGATCCTTGATGACACACTGACACTCGAAGCTCAGGTGTCAGCTGTCATCAAAAGTGGTTTCTACCACTTAAAGAACATTGCCAGGATCAAACCCCTAGTTCCACATGAGGATCTGCCCTCACTGGTGCATGACTTTGTGACATCCAGACTCAACTACCATAATGCTTTTTACTTCAGGGTCTCTGGAGGTACCCTCAGCTGGCTGCAGTTGGTGCAGAACACAGTTGCCGGGTTGCTGACTGTCCTATCTAAGTCTAGCCCTGTAACCCTGGTGCTGCGAGCTCTGCACTGGCTGCCGGTCAGGTGGAAAGTTATCTTCAAGGTGAGTTTACTCACTTATAAGGCACTATACAGTCTCGGTCCTGGCTACCTGGCTGATCGTCTGCCACCTGCCACCTCAGTCCACTTCCTCTGCTCCTCGACCAGGGTCCTCCTTGAAGTTGCTACGAACAGATTAAGAACTTCAGGTGACCAGGTCTTTAGTGTTGCTGAACCGGTCTTATAGGACTCTTTACCAGCTGATGTCAAGGAGGCCCGTCAGTTGAGGGGTTAAAGAGTGGCCTAAAAACCCATCTATTTTCCCTGGCCTTCCCTGGGGTAAAGAGCTGACCAGCTCAGAAAACCTTTAAAAACAATTGCTGATTCTGACATTGCAGTTGTTGTTTTACTGTTGATTTTTTTATTTATGATACTATTTTACCTGATGTGTGTTTGTTGCATGTTTTATGTATTGCGCCCAGAGCCTCCGGGATTAGGTGCCTTAGAAATAAACTTTGCCTTGCCTTTGTTTTGTTTATTTGGTTATTCATTGGTAACTGGGTAAGGCCCAGTAGGCAAAAGTGCCTATTTTCAGGGGCGACCCAGGACCACTGGGGTGTCAGAGTCATGCAGTATGCAAGTGGACATTGTGGGATCAAACCCAGATCTGGTGGATGTGCCAAGCTCATTCACAGCTCATTACCCTAACCTCTAGGCTATACTGCCACCCAGACTTTCTCTCACAATATTATAGTAGTGAAACTCTCTCTTAAAACAACAAGAAAAGAAAAAGAAATAATTTTCCCTGTCTTAATTCTCACTGTCTCACTATCTCCCTGGACAAAAGGCAGGGCTGGGAGCTGTAGTTCTAGAGGGAGTCTGTTAAAACTACAAAACCAGGGGCGTCACTGGATAGAACTCTAGTTCGGTTTTTAACACTAGCACATTTTATTTGAGTAGAGTTAGTATCTGACCCAGGCAGAGCATTTTTAAGCAGTTTTAGCTTAAATTATTGGAAGGGACTGTTTAGTCTGTTTGGGAGCTATCATGACCCCTAGAAGGTCACTGTATTGAATTATAGTAGCCCTGCGAGCCATCAACAAGCATGGGTGGAGGCAAACATGGCAGAGGCAAGTGAGACTGGGGTTAAAGAACCTGTTAAAACCTGTGCTCTGGTATCTCCCCAAGCCAAACTGTATGACGGCATACCTGTCATCTTTGGAACCAATGCAAATTTATTTGAACAGTTACATAGAAACATAGAAACATAGATTTTGATGGCAGATAAGGACCGCTTGGCCCACCCAGTCTGCCCATTTCCCCTACCTAATGGATAAGCTGCAAATCCTAGTTAACCAGCAGCCTACTTCTTCCTACCCCCACCCCCTAGAATTGCCTTATGACTGTCCCATGCATGCTTGAATTCCACCACTGTTTTGACTCCACAACCTCCTCGGAAGGCCATTCCATGCATCCACAACCCTCTCTGTGAAAAAATACTTCCTTAAATTACCTCTGAGCCGCCCCCCCATCTTCAAATTGTGCCCCTTGTTCTTGCACACCTCTTTTTTTGAAAGATGCTACCCTCTTGGACTTTGTTGATTCCCTTGAGGTACTTGAAAGTTTCTATCATGTCCCCTCTCCCTCCTTTCCTCGAGGCTATACATATTAAGCTCCTTAGTCTCTCTTCATATGTCTTCCAGTGCAGACCCTGCACCATTTTAGTTGCCCTCCTCTGGACAGCTTCCATCCTGTCTATGTCTTCATGGAGACTGGGTCTCCAGAACTGCACACAGTACTCAGATGGGGTCTCACCAACTGTCTGTACAGAGGATAATAACTTCCTGTTTTCTACTGGTGATGCCTCTCCTATGCATCCCAGTGTCCCCCCAGCCCTCCTTGCTGCCCTCTCACATTGCTTGCCCACCTTTAGGTCATCTGATATGACTACCCCCAGGTCCCTTTCCATATTTGTTGTTGTTAGTATCTCACCCCCCATTGTGTACTCTTCCCCTGGGTTTTTGTTTCCCAGGTGCATTACCTTGCACTTCTTAGCATTGAATCTAAGCTGCCATACATTTGACCATTCCTCTAACCTTGCCAAGTCCCTTCTCATCCTTTCCACCCCACCTTGTGCATCAACTCTGTTGCAGATCTTTGTGTCATCTGCAAAGAAACATACTTTCCCTTCCAGTCCCTCTGCAACGTCGCTTATAAAGACATTGAAGAGGACCGGTCCTAATACTGAACCCTGTGATACCCCACTAGTAACCCCCCTTTCTTCAGAGTGGACTCCATTTACTATTACTCTCTGTGTCCTATTCTCCAGCCAATTCTTTACCCAGGCTGTCAACTTGGGACCCACTCCCAGGCTGGCTAACTTGTATATTAATCTTTTGTGTGGGACTGTGTCAAATGCCTGCTAAAGTTTAGGTAGGCCATGTCCACAGCCCCTCCCTGATCTACTACATTGGTCACCCAGTCAAAGAAATCTATCAGATTTGTCGGGCATGACCTTCCGCTGTGAATCCATGCTGCCTTGGGTCCGAGCCCCTCTGGCCTCTAGATACTCAACAATTCTTTCCTTCAGAAGTGATTCCATCATTTTCCTACCACTGAGGTTAAACTAACAGGTCTGTAGTTTCCTGCTTCTGCTTTGCTCCCACTTTTGTGAAGGGGAATCACATCTGCCCTCCTCCAGTCCTCAGGTACCACCCCATCCTCCCATGACTTGTTAAAGAGGGTAGTCAGTGGTGTGACTAGTTCTACCCTTAGTTCTTTTAGAATTCTGGGATGAATCCCATCAGGCCCCATTGCTTTGTCCACCTTCAGTTTTAAGAGTTCTTTCAAAACCCTTTCTTCTGTAAATGGGCTGGTGTCAACTTCTGTATCCAGAGTGTTTCTACTGTTTGTTTTAGGTACCTCCCACTTCCTTTGTAAATACTGAGCAAAATATTTGTTTAGTATCTCTGCCTTTCACAGTCACCTCTGCCCACCCTCCTCCCCTTTATTAAGCCTCACTAACCTCCCTTGGTCTTCCTTCGCTTCCTGATGTACCTATAAAGGTTTTATACCCTTCTTAACTGAGTTGGCTATCTTTTCCTTGGTTTGGGCCTTTGCTGTTCTGACTGCCTTCCCAGCTTCCTTTTGCTTTAACTGATACAGTTCTCTGTCCTGCTCCTTCTGTGATTCCTTGTACTTCCTGAATGCTTTCTTTTTCTCTTGAACCTTCACTGCCACTTCCTTTGAGAACCATAGTGGTTTCTTACATCATTTCATTTTGTTTATTTGCTTCACACAAAGGCTTGCTACCTCTGTGATGGCAGTTTTTATTATTCCCATTGTTCTTCCACCTCTCCTTCCTGCCCATTTGCTAGTGCATTCCTTAGGCACTCACCCATTAAAGCAACTAGGTTAAAAAAGAGAGATATATAAAATGCTAGAAGTGTGAATTTGCATGGAGCATTTTCAGAGCATATGTCAGGCATGCAGAAAAGCGAAGCAACCAAGATGATGATCCTGTTGGTATCATGTGGCATTGGGATGGATGTGGCATTGGGATGGTATCCTGTCAATACGGTGACTCATTATTGGCTCTGTGATGTTAGCGAAGGAATGCTGCCGCAAGCTTCCTTTGTAACTTTGATTTTTTGTTGTGGTCTGTTTTGGGCATTGGAGTCACAACCCTATCTCCAACATGCCATGGCCTGGAGTTGTTTATATAAATAGATGGGAGTGCGGGGGGTAAGCCCCCCCTGTCAGGATGTGGGGGGGCAAAGCTCCCCACCATATGGCATGGTTACAGGCAGTTTGCTCATAGTGCTGGACAGTACACTGTTATAGTGCCATAGCTGCTGTCGGCAGATTGCTTGCACTCTCTTTTACATTGCTAAATTGATTGTGGCTGCTATATTGGTGATCCCATTGGGACAGTGAAGAATTGGTCCTGCCATTGAACTCTGAGTGTGTCATCCGAGCTGTGGTCCAGCTGAGAAAGAATGTTTGAAGCAGTTACTAATGACTGACATCCTAGCAGAACGTGGCTTGCCTGAGGGATTGCTTGTGAAGTCCAGTAGTCTGCCTGTGAATGTCCATTCTTCAGTCATGAGGATAACCGTGCAAGTATAAAATATTACTGAGTGGCTCTGTAGCACCAAGTGGTGCGGCACCTGCTTGGCACACTGGCAACCTGAGTTCCAGCCCTGAGCCCAGCATTTCAGGAGCAGAGGCCAGCAGGGAGGAGGATGATAGGGCATCCTTGCAGGAGCTCTCCTTCTGGGGGAGGGTGCCGCAGAACAACAAGGCAAAGCAAGACGAGGCAATTTTATTTCTAAGGCGCCCAATCCTGGAGGCTCTGGGCGCCACACATAAATAAGAACATACAGCAGTAAACTAAAACATAATAAAACCTCATTAAAACTATAACAAGATAAAATTCAGCAAAATTGAGGTTTCCTGAAGTCAATCTTCAGGGGATTTCAAAAACTAAAGATGGTGTCAGCAGTCAAAGGCCAGGCTGAAGAGGTGGGTCTGTAGCCTCCCCTTAAACACCTCAATTGAGGGAGCCTCCCAGACTGCAGGTGAAAGCGAGTTCGACAGGGTCGGCCCAGCGACACTAAAAGCATGATCTCTGGAGGTTTAGAGCTGAACCCTGGGAATGTCCAGGAGGCCCCTCAAGGAGGAGCAGAGGGAGAGAGCAGAGGACACTGGTGTCAGAAGCTCAGACAGGTAACCAGGACCCAGCCCGTATAAGGCCTTAAAGGTGAGAAGACCCACCTTGAAAAGGACCCTCCACCTGACTGGCAGCCAGTGCAGAGCACACAGGACCAGAATCACATGACTGGACCGTGAAAGGCCCGTCAGCAACTGGGCCACTGCATTCTGCACTAGCACTAGCTGCAGCCTGTGGAGGGTCCCTCCCATAAAACTGAAGTACAGAGCGTTGCAGTAGTTGAGTAACAGTTGCAGTAACACTCAAAGAGCAACACCTGGTGGTGTGCAGAGCTTTGCTGGCATGGGTGACTACATATCAGCAGGCTCTACCTCCAGGGTGTCACTGTTGTGCATGCCATTAGGGCATAGGGAGAGGCCCAGAAAATGGAAGCTAGCACCCATCTTGGCTTGCTGATGATGTCTGCCTAGTCCCCCCAAGCCACAGGCCCTCTAGCTCACTGGTCCTGCCCCCCAGCCCTGCATACCTTGGAGGACCCCCAGGAATGCTACTCCTATCCTCTCCCCCTGAAAAGGACAAGCCTTGGAAGCCAGGTGTCAAGAAGCAGCAATGAAGTGTTCTACTGGCAGGCAGACAGGGACGTTGAGCAGCTAGGAGTGGGAGTCAGAAGGTTCAGGGGATGGCGCAAAAAATGTTACTAAACATGACATCACTGTGCACAAGGTGAGGACCTTGGCCCAAGTATGCAGTGTTGAAGCTGTAGTTCAACCCAAGTCAACTTTAATAACTGAAGGAAATTGAACTGACCCAAACTTGTTTGACTTTAATGATTTTCCAGTGCCACAGGAGTGGGAAGATCTTATGAGATAAAAATTGCCCCAGAGGTACCAAGTATTTTCCATGAGTGAATGGGACGTTTGATGTGTGAAGGGACAGCAGCATAAAATCAACTTGCATGATGAGATGTCTTTCAAAGAAAGATCCAGACCCCTTGTGCCTGCTGCCATTGACAACATCAGAAGACATTTGTAAGAAATGTTAGTAGGGTATCATCAGAGAATCCTGCAGCCTGTATGTCTTGCCCATCATGGTGGTATGGTAAACGAACAACACTGTGAGAATGTAAGCTGTTGTACCCTGAACCAATGAGTCATCCCTGATCAGTATACAATGCCTATAATCCAAGCTGCTCTGGACTGTTTAAATGCAAGCCAGTGGTTTTCAGTGGTGGACCTGCAAAGTGAATACTACCAAATAAGCATGGCAAGTCAGACCAGGAGAAAACAGCCGCCATCTGTCTGTTAGGCTTTTACGAATTTTTGAGGATGCTCCAAGGAATATCTGAAGCACCAGCTACTTTTCAGAGACTCATGGAGCCAGTCATAGGTGATATGAATCTGTGCGAGTGCTTTCTATACCTGGATGATGTCACCATCTTTGTAAAACTAGAAAAGCATGAGACCTATCTTTGCAATGTGCTGGCTCAACTAGAGAAGTTCAGACTGAAGTTATCTGTGGACAAGTGTCAATTCTTCAGAAGTTCAGTAAAATGTGTGGGACACATTGTTTCTCAAGAAGGAATTTGCACTTACCCTGACATGGTATAAGCTCTAACTTCTTGGCCAAAACCCATGAAAGAATTGGAAAGATATTGGGGTTCTTTGGATACTGTAGGAGATTCATTAAAGACTATATCAGAATTATTTGACCACTGTTAGATTTGACACAAGGGTGTCCACAAGCAAACAAGAAGAGAAAAGCACCTGGTAATGAGTCTGCTTCTTAAAGTTACTACCGAATCAGTGACACATTTGGATCCAGGTGGGATGCCAATTGTGACCAAGCTTTTGAGGACATTATCCAACAATTGACAAATGCACCCATCTTTGTGTATGCTGACCTAAGTAAACCATTCGCTTTGCCTATGTGTAACCCCCACCCCCCCACAGATGGGGCTTACCAGGGCTGCCTCCCAGCCATCTGGTCTCACCAGTCCTGGGTCCCTTGGTGCCCCTTTTATTGCTCCTGTCAGTCCCCATGTGCCTGTTTTGCTGTGGGTCTGGAAGAGTGTGTGTAAATAATTGAATCTGCCTACATAGTAGTACAGTGCAGCTAGCGCAAACACTGAAGTGCAGCACAGCTCAGTGTTCACACGTTCAAGCTGGCTCCTGCTCGAACACGCGAGTTGTTGGTCTGCTTACAAATCCTGTTAGCACTACATTGCTCTGTGGTAAAACTGCCCTTGCAACTCAGGACAAGTGTCTGCTGTGTATGTCCCAACCTCTAGGATCCGAGAAACACAAGTGAGGGATTCAGAGATATACGTTGGGTGGAAGAAATTAATTAAACTGTATATAAAATGATAATGTGTACTGTTACTTTAAGGACAACTTAGGCTGCCCTGCAAATGTGTTTCTGCCTGTCACCTGGGGATTTAGTGTTATGGCACTAGCGACAGACAGAGAAAGACTTTTTCAGAACCCATTCCACAACCAGATAACAGGGCAGATGGACAGCTACTGGACTACGGGACAGTTATTTGCTAAAACTGCTCTGTTTGCTTGCAACAAGACTGTAAACGTGGGACCCCATGCAAACTGTTTATATGGGTGCCATGTTGGTAACTCCTGACCATTCTTTGCCCAGTCAAGATTCAAGGAGCTTTAGGGACTGCTGCTATTGCTCCTGAGTAGGGGGCTAGACAGTGTTCTTGGTGCCTTTAGTGGTGTCCAATTGGATGTCAAATGAATCCATTGCATATTAATTTTATGGATGAACAGCTGTGTCAGCCAATGGAGTGCTGCCTTGTTTTCCTCAGACGCTGGGAGATAATTTAATACAAGGCAGTTGTGCCTGAGTCTCTCTGAGTGAAGCAGGAGAGTACAGAATGAGCTGAGAAAAAGTCTGGGAGTTAGCCTAAGGCTTCCACAGCTGGACTTTATGAGACTTGCCTAAACCTTTCTCTCATCTGGAAAGCAAAGTGTATATCAAAGAGTTTTGTAGCTGAAACTGTGCAGCATCTGTGAGAAGTTCTCAGCCTGTGGGGAGGGTTGAACTGCATCCTGCCAAACACCTGAAGGCTGCCTGGACTGAGAACCAGAGTGATGAGACATCTACAGAAAATTTCCGTTTCCTGGAGAATCCAGTTTGAAGCAAGAGAAGCCATTTGGCAGTTTGAACCTGCAGTTGGAAACCACCTGAGAGACTGTTTGCTACCCCTAACTTGTGGGGTGAGCTGGACTGGTTTCCAGATGCATTTAATGTCTGCTAGCCACAGAGAGGAAAAGACAGTGTGAATCCTGAGGTCCAGAAGGAGAACCTTGCCAGCAAGGATGGTCTGGGGAATCGGTCACTTAGTGCTACAACCAGGCATTACCCATCAACTGCCCACAGGGTAGAATCCTGGATGTGTGGGGTAGTTGTGTGGCACTGGTCCCCAGTACTGGCCTGTTTCCAGCATCCATGAAGAAACAGCACGAAAGGTGACAAGCTGCTAGAGTCTGCCACATCTCAGAAGGTGACAAGCTGCCAGAGTCTGCCACATTTTAGGTGACAAGCTGCAAGAATTCAGCCACAGTCAAGTAAACTGCCATCCTGTTTGTACAGCTCAAGGCCCCCAGCTTGACTGAGTGACACTGCTGCTGTTTATCAGACCCTGTAAGACTGTGCTACTGAACTGTGAGTAATTACAAGGCTTGACCTGACCCTTGAAGTTAACCAGAGTTATTCCAAAGTTCTCTATTTAAAAATGTGCATCAACGCCGGACACCCAGCTCCAATGTTCAGGCCTGCAACTTAACCAGCTGGGTACCCAGACTGACTTTAGGGGGCTGGTACCAGTGGGGATATGGGGAAACTGCCGTGTGTGTGTATGTGTGTGTGTGTGTGTGTGTGTGTGTGTGTGTGTGTGCTGTTGGGTCATTGTTGTCATTGCTGTCATTGTTGTCTTATGTTTTCAATAGGTTATCAAATATTCCAGTTGCTATTTATTTCTACATCTCCCATTCCTTTACCCCTTTCAATAAAATATCCATTGTTGTTGTTTGACATGAGCATAGTATTAGTGATGGTCTTTAATTGCATGCATAGTAAAGTGCTGAATCTGCTATTGGTGATCCATGTGTGGGATGACTGTGAGGGGAAGTGGATAAGTACAGCATCCCAGGGGGTTGTACCATATGAACAACTGACCCACTATAATTTATTCTGGGTGGAGGTACCATGCTACTTGTTTCTTATCTGAGAAAGAACCCCCCTTTTTTATCCAAAACAGACCCCAAGTTCTTAAACCTTGTTGTGCCATTAAGGCAGGGGTAGTCACCGAATATTACAAGGCAACCCGGTTACATTTGGATGCAAGTTCTCAAGGATTTGGAGCAGCGTTGCATCAGTCATATCCAGAAGGCCTGAGACCTGTGGTCTTTCAAGTAGAAGTTTGACACCATCTGAATGCAACTATGCAGTTCACAAGTTGGAATTTTGGGCACTGAAATGGGCTTTTGTGGACCAATTTGATGAGTACCTGTATTGTGCTCACATCACTGTAACAGCTGATGACAACCACTGAACTTATGTCAATACAACCACTAAGCTTGACTTAGCTGGTCAACATTGACTTTCAGCTTTATCCACATATGATTAGTGTGTAAAGTATCACCCTGGACTGAAATGCATTGATGCTGATGCTCTATCAAGATGCCAACCTGGTGATACTCAAAATAATGACTGGATTAGAATTCCTGAAGAAATTGTGCAAGCCTTGTATGAAAGTATTACACTGATGAGCAACCATCCCCTGCAAATCCAAATCACTTTGTTGACAGTTTGGGCACCAGAGATGAATTTTTGCATCCAGTGTATTATAATTTTACAGCTCTTGATAAATCGTCCTTGCCACACTTAAACAAGAAAGACCTATAAAAGAACATTGTTGAGACCCACGCTTTAGAGGCATTGGCCCAGATATTCAAACTATGCCACAAAGTAGCGTAATAGCAGGAGCAGGCACAAGTGCAGTGCACCCATGCACAACACGCGCGATATTCAAACACAGCACAGGCCAAGGTAGGCTTGCGCAACACAACTGAATATCACGCCAACCGCGCCATGACGCAACCAAGGATGCACAGTGGTGCAGGGCTGATGCAGAGTAGCACAACCAAGGATGCGCAGTGGAGCAGGGTAGCAGCACAGTAGCACAACCAGGGATGCGCAGGGACAGGATGCAGGGATGCACCACCCATGGAAGACATGGGCAGAGGAGCACGCAGCAGACCAGACAGCACCCCCCGCACCCCATGAACTGCACAACCTGTGGTGAGCTGGATGAACCACCAGCCCATGAACACCAGCACCGAATCCACAGCTGGGGCATGGTGCCCCAGCACACCCCCTGGCAAGCAGTGACCGCAACACAAGGATGTCCGGCCACCCTGTGCCACCCCATCCCACCAATGCAGAGCACACCCTGCACAGCGATCCCCAGACACCCTGCCCAGGAGCAGCGCCTAACAATGCACGGCTCCGTATGCATGCCACCACCCCTACTGTGACAATGTAACCCTGTGCACCATGGAGCCATGCATGGCAGCTCCACCATGAGCACCTGACAGCTGGCGGCACCAGCCACCGACGCAACAACTGCAGACACAGTGCTGCCCTGCATGGCCCCACCGTGGCACAGCTGAGAGGTCGACCCTGCATTGGTACCCGAGGTACCCCGCATGTGACAGGGCCTGCCCTGGACCCCACCACCAGCAGGACAGCACCCCACACACACACACACACCCAAGCACACACCCTATCCTAGCACTGTCCCCAACAGCCAGCACAGATGCCCACAGTGGTACATGGAGGCATGCGCCACACAGGATGCAACACAGGGCACGGATAAACACCCACCCAGACCCAAGGGCACCCCAACACAGGGACACAATAGCGGGGCAACAAATCCCGCTGGCGTGTGACCACAGCAGCCGTGTACCCATGGCCAGCACCCCACCATGGCACAGGTGTACCAGCCATCCTGCACATGCACCATGAAGCCATCCACCACCAGCATGCGGCCGGAGCACAAGTGACAGACATCAGAGCACAGACCCTGCAACAGACACCAGCGACAGCATGGAGGGGGGACAACAACAGTAGAGGCCTCAGTGACACCCAAGGCAGATGTGCACTATACCAGTGACAGGAGACAATCTGCCATTGCACCGGGTCCAGAGGGTGGCCAGCGTGGACAGCCACCACTGACATGCCAGCAGACAGTGCATAGCACAGACATACAAGGGTGTCAGCTGAATGGGCCATGGACATACTGACAGGGGCGCTATGGACACAGTGCATGCACCAGGGACCACTGCACACAGGCGTCCAGTGCACAGGGAACAACACACATACCACAGACAGGGACTGAGTCCCCCACCCAGACCATAAACGGGTCCCTGCCAGACACACACATGCCCAGGCCTGCACCACCCCCGACGCCATGCACACCACTGCAGTCAAGCACTATTAGCCCACTGAAATCAGAGATCACCACAGTTGTCATAACAAAATGGATATATTAAAGGAGTGTGAAATACAAAACATATTTACAACTATATAAAATGGCGGGAAGGGCCACAAACCAGGTGGAGGTGGGCATGGGGCAGAGATGAACAACTGGGAGAGGGATGAAGGGGTGTGAGGGTTAGTCCATGGGGGGATACAATAAAGGGGCATAGAGGGCCTATCACTGGTCCCTCTCCCCACTTCTGTCCCTTCGCTGTCTTATGTGCCGCCGTCCTCTGTCTTGCTCCATCCTTTGCAGGAGCTCAAGGGTGGCCCTGGTGAGCTGCAGCAGCTCCTGTACACTTCTCTCAAATGCCGTCCAGCATTGTCCACCTAGGACAAGGGAGCAGAGTCATTAAGCATGACTGGCCAGACCCCTTCAGCCCACCCATTGTGCACGGCATACAGCCATGGACCACGCCCCTGTGATGGCATGCAACCACCCATAGTGACCGCGCCCATAAGACCCACCTACCTAGGCACCCACAGCCATGCGGACTGCTGCACACACCCACTGCCCATGTCCCGCACAGCACCACCGTGGCAGTACAGTGACATGGCTATGCAGTGTGAAGGCAATGGCACAGCCATGTACTCAGTGCACGCATGGACCACCAGCGATGCCCACCCACACATGCAGTGCCACAGGACAGTGCTGAGTGCACCATGTGGCATGCACGCCGGTGGGGCCAAGTGCTGGTTGCCATGCCCCATCGCCAACCCTGCAACACAGCATGCACAGATGTAAGGGAAAAAATGGCACTCACCTGCATCCAGGCCAGCTGGGTGCTGCTGGCCCATGGCCCCTCCACCATGACCCTGCTGCAGCTGCGGTGCACCAACCCTGTCCTGCTTGGATTGGGCATGCCTCGCCCTATGGTGCTCCTCCAGGCCTAGGGTACAAACATGGAGGGGGAACATCAGTACAAACCAGTAGCAAAGCCCCCCCTGGTGTGTGCATTCCCACACAGCCCAACCATACCGCATCCCCACCACCACCACCACCGCCCCACTAGACGAGCCCCACCTCCCTGCGGGGTTGACACATGCACACTGCGATACCCGGACGGACGGACACTACCAGTGTATGGATGGAGCACCTACCTGGCTGTGGTGCCTGCAGACGCCCAGGTCTGTCCGGGTCCCTCCTCTGTAGGTAAGCTTACCAGTGGCGACACTGCTTACCAGACCTGGTGATACCGGTGGCCTCCTCCATGCCTTCAGCCACCTCCTTCCACACAGCACCGCGTGGCCTGTCAAGTGGGACCTGGCCAAACAGGGCCTCAGCATGGGGCTCAACAATGGCCACTAGGTTGGCCAGCTCTATGGTGCTCCACTGCTGTGCTCGCCTCCGTGCCATCCTGCAGTGAGTACCACTATCAAAATGGCGCTCTGTAGCACATGTTACCCACATGCGGAGGCTGCGCGGTACTGTGCTGCTATTCCCCATCGCGCTGTCACCAAACTGCGTGATGGGGTGCACCCATGTGGACGCATGGTGCCTAGGGGGCAAAGGTCAACCGCAGGTTCAAGGGTCTGTCCGTGCAGGGAGCGCCACAGCGCTATTGGGACGCCCTGTGTGTAGCACTGTAGGGTGCCTGTGTGTGATGCCCTTCAGTGGCTTACTGCGCTGTGGCTCCATGATGCCTATGGCGCACCACAGCACAAGCGCCACATGGGTGAAGAGCACACTAGCGCCACTGGCACAGTAGTGGTCATGCCCTGCACTGCCTCCCACACACAGCACATCATCAGCACCACACACGTCGGTGTCAGCACCCCAGGCATGCACTGTGCGGTGCCTACTGCGCAAGTCACAGAGCTGCACTATAGCCTGAGCACACTCAACATTGCGCAAGGTGCAACAGCGCAATATTCAGCCAGCATATGCAGATCAGCTCATCAGCAATTCCATGGCACAACTACTGCATTAACATCCACTTAAAGTTGCACCTCACCTCATTTGCATGCGTTGCACTATATAAATGCAACATGGGGCTGCAGAGGATATAGTTTGGTATTGCAGTCTATTGTAGTGGATTGCATGCTGTTGGGATTTGTGGACTGTGGTTTGTGAGGGCTACATGGGACTGCACATTCAAAGGTAACTCCTGTCATTGCCACAGGCTCGATCATGACCGAATGAGAGGATGAGGAGGAACAGGGACGGGGGAGAAGGAGGAGGCCCAACTTCACCTGGGCTGAATCAGATGCCTGTTCGAGGCATATCTAGACAGGGAACCGTTGCTCAAGCAGACAGCGGGGAATGCCACAGGCCAGTGCTGTGGAGTGAGGTGGCACATGCCGTGAACCAGCATGGCAACCACCAGCAGTCCATGCAGGAGTGTAAAAAGAAGGTCAGCACGGACAGGAGATGGATCAAGGATAAGGTGGCTGTCATCAGGGCAGCACGTGCTGCCACCGGTGGGGGACAGCTGGATGTGCCACGCCTGACGCCACAGGAGGAGCGGGTGGCCAGCAGCATGTGGCGTTCTGCCATAAAGGGCGTTCCTGGTGGTGGCTTCCAGACAGGTGGCAGCCCATCACTGCACGGTAGGTCCTGTACTGTCACTGTGTGGGTGGTGGGGGGAATGCCACAGGGCAGGGCGGAGACACTAATGCTACTGTGTTCCCTTACAGCTCCTGAGTGTCTACATGGGTCAGCGGTGGTGGGTGTGTCCACCGAGGGTGATGCCCTGGACACGGAGGATCACCCATCCACCTGCACAGGTGTCCGAGGGACCGGACCAGTGAATACCTGCCTGTCTGTCTGGACTGAAGAGGGTAGTGCGGGTGCAGACGAGGCCCTGCCTGTGTCCCAGCGTGACAGCACCCATGGTCTCATGCATGCTGGGACACGGATTGGTGCGGGATCCAGCACTGATGATGATGGATTACACGTCCTGGACAGTGATACGTGTGGGATGCAGGATGGTCCCACAGCAGGCAACAGGACGGGCGTTGCCATGGGTGGTGCCGCCGTGGAGGCTTGCGTAACAACACAGACCCAGCCTGTGCCTGTATGCCCCAGTGGGGCAGCACTGGTGTGCGTCCAGGCCAGTGGGGCTGTTGCAGCCACTGTGGCAGCACCAGTGAGCCCTGGCGATTGGCAGCCAGAGGGGCAGTGCCAGCAGTTGGTCAATGGCGATGGGGGCACAGTGTCGGGGAGCTGTGGCAGTGCACCACATGTGGACGTGCTCCAGCATGGCTCTGGTGTGCAGCATCCATCGGCAAGGGGTGTTGCCCAGCAGGGCCAGGAACACCACGAGGGACAGCATGCCGGACCGGCGGATGACCTCTTTGGACAAGCACAGCCATCTACTCCAGGCTGCAGTAGATCAGCAGTTGCGGCTTGTGACTGCAGTGGATGCACTCAGTGCGGTTCTGCACCAGGCAGAGGAGTGGCGCAGCAGAGACCACGGTCTGCTCCTGGCAGAGATGGCCCGGCAGCGGGAGGATGTGACCACTGCCACTGACAGGCAGACAACTGCATTCACAGCTGTCATGGGCACATTGGGCACCCAGTTCGGTGCCGATGCACCACAGACACCGTGCAGTGTCATGTCCACACCCCCATTCCCGACGCCATGAGACACCTGCTATGTCAACACTGGGTTCAGCTGTGGGCATACCGAGCACGCCTGGCACGGGCATTTTCAGTGAGCTACAGATCCCTGCACAAACACGGTCATGTTCATGCAGCGTCACCCTTGGGGGACCATCAGTGCCACCCCATGAGGCCAATGGTCAGCCTGGCATGGCTGGCAGGTCTCGGTGGGGCCGCCCATGCAACCGTGGTGGCTGTGGCACTGTGCCGTGTGACTGACCTGTCTCCCACCATGGCCACTGTCTGCCACTGCCCTATGTGCAGTGTGGTGTGCACTGTGCGATGCACGGGTGTGGTACCCGGCCCTGCACACACATGGCCCCTGTGTACACCCTCCCGGCTGCTGCCCACTGTGGCATGTGCATGATGATGCCTGCATTCCACTGTCCGCCAGTGTGCAATGGTGTCCAGCGTCTGAGGCACGCACAGTGACGGACACTGGGCATGGTCATATGTGGACCTGTGTGGGGGTAGGGGTAGCAATTGGGGTTGGCGTGCCGTCTACCCCTTGTGTATGTCTTGTGGTGTGTGTGTGTGTGTGTGTGTGTGTGTGTGTGTGCGCGGCACACGTGTCATGTTCGGCCCTGCCCATCGCTGATGTGGTGTGTGGTGCCTCACTCGGACTCATTCCCTTACCACCGACCGCCCCTGGGGTTCTTCCTTGCCTGTCTGTGGGCTATGCCCTTGTCATTGGTGGTTGTGCATGGCCCCGTGACCTACCTGTGTTGACCAAAGTGCTCTTCTGTAATGGTGTCCTGGTGCAGCTGTGACATCCAGATCAGGCGGGGGTCCCTTCACCCAGGGGGTGGCTGCCCATCACCGGCTGGACCGGTGTCTTCATCGTCCCTACCGTTGTCCCACTCTTCGACCTGTAAGGCTATCCCACAGTCATTGGCCATGTTGTGCAGGATGCAGCAGGCCAGGAATATCCTGCAGACCTTTGAGGGGCTGTACTGTAGGGTACTGCCAGACGTGTACAGGCACTAGAAACATGCCTTCAGCATCCCAAACACCCACTCTATGGCATTCTGTGTTGTGGCGTGTGCCTCATTGTACCATAGCTGCGATGGGGTCGTGGGGTGCTGGTATGGTGTGAGCAGCCAGGGACGGGAGGGGGTAGCCACTGTCACCTGTGTGTAGAGTGTGGACATTAGTACAGTGGTCTGCGTCGCTTTACCATGGCCGACAGGGCCGGTACCCATGGCACCTCTGACTATGCACCCCCCCACGTCTGCTCTTGTCGTCCTGTGTGATATGCATACTCACCCACTAGGTGGCCAGTGGGGATGTGCCCACTCTCAAACCTGTGGCACAGTGCGGACTGGTGCCAGATGAAGGCATCATGTGCTCCCCCAGGGTGTTTTGGCACAGACATTGTTAATGCGCCCCCTGGCATCGCACACCACCTGGCAGTTGATGCTTGCATACCCCTTCCAGTTGATGTATGACACACCGTCCAGGCCAGGTGGTGTGAGGATGGCCACATGGGTGCAGTCAATGGCCCCGAGCACGGCAGGCAACCGTGCTACCCTGTGGAACTGTTGTATGTGTGCTGTGCACTCTGCCTGTGTGCTGGGGAAATTAATGTACTCCGCAGCATGTGGCAGCAGTGTGCTGAGGAATTGTGTGAGTAGGCGTGATGCGGCCGACTGGGTTATGCCTGTTGTGTCCCCTGTTGGTCTCTGGAAGGTGCCCATGGTGAGCAGGCACATGACGGCTGTCACCTTCGTCTCCACTGACAGAGCATGGCTCCGTCGTGTGGGTGCCTGCATCTCTTCACTGCACAGCTCACAAAGCCACCTCAGGATCACCCGGTTCAGGCAGTATTGGCCCACAGTCTCTGTGTCAGAGTAGTATTCAAAGGTGTTGCAGGCTCGGTACTACCTGTTCCTGGTGTACCACCGACAGGCCCTTCCATGGCCATGCCCCCCTGCTGCCTGCCTTCTCACACCCCTCATTACCGCCTCCATCTAGAAGGTGATGCTGGCCATGTCCCTGGCTGGTATTCCCCCCCCCGGTGGCTGTTATCCCGTTCCCCCTACTGTCCATTTCTGATGCTCCCCCTGCACCGGGTGCACCTCTGGCCTTTGGCTATGGCTGTTCTACCTCCTGCCACTGCCCTCTGTCCACTGTGACACTCCACTATCTATCCTGCACAGTGGCACAGGCTCCCCACTCCTATCCTGTTCCTGGATCAGTTCAGGTGTGCCCTGTCCTGCTCCTGCCCAGTCCTGCTCACTACTACCCTCTGTACTGCCCTTGTGTCTGTCACCATGCTCCCACCTGTGGCTTCCCTGTAGCGTTCTTGCGCCCCTCTCTTGCTCCTTATTATTTTGGATAATTTCTGCTGTTGCGCAACTTCTGCTAGCTCCCCTATTGCGCATGGCGCATGCTGTTGAATATCGCACTGTGCATGTTATTCATGGTCCCCCCCCACGATTGCACATGTATTCATTACTATTGCACTCTTGTGCATTGCTACTTGCACTGTGCAGCAGCCTTCTGCTGAATATCGCACAATGGTGCATTTCCGTACTTGTGCTGCCACATCCCTGTTGTGCATGGTGCATCCCTTTTGAATATCCAGGCCATTATGTCCATGCTCCAGAGAGGGGAGCCAGTTGAACAACTAACCATCATGCATAGAGATACTCCTTTGTTGCTCACAGAATAGCAAAAACTGAAAATATGTGATGAACTTGCATACCAAGAATTCCAATATGTTGATGAGTACAAGGAACATCAATTGTTATTTTCTGCCAAATTTTGCAAACATGTCATGAGAGCATTGCATGTTGGGCTATGACATCTACAGTAGGTTTAGACAGCACACTGGAGCTAATGCAACACAAATTCTAATGGACCATGATGGGAGCAGAAATTGAAAATTACGGTCAACAATGCATCCATTGCATTCAAAGAAATACACTACCCAAGCATTCAGTGCCACGTCAGTGTCACTACCAGTGCTCTAGTGGAACTCATGTGCACTGATTTCCATAGTCTTGAACCAGATAGCAAAAATGTAGCCAGTGTTCTGGTTGCGACACATCATTTCTCACAATATGCACAGGCCTTTCTGACCAAACACCAAAAAGCATCAACAATAGCTAAAGTCCTGATAGAGAAGTTTATTGTTCACTATGCTACTCCTCAAAGAATCTATTTGGATCAAGACATAGACCTTGAAAGAAAATTAGTGAAAGAGCGTGTGTCCCTGTGGGGCATTTGGGGGAAAGGGCAAGGGGGAAATTGTTTAACCAGGAAAGGCACACTAAGCCAGAGCTTGTTTCCAGGTGCAACCTGGGAGTACAAGGAAGTTAGGTGACTTGCTTAGGGTCACACAGTATGCAAGTGGGGGCTGATGGGATTAAAACTCAGCTCTCTAGGTTTGCAGCTCAGTGCCCTTAATCAGTATGCTATACTGCCTCCACTGCTTCCTGTGCTTTGCAAGTCAAGCACAACTCTGTATCATCCACAAAGTGACCCACAACCCAAGCAGTGTAATAGGACTTTGTTAAACATGCTTGGCACTTGAGATCCTTAACAGAAGTCAAAATGGAGTTAATAAGTAAGCACCCTTGTGCATGCCTACAATTGTACAAAAGTGATACAACTGACTAGTTTCCCTACTATCTCATGTTCTGAAGGGAAGCTAGACAACTGGTGTACATTTGTTTTGGAGATTCTACTGATGGAGTGTATCAGGAGAGATATTTGCCATATGTGTAAAGGCTCTGTACTGTGCATACAGACTAGCCTCAGAAACTTCTGGGAAAAGGAACCAAGCTAACAAAGTGAGATACGATATGAAAAAAAGAGCCCAGCGACTGTTGCCAGGAGACAGGGTCTTTGTGAGGAACCTTGGTTTGCCTAGAAAAAATTGCCAATTGTTCAGAAGACATCCCTTATGTAATTGATCAATAATTGAATAACATCCTAGTGTAAAGAATATAGCCTGAGGGAGAATCAGGAGAATTCAGGATGATCCATACTAATCATCTATTGCCAATTGGACACAAAGAGACAAATCAGGAGGTACCTGATGCACCCCAGAGACATCAAACAAGATCTGTAACTCACAGAAAAGCTAATACACCTCAATCTAGCAATGATTCTAAACCATAAGAATCAACAAATACCCAGCAACCTGCAGTCCTGCAAATAGTGCCTGAAGATTCATCTGATGATGCCATGGAACCTGCACAGTACTATTCTACAAGAGTACATCCTTGATCTTCTGAGGGAGGTTGCTGCTATGTTAAAACCAGTAACCATAATGATCCAGTGAACTCTGAAGTTGAGGTAGTTGTGCCTGAGGATGCAAGATCAGAAACTAAAGAAGCTGCTCAGCCTGCAGAAGGGGAGAAACCTGTGGAAGAGCCCGTAGAGGGGCTCAGTGCACCTGAGGAAATAGCATAAGCCATTCCAACTAAGTACCCTATCTTGCTGGACAAGAAGGATGGGAAAACATCCCTGAGTGCTGAAGAAAAGGTGGTTTTACAACTAAGATGCTGAGAAAGACCAGTTAAGCCAATTCTGAAACTTTCATATGATGCTCCTTGTGCCTCCACAGATTTCTCCATGAACATGGTGCATAAAGGTTTATACATCACCCATAGGTCTTTGCCTTGAATCAAATTCAGTGATGCTAATGTGTGAAATGGTATATGAGGATGTCACGTGGGATATCTCAACTATAATATTGAGCAAACATTTCTGTAGATAGACTGTGATACTGAAATGTGAACTATCTGATTTAGAGTGGAGTGTTTAGAAGGGGACCCCATGTACATATGAAACGTATTAATGTTAGTTGCCAGTAAGGAATCAGGTGTCTAGGTAGATTTCCTATATATATATAAATTTTTTTTTTTTTACATATACATTTTATTTATTTATTTATTATTTTAATTGGTAACCAGGAGAGGTACACTGAGCCAAGGCTCGTTTCCAGGTATGACTATATATATACATATATATGAAAAGTATATATGGACTTTTGGACTTTATGCATTATCATTTCAACCTTGGATTGGTGAAAGACATCTATCTTTCAGCAAGAGGACAGTGTTATCACTTCCACCCATGAAGTGTGCTGAATAAGCCTAGAGGTGGTAATGTGCAGTCTGTTATGCCTTCGGGTGAATGGCACCTGGGTTCATGGTTAGAAATGGCTGAGAAAGTGGCATGGTGCTTCCATTGATGGGTATTTTTATGAAAGAGCACTGCCAGGGTGTTGCCCCAGAGGAAATAAATAGAACCCCCACCCTCTGTGACAGGCAACGCAATAACACATTCCCTTCCCTACTTATCACTCTAATCATGCAAATACGTAGCAATGCAGCAATGGCAAAATACATCAGCAGTTGCAAATAAATGACCAGTGGATTTGTTTTGGGGTTGCAGAACAAGGTAGGGGAAAAGGGAAGCAAGGTAAACATAAACAAAGACAGTAGTTTGCATTCACCCCCGCCATAAGGCACCTCTCCCAACACTGGTGCACCACTTCACCCCACAGTCCCTCTGACAGCTCCCAATTATAGTTTGAGTGTCACACAGATGCAAAGTTGCACACCTGTGACACTTAAACCTTGATGCGGTACTGTGTAAATTCGGTTGTTGGCTGCAGCTGCTGACTGGAAAATTACAAAACTGGATAGACAGTAAACTAGTTGCTCCTCACTGTAAGCTATAGTTGTGGGCTTGAGTCTAAGATAGTACAGGAAGCAGCGGGAACTGGCAACTACTTAAAGAGACACTAATAGTGTAGCTCCGCATAAACAAAGTTAATGGAGTGCATGTGCTCCAATAACTGTTCAAAAACTTTATTTTAAGTGCAATATCAGGTGCAAAATAACACATAGAAGCACTCACAGTTCATGCAGTAGCAGCAAAATAGAAGCAAGTAGCAGCAAAGTCCATGTAAGTCTGTGAATAAATCCAGATAAAATAAAGCAAGCCGAGGTAGTCAATGGCACCAGGGGACAATATCACTGATTATCATCTCATGCATTATTCATTATGCTAAATCCCTGGCTCTCAGTGCCTATCAGTTCCAGGGGAAAATCATGCATACAAGTCTTGAGCCAGCTTGCAATTCAGAGCTGTTTTGCAGAGCTCAGTTACAAATAGATGTCAGTTTCACAGGGACAGGAAGCACTGATTTAGTTGTCTTGCACTTTGTCAGTGTCGGGGCATTTGTGTCAATGTTGTTCCGTTCCAGATAGTATTGCAAGCAGCAAATGTAAGAAGATAGCACGAAGATCCATTTATGCCCAGTGGTGTCAAGCTTAGCAGTCGTTAACATATAGGTCAACAGGTTATTGTCTGTCAATGCAATGAACCTGGCTCCATGAAGATATTCATTGAATTGATCAGTCACTGCCCACTTCAGCACAAGGAATGCCAACTTATAGAAACATAGAAACATAGACTTTGATGGGAGATAAGGACCACTTGGGCCACCTAGTCTGCCCATTTCCCTACCTACAGGATAAGCTGCAGGTCCTAGTTGACCAACAGACTATTTCTTCCTAACCCCCACAAGAATTTCCTCATGTCTGTCCCATGCATTCTTGAATTCTACCACAGTTTTAGACTCCACAACCTCCTCAGGAAGGCTATTCCATGCATCCACCACCCTCTCTGTAAAAAACTACTTCCTCACATTGCCCCTGAACCGTCCCCCCTCTATCTTCAAATTGTGTCCCCTTGTTCTTGCACATCTCTTATTCTGAAAGATGCTACCCTCTTGGACTTTGTTGATTACACTGAGACACTTAAAAGTTTCTATCATGTCCCCCCTCTCCCTCCTTTCCTCACGGGTATACATATTAAGCTCCTTTAATCTCTCATCATATGGCTTCTCTTGCAGACCCTGCACCATTTTAGTTGCCCGCTTCTGGACTGCCTCCCACCTGTCTATGTCCTTGCACAGTTGGGGTCTCCAGAACTGGACACATTACTCCAGATGGGGTCTCAGAGGGATAACAACTTCCTGTTTTCTGCTGGTGATGCCTCTCCCTATACATCCCAGTATCCCCCAGCCCTCCCTACTGCCTTCTCACATTGCTTGCTAACCTTAAGGTCATCTGATATGATTACCCCCAAGTCCCTTTCCATTTTTGTTGTTGTTACTACCTACCCCTCCCTGGACTGGATAGTTCTTTTCAGATGGACATAGACTGCGACTGATGTAGGCCACCTGGTCTCATACCATTTTTATGCTCTTGGTAAAGTACAGCACCCAGTCCTTCCATGCTGGTATCAATGTGAAGGGTGTACAGCTTGGTGTAGTCAGCAAAAGCTAATACAGGTCCCCCATCAGGTGCTGAATGATCTTTTGAAAATGTTTTCACAGTCTGCAGTCTACCTGTCCCCAAAAAGTTAATTGGTCCTGTAATATTCCAGTGGTGGTTTCTGTTTGGTCCCAGAACCTTTGGTCTTTTGGGTTAGAGGACACCGCTGAGTCAAGCTGCTCAATGGCCTCATCACTGAGGAGCAGTCCTGCACAAATCTCCTAAAGTATCTGGAGAACCCCAAGAAAGACTGAAGCATTTTTAAATTTTTGGGTCTTGGTCAGGCTGTGAGAGCTTCCATTTTTTCTGGGTCAGTGCTGATTTCTTGATCCAAGATAATGTGCTCAACATATTTTACAGCAGTCTGACAGAACTAACACTTGTCCAGGGAGAGCTTTTGGCCATGTTCTTTCAGTCAGTCCAGCACCTTTAGTAGATGGGCATCATGCTCTTCCAGTTTCCTCCCAAACCCTATGAGATCATCCAAGTAGACAAAGATCTCCAGGAGATTCATACCCCCTACTGCCTTCTCCATTAGGTGCTGGAAAGTTGCTGGGGCACCAGATATCCCTTGCAACACACGCTCAAACTGATAAAAACCAAGAGGACAGATAAAGGCTTTCTTCTCCTTATCTTCTTTAGCCATCAATATTTGATAGTATCCACTGCACATGTCCAGCATAGAGAACCATCTACTCCCTTTGAGGTTGTCCAGGGTATCTTGCACTCAAGGTATGGTGTATTGGTTGGCTACAGTCCTTTGATTAAGGGTGTGATAGTCAATGCATATTCTTATGGTGCCAGTCTTCTTTAGGGCCACCACTTTAGGTGAAGCACAGGGGCTCAGGCACACCTTTATGATCCCTGCTGCCAAGAGTTCTTGCAAGTGTCATCTGATATCCTCTGTGCCAGTCTCCTTGACTTTTCTCTGAAGGGGCGCGGTCATCATGTAGTCATATATGGTTTTCTTCTCCTTTGGCACATCCCATGTCCCACTTATGGCATCTGATCAGTCAGCCAGTTCCCACTGCAATCATTTCTTCCACTTGGGATAATGGGGATGAACCAAAATGGAAAACGTCTTCATCCACTTGAGAGATCCTCTCTGGATGGGATGGTGCCACTACCTCTTCAGCAGTGTGCTGGTTGGCTAGTGCCATATCAGAATGCACTGTCAAGAGTCATGTGATGCAGGTTCCATGGTAGCTGCCTGATTGAACTGCTCCAGCCTCCTGCTCCATTATAAGCCTTTTTTAAACTACTACGGAGGAGCTACACCAAGTGCTGACTCAGATTTTGACTACCTAAAAGCTGCTAGAACACCCTGCATGGAATTCGGGGACATATGGAGGCAGAGATGTGAAACTCTCCACCAAAACATACCCCGCCAGTGTCCCCAGCTAAGGCCTTGCCAAAAAAAGCCAGGACCACCGCGCTCGCAGGAGGCCCAGAAAGTGAAAGCTATAACCCAGAAAAGGAGCCCCTGGCGCTGGCACAATTTCTGGCAGAATTCAAGCCCTTTCGTGCAGAATTGTGTTCAGTAACAGAGGAACTGAAGGCAGTGACACAGGCTCTAGAAGATTTATCTCGCCGTACAGGAGACACAGAAGCCAAAGTAACCTCCTTGGAGAAACGAGTTGCAAAGCATGAACCAGAGTTAGTGCATTTGAAACAGAAAATCAATAAAATGGAGTTGAAAATCGAGGACCTGGAGGGACGGAGTAGGCAGAACAACATGATTGTAATCAGTCTCCCCGAGAAAGAAGAGGGATCCGATACAGTTGTGTTCATTCAGAAATTCCTCCGTCAGATTGCTGGCCTTGCGCCCTTCGGTGAAAGCTACACAATTGAGCAGGCTCACCGGGTGCTACGGGCAATGCCTCCAACTGGTTCCCCACCTCGTACATTGATATTTCGTTTTCTGAATTTCCAAGAGAGACAGTTCGTCTTAACTAAAATCAAAGAGCTCAAAGAAGTGAGATGGGAGGGTACCTTGCTGAGAATCACCCAGGACCTCCTGCTATCAGTGCACCAAAAAAGAGCGGAATATCACCATATCATAACTAAACTGATAGCCTCTGGTATTCGTTTCAGAATGGGGTACCCTGCGAGGTTACAGGTGGCTCTGTCCGGCCAGTGGTTCAGTTCCAAGGATGCCCAGTCAGCGGCTAAGGGGCTGCGGGAAGCCCTCCCGGATTTGTTCAAGCAGAAGTGAATGCAGCGAGTAAAGCCTATAAAGGGTTTCGAACTGGAAAGTAAAAAAGAATCAAACCTAGGTGGCCTAAAGTGAAGAGTGAAACAATCTAGGGTCTCCCCATGATACAAAGAGTTGGGAGAACACAGGAAAGTACTGAACTGGCTTATTAGGCATCCGGTGCCATATAATAGTTATTGTCGGGGACGCTGCTCTCTCAAATGAGTTTTATGTTACTATTGTAGTATGGATCTCATTTTATGCTTTTAGAGAACTTGCAAGAAGATGGTGTTTGGAATTCAATGGGACCCCATAGAAAACCGGAAGGCAGAGTGCTGGTGGAGATAGAAAAGGTCCTAATGCTCTATACTTCACTGTATACTGGCCTCAACATTTAAAGCAATCGCAGCGGTTTACATCTCTCACCTCTCCTCAAGCTGCAGTTCTGGCAAGGCGCTTCTCCTGCTCTCAATGGCCCCTGATCCCGTGTCAGACCTCGGCGCCTCTCTGCTGGTGGCTCACTTCAGTATTCAGGCTTGGATCTTATTTCCTAGGGAGCTCGTGGGGACTGCTCCAATCACTGCTCGAGTACCCTAGAGAAAGACTGTGGGGGAGTTTCCTGTAGTCCCCAGCAGCATCGCTCGGCTGTTTGGTGCCAGATTAGGGCGGGTTCCACTAACGGAATCTTGCAGTTCGGAGCATTTTGGTCACTTTGCCAAGCAGACAGTTAGTACATACTGCGCATCAACCACAAGAGGGAGCTCCCGTATTACTTTTACCTCTCGGAGCCTCTGACAGTGGGGGTCAAAGGGCTGGTTGTCCCGCTCCCTCTCCACTTTGCATTTTTTGTTTTTCATTGTTCCTTTTTCCTTTTTTTTTAATAATGTGTATCCCCAAATAATGGCTCGGGGAACAGTTGTGTTTAGAGGTAACAGAGTTTTGAGAGACACACAAACAGACTAATGGTTAATTTTCCCTCGACTGGTCTCACGTTTTTGGAATGGGGGGTACAGTTTCTTGGGTTGTTTCTATAAGTATCTCTCACTTAAGGTGCAGGATGACCGTGTAATAAGCGGGGTTGCTTATATGTTCGTTAAAAATTTGTTGAATGATTAGAGGTTCTGCTACAGGGGGATTTAAAGCGCTAATACAGGGAGTTTAAGGCTTTGACTTCTCTCCCTATGTTGTAATGAAGAACCGATCTTCTTCAGTCCCGTGTTACCCAGGATGGTTAATAATTTAATAACTTGTTCTTACGGGTTGCAGATCTAAGTTCAGTTTTGCCTTAGGGGGAGTTATCTTGGAATGCTGGGTAGATTTTCTCTGGCTTCGCTTTATAGCTTTAGGTCCTTGGGAGAAGTCAGATAAGGGTATGGCAATAGGAAAGGCTTTCACCTGACATGAACTCAGTTTATATCGTCAGTGGGAGGGGGAGACTGGAGGGAGATCGGGAGGATTGGAACTTGGGAATTCATGGGCCGAAAGGTGGTTTTGTTGGTGGAAGGGGATGGGGAAAATCTCTATCGAGTAAAGCCATGGTTCAAGGTAGCAGAGGCGGAGGGGGGGATAAGGGATTCACAAGGGGAATTTCTGGACTCAGAAAAGGGAATACAGATGAGGGTGGGAGGCGAGTTAAAAGTGGGTTAAAGGGAAACTGCACGGATAGATCTGTTCATCAGGTGGTGCTAGGTGCAAAAGGGAGAACTATGATGTGGTCTAGCATACGAGGGTACTATATGGAACACATGGACAATGGGTAGTATACACAAATTTATCACGTGGAATATCAAAGGGGCTAGGAAGAAATTAAAGAAATATAAGGTTCTGAGACATTTGCAGTTGCAAAGGGGCCAGATAATATGTTTGCAAGAAACTCATTTATTGGAAAGGGAATCTAATGTACTGAGGCGTCAGTTTGTGGGTCAGATATACGCTGCCGGGCATAGTACCGCTAGTAGGGGAGTAGCTATTTTAATAACTAGTAATATTCCTTTTGTGTGTGAGGAGAAACTGGCAGATCCTGAGGGCCGTTACATAATAGTAATGGGTCGCATAAACCAAACAAGGATTGTGATGGGTAGTATATATGGCCCAAACAGGGACTCACCCAGCTTTTTTACGGAACTACTAAATGTCCTGTCCCCCTTTCTTCACCTTCCTATAATGTTGGGTGGAGATTGGAACTTAGCATTTAATCCAGAATTGGACAGAGAAGGTAAGCGAGGCAGGGGCCTCTCTCCGGCCCAGAGAGCCATTAGAGACATGTCAGACAATCTGGGTCTGTGCGACCCGTGGAGGGTTTTATGCCCTTCCAAAAAGGAATACACGTTCCTATCGGAGGTTCATAAAACCAGGTCTCACATTGACTACTTTTTGATGAGCCAGTGCATGCTCCCTGGTCTGATAGATTGTAAAATCACTCCAGGGGTCACCTCGGACCATTCTATGGTCAGCTGCACCCTTAACCTCACCCCTAATACTCCTAGGCAAACTATCTGGAAACCAAACAACCAACTTCTCCATGCCACAGAGATTAGAGATAGTATAACCCAGAGAATCGCACAATATGAGAAAGAAAACTGCAACTCAATGGGTAGGGGTGATGTAGAATGGAGTGCACTGAAATGTGTGTTAAGGGGGGAACTTATCAAGATTGCTGCAGCAAGGAAGAAACAGAGAGAGAGTCGGGCCAGACAATTGCTGACCCAGATCAGAGAAATAGAAAACACCCTTTCAAAGAACACACCGGCTGAAACTAGGGAAAACTTAGTCAGACTCCGGCACCAATACGATGAGATTTTGAGAGAGAAAGCAGAATATGCCATTAATAAAACGAAAGCCTTATATTTAGATCAAGGTGAGAAAGCAGGTCACCTTCTCGCTATACGACTCAAAGCAACAGAAACAATCAGAATTATTCAAAGTATTTCCTCCCTCACAGATGGGTCCATTAAAACCACCCCCAGTGAGATAGTAAAAGAATATGAGGAATATTACAGGGATTTATATAGCCCTATGTCCAATCGGCCAGATAGTGAGGAGGTAAGGGCTTATCTTTCCACTTGTAATTTGCCTCTGATACCGGAGGATCAGAAGGAGATGCTCTCTTCCCCCATATCAGAGACTGAAATCCTAAATGCAATTCAGATGCTCTCAGCAGACAAAGCCCCGGGACTGGATGGTTTCTCTCTAAATTTTTACAAATGTTTTAGGAGCCAGTTATGTCCAGAGTTAAAAAGACTCTTCCATAGTATTCTTACTTCTGACATAGTCGACAATCACCTTTTTGAATCCTTGATAGTGCTTATCCCCAAAGAAGGGAAAGAGCAAGACAAGGTCCCAAATTATAGGCCTATAGCATTAATCAATTATGATGTTAAAATCTTAGCAAAAATATTAGCAGCCCATTTAGCTAAGGTCCTACCTAGGTTAATCCACCAGGACCAGGTGGGGTTCATGAATGGTAGAATGGCATCAGACCATTTCCGTAAACTATCCCATATCTTCTCAGCATCCAAGGATAGTAAACTCCCATGTGGACTGATGTCGGTCGATGCTGAGAAAGCATTTGACAGAGTGGATTGGAGGTTTTTGTCTTTGACTATGGAGAAATTTGGCTTCCCACTTCTCTTTATTAAAAGGGTGTTTGCTTTATATAGATCCCCGTCTGCAAAAATATATTGCAATAGGGTATTTTCGGCGAGCTTCCCTCTGTTATCTGGCACCAAACAGGGATGCCCTTTATCCCCCCTTTTGTTTAACTTATATTTAGAGCCCCCTTTGTGTAAAATTAGGCAGGATCCCAGGGTCATGGGGATAAAAATTGGGTCGCAGGAGCTTAAGATCTCAGCATTCACAGATAACATTTTACTGCACATTAGCCACCCCCGAACCTCTGTACCGTCGGTACTCGAAGTTACTGCGGACTATGGCAAGCTATCTAACAACAGAATTAATGTAGGGAAAACTCAGATATTCCCCCTTAATATGAAAGTCTACAAGTCGGATGTATTGGAATTGGGTATACAGTGGACCCCACTCACCCTGAAGTATCTTGGAATTGTTTTGGCAAGATCGGAGTCCAAAATAGTGAGACTTAACGTAGACGCCCTTAAGGTAACTATAAAACAAGATCTTAACAGATGGGGTAGACTTCCTCTCTCTCTCTGGGGAAGGATTAATATAATTAAGATGAATATTCTCCCGAGGATTTTTTATCCCCTAAATATGCTCAATGTATGGCTACCTCTAAAATGGCATAATGCAATACATTCAACTATCTCAGACTTTATCTGGAGAGGGAAATCTCCCCGTAGAGCTTATCACAAACTTGCTGCCCCAAGGGAGAAAGCTGGATTAAGGTTACCACATTTTGGGTTATATTACTGGGCAAGTAGTGTCTGTAAATATTTACGATGGTTCAGGCCCCCCACGGACTTGGAACTATTGCCTTATGTACCTTCCTGGGTCAAATTGGAAATGGAATTGATAAAGGGGGTGGGCATAGACCCGAAAGTTCTTCTCCACTCCCCGTTAAGAACTCTCCTCTAGATTAGCAGCCACCCCAATAAAAGATTCCTTACGCATACATATTCAGTTATGTGCTTCTCTCCATTACTCCTCGAGTGCAGATAGACATCAGCTAATATGTCACAACCCTAACCTGAGGATTGGTGGGAGAATGATAAGCGAATCCTGGCTTCCCTGCTTGAAAGGATTAAAGATTGCGGATATTATGCATGGGGACAGGTGCTTTTCAGTCGCAGAGATACTAGCTAAGTATAATATAGGCCCCAACCAGACTTTCAAAGTATATCAACTCAAACACTTGTTGGAGAAGTTCAAGAATAAATAAAGTGAGAGGGAGATAAATGGGGAACAGTTTGAATCCCTGACCCATAGGGCTTGGAAATCGTATGCAGTTTCCAAGGTCTATAAAGCACTGTTTGACCAAGTCTATGCAGACATTGATAATAAACCCAGATTCTGGTTAGGTCGATTTGGGGACCAGGAACGGAATTGGGATGTAATATGGCGACACACGTACCAGTATATCACCCAGGATAGATTACGAGTCATGCAATACCATTTCTTAAACAATCTGTTTTGGACCCCTTCCAAATTGTATAAAATCGGACCTAGACCAGATCAGTCATGCTACCGTTGTCTTCAGGCTGATGGAGACCTATTTCACATTTTCTGGGATTGCCCATTGATAAAAGGGCTGTGGGACCAAATTAAACATAAGGCGGATCCTCTATTGGGCATTGAACATTATTTAACCCCAGAAATCTGCCTGACAGGTGATTATACTGGTATCACTGTTAAAGCCTGAAGATACTATATGGCCCTTATTTCATCTTCTGTCAAGAAAATAGTACTAAAACATTGGCTGGATAATACCTCACCTAATTACGCAGAATGGTTACAAGAACTACTTTTCAATTTAAACATGGAAAAATTCGGGGCTATGAGAAGGGGCAGTCTTTCGAAATTTGAGTGGGTATGGAGTCCCTTTCACACACTTTACTTGCTCCAGTCCTAGTCGATCATTGCAAGGCAAGTTGACCCTGCATGTATGCTGAAGAGCAGATCTATCTTAACCATTACAGTTTTGGGGGGTGGGTGGGTGGTATGTGAGGATAGATAAGGTAACTATATGGAAGGGGTATGTATATTATTAAAAATGTTTTGCTTATTTTGTGGTCTTACATTGTAAGTGGCATTACTCTGTCACAGGCCATCAGTTGTAATCTACTGTTTTCATTCTTGTGCCAACAGTATTTCAATAAACTTTAATTTAAAAAAAAAAAGAATGCACTGTCAAATCCTTATTTGTTTCATTCTTTAACTTTATGTTGATCCTCTTGACCATTGCATCGGTACCCAATAGTACTCCTTGCTGAACCATCAGACCACTTGGCAGACCTCTTCCTAGGGACTCTAAAATGATGGTCTGGTTCAACAAGAATTCATGGCAGTCCATGGCTCCTTCTACTAGGCACTCAGCCCCAGGGGGAGGCTCTTTTCCTTCTTTCTTTATAACTCCCAAAATCCCCTCAGGGTTGTTGTAGGCCTTGGCTTCCTTCTTCAGCTGAGCAGTATGTACAGTAGCATAAATTGACAACATCTGCTAATTATCCCCCCCTGCCTTCTGCAGGAACAAGTGGGCCAAGTGTCCAAACATACTGGCATTGATTGCAATTAGCACCAGTCTCTTATCTAATAGCTGGACATCAGCACAAATGAGAGCCAATGTATTGATCCTTTCAGGGACTCCATCTAAAGTCTCTGGGAAGTTGATTTGCACAGCAGTGTATCTATCATAGGGGTAGCTGGCACTGTTCAAACCCCAGATGGGAAGTCCTTCAAGAGGTTGCAAGGGCAGGTGTTTCAGGTACATCCAGTAAAAGGATCCATAGATAATGGTGGCCTGCAATCTACTGTCCAATATAGCTTTACATGGGTATCCTTCGATGGATATCTGTATGGTCAGGTGGGACCCATCAACCCAGGTGGCAACTTGTGTTGAACAGGGGTAGTGGGATTTGTCCATCTTACAGAGCTGTTCACTGTTGGAGTCCTAGGTCAGTCCCTTACTGGGCTCTGCTGTCATTTCCCTGTGACTGTTGCCATCTTTTCCATTTCTGGTCTATGAGCTGCTGGTTCTTGGACCTGCCACATCTTCATATGAAATGTCCATTTTCTTCAAAGTGAAAACTGAGCAATCTATTTCTGGGCAGTGTCAAAAGTTGAGGCCTGACACTTTGGGCAGATGGAGGATTCAGTAGGTGTCCATGACCAGGTGACAGGGAGTTGGCTTATGGATGAGGTTCCTGCACCATTTGTATGGCCTTCACACACTCTGTGAGTTTCTTCAACTGAGTAACCATGTCTGGGACATCACTCTGATCTTGGAAGCTGTCAACTCATGGCTGTTGGGGTATAGCTTTCCCTGTTGGTACCCACAGTGGATTGGCAATTACTTCTTGCACTTCTTCTTCCCTGACTTTCCTCCTTTACTTCATCCAGTAGCTGTCAAAAGTTCAGGGGACTTGCTCTACATTCTTTCAACTTGAGAGATGTCAGTGTCCAGTGGAAATACACAGTTTCTCACAAAATCTGGTCCAGTCTCATCTGTGTAGTCTGTGCAGGTATAACTCTCTTCTATGTCAAAACAGCGATCACATGTACATCACCGAAAATTAATTACAGTGATGTACACTCGCAGTGACTAGAAAACCAGTGACTGGTTTCCTATGTTGTGTGGGGGGCGCACCCCACTACTTAAGGATTCTCATCTCCAGGGGGGTGTAAAACTTTAAAAAAATGAAAACCCCAACCAACGCAAAAAAAGATCGCACCCAGAATCAAACCTGGTACACTCCCAACCCCAGCCTGCCACCTACCCACCCACCATGGCATATGGCCAGCCTGGCAGCCAACCACCACACTACACCCCACATACCCTCCATCCCCTTCTGCCCATCACACAGTGTGGTCCTCCCCCCTCCCACGTGAATGTATATATAGCGACATCCTGTCGCTGTACTCACCTACCCCTGTATCCACTTGCTACCCTGCCAGGTAGCCCAGAACACAGGCGTCGTGATTGAGTTGCCCTTTTTGAAAGCACTTAATCATGGTCGCCATGTTCACTGGGTAGCTATAACTCCTCTGGCTTCCACAGTTTTTCAAATAATAATCTCCACTGAGGTCATGTAATGAGACAATGTTTCTCCCTCTTTTTACGTGGTGGTTGTCAGTTGGCAAATTAGGTCCTCCCTCTGCTCCACTGCTTCAAATGTACTCTTAGGTATGGTGAGGTGGTCATTTGTGGTGCAGTTTGGCTGGCTGGCATGTAGGAAACAGATGCTGTCCAAAGCCATAGCTCTCGGACTGTCCACAATTCTTTTGCATTTCTCGTCATCTGAACACTTCCTCACTTTCTTCATATGTGTAGCTTGGCTCATCCACTTTCATAGTTGTCCTCCCCAGGAAGAGTGGGAGTGGTTCCAAAGAAAGTATGCAGTCTCCTGTACGGTTCATAGGACATGACCAAATAGGGAGTCCAGTCCTGCCCCCCCATTCCAGCGTCAACTGGATAGTACTGCCTGCACTGGTTCTTATTCCTTGAAGAATGCTCTCACATCTTGAAAAGTCTTTTCCTCAGTTGCCAGAAAATGATTTTACCTTCTATTCAAATTTGCTTTACTTTTTAGGGTCCTTGGGGGGAGGTCAAGGATCGTATGGGTCATTATGAGCCACTGGGTGGGGTCTCCATCATTAATGAGCTGATCAGGCACCTTTGAGGGAGCAACATATTCTCGGCACTCCATCAGAACACATAATCTCTTTTCAGTGAAATTGTAAACTCTCCCATGAACAGTCACTTTTCCCCACCTTTTTATCCTGCCTATGACACTTTTGAGACCATTCCTAGGGGTTTCTTCAGGGATCTGCACACCAAAATGGCTTTTTTTCTATCAAGTTATTCACCCTTGCACCAGTACAGTAACAAGTTGTGCTCCACCATGAAGCTGAACATGGGGGGGTACCAAATTATTGCCTCATGGTGAGGTGTTGCAGAAATGTTCCAGAAATCCCAGTGATGCCTCCAAATTTGTAACCATTTCCACCAGACAGGTGTGTTGACTAACTCTAGAGGTGGTAAAGGGAAAAGTCTGTCATGCCTTTGAATGAATGGCACTTGTGTTTGTGGTTAGAAATGGGCTTGAAAAGTGGCATGGTGCCTCAACCTATGGGAATCCTTATGACAGAGTACTGCCAAGGTGTTTCAAGTTCAAGTTCAGGTTTATTGTGAAGGGATAATATCCATTGAGCAAGCAGATTTGCAAGGAGGTCCCTTGTACACACAACATAGCAAAGTACAGAATACACAGGGAAAATAAAAAAAAATAATAGCACAAAAACTACAACATTACATAGCAGATCATATGAAAGCATGTATCATGCGAATAATGACAATAACATATGGAGTAAAGGAAGTAAGAAATAAAAAATTAACAGAAAGCAAATCAAAGAGAAAAAAGAGAAGGGAAACAGCAGTTAATGGATGGGGAACAACAACAGAGTGTAACTGCACGATATTGAAAAAGCCAATCCAGGCAAGTGCAAGCAGGTATAGGAGATGTGGGCGTGAAGAGCATGTGGAGGTATTAGAAGCAATTACAGGATTTGGATACAATTTCATTTACAATCCTTTTGAATATTCTTAGTGGGATTAAACTCTGGAGCTTTAAGGTAGCTTGGAACTTGTTCCAGATAGTGGGGGAGGACTTAGCTCATGGATGCCCTTCCAAAGTGGGTGCAAAAGTTGGGCACTTTCAGGGTGATGTATGCACACTTCCTAAGTGCATATGTACTGTGCAGTCAATGGAGAATGGAGGTGATGTAAGAAGGTAGTTTGTTTTGGAGTGCTTTATATGTCCAAGTATAGGTGTGAAGTAGTCTCCTGGTTGTCAATGTTGTCCAATTCATCTCCTTGTACAAGGTGCAATGGTGGGTTCTGGCTGGAGCATTAGTTATAAAGCAGATGGTGCAGTGGAAGAGAGTGTCTAATTTGCGAAGATGTATGGATGTGCATTTGGTATATATAATGTCCGCATAATCTAAGTGTGGCAGGAATGTAACCTGGACTAATCTAATTCTAGAATCCCTTGAGAATAAGGATTTGTTTCTCATTTTTAGTTTTGTGACCAGCACATCAATATGAGAAGAAAAAGAGAGATGAGAGTCAAGTATAAAACTTAAGTATTTAAAATGTTCCTCCACCTTGAGTATGTCCTCTAGGAAGGTGGTAATGGGGACCAGCGGAGTATTCATGGTGCTTGCATATTGTGGATTTGGCAGATAAAAAAAACATCACATTGGTTTCATTAACATTTAACAGTAGCTTAGAAAGTATTAAATTGTGCTGGAGCTTGTTAAAATTGGATTGCAGGGCAGCACAGGCTTTTTCAAAAGGTGGTTTTGATGTGTATAGGATAGAGTTGTCCACGAAGAGGTGAATGTTAGAATCGCCTATGTCTTTACTCAGATTGTTTATATATATTAAGAACAGCAGGAGACCCAGAATGGATCCCTGTGGTACCTCTCTTAACAGAGGGAGTTGTGAAGGGAGGGTTCCATTCATTTTACTTTGTTGTTGTCTGTTATCCAAGTAGCTGGCAAACCAGCATACTGCAGAGTCATGCAAACCCATTTCTTTAAGGCTGTTGAGCAATAGAAGATGATTCACAGTGTCAAAGGCCTTGCTAAGGTCCAAAAAGACAGCACCAGTGATCTGCCTGTTGTCCATGACCTCAAGCCAGTCACTTGTGACTTTGGATAAGGCTGAGATGTTACTATGATGTGGCCTGAAACCAGACTGAAGTGGGTTCACCAACTGCTGGTTTTCTAGAAAAGTTCTAACTTACAAGCTGACCAGTTTTTTGAGAATTTTTGAGAGGGCTGACAGAATCAATATTGGCCTGTAATTATTTAAGTCACTAGGATCTCCTGATTTAAAGAGTGGTAAAATATGAGTTACTTTACAATCCTGCGGCACTATACATTTCACCAAAGAAAGATTGAATAAATGAGTGATTGGGGCAGTGAGGAGCGGCAACCTAGCTTCAAGAGGAAGGGATCAATATTATCTGCACCTGCACTCTTTTTTGTGTCCAACTTAAGTAGCTGATCTTCTACTTGTTTGTAGGTAATGGCCAAGAAGGTGAAGGATGTATCGGTGGGAAAGTTAGGCAATGCTACTGAGTGGAGGAGAGAGGGCCATAAAGTGGCTGATTAGGATGAATCAAAGGCAAGACCTGCTGTAGCAAATGCTCATTAAGTTTATTGACTATGGTGTCTTTATCAGTTATAGATATACCTTGGTAGATAATAGTATTAGGGAGGTATGGGGGAGCTTTGCTACCTTCCACTATCTTGAAGGTACGCCAGATTTTTACCAGGTTTCCGTTGGCAGATTGAAGTACATTTAGGAAGTAGTTCTCTTTGGTAATTCTGAACAGTTTAGTACAGGCATTTCAGCATGCCATAAATGCTGCCCAGTCCTCCAGAGATTTTGTGCATCTTACGGTAGCCCAAAGTCAGTCCCTGTTTAACAGAATTGATTATATTTTCCCATTAAACCGGGAACAGAAGGCTTTTTTTCACTCTACAGCTAATTAGGGGAGCATGTTTATTTATAATGCCACTAAGGGTAGAGCTGAAAATGGCCAATGCAGTGTTTATATTGGGGGCCAGATAAAATTGTTGCCGGTTAATATACTGTATCTTAAATCCTTTAGAAAGTTATCTGAATTAAACTTCTTGAACAATCTTTTTGTAATTACTTTACTGATGTTTGTAGGTTTAGGTAGGTTCCTAATGCTTACCACAATGTTATGATCACTGAGGTCATTGTACCAGACTGCCTCATGCAATATTTTGTGGGGTCTGTTAGTCAAGATTACATCTAACAAGGATCCTGAAAGTAGTTTTTTGCAGCAAGGCCTTGTAATTTCTGTTATGATCTGAGCCAGACCTAGCTCATCACAAAGATTTTTAAGGGGAATTGATTTAGCACTGAGCCAGTCAAGATTTAAATCCCCTAAAATTAATGTCTCATTAGCATTAACATCTAGGAGGTGGTGAAGGTAGGGCAAGATATCCATTCCTGCTGACGGTAGTCTGTAACAACCCAATATATTGATTGATTCACCAGCTGAGATGGATAATTTCAATGCTAACCATTCAAATTTTTTAGGTTGAAAGGTGGTTTCAATGACAGTGGCAGTAAATTTCTCATTTACATAGATAGCCACCCACCCCCTCTGGTGGCTCTATCGGTGCAAAAAAGGCAGTAAGATGGTAGCGCCAGGGCTTGATTTGTGACTGATTCTTTTAACCATGTTTCCATCAAAATTAGTATATCTGCCGATGTGTGAGAAACCCAAGCTTGCACTTCAGTTAGCTTCTTCTGAAGTCTGCATATGTTGATAAGCATCATCTTAAGACCATAGCTAAGGCATAGTCTGTAAGAGTTATTGATAATGCAGCCAGTCCAGGATTTAGTTCTACATTACAGGAGCAAAGGAGAAGCATAACAATTACTTGAAGGATCCAGGTTCTAGTTGAGATTGCATAAAGTTTGTATTGTTGTACCTGGTTACAATATAACCGATTTCTTATAAGAGGGAAAATAAGAGTGCAAAGTCACACAAAGAAGTACCATGACTTTAAGAATGATGGGATAGCTAGAGATCAGCAAGAGTGAAAGTGGGCTTGTCACATCATGGATTGGGACTGGTTAAGGTAAAGGGTTGGACTTGGAGGGGGAAGAGAGTGTGAGCTTTAGTTTGTATGTCAATAGAGTTAATGGAGTGGGACATAAATATTATGATTATAAAAATCATTGTGAGTGCAGCGTAGCAATAAAGTAAGGAAAGCAAGCAGAGCTGTGATCTAGGTAAAGAAAGATGGCTTATGTAACCAAAAGAATTTTCAGTTGCTCTTCGCTGTGGAATATACAATAGGAATTGCTGGGTGTAGCAAAGAAGAATTTTCAGTAAGTCATCACTGCGGAATGTATAGTGGAAACTGCAGGGTAACACATTAGATGAAAAGTCCTAGATACTGTTTCTTGATGCTACTTTAGTTGAATGAACTTATTAACTATGATAAAAAGTGTGCTCTTAGCTGCCCTTTGTGGTTAAGATAGATAAGAAGCTAATGAGGAACTAGGCACTTAGTATATTTCACCCTGTAGTCATGTGAGCATGAGTAGGTACTTAAGTAGGTGTCCAGATAGAGTGGGTGGGAGGAGTGTAGGCGGGGTTTGTCCTGTACCTTGTTGCTTGGGCTGGGAGGTCGAGCAGGCTTCTTGCTTGGGCAGGGAGGGAGAGCAAGCTTCCAATTTTTGGCCAAAATGCCAGAGCCACTGTTTCTCCACAGGAAATAAATAGAACCTCCACCCTCTGTGACAGGGAACACAATCTCCTCCCCACTTATTACTCAAATAAGCATGCAAATAAACAGCAAGGCAATTATGGCAAAATACATCAGCACTTGCAAATAAACAACCAATGGATTTATTTGGGGGTTGGAGAACAAGGTAGGGGGCAAGGGAAACAAAGGTAAAAATAAACCAAGACAGCAGTTCGCATTCACCCCCACCGTAAGGCGTATCTCAGCACCTCTCTCCTCACTGGTGCACCAGTTAACCCCACAGCCTCTCTAGGAGCTCCCAGTTACTGCTAGAGTGTGCACACAGATGCTGAGTTGAAGGCTTGTGATACTTGGACCTCGGTGAGGTACCATGTAAATTTGGTTGTTGGCTGCAGCTGCTGACTGACAAATTACACAGTTGGATGGACAGTAAAACAGTTGCTCCTGGTTGTAAGATGTAGCCGTGGGCTTGATTCTAAGGTCACATAGGAATGCCCAGAAAGTAGCTAGCTAGCTAAACAAAAGGAATGATAAGTTCTGTGGATAAAACTCAGTACTCATGACCTTTAGATAACAGGCTGGTGCTAATTCCATGGGGACGTCTCCCTTGCTTAGGTAGATGATGGCTGGATGTTTTTTTTTCCTGTAGGCTGGTAACAAGTGTGGTGGACCTCACCCATTCCCGGTGGCAAAGGGCATGGGCCTTAATGACTTTGAATGATGAGAGCTCTGTTCTGTAAGCTGGTTACTGATGCGGTGGACCCAACATGCTTCGGGTGGTGAGAGGTGTGGGCCATAATGCTTTGGATGATGATGATCTTCTTCACCCCACAAAGGGACTTGTCTTTGCCCCTTCCCCCCCAGGTAGGCAGTCACTCAGGACCTCAGCTGGTTCAATACCCTGCCCAAATAAAATCAAAACAGCAGCAGAAGGCAGTGGCTCTCCACCTTCCTGGATATAGAACAGCTTTCAAGGCAACCCCTGCTCTAATTCAGTGCTAGAGCCCAGGCTTGGCACTCTAGCTGCTTCAATCCTCTTTTACAGGGGTTTCAGGTCCATTCTGGACAAACATTTTAGTCAGACAGGAATAGCAAGTGAGACCTATTCACAAACGCTCTCCTTTCCTCTTCTCAGAGGTTTTTCTTCAGACAAATCTTCCCTATTTGCACGTCTCTCCCTTGTGCAGAAATCCAGGGATAAAATGTCAGTGGCTAGCATCTCTTGCATTATTCATTTGTGCTAAACCCCTGGCTCTCAGTGGCTGTGAGTTCCGGAGAAAAGCATACATACAAGTCTTGGGCCAGCTTGCAATTCAGAACTGTTTTCAGAGCTGCGCTCCAAATAGATGTCAGTTTCATGGGGTCAGGCTGTACTAATTTAGTTGTTTTGCAGAGGTGAACTAGTCTCTAAAATGATGTCGGTTTCCTAGGGACAGGATGTACTAAATTAGTTATTTTGCACTTTGTGCAGCTTTGAAAGCTGTTTGAAACTGAGCAACCTCTGTACTGTTTGTTCCCAGACCCTGAAGGCAGTCTAGGGGACAGTTGAGCAAAGAGAGGTGGTGGTGCACCAGCCATGATGAGAAGGGCACTGCAAAAACCTGCTGAACAAATGACAGTGTCCAGTCCAGATGGGTCCTGCAGCTGCAGTCTGAACTGGGACTGGGGTGAAAGAGTGGTACCAAGGAAGGCAGCAGCAGTGCTATGGAGAAAGACAAAGGCAAGCCCTCTTTTAGGCAAGGGTTACATTGTGTTTACCTTTTGAGCCATCAGAACCTCAGGCTGGGTCCCTCCACAATGCTTATATCCTCTGTCTGGAACTGGTGCTGGAGGCCAGGTGAAAAGGAGTTACTGTGGCCTTGTTCTTTTGCTGCATGCCACAGATGAAAGAGGGGATGCCCTTACACCTGAAGACAAATTGGAGGAGTCGCTGACATCATCACTGTAAACCGGACTGTAATTTCAGCTTGATTAAAAGTGTTTTAAAAAGATAAAGTGGCATTGAGCAGAAATAACCTATGTGAGAACGTGACAGGCATTGAACAGAATATAAACAAACATATGTCACCATCTTGTTGACCCTTGACCCCCACAATCAACCAACCAGAATGCCAGGAGTCCTAGTAAAGACTCAGGTACTGTAGGGGAACAGCAACAGAGTGCTTGGCATCCTTTGCCATCCACTGAGGGAGCCAGATTGTGAGTGACAAGCCTTTCAACAAATAAGAGACTGAGATGGGAGTGTGCTGTTCTGACCTTTACCCCAGCCTAGGAAGAGTTCAGGACAGTCCTTTCCAAGAGGTTGGAGAGAAGACAGGTGTAATCCCCCTGTTACCCAGGGTTACTAGAATCCCAGGAAGACCTAGTGGTAGGCAGGGAAGGCAGCTTGTGAAACTCCAGTTAAATGGATTTCACACTGTCTCGCTCTGTTCTTAGTCTCAGCTGAGACTGAGGGATGACATCACCATAGAACTATCGCAGCTGCATGAGCCACATTGGAATCTGCAGAAGGGAGTTAGATTAGAATGTTGGGAGTTTTGAACAGTCAGTAGTAGTTGGAGATTGTTGTGTGAGGAGCACAACAGTTCTGTGCACAGGCTCTTGAAGCCTCAGCTCTGAAATAGAGCTACTTTTAGGGAAAGGTGTGTGTTTCCACCTAAAGAGGGACACAGTAAGCTGTTCTTTAAGTGGTGGAGACCGCTGATACAGATCTCTGCTCCCCATCCCTCAGGGGATGGGGGTGGAAGGTTTTCGTGCTATTCCAGGGGCAACCCCCTGGCTGCTGATAGAGAAGAAGCTGCCTTATTTTTTCCGTGTGTGGGGTACAAGAAGATTTCAAGATTTGCCTGTGGAGCACCTGCAACTAAAGGGTGAGTTCTGCTCTTTCCAAAAGGCCCACGTTTCACCTGAACTGTGTTAAAGTGGGGATTGGACTACTGAAGTAGTGGGAGGCCTAGAATAATAGGCTTAGCCAAAGTAAAAGTATGTTCAAGTCCAACACAAGGAGAAAGTCAAGACATGTAGAGGCGATGTGATATACGTCTACCCTGTAATCTACATTGCCAAGCTTTCAGAAGAGTTGTTTAGTGTCCAGAGAAATGGCCGGGTATGGATTGTGGGAGCTGGAGGTGGGAGACCCCCCATCTTTAGTAACCAGGTCCAATTCTACGAATTTGCTCTGTGGATTTCTACTTTGCCTCATGCACTTGGACAGTGATGAGGGAAGTACCCAGATGTGGGATGGAAGGAAATTTCCCTTAAGGAGTCAAAGGCTCTAAGGTGGTTTGGGGAGCCACCAACAGAAAATTGGTTCACTGCCATATGGACCGCGATCAAGTGGCTGGCGGGGGAGCCAAGACAGGGAAAAAAAAAACAAGTAGTGTACAAGTCGGGCTGTGTACCCAAAGCTGCATGCAGGTCCGGACTGTGTGCCTGGTGGGTTCAGAGCCTGAGGGCTGAAATGTTGAAGAAGTGTTCTGTTGCTCTTATCTGCATTATCAGGAATGTAGCCCCGTGGGGGTCCATCTATGCTTTGTTTGTTCAGTTTGGATGTGAATAAAAGCCACACTTTAGAATCTCATTCCTGGTATTGGACATTACAGTTACTGCTTCCTGTGTTCGGATTGACTTGGGTGCCCCTGTGCAGAGTAGCCAAACCTAGGCCCCCTGTGCCGAGTAACCTAGTCCTCCCCGAACCCAGTCCCCACCAGGTACTGCTGTCAGCTTCAACAGCATACCACCAGTCATTTGCAAAAAGGCAGGGGTGAGGGCATTACAAAATGGAGGCAGCGCTTTGGATTTTTATTTTGGGAGGAAGGTGCTCGAACAAGGAGCTAGCGTTTTGGCTCTCTGGCAGTGGGTAGCCCAAAAAACTGAAGCAATTTAACTAGTGTGTTACTGTGTGCTGTGGTTCTTATGCTGCTGTTAAAATGCCAACTGTTTATCAAGGAGCGGTAAAGCTGAAAGAGTATGCCCGTGTCCTGCATCAAATATTTTACAGCGTTTTTGCCAGCTTTTAAAAAAACTGTGTGATAATGGAAAGTGTGGAAGACTAGGGGTAGCAACAGGAAAATTGTGCCCTGGACGTTGAAAATGCTTTTTAGTAAACTGAGAGACTTGCTGTGTTAATGGACATGCTAAATGGTTGAAATGGGCTCCCGCCGTGGCGTCAGTTCGAAGAAAAAAAAAAAGTGTTTTGCAGTTTAAATTTTCCTGCTCGACGATCGCCGTGAAGAGAAGAGCACTCGCGAGGGAAAAGATGCTCATTTGCATGGTGTCATGTGATTGGTGAGGCTGCCATCAGTCCCGCCCCCTAGCCAGCTCTACAGTGACTGCCCAGCATTCGAGAGGGAGTGTGAGAGGAGTACATGTACTGGCTTAGTGGAGGAGCCTTCGCGGTGATTAAAAAGCGCTGTAAAACTTTCAAAAATAGCCTTTGCTGTTTAAAATAGGGCTTAAACCGCATCTCGATCGATTGGATTGTAAGTGTGGTGATCAGAGAGATGATCGGCAGGACTGCCCACCCGTTTTCTTTCTGAGGCCTCCAAGACTGGCTGCAGGCCATTTTCCATCACAGCAAACAGCTACTGATAACAGTGAGTACCAACAGAAAAAGTTGCTCAAAACAGTGATTTTCTGCCAAAAGCCAGCTGAATATGTGTGTGCAGCAGTGTAGTCGCTTTGAAAATAAAGACTGTGTCAAGTTTTACCAGCAAGAGCAAGTCTGTTAAGCCATTGACTGTGAGCATAATATGAATTCAGCATCAGTTTAAAGTTTCAAAGCCAGAGAGAGAGAGACTGTGAGTTGTAACCAAATGTGCAGCATTAGTTACAGGCAATCCTGTGCTTGAAATCCTGAGGCTTTAATGACTGTGAGCTAAAGTAATGTTCTCAGCAAGTGAAAAGTCTGTGGCAAATCATGTAAATGTGTTAGAAAAAGAACAGTGCAAGTTTGTGCAGTTTGAGCAAAAGTTATCAGTAGTGTGTGTAAATCGGATGCGCAGTGGCTTGACCCAATTTCTGAATGTTGATGCACAGGAGTGCTGCCGCCGCCATTGCAGGGTGGGGTAGTAAAGTAAACACAGCAGCAGAGGAGCCATTTCAAAAGTAAAAGAAAGTGTTTAGTGATGTGGGACTTTCAGCAACAGTGAGCATTTGTTTGTTTTCCCTGCAGTTATGGCCTCAGGACCAGCCCGCTACCCGGATCATGCCCGGGCTGCAGTAACAGCAGCAGTAAATAGGTTAAGGGACATTGAAAGGTGTTATTATGGAGGACAACTGCCTTCTCATGTGGCGATTCCTGGATATCCAGTGCAAGTGTGTCAAATATGCTTAAATGCTGGAAGGGACGTCTTCATGGTACCTCACTGTTCGGGGTGCTTAGAGAAATATGGCTTGTTTAAAGTGCCCCAGATTCGTTTGGCTCCCACATGGACAAAATTTCAGGAATCTGTAGTTGGCAGCATACAGCACCAGGTGGAGCCTGTTGAAGAAGGCCACTCAGGGGAGTGTGGCACAAAGCTAGAGGGTGCAGGTTTAGAGACAGAACCAGATGCTGATATTTCGGATGCTGGATCGCAGAAGGATAATTCAGACAAAGCATCAGTAGACCCCTGGAGGGAGGGGCCTAGCCCAAGTCTCATAGGAGCAGATGAGATGAGGGAGGCCTTTGAGTGATGAGTGGATAGTTTCAGGAGTGAGGACAACTGCTCACTCCTGGACACAGATTCTCAGTGAGGAAGACGAAGAGGGGGAACCTGTGTGGCCTTGTGAAAAAGGAATGGGTACACAGCCTCAAGCTCTTGCCTCGGAGGAATGCATGGAAGAGAGTGGTGATGCCACTGCCCTGGCTGTGCAAGAAGAAGAAGTCAGGGATCCGTTTTTCATCTCGTTGAGGATGCGTAGCTGGCAGAACCAGGACTGGCCGCCCCCAAGCCAGGCTAGCGGTCTCAGGTTGACCAAAGCTAGTAAAGAGGAGAGACTGGTTCATAGGAAGGCGAATGAAATCTATGGAATGTCCTTTTCTACCTTTCCTCGGAGAGTCTTGGAGGAGATTGAGAACAGCAGGAAATCCTGGATCTGAGCCGAAGCAATGAAATGTGTGCATCCTGGTGCAAACAAGCATGTCAGAAACAGACTGTTTCATGAAAAATACACCCAGTGGAAGAGAGGCAGGACACTGTTTATGGACAGAGTGCGAATAGTGGACAGAGAGGGACGTGAAATCTCCCACTGTGTGAATTATGTTCGCCCAGACGGGGTAATAATTCAAGCTCCTGACCCCCGGTACTATTGGCCTCAGTGCAAGGACCTCCCTGCAAATGTGCCCGTGCCTACAAAATGGAGAGCCGAGCAGTGGTAGTCAATACTGCCACACCAACCTTTGCAGTGCCTTTGTTGATCCACCAGTATGGACATCTGGGACTCAGGTGCCCCACATTCATCAGTTCTACAGTGTACTGGCCTTTCCAGAATCCATTGACTGGCCCACCAGATGACTTCAGATCCAGAGAGGACACCAGCCCAGCTGTATCCTGATCCATCGCCTGATAATGGGATGACATCAGACCAGCTGTTTTCCTTTTTGTTCCTGTTCTAAGGTTCCATCTCCAGAGATGACATTATCCCAGCAGTTCCCAGATGTGCCCTTCTGTAGTTCCCAGAAGATGTCCGCCCAGCTGTATTGGAAGAAATGCTGCCAGGGAGAGTCTTCGGCTGAGGAGCAGGTCGGTGTGTCTTAATCCTTCTACAAGGGGCTGGTAAGTCCGAACTTTTCTATCCTTATGACATTGCAGTACACACCCTAAACTAGCAGACTCCAGAATGTGTGAACTGTCCTCAAAGACTCTCCCCTTTGGGACTTTGGCCTGCTAGAACTGTGCTTCACCAGGCTCTGGACCAGGAGAGACTCTTTAATGGACTAGCCTTTGGACACTGTGGTCACTAGATGGGACTTTTAGGGCACTCCATCCCCCAAATGTGTATTGTAAATAATGTCATTGTTTTCCTACTGTTTTCTAGTGTATATACTGTTTTTCTACCTTTTCTAAAAAACAATCTTTTGGGGATTCTCCAGTGTTTTGATGGTAGGGGTTTTAGGTAGACTGTGTATGCAGATCAGGAGTGTGTGTTGTCTTTCTTTTTTCTTGCAGGTGGTCCTGAAGAAGTTAGAATAGAAGACAAGAAGAGGAGGAGGAGGGGCTCATCAGAGTTCCTCACTAGTAATTTACTGTGTAATAATTTAAAGTACTGTTGTTGTTACTGTAGTAACCCTTTCCTTCCACAGGTGTGGTTGTGGGGGTAGAGAGGCAGTAATGTAATGTAATAGATGGTATTAGTTTCTTAGTGTGTGGTTGCAGGGTGCCCAACGTCGGGGAGGTCCCCGGGTAGTTTTTATTTTGGTGTGTTAAGTTAGAGGCAGACAGATTTTCCCTAGAGAGCTAGGGGGGATAGACAGGCTGTGGTCCTGAATGGCCATAGGGACTGCAGTGCTGAGCTATTAGGGCTATGCTCTGGACAATTCTAACAGAGCCACTAGGCAACCATAGTAAGTGGGTAGAGTAGAGGCTGATATGTCAACCACAGGCCTCTAGGCCCTTAGTGTTGCCTGCCTGTGCTCGCACATGGTAGGAGGGGTCTGATCACCCCACCTCTGCAGGTAGCACATAGGGTGGGATGGCCTAAGCCGGTTAAATAATGACTGTGGACAGTCATTTTCCTGGTTCAGGGTGAGTGTAACCCCCACTGTTACCCGGGGTTACTAGAATCCCAGTAAGACCTAGTGGTAGGCAGGGAAGGCAGCTCATGAAACTCCAGTTAAATGGATTTCACACTGTCTCACTCTGTTCTCAGTCTCAGCTGAGACTGAGAGATGACATCACCATAGAAATATCGCAGCTGCATGAGCCACATTGGAATCTGCAGAAGGGAGTTAGATTAGAATATTGGGAGTTTTGAACAGTCAGTAGTAGTTGGAGATTGTTGTGTGAGGAGCACAGCAGTTCTGTGCACAGGCTCTTGGAGCCTCAGCTCTGAAATAGAGCTACTTTTAGGGAAAGGTGTGTGTTTCCACCTAAAGAGGGACACAGTAAGCTGTTCTTTAAGTGATGAAGACCGCTGATGGGAGCTCATAGCCCCATCCCTCAGGGATGGGGTGGAAGGTTTGCTCATTCCAGGGGCAACCCCCTGGCTACTGCTAGAGAAGAAGCTGCCTTATTTTTTCCGTATGTGGGGTACAAGAAGATTTCAAGATTCGCCTGTGGGGCACCTACAACTAAAGGGTGAGTTCTGCTCTTTCCAAAGGACCCATGTTTCACCTGAACTGTATTAAAGTGGGGATTGGACTACTGAAGTAGTGGGAGGCCTAGAATAATAGGCTTAGCCAAAGTAAAAGTATGTTCAAGTCCAACACAAGGGGAAAGTCAAGACATGTAGAGGAGATGTGATATACGTCTACCCTGTAATCTACATTGCCAAGCTTCCAAAAGAGTTGTTTAGTGTCCAGAGAAATGGCCAGGTATGGATTGTGGGAGATGGAGATGGGAGACCCCCCCCCATCTTTAGTAACCAGGTCCACCTCTACGGATTTGCTCTGTGGATTTCTACTTTGCCTCATGCACTTGGACAGTGATGAGGGAAGTACCCAGACATGGGCTAGAAGGAAATTTCCCTTAAGGAGTCAAAGGCTCTAAGGTGGTTTGGGGAGCCACCAACAGAAAATTGGTTCATTGTCATATGGACCGCGATCAAGTGGCCGGCGGGGGAGCCGGGCCACGGGAAAAAAAAACAAGTAGTGTACAAGTTGGGCTGTGTACCCAAAGCTGCGTGCAAGTCTGGGCTGTGTGCCTGGTGGGTTCAGAGCCTGAGGGCTGAAATGTTGAAGAAGTGTTCTGTTGCTCTTATCTACATTACCAGGAATGTAGCCCCGTGGGGGTCCGTCTATGCTTTGTTTGTTCAGTTTGGATGTGAATAAAAGCCACAGTTCAGGATCTCATTCCTGGCATTCGACACTACAGTTATTGCTTCCTGTGTTTGGATCTACTTGGGTGCCCCTGTGCAGAGTAGCCAAACCTAGGCCCCCTGTGCCGAGTAACCTAGTCCTCCCCCGAATCCAGTCCCCACCAGGTACTGCTGTCAGCTTCAACAGCATCCCACCTGTCATTTGCAAAAAGGCAGGGGTGAGGGCATTACACAGGTATTGAGGAGGAGCACTGAGGGCCTAGCCAGGCCACAGAGCCAGAGATCCTGGTGTGAGCTTAATTTGGCTAGTGGGAGTCCCATCTGAACTGAGAAAGTGGTGTGAGTGTTTAAAAGCTGTGAAAAGACTGAATCTGATGAAGCCATCTGTAGGCCTGCCAAAATCATAGGTAGAAAAAAACTATTATAACCTGTTTAGTGTGCCAAGGGAGGAGGTGGTCATGAGACTGGCTCTGGGTAATGGTACCCAAAATAGAGTGAGTGCCCACTGGAGAAAGGCAGGGTAGCTCCTTGGTCCTGGCTGTTCTGAATTTGCCATACTGCCATGTACTGCTGATCAAAGAGAAGAGAGAACTTTGATACAGTGCTCAGGCCTAGTCTTGGTCTACATCCACCGTCCCCCTGCTGGTGTCACATCTGCTGGCCAGAACTGTCTGATGTTGTCTTCAATGCGATACAGGACATCTGAGTACTGGCCTGCCAGCCAGAAACCTCTGCTGCTGAATTTTCCCTGTTGGAATACAATTTTGTGTTGGATTTCCCAGTTGGATTACAAATGGTATTAATAGAAAGTGCTAGCCTGAAGTCAGTTGGGTGGGGTAAAGCAAGCATGCATATCTGTAAGTGTGCCAATGTAGGATCCTGGGCACTACATCATCAGGCCTGCAGCGGTGCATGATCTACCTGGGTACCCAGTAGTCAGAATAGAACTGCAGTTAAAAAGTGTAATTGACGAATGTGTGTTGAACCTGTGGGGATTTGTTACTGAGAGTAGCCAGAGGCTCGACAGTACAGTAGGCCTTATCTGAAATCTTGTGAGTAGGTGTTAGGAGGCCTAATAAACCATCTCTGCAGAGAGGCCTGGACATTTAAAATCGCATTGCTTGGGGTGACCACTAAAAGCATTGGATGTGGTAATCCTGTTGTTATTGCCTAAAATCACTGATAGACCAGTTTTGCACTGCCCCTATTTTCTTCACAGGACTTGTGCTGCAGACAAATAAAGTCCTGTTGTTAATTTCTGAGAATTGGTGTTTGAGCATATTATTAGTGATCTACTCTAACTGGTACTAAAGTGAAGTGTGGTTATTAGTACTAGTGAGTCTGAGGGTGGTGTCTGAAAGCTATTAGGGAGCTGGGTTGGTACTGCATCCCAAGTGTCAGTATTGTACCTGTTACGAGGTCCACTATTTCTTTATCTGGGTGGAGGCACCATGCTGTTCCCCTTGTTCTCCTTTGGAAACAACCCCCCACCTGAGGAGTTTAATGACCCCAGGCCCCTCAACCTCACTTGGCCCCCATGGGTGTAAGACAGGGGTAGTAACTGAGAAGTAACATCCATAACATCTGCATGGTGACCCGGTTACAGATATTTTTATTGTACTGCTCTGTAATTCCTAGATGCCTGGCTCTTGTTTATGCAGTAACTGCTATCTTTGCCTTCGTAGGTACTGGAAATGGTATTGGTCATGGTTGGCCTTTTGCCAGCCCACAGTGAGACTGAGCTTGAACCTTTGAGATCTCAGAAACCAGAAGCATCTGAAGACAGAGGTTCACACAAGTCTGCCCTTTCCTCGGCAGCACAAATGGCCCAGAGGAGACAAACCAGAGGTAGAATACTTCATCTTCTCCTGTAAATTAACTTTTTTCCAGTGTAATGTCCATTAGATAGCCTACAGGGGTTTGAGCCCTAGTGGACTGTAGCCTATTTAAGACAAGTTGATCAAGTGAAGCCATTGGCGATGCTGCCAAACATAACACCGGTACTCAGACTGAGATTGCAAAATGTAAGCTACAGTTCATCACCTAATGTTAAAGCAGCAGTGCAATGAACAGTTTTTTTTCCAAAAAAGCTAGTTTCAGCTACCATTAAGAAACATATTAGCATACCTGTCAAACGTACTTGTAGGTACCTCCTATGCTGTGCACCATCATTTTTTTTTCAGTCCTAATCCTTGGCAGGTCTACAATGCTGTTTCTATGCAAAATGTGGTGGCCATCTTTTTTATTGAGAAAAAGACTCAATTAAAACATTTATAAAATTCTCATATTTTGGTGACAAATGGTTTGATACCTTTTATTGGACCAACATAGATGTAACAAAAGAAAACAGTGCTTAAGCTTTTGGACCAACTAAGTCCTTCCTTGAAAGCTTATGGCAGTTGTTTGGTAAGTCATATACTATTAACACCCGGTTCATACAGAAATAAAAACAGAAGGAACCCATGTGTCCCTGGATCTGTTCTCACAAGGACCAATATGGCAACAGACTATGTCTGTGTGTCATATTTTGGTGGAATTAGAAAATTGTACCAGAATAAAACTGTAAGATGCCTGGAAACTTTTATAGTAAAAAAAGGCAGGGTCCGGAGTTTTGCTCAGTTTCATTGCACTGCTGCCTTAATGAAGCCTCCGTCTTGTTAATTTCGTCAACTATAAGTCACAGGAAATATTTTTTTTTCTCTTAACAGTCATCACTGGTCACAATGGTGAGGTAGTAACTTAGGGCCTGTACATAGCAGTTTTTAGTTATTACTTTTTCTCTCCTCCTACCGCCGGTTTGTATTAGGAGGGCATCCCCAGCCCCGTCCCCCAGCATCCACCAGCCGGCGCTGACTTGGCCCCAGGGCTTACACACCACGGCGGGGTTGACGGGGAATTTAACTCCCCCACCAAGGACTGGATTAGGTGGCCAGTGCCGTGGCTAGCCAGGGGCAGAGACTGTGAGGCGCCCTCCACCATTCTGCATGGCAGTAACTTTTTTTCTCTTGTTCTCCCAGGAGTCGGGACCATGCCATGACATCAGCAGAGTGAAGCATGCACGCGTTCGCACGCGCTTCCTCCAGACATCTGGCCCAACTCCTCCCCTACTTGTGGTGTGGTGCCCTGTCCTCCAGCCTCCGCCGGGGGGGTGAACAAGCGCCGACCACCTAGAACCCCCATCCCCGGAGAAGGAGAGCAGTCCATCAGACGCTCAATCCTTCTCCTCCCCTGCCGACCCCCGACGGCTCGTGCTCATTCCCGAACATGGGTCGCCGGCCTAGTGCCAGGTAAGGCACCAGCGCCTCACCCCTCAGTGCCACCGGGCTGGCTACATAACAGTGTTAAAACAAGACTTACTTGAGGTCTTTTGAGCATCCACACTGTGATCACACACTATACTGCACCATCTGAGTTCGCAAGAACCATAGCATAAGAGTAAGCCATTGTGGGTGCTGCAGTGTGTAACCCCTCTCTACAGGATAGGGATCATTTGGAGAGTGTGCCAACACTGCCCCCCCCCCCGTCTCCTGTTGTGCAGTGGGGAACCAGCAGCTAATGAGACTCTTGGAATTCATAGTATGTTGGGTTAAATATTGTGGACTCCATTGGTGTCGCTATGTTGTGACCCACTGACCTCTGAGGCAGCCAGTTGAAGGAGTTCCCAATCTACTTTCCCCTGCAAGCCTCTAAGAGAAGTTGGAACAGTAACTGCACTTTTTCTAACAACTGGAATCCAACAATAATGCCAATTTAAGTTGTGCTTACACAGCCACGGAGCTCTTGCATTTGTGTTGCTCCCATCCCACTGTGCTGGCTGCTCCACTAACAGTTTAGTGTTTACACAGCTGGCCCTCGCAGTGCTGCTGGTCACTCTGAGGAGGGGCTGTAAATCCAGTAGAGGATGTTGAGAGACACTGGGAAAGAAGGCTTCCCATTGGAGTGAGCACATCCAAGAGCTTACAATGCCAATTAACACCCTCGCTCCAACGCGGGTACCCACAATCGAGCCGCAGCAGAAAAGGGATCCAAAGCACATTTAAGGTGCTCTGAAAAGAGTCTTCAAAGCCTATTTTGTAGCGCATCAACCTGCGCGCATGGGTTGCTGCACTCCAAAGTCGGCGGTGTAAACAAGTCTAAAGTGCATCATCTCCATGCTGAGTGGTGACCCATAGAAATGGAACTTATGCTAATTTTAAAATTTAGAACACAGTTTAAACTCGGCAGTATGGTCAAACACCCCCCTACTGGCTTAACACCAGATTAGTTTCTCCTCCTAAAGAGAGCAGTTGCCTTAAAGACATTTCTCGCCTCCTGGTCTACTTTTAAGTTGCAGTATTGTTCTTTATTATTTTACATTTACAAGTTGTTTTTCAATACTCTGCATTCGTTAGGGTATTTATTCATTTGAAGTAAAACTCACAGTTTCTCCAGTTCCCAATCAGTTCCCAAGAACTGGAAAATGCTGCACTGCAACACAGTTCCCACCTGAGGGAACTGACTGAGTTTTGCTCTAATAATAAGTACCACTTTCATTTTTTACCACACAAATAGCTTTTTTTTTTTTTTTTACTTTTCTGCTCTAAGGCTAAAAGTGGGATGTACCCTACTTCTGCCCCTGGTGCTCCACATGATGCCCCACCCACCCACCCAGACTGGGAGGCCTATGACTTACCTCTCATGGCAGGGCTCCTCAGAGGGAGAGAGCAATATCAGCCTTGGGAACCAGGCTGAGACCCTCGCCGTGTCATTTGGGCTGATGGAGGTTGTGCCCTAGGGCTTCATGCTGCACTTCCTGAGAGATTTTCTTGGTTACCCCAATGGGGGTGCAGCTGTGCAATGATAACAGGTGCTGCTGTGTATGCTGATGATAGCAGTCAACTACCATTACTGCCCCTCTCTCGTCCCTCGTAGGGCCCTGACTGCTGAACTCCCAGTCTTCACTAGAGTCAGTCCGATGCTGAGCAGCACAGCCCCCACCCCCCACCCCCAGAGGAGAGCTCTTCACTAGGAGTCGGTCTGATGCTGAGCAGCACAGCCCCCACCCCCACCCCCTAGAGGACAGCTCTTCACCAGGAGTCAGTCCGATGCTGAGCAGCACAGACCCCCACCCCACCCCCAGAGGAGAGCTCTTCACTAGGAGTCAGTCCGATGCTGAGCAGCACAGACCCCCACCCCACCCCTAGAGGAGAGCTCTTCACTAGAGTCAGTCTGATGCTGAGCAGCACAGCCCCCCACCCCACCCCCTAGAGGAGAGCTCTGCCACTAAGGAGTCAGTCCGATGCTGAGCAGCACAGCCCCCACCCCAACCTCTAGAGGAGAGCAGTCCTGTGGATGCTCATCCTACCTCCCTGGCTGGCTCTCTGATGCTCTGGACTCTTTCCTGAACCCGGATCATCAGTCACAAGCAGTAGTGCTACTGCTGCATCAGTGGGCCAGCTATAAATAGCAGTTTTGAGCATGAAAGTGATGATGATGATGATAAATTACACTGAAGTGTGCTTTTGTACAAAAAAAACAGTATTTTCAGATAGGGTTAGCTATCCCACACAGGTTCTTCTCTAACAGGTTTGAGCTAAACATGTTACTGAGACAGAAGTAGATCATGGACACCAGGGAATGGGGACATTGGGTACTAGGACCAAGAGGGGGGACTTCACTATGCACATATATATAATTCTGAATATTTGTCCCACAAGTACTGTATCACTATGCAAAGATGCAGAGTGTTACAGTGCTTGGGAACAGCAGGCCCTGACTGGCCTCAGAAATCAGTGGTGGATATGTGATGGCCGCTATCACTGGGATCAGGCCAGCTGGAGGGTTGGAGGAATGACAGGGGTGTCATTGTACTCCAGAGAGTTTACAGCTGGGAAAGGGGAGCATCAGATATCTGAACAGTGGAGTTACTAGACCACCACAGAGGATTTTTTTCTCATTCTAGCAGGGCCTGGAGTGGGGGTTGGGGGGGAAGTACCACAAGACTACCAGGGATACAATATATTATTCTTATATAGGGTGAGAGGGGAGGGACCACTAGACTGCTAGGGATATGTTTTGATTTAAGACCAGCATTGTAATTAGGTGCAGGAGGGGGGAACACTAGACTGCCAGGGATATATTTTGCTATAAAATTGGCACTGGAATTGGATGCAGGAGAGGGAACATTAGAATGACAGGGATGCCTGTTTGAGGGAGGGGGACCGGACCACACATCATAGGCAGGACAGTCCTCAATGCAGTTTTCTTCAGAGCACTACAGTAATGGCGGATGCCACATGGAATCCTATATGTTTTACTGATATGTTTATCTGGCGTATTTCTCTTACAGGAATGTTTCTTACTGCTGCTGAGATATTCTGAACTCCTTTTGTTTTACCGGAGAGACAGTACTGGGATAAAGTTTAATTTAATCATGGTATTACCCCAACAGTCAGTGTCAACTTTAAGTCCCTGAAATACCCTGTTGTACGTTAAACTGTTGCTGTTATAAACTCTGATTTGTTTTATATTCATAATTCTACATACTTTTGGTAGAACTCTAGTTTAAAAGTTGAGATAAATAGATACTACATTTTTTGTAAGTGATGGTAGTACTTTGTTGTGCCGTGAAGGAGGAGGAGTGTTAACCTTTTTTGAATTATACTCACATGTTCAGGTTGGGAACCACTTCAACTTTTTAGTTGAATATAAACTTTTGTGGACTTCTTTACTGGTGTGATTGCCTCACTCTTGACTCTTGCATGGTGTAGCTTTGTCGGGAACTATTCTATGGAGTCTGATCAAAATACCCCCTACTCCTTACAGCAGACTTCCTAGGCATATCCTATATATTGTCTTCCATGGATGGCTCCTTGCTTTTAGTTTTGCATGCCTGTAGGAGGTATCAAGAGTATGTTGTTGTTTTATGGAGTAAACAAAAAAATATATAAGTTGAAAAGGAAAAAAAGGTCATTTTATATTTACTGGTAGCATGTATTTAAGTAAAACAAAGTTCCAAAGACCTACAGTATTGCAGGGTTGTGCCAATGGACTTTTTTTGTTTTTGCTGCAGCTCCTTTTCCCATCTGTCAGGCCTACACTACTTTGAGGATGCCATTTTGTTCCACGGGGCCCAAACCACAGAACAGTTTCTCCCATTCTGTGTCCATGACAAAAATCTGTTGTGTACACGGCCCTCATCAGCCCATACTGGAAAGTTGAGGTTTGAGCCACACAAAGTCACTATCTTGAGTGCAAGTTAGCATAAGGTCCTAACTATGTAGTATTCGAATACATTCTGAGCACAATATGAGTGCCCAAAACTTGTTTGAACATAGCTCCCTAGAGCACAGCCCTAACCAAGCCATGACAGGGGCACTCAGTACAAAGTCAAGGATCCTGTTCTCAGGCTTCTGTTCTTTATGATACAGCAATTGGGAGATATATACAAAACACTGAGAAATAGAAACAGAATTGTGTGTAAATGTGCTCTTCATCGTATTTCCAGAGATGTCCCAGGATGCTGAGACACAGAATTAAATTCTTAGTACAATGTTCTTTCAATGCACTGCTTCTTTTGTGTAGGAGAAGCATAGTCTGCTGAATGTAGTGTGATTGTGTTGTGTGCTGGGAGTCAGAACTGATGGGTTAAAGGTGCTATAATCGGCCTTTAAGCATTGTAATAACTTGTTCCATGCTACAAAGAACATATTTTATGTACATATACATTTAAATGTCAGTGTGGTCCAGCTCCAACATACTTATCAGAACTACTTCATCACCATCTTCCAGTTTGTGAACTTCACTTCATTTATGGTCTCCGCTCAGTGTTCCTGCTACCAAACTTGTCACTTTTGGTGACAGAGCCTTTTCTGTTTCTAGTCCCTGTCCCTGGAATGGTCCCCCACTGGCAATCCATGCATGTTTTGATCTTAAATTATTCAAAATAAACTGACAGACTCACCTTTTTCATCATGCTTTTGACACACCCTGACTACTTAATTGTATTTCTACCTGTACAGTGGCAGCACTTTGGATATTGGGTTTATGATTGTTATTTTATTGAAGTGCTGAAATAAATATCTTCTAAAGTAAGCTTTCTTTCTCCCAGTAAAAGGAAAAGATTTCAAGGACAAAGCTGATCGAGTTAAATGGAAGAGCCTCCAAAGCCATGTTGTTGACAGTAGCAAGTTCATGGAACTGATACAAAAGTAAGTGGCTGACAATATAAAGAACCTCTTCTCTGCACTTGGGCTGCATTATAACAGAGTGTACTCATTTGCATCTTTATCAAGAGCCAGATATTTAATATTGGAAATGTAATTAAGATAACTGTTACACTGTAATTACCGAAACTTCTGACATGGGAACTCAGATGAGTTGCATGCACCAGCGTTAGGGTGCCATGTCACTAGGGCACCAAATGGCATTGTCGTCATCCACTCTTTTTGTGGGGCACTGTGCCTCCCGTGCTCCCCACACCCCTTAACTATAGATTATAACTCCAGGGGGAGCAGACCTCGGGGAGGGGCAGCACAGTCAGGTTTTGGCATTGTGGTGACTTGCAGCCCTGAAGGGCTGCAGTGGTTGCATTCACGATGAGTACAAATGGAGCCTGTTGAGTAACATAATAAAAACTCTGTCACAATACATAATACTAAAATAATATGTGAATGCTCCAAATGAGGTTTTACTATTGCTTGTGATGTCCTTGGTACCTATCCTTTCATAAGAAAAATGTCTCTTTGTCCCAGGTTGCCCCTGTAGGTATTTCTCATCTTACACTCAGTTACCAAGGAATAAATAAACATCTGTAGCATCTTCTAGGCTCCTGTATTAAAACTGAATGCAATGAGATTAGATACAATTTAATCCATCAGGGAATTAGTAGAAAACTAATCCTGATAGAAGGCATCATCATAACATCAGCATCTTTACTGGTCTACACAACATGATAGAATTAATTTGTACAGTGGAATGATCGGGTTTACTGCTTCAAAAAGCAAATGTACACATTTATTTGAAGCTACAGTACATGACAAGTGAAGCAACTAATGGAGTGGCAAATGCAGATTTGATTTGAAGTTGCTGTCTCTTCTGCTGTCTCCACAAGTAAACAGGCAGCTAGTGAAGACTCTTCATATTAAGGTCTGCCCATGTAAATAAAAGAGTAACATTCTTTCTAAAATCGGGGATCACTCTTCATTGCCTGCAGAGTTCAGAGACTTCCGTGTCAAAGCTTCCATTCTATGCTAAATTGTTCTTACTTCCTTTCATATATTTTTAATCTTTTAGTGTAATAGTAGCAACATGTAACAATTCAACATGTTTCCTTCCAAGTGCCAGACTTCAGTTCAGGTTTATATATATATTGGCACAGTGTTTTAGGACACACACACACTCATTAATATATTTCATAAATCATTTTAAACATCACTCGAGTGCATCTTCAGTCTTAGTTAAGCATTTTGTAACAGCATGATTACTTTTTGTTTGCACTTAATGATATCTGCAGCGTACTTTGCCTTACTGAGACTATTATGATGTAATTATTCTGATACAAATTATTGCTGTTATGGTCTGATCCCTCTTGGAATTAAGACATATACTGTATCTCAATGATGCTGTGTTGTAGCAAGCTAAATTAAAATTAAACTTGAGTTCTGCCACATTCTGGCCAAGACAGATTGAGAATATTGTGGTAATACTGATCAGAGCCTAACTAAGTAATAAAGCATGACAGGGTATGCATTGTGCTAGGATAATGGTACACATTGGGTAAGCTGACATACAGGGCCAAACACCAAGTGCTTCCAACACTCTAGAAGTGCCATTATCCCACACAATGCATACCCTGGAATAGCTTATTGCAATTGTGAAATAGGTCAATTGACAATAGTAAAACATTATTTTTCAAAGGGGAAACAATAAAAAAATACCAAAGAGGAAAAAAGGGACTTATTTAGAACATGTTGTGTTGGTTGTTGGCCAGTAGGTGGTGCCAATTCTGCATAAATATGTCCAGGAGAAAGTATGGGCAGCAGCACTGAGCACAGTAAGGGCATAACTTTGTGCAATAGCTAGAGAGGAAGGCAAAATGTCACTGAATGCGCCAAAGTTAATGGCAGGGAGCAGGGCAAAAAAACATACCGCAGAGCAGTTTTCGAATGAGAGCTCATTAGCACAATGTCAGTTCATGATATGCTGCACTTAACATCAATGAAACCACAACCCTCAACCCAAAAACCATTGCAGATACCTTTAACAAAGCCTTTATCGACCTCAGCGCTGTCCTACCACAGGACTACTTCAAAGATGGTGAAGACCCTCTGTCTGCAATGAACACTACTCCCACCAGCTCCCCCCACTTCTACTTCAAAGCAGTCAAGGCTCATCAAGTACGCAAATATGTTACCAAAGCCCTTGGTAAATCAAGATTCAATAATGACTCCCCCAATCTCAAAATCCTGTCTCTCACATTTGATGAAGTGCTTAGTCCTCTGACCAGAATTTTCAACCTCTCCCTCAGCCTTAGCCAGTTCCCGAACAGATGGAAATCTGCCACTGTCACCTCAATCCATAAAAGTGGTGACAAAACTGCCCACGATAACTACAGACCCATCTCCCTACTACCCCCACTGTCCAAGGCACTAGAACGCATTGTATTGGACCAGCTCACAGAATACCTGGATACATACAACATCCTGTGCAAGCAACAACACGGGTTCCACAATGGTCACAGCACCTCCACAGCCCTACTTGAATTCACCAGCGCAATCCACAATGCACTTGACCCCGGTGAACTACTAGGCTCAATCTACATTGACTTAACTAAAGCCTTCGACACCATCAATCACCGCCTCCTGCTTGTCCAGCTTCAGAACACTGGGCTGTCAACCGACTCCATTGGCTGGTTTAAGAGCTACCTTGAAGAACGATCCCAAACAGTAAGAATCTCTGATATACTCTCAGACCCTAGACCGGTCCGCTCGGGAGTCTCCCAGGGCTCCATTCTGGGACCCCTCCTCTTCAGCCTATTCTTAAACTCACTACCAGACAGCTGCCCAGAACAAATAATTCTCTACGTCGACGATGCTGTGATCCTCACCTCGGACTCTGATCCAATCCAATTACAAAATAAACTTCAGTGGGCCTTCTCCTCCATTGAATCCTGGTTCCTAAATCATAAACTGCTTCTCAATCAGAAAAAACAAGTCTATGGTCTTCTGCAACCCCACAACAAAAACAAACAACTCCACCTCTCCATTGCAACCGAACAAGGAGCCAACCTAGAGCAAACACAATCGTTCAAATACCTTGGCATCACCCTTGATCCCCATCTCTCATACGCTGTCCATATCAACAATGTTGCAAAGTCTGCCAATACGAGGTTAGGCATATTATTCCGGTGCAGGAAACACCTAACCCCAGAAGCACTGTCAGTGGCCTTCCAAAGCTCCATCGTCAGCATCATAGACTATGGTCTTATCATATATGGGTCTGCATCTACCACTGTTCTCAAATGTATCGCGACCTCCTGGAATAAGGCCTGTCGTCTCATCACTGGCTCACATCACTGTACCCACACATGTGACCTTTGTTCCCAATCAGGATGGCTTCAACTGGACAAACACATAAAATACCAAACCTGCATCACAGCCAAGAAAATTATAATGGGGCTTGCCCCACCTGGTATCTGTGCCCTCCTTAAGCCTAGACATAGGATTGTCACTACAAGGAGATCCAATTCCCATCTACTACATATCCCACAATGTCGCACGACCCAAGGACAAAGATCATTCACCTATCGGGCATCCAACTGGCTCAACTCTCTTGGCAGCGACATAGCGACTGCTCCAACACTCGGCCTCTTCAAGTCCAAGCTGCGCCTCTCACTGCTTGTATCCTGCAATTGCCCATCTTAACATTTTCACTGTTCCAGCTGCACATGCCCCAGCACCCAGCACATACAATCAGTCTTTGCACCCCTAGCACCTTACCTGTCATATTCCCTTGACAAGGCCCCATGGCTGCACTGTCTCCCACCCTCGCCCACCTCCCCCCCATATCTCCACTCCTGCCCCTGCCCCAACCACCTCCTGTACTCCCCCTTACCCCCTGCACTTCCTACCCCCTCGATCTCCTACCTCCTTCCCTCACCCACCCACCCCTGCTTCCCTTGTCTTGCTCATAGCTTAAGTCTTTGTACTGGTTATTACATGTCTGTAAGTCAATGACTATATGTTTGTAACTAAAAATGATGACTGTTGCACACGCTGATGTGGAACCTTTGTAAAAGAGCCTCGGCTCAAAAGTATTGTAATCCTAGATTGAAATAAATAAATAAATAAAAATAACAGACCCAGAGGGACCTTTTATTGATGCCACTCAGTCAGCGGTAACATCAGCCATGTTAGTAGGGCCTGTTAGTTGTACCACACAATCGACGGCTGCTCGTGGACCTGTCAGAGCATTTTATGTATGATGGGCAGTCATCATCTTACCTTACTCTGACCAATGAGGGGCCATTTAAGTCAAATCACAATCAGCAGCAGTTGAAGAGAGCCCAGTAAGGGCAATTATATTTTTTTAGAAGGACAATAGGACTGGATGATGTGCCAGGACTAGAGGAGTTGTACTTTGCAGCAGGATTCCTGACAAGACAGAGGTACAAAAATGATGGGATTGGCAAAACAACTGGGTGGAAAAGAGCAATAAATGAAAAAACATACAGAATGGGACGGGCAGCAAGGTTTAACTGACATTGGGGCTATATTTTTAAATGGGAGACTTTTAAAATGATGCTGCATCGTTTTAACTACTCAGTTAAGTGAATTAATGTCTGGGCAGCTGTGCTTGCTGTGGGTGTTTAGGGCTCAAATTGTGATAGCATAGTGGTTCTGTGGGTAAAGAGGTTGAAATAGGTGACAAGACATACTCCCATGTGACGGGTTCCATGGTCCTCAGCCAATTAGGTTTCTAGATTTTTCTTATTCATTTCACAATTATTTTAATCAAGTGACAAATTCTTTAGATATTAAACACAGAATAATGGATCGGTAGATGTGTATAACGAGAATTTTGCACACACCAAAGGTGTGGGATGATACATAAATCCCGAGAGTGAAACTCGAGAGGTATATAAAAGCATCCTACACTGAGGGTGTATGTAAAATTTGAGTTTTGCACACCTACCCATGCATTGTTTTATATAATTGTTGTGTTCCGTTTTTTGCCCTTGAGGATTACAAATTAAAATGGTTTCTGCATTAGGAAAAAAATGATAGAAATAGAATTGGTTCCTGTATATTCAGTAAATCTTTATTTTTTGAAACAGACTACGTTACCTCATTTTGGTACGTAAACTCATGAAAGTGTCAATTTGAGGGGGCATGGCCAACAGCCGAGCTTGTAGAAGCTTTTCAACAGAGCTCTCTTAAAGCAACCCATCTTTGCCAAATTATTGGGGAAAAAAACACTGGCAGTATAATAAAAATCTAAGAGTCAGATAGCAGACAATCTCCTGATCAAAACAGTACATTTCTGGCATCATAATTCAGCTGGACGTTGGAGCTATGGGCAGAACTAATCAAGCGGCTACAGGAGGAGAAGGAGCTTGACAAAAAGAACCGAAGCAGACTACCAGCATGGACCCGAGACCGGGGCGGGGGATGACATCTCACCCCCAGCCCTCTAATGCAGCGCTACTGAAAGTGATCCAAAGACTGGATCAAAAGCTGGAAGATTTCACCTCACAATTTAAAATTCTGGACACTAAAGGGGGCATATTGGAAGAAGCCACTAAATCAGCATCTACAGCAGCGGCTTCAGCGATGATGGTGTCCACAGGCCTGACGAAGGAAAATGTGGTGCTCCAATGATGGCTAGAAAATTTGGACAATGCTGCTCGAGCTGCTTATGTAAGGATCTAAGGAATACTGGAGGGTGCCAAAAGAGAAGATCCTTTGCCTTTCTTACATACTTTTTTCAATGATGTACTGCAACTTCAGGAAACGGTTACCATTTTAAAGGCCTATAAAGTCAGTCCACGTGGTGGGCGGAACCACGCAGCAACAAACCAGCCATTACCCCCGAACTCTCCTCGTGGTGCTGGGATCAGTGAAAGACAGAGATCTGATAATTACTATGGCCAAACAACAGGCACCACTGGACTGGGATGATATCACAGTTCACATTTTTCCTGACCTAAGTTTTGCTACAATGTGCTGCCTACGGGGAGAAATCGTATCAATATGCTGAACCTGAAGGGGCAACTAAACTACTGGATCATATAGAAAAGGAATTCCAGGCAAAAGGAGAAAACTCTGACAATGACTCTGGGGACAGCGAGTAGTGACTGAAGGGGCTTAGTCCTGTGGACATGTCTGTTAGCCATGGAAAGTCTCGATTGATCTACTGTTATACCCAGCCATAAAATAGTATAGTGGGTTAATACTGAACTATTGTTCTCTATTAGAGGTGGTGCTAGGGTACAGTGGACTGACCTCATATGGCTTTCTTCCAAAGCACCTTTCATCATTGTTAGCCGGGTGTTTATGGAGCTACTCGACTGTTGGTCTGTGCAGAGCACAACTCAGCACTTTGGGTTGTAAATACTCTGCTGGAACTCTGCATTTACAGTTTAACAACTGAAAGCAGCTTAAAATAATGTTAGTGGTTAGTTGACTCTATTATAGAGTTGTTATCATGGGAGCTGGATGGGCTACGGCTTGGTAGGGAATTCTGTTTAATCTTACAAATGTTTAATGAAGATGGATAAGGGATATTCTTCCCACATAAAGGATGTTTGCTAATATTAAATATGATGTGATGGCATTCCTTGTTCATGGCAGTACTGGCCTGTTACTATTCTGATATTGGAAAATGTCAGTAATATATAGGTTTACCTCCTCGTTTTGTAACATCATTTAGGGCCTTTTTATCTCCTTACTGTAACCATACTGACATGCGCTACTTGTAATGAAAATGTTATTTCTGAATCCTACCTAAGAGGGTAGTGTACTGTGTATCACACCCAGCTAAACTAAGAAAAATAAAGTACAAAAAAAGCGTTAATTTGAAAGCATTTTAAACATGAAACTGTTCAGAACTCACAGAAAACAGCACAACTAACTTTAAAGTCAGTGTCCCCTAAAACAAGATTTATTAGCTTAGAGATAAAACTTTTAAAGCGTTAGCATTATTTAACTACTGAAAACAGACTTTAAAGTCTTTTTGTTTTTGAATTGCTTTTAAATCCACTTGTAAAACCAAACCAAATGAGTTTCCTGTAGGTCCCCTAGTTATCATATGTTGTTTCACTCTGTCTCCCAAGGCTCGTCTGAGAAGTAACCTGGTTGGATAGAAACCAAATTTCAATCCATTATACCAGTGAATTTAAAACCTGTTGAAAAAAACAAAAAAGAAAGACTCAATAAAATCAGTTTTCAGTAAATGTCGCTAACACTTTGAAAAGTTTATGTCTGAGCTACAAAATGTTGTTCTGGGTGACACGGAATTCAAAGCTACTTGTGCTGCGGTTGTGCCATTTTCTGAGAGTTCGGCACAGTGTCACACATACTAAGTAGGGCTTTCATTTCAATTGCTTTTTCTGATTTGTGTCTTTCTTTATGTTTTTTTAATGTCACTCATGGTTCCAGAAACCTAAAGACAGACAATATTTATGAGGTGACCAAGAAGTGAGCGGTGAGTGTTTCAAGGGGTTTCAGAGTGCTGCAGAACAGTGACTATGTACAAGGACAACTGCGGCTTGTAGATTTCTCATGGAAAAAAGCCAGCACATGTTTACTGTTGTAACCAGCTGGTTAAAATGGCAAATTATAACTTGCTTTCTGTATGGGGGAAAAACCCAGTTATTATACTTTATATAGAATAATACATGGGGTGTCATGTAGAACAATAATTTTATAGACACCCAAGGTGTGGTATATGACATAACCCCTAAGAGTAATGCTTGAGAGGTTTATAAAAGCATCCCACACCAAAGTTAAAATTCAAGTTTTACACACCACCATGTCTTGTTTCATATATATATATATATATATATATATATATAATGGCCTTTTCTGAAATCCTCCATGTGTGGAGACAGGGAGGGGAAGTAGGATAGGATAGGATAAGCAGTGATGTAACGGAGGAGATTAATGGATGCCTTAAGAGATGAGGAGAAGAGATACCACTGTGAGGGATTGGGGGACTTCTGAGACAGAAGGCTCTTCAAGGGTGACAGACTTCACCTGAAAAGAGAGGGAGCATGTGCAATGGAGCAGAAGCTTGATGTATATATTAGACATTTAAACTGACTGCAGAGTAAAATGGGTCTGGGGGAACCACAGTAGCAGGTGAGAGGAAAGGGATCCTAGTTAAGTACTCCCCCACATCTAATGGCTTGTAACAGCACAGCAGGTTCAAAAAGAGCTGTGATACTACCGGTTCCAGTGTGAGCCTATGTAGATGCATGGTTTTTACAGCTCCCCCTCAACCATAGATTTAATCCTTTATTTGTCTTCCCATCTGACTTGCAAGCTGCTGGGCAAATGTCAAATTGATGCCATAGCCATGGCTGCTAAGAAAAAAATGAAAAGATTTTATGGTGGATCTAATGCCTGCAAAAGAACTCATCTGGAGTCGTGGGAGGCCTGCCTCTCAGCCAAGTGCCACATCCACCTGACAAGCAGACTTCTCAGAAGATGAAGATGATGATGAGCCGCAGCTTACAATCCCTTTCTGAAAAGCTATTCTAGGAACCAAGACATTTTGGATCCTCAATGAATCAGATGGAGATCACCCTGGCCGACACCAAGCAGATGCTTCTGGAGGTGAAGGAGTGGATGTTGGACTTGAAGCATGGCCTGACTGAAATGGCCACTCAGACAGACCATCACCACATGGCTCTCCATTACTTGTTTAAAAGAGACAGAGCTGTAGCTGAAAAAGTAGGAGTCCTTGAGCTGTGCTCTTGCAGAAACAATCTACATATCCATGGCTTACCAGAGGGTACTGAGGAGGGGAGCATAGTGAAATTCACCAAATCCCTGTTGAAATAACTGTTTGGGTGGCCAGCAGAGGAGTCGCTTCTCATTGAAAGAGTGCACCGAGCTCTAGCACCATGCCTGACTGACTCAAAGGCATGACTCCCAACTCTGGTGATGAAGTTCCTCAATTATCAGATAAAAATGCAAGTCCCACAGGTGGCCTGGAGTAAGAAAAAGGTGGTACAGTATTTGGAAATGCAAAGCTGTTTTTCAATCATGATTACACCCCCTGACAGTGGTTAAATGCTGTAAGCTTCTTCAGATACAGAAGCACCTTAAGCAAAAAGACATAGAAATGCAACTGTTTTACCCTGCACCGTGCCAAGTGTCTCTTCAGAATGGGCTGAAATTCTTTTGGACTCTCGCAGAGGCATGTTTCATTCTCCTGGACCTGAAAGTCCCTGAAGACTTGCTCTGACTCTATCAAACTCCATGGAGAGGCTACTCAAAGACAATGCATGGCAGACAATGTGTGACCAGTGCCAAAACAATAAGACAGCAAAACTCTCTGATGACAACCTGCAGCTGGTTGGCAAGCTAGTGAACCATGGATTATCTTGCTCCTTTCACCTCAAGCCAAGCTACCCCCACAAATAAATGAAGATGGAAGCCTGCAATGGGAATTACTTATTTCTTCAGTGACACTAATCACACCACTACCCCAGATCTTTTCTTTACCAGTTTCTCCACTGCATGTTAGTTTGAACAAACCCTCCCACAAAAGTAACCAGCTATCAGCCAGCCTGCCCCAGCCCCATGGACGGTCACTCGGCCAATTGCCTCCCCTCCCACCCCTGCAGAAATTGTGAGTAACTCTCCTTTTGAACTTGCTAGAAAAAAAATGTATAGGGCCTCACACTGTGCCTTACCTCCATTGGGGTCCTGCTTTTTAGCAGAGGACTTAGTCTTCAGGCCAGGTGCAAACAAACTGCTGTTTTTTTTCTCTATCCCAGATACCCTTAGCCTCATAAATGGGAGGCCCACTGCGCACCGGCCATCTTACGTGGACACCCATATCTTGCTCTAGTCTGCAGGGAGAGGAGGATATATGGATTATTTCATGCATTGTAGACATGGAGCAGTGCAACTACAGGCTGTCGAGTAGTATAGACCTAAAAACTGCAGTACCAACCAGTCCAGTGGTGCTGAGGGTTGAGCCACTGGACACTCCGCCTCGTGCCATGCTGTGGACCCCGGTTCAGGAATGGACCCAGGTCATCAGGAGTCAGTCAGAGGGGAGGAGGATTGAGCATCCCAGTGGATGATTTCCTCCTCCAAGGGGGGGAGGGACACTCCAGGCAGTGCTAGTGCCCATTGTCCCACCACCAGTGGAAGCAGGAGCAGCAGGGCACATGGCTCTCACAGGTCAGGGAGGGGAGAACGCTGTTGGATGCTTGACTGCAATGTGTGTCAGCAGGTCATCAGTCTGGATATATGTCCTTCATGCCAGCGTCCTCTAGGGGTTGGGAAGCAAAAATAATGGGAGAAAAAACAGAAAAACTCTCGGGCATCAAGCAACATGACATTGGGGGACAAGTAAAAAAAAAAACTACAGTACCTAGGACATCTTGCCATAGGCTTGTGGGAGAAATGGATGGAAAGGTCTTAACTGTGTTTTCTAGAATACGGCCAGGCACAGGCTATTTCACTATTTTAGTTTACTTACATATGTTCTGGGACCACCAGCACTGCTGATATGTGGGGAGGTGGGGTAAATGTTCTTAATTGGGTGGGTATGGTTATAGTGTTGGGTGGGCAAGCCACCATACCTGCAAGGCATTGTGGGTTCCAGCCGAGGAGGAATCTGGGAGACTACTTATGTCCTGTTCTCACAGCTTCAATAGGTTTTGCACTGGTGCTGTGGTCTGCTGCCCCACGGGGTAAGCCTACTCTGTGGCATCCACATGGAGCTGTACATGCCCACTAGGCACAATTGTGAGCCCCAGAGCCAACAGAGCAAGCAATCCATTGTGTCACATGAACCTTGAAGTGCCAATTCACTTTAAATAGTTTTAGTTATCTGTTCTGTTTATATGGTTGATGATCTGTGTGCTGTCTGTCTGGAAACTGCATGTTGGGGTGACTGGGGGTGGAACCTGGATTTCTCCATGGGGGACCTAATGTTTGTAACATACAATGTCTAAGGTTTACATAACCCCATTAAACATAGTTGGATTTTGCAGGAATTGGGATGGCTGGGGGCTACCATAGCTGTACATCAGGAAACCCACCTAAGTAAGACAGAACATGAAAACTGAGGTGTAAATGGGGTAGGAGAAGTGTATGCCTCAACCTATGTAGAACATCCCAGTAGAAGGTGTGGTGCAAACTTAGGAGGGATGCCCTACTAGAGATCCAGAAGGTGACTCAGGATGATAGTGGTAGAAGTGTGAAGATAGAGGGGTGCAGGAGGGAGAGGGGGCAAACCTAGAAAGGATCCAGACCTTTGTAGTTCATTTAGACCTATTTCCCTTCTGTGTTGATCAGAAAATCTTCACATCAACACTGGCCACCAGTTAACAAGAATGGCCAAAGTAACACCTGCCAGCCATACTGGACCATTCCTTTCCCTAACCCCACCTGACACAGAGCCAGCACACCTAATGCCATTCTCCCGAGTCTAACCATCACAAACAAGTCATCAAGATGACAGTCTGCTGGGTAAGTGAACTACTAGCACCCAACCCTGAATATTTGGGCTACATATGGCTTGATTCAAAACATGAGTGTCTGCTGGGTTTGGACTGGAGCATGACAGACAGCATTACACAGCAGAGTTGCTGCAGGAAGCAAGGCAACTTCAATGGCATTTAATCCATTTTGTAATGCAGTAACATGAAACACTGCATTGCATCCTGGCAGGCTTACCTGCAACTCTGGCACATGCCTCCTCAGTCAGGCATATGCTCCAACAACAATTGGGCATACAGCCCAATGACAATTGGGACTCACCCCTCCAACAATTGGACACATGCCCCAAAAACAGCCCCACAAGGGCTCAGTACACTTTCCTGTTTTATGTCCTTGTACTTCAACAAACAGCCCAAGGACTTGGCTTCTCTTTATATCTATTGGCCCTTTTCAGAGGAGAGTATAAAGACTGCTATGCCTGAAGCAGTTGTTCCAACTCTTCCTCATCTTGTTGTTTTTAGTAACCCCAACATTCCTTTACTACCTAGGTTCAGCCCAAGTGCACCTCAGGAGTGTGGACCCTCTTCGCTCAGGGACTCCTTTGATTTCAGAGTCAAGACTTGTAGCATCTTCTTGGGGGGTCGAAGTCTTAAGACAGAACGAGAAGCTTAACATATTTCCTAGCTTGCAGCAGCATTTTGCAGGACCAGCTACTAGCTTAGGGATTTTAATAATACTGTTTAAAGCTTGGAGGTTCTAAAGCCTCAGCTCCCAAAAGGTTTCCTCCAGAAGGGTTCTATCCCCTCTCCTTCATGTGGATAGTCATACAATGAGTTATTCTGATTCTGCTGGATGGGTTGGGACTGGATGGTGGATCCTCTTTCCCTCACTGGTCATTCAGCCTGTGGCCTTCCCTCTCTCCTTATTAGAAGACAGTGTTTTGACAGTTCTATTTTTGCCTCTGGTTCTGACTTTTGGGTGTCTTCCCCCAGGTACCTTTAGCAAAGGTACCCACCGTCCTGCCCTAGGGGTGCAAGAGGGTTCCCATGTGATCAGCTCCCTGTAAAGGTAGTAGTTCCCTGGAAACAGAGAACATGAAAGGCCTCACATTTTTAGTACATCCCATAGAGTAACTTGGTCCCCGACTTCAGCCAATGATCTCCTTACCAACAGTACTGAACTACGATAGTGCTCAGTACCCTTGTCCAACTCAGTTGCACAAGCACTTTATGACACTGCACAAGCATACACTATTGTACTTATCAAGCAATCGATACCATTAGTTACTTCATACTTAGACGTCTACTGAAGCAGTGAGCCTAAAGGGTCAGCACCAGTAGGTTCTCAAGCCCACATGAAGACCCATAAGATGCTGTTGTGATTCACTATGTGATTCGTTGTAAGATTATTCACAGTTGTCTGGCAACACAAAAAAAGCCTAAGCCGACCTCCTTGGCGAGGTTAATGGAGGTACCCTGAGGGCTCTGGGTGTTACATGAGCATTCTGAAAAAAAATCCAGCAATGTTTTTGTGAACTAGGAACAATTTAGTCAAAGCGGAGTATTGTGTGATTTTTTTTTTTTATTCTTTGGTAATTGGGTAAGGCTCACTAAGCACAAGCACCTGTTTTCAGGGGCAACACGACAGAACTAGGGAAGCTGAGTGACTTGTTCAGAGTCACACAGAATGAAGGTTGTGGAAATCAAACTCAGGTCTGTTGAATGTACCATGCTCATTCATAGCTCATTACTCTGACCTCTAGGCTAGACTGCCAGCCCCTCATCCATAATGAATTAAGCAAAGAGTTACTTAGGTAACCAGTCTGATCCTACTTTCATATGAAAACAGTTCCTATGTTTATATAAAAGTAGTTCTTTTTTGCATATTTTGACCTCTTTTCAATATGGTTTTCAAACAGCAATAAAGAAGCCAGCCACATGAGTGAGGGAATGGGAAACAAAGAATAGTAGGTAACTTTTCAATTGTCCTTATTGTTAGTGTTGCGAAATTAGAAGAAGGCTTGTCGGAGGAAGTGCTGATTGAAGTAGAATCATACCTGGGAAGAGCAAAAGATGGGTACCATGGAGTAACAGGAGAAGGATCATTGCTTGAGAATGTTGCTCCACGTAAGTAGAAAAGAAAATACAGTGTGTCCTTTTAAGAATGTATTTACCCAGAACAGCCCAGCTAACGAACAACAATTCCTTGACAAGGGGGTCCAGCTTTGCCTTCTACCCCATTGTATACAGCTGAAAGAGACTATCACAGGGAGGTCAGGTGATTTGTTGTTACAGTGAGCCACTGGCTGTGCTGGGGTCTGAACCAAGGATTTTCTGATGAAACATAGAAACAAAGAAGTTGACGGCAGATAAGGACCACAAGGCCCATCAAGTCTGCCCATTTCTTTTTCTACCTTATAAATGTGCCATCGGCCTTTGCTCTGTCAGTGGCCTATCTATTCATAGTCATTTGTATTGCTCCCTTATGCCTATCCCATGCCTGTTTGAAGCCCTGCACTGTATTCATAGCCACCACTTCTTGTGGTAAGCCATTCCATGCATCCACCACCCTTCTACAATTCTGTGCTCCCCCCAATGAACCAACACTGCATGATGACTGTATTATCCTGTCCCACAAGACAGGTGGTCCAACTCACTACTGAGGTGCCTTGTGGATAAGTAGTGAGCTTTGATTCCATAGAAATAAATTCCTATCATTTGGCAAAGAAATCTCTCACTCAGATTTTAAAGGAAATTTGCACAAATTAGGCAGCCCACTCCTGTCAGTAACTAACCCGCAACGCAATCCTCCCCCGATCAGCATTTTAATTTGCAGTTATCCATTTTTACAAGTACCTTAAAATTATTTTTGTGTGGTCTTAATATCGCTCCATGAATTCCATTATATAATGCTGCCACCGCCAGTTTACAGGTAGCATGCGCTTCTGCCGCACTGCATACCAATGTACTCTATTAACTGCAGAGGCTGGGGAGGGCACTTTAGAATGCAGCTGGCAGCACAAATGCATGGTTAACTGCAAGATGGTGGCAGGCAGCATTGCAGAACAAAAGATCTTCCAAGAATCAATCTTCTCTCTGTAGAGTTCTACTTTTTACTCTTAGGGCTGGATGCCCTAGGATCCCTGTAGGAGGAAACTTTTATTAGGGCTGCTGATGACAGTGTTGGCACTAGTGCATGCATGTCATCCTGTGCTAGAACAAATAACTGTCACCGTCAGCCCCACTGCCTCAGTATATTTTTTCCTTCCGAGTGCGTACCTGTGGGAGTATCTTCATGGTGCCTCAGCAGGTCTTCTCTTTTTATTTTATTTTACTTTTCTAGCAATACCAGTGCAGGAAGGACATCCTCTGCACTGATTTGCATACTACTTGCTTCACCTGCCTTGGACCCAACCACAACATGGAAGCTGCAAGGCCTGCTACTCCTTCCATCCCTGAACATTGAAGTACAGAACCCAGAAGATGGAATGACCCATCCCACAGTTCAGGGGCAGGCCTCAGTGAAGGTTGTCTCAAGGTAGGTCACCGGACCATTTCCCCCAGTCTTGTCACTGCTCTTGGAGCTGGTAGAGGTTGTGAGCTCTTCCTCCCCCCACCATGTTGGTGTTGTGATGGAGTCTTTTGTGGTGGAGTCAGAAGGGACTGCAACCCCTTTTGGGTAGCTGCAGGAGGACACATCACAGTCCAGTACCCCTGGCCACTGAACTACCCCATCCCTGGTGCCAGTTCCATCCTCAGTGCTAGTCATTTCTTTAATGACATTGACACCAAATGTTGGCAATGCTAGCCAAACTGCTGCCAGAGATGGCACAGATGTCAGTGCAAGCCACTGTTGGCACTAGTGTTGACTGTGGATGTGGGCCAGTATCTGCAGTAAGGTCCATCAGAGGCCAGCCTGTCCTCATCCGCCTAGCAGGCCCCCATGGGAAAATCAGCCATTAAGAGCCCCAGGTGTTGGTGCTACCATGTTGGGGGGCTTCTCCTGTTCCTCCTTTAGGGTGATGACACCAATTGTGCTGCAAGGTCCCTGACCGGACATAGGTCAGGTTGGTATGCAGATCAAATAATCACTCTCCATGCCAACAGTCCATGGTGCAACTGGATAAGGGGTGTGCAGTTCCCCTTGCCTGTTACAAGTGCCGAGTGCCGTTTGGGCAGAGTAAAGACTAATAAAGAGAGGATTTTCCAGAAAAGAAAAGGGAAGGGACATGAGAGGATGCCAACTAAGTTTGGGGGGGATAGATTCAGGAGAGAGAGATGAGGAGACTTTTTTTCATGGAAAGAGTGGTGCACAAGTGGAACTCCTTGCCAGGTGAGGTAGTGGCCTGCAAGATGGTAGACAGCGTCAAGAGGGGTTGGGATAGGGTAAGGGGTAATAGGATGGGGGAAGGGAGGGGCAGCAGCATTATAAGGTGCTATCTGCACACTCAAGCAGACTCAATAGACCTTGAGGCCTGTTTCTGCTGACATTTTCGTATGTTCATATGTGCGTTTGCGCTTAGTCTGCAATTTCTGCTGTTTTTGGTATGTAGATCATCACTGCCCCTCTTTGGCTACCACTTCAAGTGTCACAGTCAATTTTTTATAGAGTGGCAGGGACCCTCAGGCCCCCTGGGCCACTGTCTCAGCAGCAGCCCCACTAAAGGATGGAGCATGCAAAATGCTGATTTAGGGAGATCAGCCTGGCACCCTTTTCAGTGTCTCACCCACTCCATCCAGATGTGGTAACCCAGCCTCCTTTCTCCAATGATCTTCTTTGGAAGATAAATTATTTGTCCACCTCTACTGTGATGCTGAAGACATTGTTTTTCCACTTGGACTGACTCTGTCTCATAGGCAAGATGCTACTGTGATCCCTTCAGCACAGTGCAACAGGTGAGGGGACACTGGCATTGTAAAGGTGCTCATATTCTGCTCTGAGGGGCATTCTCACTTGGTTATTGGCCCTGCTGGATTCCCAGGAGAACAGTGTCACCAAGAAGTGGGGATAACATTTCTCTGGACTCCACTGTGGAGAGGACAAGTCACACAGCCTGGTCATATAACCCTTCAGGGGATGCAAGGCAGATGGACACCTTAAGCAGAAAGCTTTTCCGCTTGGCCAGGTTTTCTCTTACATTGGCATCATACCAGGTACACATGGCAGTGTATTAGTGCTGTCTGTGGTCTTATATGCAGTCTATGCTCTCCAGGCTGCCTGCTTACAATGGCTAGGGACAGCCTAGAGTAATGAACCTGACTCATCATAACCCAGACTCCTACTAGCTATGCTAGGGTAGCTGCCACTTTAGTGTACTGGTAGAGTTCTGGTCTTTCATACTTGTAGTCCCTGCAGGCAGGGATTGAATTTAGCCGGGGTAAGTTTATAATTTCAAATGTATTTCATGTGGAATTCAGTGACTGCCTAACAGGTGGCTGTGAAGAGTACTGGCTTGTCCAGCCTTGATATAATGTACTTTATACTAGGCATAGCTGGAGTTGCTAAAGGTGTGGTGGCATCGTCGTATCAGGCAAGGGTGTCTTACGTTGCCTCCTATGTGGCATCCCATACAGCAAACTCTTCCATCTGCCTCAGATGGATGTCTTGGCTGTGCCTGTCCTGTTTAGTCCAGTTGACCATTAAAAGGCCTTTAATATGCCATTCTGGGGAAAACACTTTTTGGTGCCAGAGTGGTGCAGGAACTCTGAGACAGCTTCCCCTTTGGTCCCTTAGGGCTGTCTTCACCAACTAGCAGAGCCAATGAGGGAAGAAGGGTCTTGTGCTCTTCTCCTCACCCCCCCCCTTCCTAGGAAGGACCAAGGACTGATGTTGTCCTCCAAGGTTGAATCTGCACTCCTCCCTCCAGTGGACTGCTTGCTACATGACCAAAGAATAGGGCTAAGACTGATTCTTGGAAGATAGGAAAGTTATAGTTCTAGATCTTCAAGAATGAATTCTCCATAGATCCACGCTCACAGACCCACTCCATATCCTTTACTGAGTGCAGGTTTCTTTCGCAGACATGTCAGTACTTTTGCCATGTCCTTTTTTCAGGATACTGCTTCCCATATCTCTCAACTGTCCCACATTTCAATGAACAGTTCCTTGTTTTTACCTCAGGGTGCTGTCCTACTTTCTACACAAAGATTTTAGAACAGCATCCATAGCACTGAGCATAACGTCTTGTTGCCCATAAAGCACACCTTTCCACAGTGGTCTGCAGTTCCATCTGGAAGCTGTAATGAGGTGCTCTACACAGTTGAGTGGGCAATGTTTCATATTTGAGGGGCTGAAAAATTAAGAGGTATGATATACCTGCAGAAGGTTGTTTGGTTAAAAGGGGGCTGTTTTTTTTCCCAGGGTGTTTTTTCTCCAGTTCCCCCAGAGTGTCAGCGTACAGTGACAGTGACATGCACAAGTGCGTAGGCATGCATGCCACAGCTGCTAATACCCTGCTCCTTCATGCTGTCCCTGCCGTTGCTGCCATCTGGCTTCTGGCAGGTGGCAGTCAAGTAGAGGGACCCAGATACACGACACTCCGAGGGACATTGGACACTCAATCCTGTCTTCTGTCTGGCCACCAAGTGACTCTGCCAGGGTGGCTGGTAGTGTGACTTCCAGTGCCTCAGCTCCCTGCACCACTGGCTGTTTTTCATACTATATCCTCCATAAGTGTAAGGGTATACACTAGCCCCATAATATATATATTTTTTTTATCCTCTTCTACCTGGCCACTGACTGCGACTCAGTGATTACCTTATTCCTGGGACTCTACACTCCACAATATTCCTTTTTCCTGCAAATCTTTTTCTCCCTAATCCAGGAAATAAACAACAGGAGGGGATCTGGAACATCTGTCCCATTCTGAGTAGTATTTTGAAGGAAATTATTTTGCCTTATTGCTCAAATCATTCAGAACTGGTGAGAGCTTGTTCCTTTAAAAAAAAAACCTTTTTTTTAGCCTTGGGTGCATTTCTACCAGCATAACTCTGAGTTGGACAATGGGGAAGTCCCTGTCCCTGTTCTTTTTTGCTTTTAGATTTTCCTAATCCTGTCTAGGCATGTGGAGGGAAGCTTTTCCCCTCAACCCTTGCCATTTTGTTGATCATTTTCAATGATATGTTTTTTTCATCCGGTTATATCCTTATACTTTTTTCTCTCTCATGCTTTTTTTTGTTTCCCCTTGCTTCCTGAACTGAGGCAGTCAGGGCTGACTACGACAGTTATTGGCCCTGGCACATGATCACACTTGGGTGCAATAGCAACACTGTCATCTGCAGCCCTGGCAATGGCTTCCTCGGCATCCTAGTGCCTCCAGACCTAAAACCAGAGTGTGGGTCTATGGTGAAGATATTCTTGAAGTTCTAGAGGTAAGTAAGTAACTTTCTGTTATTGAGTCTGTCAGCCACCCTTCCTGGTCTAGGATTTTGAGAATGGTATATGGCTGTCAAGAACAGGTTCACACCACAAACATTTACATATCTGTATCAGTGGGTCTGAGGATGGGGGGACTTATCAAGTGCTGTCCTGTGGCCTAGGTCCTCATTTGATCTGGATCTTGATTTCTTACCAGACCCTGGCCAGGCATCACAGGTGGGATTTGATATCCATCCAGTCTTAAGTCTTAGGCCCTCTATCCTTTACTCCCTGCATGATTAGAAGTAACTGGGTTAGCACATCACACACAAGGCCGGAGGCATAGCGGAAGTGCATCAAACGCAGCCTTTACTTTCCAAACTTGCTCCTGTACATTACATCACTTTCTTTGTTTCATGGTGTGACAACACCTGTCTCAATACTAGTAAAGCTCAAAAAGTGCTTTTGACTATCCAAATGGTATCCAGTAGATAGCCCATCTATCTGAATCCAGATCTGAGATTTTGGATCCAGTCTCGGATAGTGGTTCCAAATCATCTGAGGTCAGACAGTGTGGTTTGAAGTCAGATAGTGGGATCTAATGTCAATTGCCTGTCTCAGATCCCAGATAAACACATCAGATAGTTGGTACCCTATTGGATCCTAGGTGCAGGATACAGTACTCTGATACTAATTGTATCTGATACCGTCCAGTATGTGAGAAAATTGGTAGTATCCAAATCTGTTGGACACTACCTGACTATCACTAATACACAGTCCTGTTCAAATATCTCTGTTGTGCCATGGCACCTGTCTCACAGTTGGTAGAGGCCCTCGCAGGACTATCATGCAATAGACTCTGGGGGGGGGGCATATGCCCCCAAATTCTCACCCAAGTAGTGCTTTTCAGGCTGAGGAAGCCTGTAAATATGCAACTTAGGGTTCCTCTAGAATACTTATTAACTGTGTGCCCCCCCCAGAAATTTTCTTAGCATTACATCCCCGGGCCTTGAGCCTTGAAATGTATTCCCATTGCACTGCACCATCTCATAGAGAATTAATTCTGTATTCATGGGCCGGCCCAGTGGTGCAGAGGGCTGAGGCACTGGTCACCTTACCTCGCGCAACGCCGGTGACTCATGTTTGGGAAAGAACATGGACTGCTAGGGGTCGGCATGGGTGGGGAAGGACTGAGCATCTGTTGGATTGTTCTTCTTCTCCGGGAAGGGGGGTTCCAGTTGCTGGCGCTTGGTTTCCACCTAGCGGAGGCTGGGGAACCCGGCTGCTGCACTGCAGACAGGGGAGGAGTTGGGAGAGATGCTTGAATGGAAGCATGCATGGACACGTGCGCGCTCCACTCCATAGGCATCCTTGCACGTCCCGACTCCTAGGGGAAGCCAGACAAAATATACCACCGCAGCAGTGTGATGGAGGGCGTCTTGCAGGCTCCGCTCCCAGCCAGCTACGGCACTGGCCCCTTGAATGCAGTCTCTGGTGGGGGTTGGGGATCCCCGCCGGCTCTGCCAGGGGCAAGCCCTGGGGCCAGGTCAGTGTCGGATGGTGGATGTCAGGGGATGGGGCTAGGGGGGCCCTCTGGATGTAAGCAGGCAAGTAAAAAACTAATAGCTGAAAAAAAAAATTCTGTATTCATCCCCATCCTATATGACAAACCTCTGGCTCTTTCCTTATCTGCTGTGGCACCCAACATTGCATGCCTGCCTCACAGTGTCCTTGCAAGAGCCCCACACAGACTGCTACCACTTGCATTACTCCACGGGAAAGCCCCGTACAAAGGTAGGTCCTTGAGCCAGCTAAGAGCAAAGTTTGGTGCAATAGTATGGGGGGGGTTTAGACAAGTACTGTATGTTGAGGCTATGGCCATGGAATGGGGTCAGTGGAATGCATGGCATATGCCGTTCAGGGGAATTTCACTTCCCTTATGCAAATCCCACCTCCCATGTCAAAAAAAAGTTGGCTCACCAACAGTGGCCTGGGGAGGGAGATGACAACCTGTGGTCACCTGGACCATCAGTGGCCTGTCTCCCAACAGGAGTTGCCTACTGTAGCAAGAACTCCTGAAACCCTCCAACTGAAACCTGGAAATGATGACTCTACATCACTCCGTGGGCTCCTCTGGCCTAGCGCAGTGGGACTAGGTTGTGCCACAAACCCAGGTCACACATAAGGAGCATGTTGCACTCAGTCTGTACCACTTGACCACTAGGGGGTATACTTTATTATTGCACACAGATATATAGATGTTTATAGACAGAAAAAGTTTCATGGTCCATCCAATCTGTCTGGTTCCTATCTAGATCCTTACCAGTCTTGCAATGGCAAGGTCATTAACAGGTCAGTCATCCCAAAGTTCCACTTGAACCAGCCCGCCTTCTCACTCATTTGCTTCAACACCTTCCCCCATCAACCTTACCAGTTCCATGTGTCTATCCCACCCTCTCTTAATGCTTGCCACTACATTATCATTGACTGGTTCCACTGGCAGGCATTTGCACTTTTCCACCATCCTCTTCATGATGAAGTATTTCCTCACAACCCTCATAAAGTTCACCCTTGCTAGTTTATAGATGTGGCCCATTGTGATGGACCCCTTGCATAGCTTGAACAGTTGCTAGCTGTCCACCCTGTTTATAACTTGTAGGTACCTGAAAGTTTCAAACATGTCTCTCCTCTATCTCCTGACCTCCAGTGACTACTTATTAAGGTCAGCCAGTCTTTTTTCATAAGTTCTTCTCTGCTGATTGTGAATCATTTTTGTCGCTCTCCTTTGGATCAACTCCAGGCAGTCCTTGCCCTGTTTTTAGACGTGGGTTCCAGAGCTGCATACAGTACTCCTGGTGTGGCCTCACCAAGGACACATACAGGGGTAGGATCACCTCCTTCTGTCTGCTTGAGGAGGCCTTACCTATGCACCCCAGAATCTTGCTAGATTTCTCATATACAGTACCTTGTTACACTGGGCTGAGGTGTTCAGGCGATCAATAATTATAACCACCAGATCCTACTTTTCTGAGGTTTGCTGCAGTCGTACCCCTTCCATTCAATATTTTGTTCTTGGATCTATCTCCCAAAGTGCTTAATCATGCACTTTTGGGCACTGAATTTCAGTTCACAAACCTTGGACCACCTTTCTGATTTGCCCAGGTCTCTTTTGAGTTCCCTTCTACTTTCCTCACTATCCACTCTGCCATTTATCTTTGTATCTTCTTGCAAATAGACACATCTTGTACTGGATGCCTTCCCCGATGTCACAAATTAAAACATGAGTACCGGGGACCATGACTGACTCCTGTAGAACCCCCCTCCTAAACTCCCTGACCTTAGAGTATGTACTGTTTAGTACCAACCTTTAGGTTCTCCTATAGCCAATACCCCATTCAACTAAAGACTTCCTCCCAAACACCCAAGTCCCCCAATGTCTTTACCAGCCTCTTCTGGGGTACAGAATCAAAGCCCTTGCTAAAGTCAAGATAAAGGACAACCAGCACTTGGCCTTTATCAAACATTTGTGACAGGTCTTTAGAGAAACCCAAGAAGTTGGTGTGATTGGATTTCCCCATCACAAAAGCATGCTGCTTGCTGTCCTGGAGTCCATTGAGCACTATGAAGTTGAACAGCTGCTCCTTGATTATGTTCTCAGAGAGCTTCCTGGCAATGGAAGTTGAGTTAACTAGTCTATAATTCACTGGGTCCCACCTCTCCCCCTCTTGTGCAAAGAAATTATGTCTGCTACCCACCATTCACTGAGGACTATGCCCATCTCAATCAAGCAGTTGAATAGATTTGCCAGGGATGCTGACAAAGTTTGCACTAGCTCCCTGGGTACCTGAGGGTGCAAACTGTGCAGTCCCAGGGACTTACCCACCTGCAGCCCCTTCAGTCCATTAAGTATCCTCTCCTCTCCTCTGTGCTGCTACTCATTTCTGTATTTGATCCTGCCCTACCTGGATCTTCACTCTGGTAGTAGCCATCATCTTCAACTGTGAAGACTGAGTAGAAATAGTCACTCAGAATATCAGCTTTCTGCCATTCCCCCTCCACCCATGCCTCACCATTTCTAAATCTGTCTATTCTACCCTTGTTCTTTCTCCTTTTCTTGACCTACTTAAAGAAGGCCTCATCATTTTCCCTCACCTCTTCTGCAGTCCTGCGGTTCTATCTCTGCCTTGGCACTCCTCATGGCCTCATTAGTTTACTTAATCTTGACAAAGTGGAACACCTGCTTGCCTTCAACTGTTTGTCCTTGAACACTTTGAAGGCTACTTTCTTTTCCCCTCACTCAGTGCTAAACCAACTTCTCTGGAAAATAACATACAGTGGGCTTCTTATGCCTCTTCCCCATACCAGTTAAGAAGAAACCTTTAGTTACAGCTAGAATCCCTTCTTTGTTATGATTCCACTTTCTGTCTGCCCCATCTAGCCATGTGTTCCCCATGAGCCTCTCCCTTAGCTCCTACTCCATCCTTCTGAAGTTAGCCTTCTTAAAGTCCAAGACCATTGTCAAGGGCAAATGTCTCTGTGATTTCAGGGCTATGTTGAATCACACTGTGTTGTGGTCACTAGACCCCAGCAGCTCTTCCACTTTTAACCCCCCACTGACGATGTCTGAGTTGGTTAGAACTATGTCAAAAATGGTCCCAACCCTACTCTGTTCCTCTATTACTTTAGTCAGGAACAATCCTGGAAGATAACTACCAGTGCTAGATTACTGGTGTTCCCTGCCATTGGAATGGTCAAGTCAGTGTCTGGTATGTTGAAGTCTCCAGACTGAATTACTTCTCTTCCAATTATTGCCTTTCTGATCACTTTATCTAGAGTCCAGCCCACCTCTTCTGTCTAATTAGTGGGGCCTGCAGATCATTCTCAAGTGGACAAGTCCACCCATCCAATGTAAGCTGCATTCATAGAGATTCTACCAGCCCCCCACCCTGTCTCCTTATCCTCCATAATTCTGATACCTTCCCTGCCATGCGGTGCAACCCTCCTTCCTCTCCACTGCACCTTGCCTCTCCTAAAGAATATGTAGCCTGGGACAGTGAGGTAACAGTCATTTTTGGGTGATGCCCACATTTTGGTCATTGCCATAATGTCAGAATTGTCATCTGCAGACATTGCCTGAAGCTCATTCATTCGATTTCCAAGGTTTCTGACATTTAAGCAAACCACCCTCCATTAACCCTGCTTGGCATCCTTCCTCTCTCCACTACATGGTGTTACTTTGCTAGTTCCCTGTGATAAATATTTAACTAAAATGTCATCTCTATTAGTTTTTTTTTTTACTTTTTTTCTGTGTGTGGCCCTACCCTTTACCCGTTTTGTGATACAGAGCCCCAGCTCCCTGGATGGCTCTTCTAAATGGAGTTGTGTTTTCTAGGTCTCTCTTGATTGTGTGTTCTCAATGGATGACCTTAGCATCAGCCTCCACCTAATATTAACTGCCCTAAGATAAAGATATCAAAGATCTGTTCCAGTGCCCTAGTTCCCTCATGTGTGGGATGAATGCCATCCAGTTTAAATAGGCCTTTGACACATCAAAAGGCACCCCAGTCTCCCAAGAAATGAAATCCCTCTTTGACACACCAACCTTTCAGCAAGTAATTGAACTGGAAGATTTTCAGCTTCCTTGCCCCCCTCCCCCGCCTTGAACTGTGAGAACATCCAAGAAGGTCATTGTACCAGCCAACCCCTTAAGACTGGCCCACAGTTCTCTGAAAGTGTCCTTAAATACACCTAATGGCTTCCCTGCAACATCATTCATCCCAACATGAACAACAATGTGTGGTCTTCCCTCCGCTTTCCTAACCAACGTGTCTATCCTAGGGAGTACTTCATCTGATGTTGTCCCTGGGAAACAGCACACTGCCCTCTTGACCCCATTTGTGTTACAGACCACTGGCTCAGTACCTCTAACAACTGAATCCCCCACTATAGGCACCTTCTTCCCAGCAGTCCCTTTCTGACTATACCACCCCACCGCAGGCTTGGCTGTTTGTTGGCTCCCTAAGGGCAACAGGGTGCTTTCCCCTGACTGGGGGTAACATGCACTGCTTCTCTAAGGAGGGAATCAGTTGCTAGTTGTTAGCCCAGAGCTCCTTCCCTCTTCTGACACGGTGATCCTCTGCCCACCCCCAACCACCACCTTCCATCTCTGTTGCTGCAGCCAGTTCAGAGTGGAGTGCTGCATGCCTCTGGCAGACTGGGCAACTGCACCACCACAGTGTACCCTACAACAGTGAGACTCCCTAGGTCCTGCAGCTAAGTAACACCCCCACGCAATGGCTCTTCATCTGTCAGTTGCCCATGTCAACTCTTGGTCCTTGACAGCCCTGCAGACAGAATTAGCTGCTGAAGTACCCTAGATAGGGTTATGCTAGGTTTCCTGAATATCAAAAACAATCCTCTGTACAAACCCCTACATACCCCAAATAGGTTTCAGATGGGTCCTTCACTAACACTAGCCTGTTGACACATGTTACTCTCTAAGATCCCTGGATAAAAAGCCTTTCAGAGTCCCACCCCAGATAGGATTTCTCACATTTTCCCCTAGGGACAGACCTGAATACAACCCAGCTGACAGTATTACATAAATAATAGTCCACAAATATATTAAACACAACTTGGGTCCTGGTTGCTTTATGCCATGGGTCTTTTGTAGCACAGGAAGCCTCTGCCTAGTCCTAACTAATTTCAGCTATAAATCTTGGCTATTTACACCCACTTGACCCAGTATTACCTAAACTTCTTGACATCTTCAATTTAAAAAAAAAATCACCTGACCTATTAGATTAAATTAGGCTCCTGCCAGCTCCGTGTTGCAGAGTGATGGGGGACTGCTCTAACAAGTTAACAACCCCAGTTAGTGACCGAGCCCGGGATGTCAGGGGTGGAGGGAGGACAAAGCACCACTTTTCTAGCAGCTCCTGGTTGTGGTGTGGTGGTGCAGTAGATGACATTGGTCACCATGTGCCACCAGGCACTGCAGGCCATTTGCAGCTATGCTCATCACAGTGGGAGGGGGTAGGGAGTAAACAAGGAAAAAGGCTAAGCTGTCTGGGACTTCCCAAGATGATGGTCTCTGTGCATGCTCCCCAATACTACCTAACCCTCCATGGCAGAGTGCCTGCCACCCAGTCCCTGCTCCAGTCAGAAAGCGCTCTCATGCCTCTTCAGTGGCTGCAGGGAGTGGGGTTCCCCAGGTAGGGATAGATCTGGAGCTGGAGTTGGGGGCATCCTGGGATCTGGCAGCAGGCAGTGTCTGCATAGGAGTGAGGCCAGCAGGTGGAAGGAGCAACCACTAGGATGACTTAAAGGACAGGAGCACTCAGGTGCAAGGGAGATAGCATGAATTGGACTCCTTTCTACTCCTAAAGGAAAACACTTCATTCATACAACATGAAGTCTTGCTATATTATAGACATTAGCAGCAGTTTGAACCAGCTCTAGAACTGCCCCTGAGTGAAAATGGTTAAAACCATTCCAAAATAGAATTTTGGCACGAGAGCAGCTCTATCTGTGTCATTTCAAACTTGAACTGTCAGATTCTTTACTCCGCCTCAGTGAACAGTCGCTCCGGAGATTTCTCCTTCTGCTCGGTTCATTTCTCGGTTTAAAAAGTGTTTTCTCGGTTGGATTTAACCGAGAATAGTTTTATTTTAACCGCCAAACCGTTCGTTCAAGCTCTATCTGTGGTAACCGTAAGTAAATGAAGGTTTTGTCTGTGTGGAACTTGTAGTTATCGGTTCGGTTTTGAACCGATCAGTGGGTTTAAAACTCATTTAAAACTAAAAGTTACTATTTTAGAGTGATTCCGTTCTTATCGGTTCTAA